>OW052057.1:26194859-26845541 GCA_932526445.1 Phragmatobia fuliginosa | reverse complement strand
CAAAAGATATAAGTCTATTAACTCGGAGAAGCTAACAACTTTAATTACAGTAACTAGGTTATTTAGTATAGTAGATTTACAATTTCCGTTGTTTTTTAATGAAAACAATAGATATGGTATAAGGCAGTTACATCTACACAACAATTGTGTTTTTAACTTAGAGTATATTCTAATTAGCGGGACCTCGGCAACTAGTCACTCCGGCAACCTGCTCAGATCACCCTCATCCCTTATCACAATGAGGGGCTCCATCGCTTTTACGGAGGTAAATTTTTCCGTGAGATGTCCAGCTATACTTAAAATTATTTACCTTAGCAAAATCTCGCGTCAAGAAAAATAATCTTCATTTTTGCTGATAGATTTTCCGACACGTATATGTTTTTGATAGGTCCGGCCATTTTAAGTGATTCTGTAGTTAATAAATTAGATTTTTTATACTGTTTGTACATGTGAACAAACTTTTCTTTCATAACAACGCTGGTGAAATCCACGAAAAGTCTGTTATTCTAGTTTTATCAAACTGTTCAGTCTTAGGTCATGGGAGCAATTCCCAACCAGGAAAGATATTGTGTGATGATCAAGATGGTTTGTTGTCTCTGGGTGTAATTTGTGTATATATTTAAATATCTTTTTCAGCAAGTTCCCTTAACAAGGCTCTGCCTAGTTTGGAACGACTGCCTGGTTGGTCTAGTGGTTAGCGTGTGCGGCTGCTGGTCAAGAGGTCTCGGGTTCGATTCCCGGGTCGGACCAAATATTATTTGTGTGATTCGAAAATATTTGTTTCGGAGTCTGGGTGTTTTCTATGTATATTATGTATGTATTTACAAAAAAAAAAGTATGTTTATGTATTTATATCAGTTGTCTAGTACCCATAACACAAGCTCTGCTTAGCTTGGGACTAGATGATGTTGTGTGTTAGATGTCCAAAATATTTATTTATTATTATTTATTATTATTTATTATTAATTAGACTAGTGTATGAGACGTGTGCCTAAATAAAATTGGATTATGATGAAAGGAATACATATTAAAATATTTCTTGTTAATGATTATCATTCAATTTTATTTTAAGTTAAACAGTAAATACATTACACTTAACATGTATTTTAATATATATAGTAATAAAAACCAATGCCACTGTCTTACAATAATAATTAAGATAAATAAACAACAGCTGTTTAACCGACAGCAGCTAGTAACAATGTGGCAATGTCTTCTCGTGGGGAGCGTGCTGATAACTGCATAGTCACTGCACCCTGAGTTATCGCCAGCCTAGCCCTGACTAGAACAGGAACACCGCTTCGCCATATACCGCTACCGCGGATTTCTTTTACTGCTTCTCCTCCTATAGCTGACTTCGGCAAACCTAAATGTTCACATACAGCTTTAGCAGCATCTCCTACATCTGTTTGTGATAATCCAAAAGTATCACAAGCTTCAGCCGCAGTGGCAGCTCTGTCCCAAGTCGCGTCCCAATCATCAGCGGCTGCACGTGTCCTGAATTGATCAGCGCAACTAATTTCAACATCTTCCAAAGGATAGGTATCGGCGTAGCCTTCTCCACCATCTGGCAAACCAGTTGTTGAATCACAGTCACGTACTACGAACTCTAATGTAGCTCCAAAAGTGCCCAAGGTTTCAATTGGATTCTCAGGGAACTCCAATACGCAAAATATACTACCTTGTTTATTATATGGCAGTTGCTCGCATGCGATTTCGGTCAATATTTTATACCCGGGAGCAACCTCCAATCGTACGTAAACCTTTTCGAGAAGTTGGTCACTCAGTGTGTTTAAACATTCAAATTGTAGTACCACATGGCGACTGAAGATATGTTTTACACACTGAACACGATATTCAGTCTCAGGTTCAGTTAAATCTACAGATTCACAAGTTTTGAAAATTGGCCCCAGTTTCTCAATTCCAGGAATAATCTTTAATTGGTCTGCATATTGCTCTTCACGAGATACAACTGGCGCCCGATTGTCTATTTCTACAGGCGCTTCCTTTACTTCTTGTGATTCTTCCGTCAAAGTAGGCACAGATGTTATATTGAAAGGTTCCATTCCAGTATCTTCAGAAGAAAGATGGTTAAGTAAAGCTTTTTCCAAAAGTACTGGATTAGGTATCATCACATTAATTATGTAGTCGTTAATGAGTTGGCTCTCTCCAGAGTCTAATATCGCACTATAGTAAATTGCTCGGTCACGTACTTCGTCATCGTCATCTAAATGGCATCGAGCTAAAAGAACACGTATGTTTGGTAACAGTTCTGGACGTGCAGCTCCAAAGCGTGCGACTGCAGAAACAGCAGCCGCACGTACAGGTCCCGACTCCAAAATAACTCTGTTATATATGTATCTTATGTATCGAGAAGGCTGCCGAGCTTTTGGTCCTTCACGACCTATTACGTGTAAAATGCGAACCGCTAGTGAGGCATGCTCACAATCTTCAATAAATTCACACAAATGTGCTAAGCCAGTTTCTTTGGCATCGGGATTTTCCTCCACTAAAGCGATTATAGCATCTGCAATAGCAGTTTTGTACTGTAAACCACCTTCATCACGGAGCATGCCAGCTAAAAACGAAGCCAGCGATTGATGTTTACGGGGGTACTTAGAACAGAGACGTCTAATGGCACGAACAACAACAATTTTAAATTCATCAGAAATTTCAGACATAAAGCTGGATATCTGTTTCATTAGACGATCAATAGAGCTTTCAGCTCCAGTTGCGAGAAGGGTTGTCACAGCCAAAGTAGCTACTGAACGGTTAGGATCTGAGATAAGATTTTCTAGATCTACGGCGCAAGCAGCAACAGCACTAGGATGTTTTGCAGTCAGTTTTGCTAACGTACGTGCACCTGCTAGTCTTAAGGTTGCTTTGGATGATCCGCAAAATATTTGTAGCACTGAAACAGCTTGAGCAAGATCACGAGCAGATTTTCTCAAGTTAACTATTGCATGGGCAGCTTCATAGACAACAATTTCATGTTTGTGACGCAAGCACGATTCAATGAACTCCATGTACATTTCTGAGGTTTCGGATGGATCTTCCTCCGCCAATTTAGCCGCATACCGAATTAGTAAGCATAATGCATATTGTGAGCGTAATGGGGCCCGAGCTAGCTTGGTAACTAATTTCACAGTAGACAGCCGATCATTTTTTCGAGTTCCAGCAACAACTGCCAAAGCATGACATGACACTAATGCATGATCCGATGATATGGCTCCCTGTAAAAAAAAAGAAATTTATACTTTATAGTTATATTATTGTATTTTAAATACATAAAAATTTATATACAAAGTTCTGATATAATAAAATGGTTAATATTTTTTATCCTTGTTTGTAAAAGTTAGTTACATAATCTGCCATGCCAAATAACCTGCAGGTTTGTTGCCTAATCACTTTTGCCTTTTCAGCATCAACTTAGCTAGTTTGCAAATATCATAAAACTGAATAAGACTTCTGGCCACCTAGTGTAAGTACATACATATTTACAAACATTGCAAGGTAAAATATCAACAATTGTGTACGCCATACGCCATTGCATGATTAGGCATGTATAGCTTAAAGTTAAGTTTCAATAAAAAAAAAATTGGACTAAAACTATAATTTATATTTATTAAATCCTATGTTGGCCGAAATTTGCTTTCTGGGTAAGTAGGTAAACAATTGAAAACCATTATTAAATCAAGAAAGACACACAAAGAATGATCTTGATATTATCAGCTTAAAAACTGTTATGATAATACTTTTTTTAAATACATGACTATCTTTTAGGGACAATACTAATCCCTACTAATATTATAAATGCGAAAGTAACTCTGTTAACTCTGTCCGTCTGTCTGTTTTAGGCGTGAAAGCATAACTTTCACGCCTAAACCACTAAACCGATTTTGATGAAATTTGGTATGAAGATAGAACTGAACTTGAGAAAGGACATGGGCTACTTTTTACCGCGATGACCGCCATACACGAGGGCGGAGTCGCGGGCGAAAGCTAGTGATACATATACACGACTAGATTTTAATATATCGAAAAAAAAAATGTGGTAATTAGCTTTCGATACTGAACACACCTATGTAATTAAAACAAAACCAAAACATGTTAATATTATCCCGAAAACTACCTAATTTTAATTCATAATGCATGATAATAATAAAATATCACTTCAGTGTCAAATTCCTTGACTTGAAGTTCACAGAATGCATAATAGTACAAAAAGGTTTTAGAAACCTCATACTTAATGTTATTTAGCAGAACTATCTAATGATACCCCACACAATGGGGTAGACTGGAGAAAAAAAACATCCTCACTTTAGATGCAGGGGAAGTAACCAAATAAAATATTTTTCAATATATAACACAATCATGCAAAGTTTTTCTAGCACTAACTGTTTAGACGGCAGGTCGAGAACTGACGGACAGTCATGGAGAATGTATAAGGGTTCCGACTCATGAACTAAGTTTTTAAACTCTCTAATAATACCTCACACGACAGGGTTCATACGAGAAAAAAATCATCCCCAATTTATGCGTAGTGTAGCTACCAAAAACAACATTTTATTTATTAATTTACTTTGTAATTTGTCAACTTGATAAAAATATATATTAGCACTAACCATTTAGAGGTAAGACCAGAAGGAAAGACATAATGAAACTATAAGTTATGAACTATGGAACCCTAAAAATAACTACAGCTTATTTTAATGGAGTTATGATTATGGAACTTAGTGTTACAGTGTTTATATTTTGAATAAACATTTTTTTACAAAGCTGAAGAGCTTGTTTGGTTGACATCCTTATTCTAAGAAAATAGATCCTTCAAAGTCCGATTTTAAATTCTTTGAGTTATAAAGAGAGATCATCACACAATGACCAATCAATAAAAATGTTACAATTATTTATTATTACATTTTATGCACTGTTACACAGTTGAAATGTTCTAAAAAAGTCTGTGACAGCATTCTATCTTTTAAGTAAGATGCAAATGGAGTTGTTTATGCCAAAATTAATCTAATATACAAAATGAATGTTATTTAAATAGAATATATATTGTATATAGACTGCCTCAGTTGAGCAGTGAGATGTGATAGTTGTAACTGAGATGTTGGGTTAGATTCCTGGGTTGAACCAAATGTTTGTGTGATGCGCAAATATATGTTACGGAGTTTAGCTCTATAGCTAACCCACAGCTAATGTATGGTAACCCACGCAACCTCATATGCGTCTTCTATTATTTGTGGTGTTCTATTACACCATTTGATGTTTGTAGTCACACATCAATTAGTGTAACAGTAAGAATTTGATTTCTCAAATATTTCACAAAATGTTATCAATCTATTAAATGCCTTAATCCTTCCATAACAATGTATTTTTAAAAGATATTATAGGTTAAATGTAACTTCAAATACAAAATTAGAAAGATGACTAATAGAAACTACCATATTGTGTCATTTATAGTCCTCATTCAAATTGTAATGCAGAAAGTGTTACTTATTAAGTAATTAAATAAAATTATGTAAGTTCTTCTTTGAGAGAATGAAGTATGTGTGAATGAGATAATATAGTGATGTGTTTTTGATACTAAAAGGTCGCTGTCAAATACCTAGTCAGATTATATTTCTTACATCAATAGTTACTTTTCAAAGAAAAAATAGAGAGCATAGAGTATACATATAAATTTTATTAAGGCAGATTTCAGTTAGAATTTTTTCCCGACTACATACCTGAGCTTCCATCACCCAATGGCGTACTAAGTCTGGATTAGTTGCTGAGAGATGGAGAGCGGAGACGAGGGCAGCAGAGCTCACTGCTGGGTTTTTGTCTACTATAGCTTGTTTCATGTACCGCTCTATAGCTTGCAACATTGTGCTGTCAGTTATACTGCATAGGGCCCGAATAGCTGCAGCTCGGTACAAATCCTCTTTACCCGTCATATCTTTAGTAAGAGATGACGTCACAATAATAACATCCTGGGCCATAGTGCTTAGTTCTTTGATTGTTAAATACACTAAGCGACGTAGCACTACATCCTTAGACTGGAACAATTTTGTTGTAGCGAAAAATAAGTCGGTGGCTTCCTGCGTTGTCAGCTTCTCACCCTGATTTAGCAAGTAAAGGATCTTTGTCAAAATATGTATACATTTTTTTGGATTAACTGGCGTCGAGTTGAAATATCTCGACTCTTGCAAAAGAGTTGTTTTATCCAAGTTCTGGAATACACTGCTACTATCTTCAATGTCCTTCTTGTCATGTCGACTCATGTTTGTAAGGTATATTGTGAAGTTAAATATTAAACGGTATCCAAATTTAACTTACTACAAACAGATATCGGAAAAGTTAGGATATTAACGAAACACTTCAGAAATGACACGTCAGTGTCATAATGTCAAACTGCAAACCACAGAACATAAAATTTTGGGTTGGTGGTGTAGACTAGGTGAAGATTTGTTCCCTGGATTCCTAAAATTCAGGCGCAAAGAGGGCACACAACGAGTATGTAACACTACGAAGGCACTAGTCGGTTCGATTCCGACACACCACAAAGCCCGGTGTGGTGGCCCGGACGGCCCGAAAAAAAGGGTTGGGTTTTGGGAGATCATTATTTTGTAGAATCGTTGCTTTTTTTATTGAAGTTCAATTTTAGAACAGTTTAATAAAATATAATCTATACAAATAAATAAAATTGGAGTTCATAATGGAATATTAAAATAACCGCTTTTTACTAAATGCATATGTTCAATTCAATTCAAAATTCAAAATTGTTTATTGCTTCTTAAGTTTACATTGTGTGGTTAGTATTTGGAGCTTCTCTTTAGGCAAGTAATGCCTGTGTTAAGAAGCTCCGCTCTTCCATAGCAAAGCAATACAAATTAGTTTTTAATCCAACATAACAATAAAAAAAAAAAATAGTAAGAAAAAATAAAAAATAAACAAAGGAAAATGCATGTGCATGATATTCATGTTACCAAAACATATTTGAAAAAATAAATAAAAATAACAAATCAATTTTTTAATCAAAGGAATATTGTCTACAAATTTATTGTGTGTGTGTGTGTGTGATTGTTAGAAGTTATATATCGCGTTATCCGCGCATGTGTGTGATGATTGACTGAACTGAATTAGTGATATAAGGGCTTGTGTGGTGCAATGTGTGTGTGTGTGTGTGTGTTGTGCGTTTAGTGTTTAGAAATGTAGCTGTAGGTGTGGTGTGGTGAGTGATTATTACTGGTGATGGTTTTACTTTTCCAATTATTCATTTCATGTATTCCAAGAGTGCCTCCGTTTGATCATACGTTAATGATCTTATCCAATCTGTTAAAGTTCTTTTGCAATCGTACTGTTTCTTTGGGTATATGTATACCATAATGTTAATTTTGTTATAAAGTGTAGCCGATCGCTTACTGTATTGTCTCCCTGCAAAGACAGTTTTTGTCTGTGGAATTTGTGCAATTAGGTCTTTCCTTCTTTGAGATGTTTTGATCGAATCAAATTTTAGAACTTTATGTATTTTTAAGATTGTTTGTATTATGTACAGTTTCCTTACCGATAGCAAACCGCTAATCTGGTAAAGGTTTTCAGTAGGGTATCTTGATTTTTTAAAATACATGATCTTAATTAAGGCCCTTTGAGCACGTTCAACATTAATGAAGCTAGTTTTTGTAGCTCCACCCCAAACAGGGATGCAATATATTAAGACAGACTGGACCAGAGCTACGTAGATCTCGTTTAAAATATTTCTAGACGGGTTTCCAGTACTGCTCTCATTTATTATCTTCGGTGCTATATGTCTGAGAGTCTTGAATATCCAGCTTAATCTCCTAAGTCTATTTGTGACTTGATCAAGCTGGGGATACCAGGATAAACGGTTATCTATTGTGACACCCAGGTACTTTGTCTGTGCTACCTGTTTAATGAGTGAACAGTTACAATGTTCATTTTTGATGTCACCACACTCATGAACTCTTAAGTTAAAGTCTGCACTAGGTTGTGTACGCTTGCTAATAGTAAAGCATATATAGATTGTTTTACTTGGGTTTAGTGTAAGTAGATTACTATTTAGCCAGTTAGTTACTTGAACCATACCTGATTCAGCTCTTTGTTTCACTTCGTGCCAGGAGCTCCCTGAGAAAACTATCGCAGTATCATCGGCATAACAGAAGACCTTAGCATTGTTAATGTTCATGCTGCAAAGGTCATTTACGTATACCAGGAAGAGAGTAGGGCCCAGTACACTTCCCTGTGGAACGCCAAAAGATATCTTCGCCTGGTCACTGGTAAACTCTCCCACTCTAACATTCTGTATTCTCTGTGAGAGATAATCTTTAAGTAAATTAAGTGCATTTCCCCGTATTCCTACCTTTTCCAATTTTCTCACTAGAACAGGGATAGAGACGGTGTCAAAGGCCTTCTTAAGGTCTAAGAATACAGTTAAGCATTTATTTCCCGAGTCAAGTTGTTCTGTTACTAAAGTACTTAGAGCAGTAACTGCGTCCTCAGTTGATAATTTTTGTCTAAATCCAAATTGAGAATTTGATACTATGTTGAATTTATTTAAATATTGTGTTATTCTTTTATTAATTAATTTTTCTATAATTTTTGATATGCATGGTAAAACAGATATAGGTCTATAATTGTTGACATCGTCTCTAACCCCTCCCTTGTGTACTGGGGTAATAACAGATTTTTTTAATAGATCGGGGAAAACACCCTTTTGGAAACAAAGATTAGTCAGGTGGGTTATTACAGGAACAATTACTTCTCTAGCAGACTTTATAAACTTAGTGGGGATATTGTCCCAGCCAGGGGCACTATCAGACTTAAGATTCATCAGTGTTCTATCGACTTCTTCAAGGTCGGTATCCAGAAGGACGAATGTGTTATTTCGAGATGGTAAGTTATCGAGTTGATTAATATTATTACATTTTTTAAGCTGGATTTCTTGAGCAAGCTGTGTACCTATATTTACAAAATGATTGTTGATAAAATTTACTGATTCTTGAGGCGTTGTTTTTAGGTTTAGTATTTCAGAGTTGTTATCTTTACATTTATTAGAAAAAGTTAGATTTTTATTATTATTCCAAAGTAATTTATTGTTTGTAACTGAATTCGTAAGTAAATCTCTTTCATATTTTCGCTTTAATTTTTTTATTAAATAATTACAATGATTCCTATATCTAGTATAAGTTATTTTTAAGATGATATTGTATGGATCTAGTCTTGATTGTTTCTGTAGATTATTACGATTTCTTATGCAACGTAGAATACCCGTGGTAATCCACGGTTTAATTATTCGCTTCCTGTTTGGTACTTTTAGGATAGTAGTGTTATCTTTTATGGTGTTGATTTATTTTTCAATGAGAAGATTAGTTAGTAAATTGGGATCATTACAAAAAAGTAGATTGTGTAAATTTTGTTGCTGTAAATCTTTCAAGGCCTGTGCGTAATCTAAAGTAGTAGTTATTTTGTTAGAACTGTATATATTTTTTAATTTAGTTAGAGACAGGAATGTAGTGTAGTGGTCAGTGATAGTAGTGTGTAATATAGCAATAAATGGTGATACTTTTTTCTTTTGTATTTTAAGCATGAAATGATCCAGGCAGTTGTTTTCTCTAGTAGGTAGTATATGTCCCGGTAGTATACCATACAGCGATAACATGTTAAGATAATTATTTCTAGCGTTAAGTTCACTACTCGTTTCTGATTCTTTAGGTTTAATATTGATATTTATATCCCCCGCTACGTGTATATGTACCGTGTTTTTTTTCAATTTTTGTCTGTCTGTCTGTCTGTTTTGTAAAATCTGGAACGGCTGGACCGATTTCGACGGGACTTTCAATTAAGAAGCTATTTTATATTATTTAAGTCTGAGAATTGGTCAACATCTTTTTTTCATACTCCTAGGGCGCGAGCGGAGCTGCGGGCATCAGCTAGTCTTATATATAAAATTCTCGTATCACAATGTTCGTTCCCATACTCCTCTGAAACAGCTTGACCGATCTTTATGAGATTTTATATGCATAATCAGTCAGTCTGAGAATTGGTCAACATCTATTTTTCATAATCCTAGGGCGCGAGCGGAGCTGTGGGCATCAGCTAGTCTTATATATAAAATTCTCGTGTCACAATGTTCGTTCCCATACTCCTCCGAAACGTCTTGACCGATTCTTATGAAATTTTGTGGGCACATCGGGCAGGTCTGAGAATCGGCCAACATCTATTTTTCAAACCCCTGGGACGTATATATATATATATATATATATATATATATATATATATATATCTACTAAAATTTACTAGTAAAACATAAGGTAAAAAAAACGTCCGTGTGGTGACGGATTAAGAATACAGAGTGTCACCACCCCTATTCATCCCTCGTGGGTGTCTTAAAAGGCGACTAAGGGATAAACCACGCAAGACAACATCAACACAAGGAGAAGGAAAACTTGAAACCAAACCTATACCAACCCGTCTGGCCAGCGTGGTATAGTAGGCCAATACTTACTTTTCAAGGAGAGGCCTACGTCCAGCAGTGGCGACTGTTAAAGGCTGTTGATGATGATGATGATAAGGTAAAAAAATTACGCGCTTTTACAGTAAGTACCTACCTACTGTGGATCTGTAAAATTTAAATTGATTTGGATTTAAAAGGAAATAAAACTGAGATCCAATGTACCTACCTGGTGGAGGATTTCTTTGACACCTCCGTATTCTTGATTAGTCAGAATTTATCATACGGTAAAAAATTAGTTTACTAAAGTAGTGATTAAAAACTTTATATATTATAGATATCATTTTCATTCTAATACTAATAATAATACTAACTAATGAGATTTGTTACTTGAATTGTGTAACTTTTTTATAACATTAAACAAATAAAATAAAATTGCAAAACTTTCGTCGTAACACATCAAAAATTTTAATCATCTTCATATAAACGATTTAAAACTGTAAATAACAATCCAGTGTATGTAATAAATAGTGTTAGATGGCACATGATGACAGGCGAGGTAAAATTATGTCTCATTTACTAATGTACGTATCTGGGCGTTTTTCAAAATTTTGCTCCGTTACGTACAGGATGTCCATTTATTTTCATAACAAAATTTTAAACAAACGATGAATGTAGACATTTACAATGAACTAAGGTTTAAGAAAAACCATAATCAAACAATGTTAAATGAGTATAATTTCTATTTAATGTATTATTATAGTGAGGGTTGCCAATACAGGGGTCTTGTACGTTACATTTTCATTCAAAGTAAATAATAACTCAATCATATCAAAGTTAATCAGCTTTATTTATAATTAATCAACAACATAAAAATCTTCTAAAATTTAATAACACTTTGTGATATCTTGCCTCTTAGTGCTGTTTAAAATATAAAATATGTCTTGTACGTAACTAAATGGCAATCTGGACTATCAAACTTTGTGAATAAATAACTATTCTGAAAGACTAACATTATAGGTAAGTTTTTTTTAATACAAAAAATAACAAAAAGTCATTTAATATATATTAACAAAAACATAACTCCCAAAGGTTTTTTCATTAAAAAATAAAAACTATAACAGCCAAAACAGGACAGTTACGTTTGTGGACAACAGTCGTTACGTTTAGGAACTCTAAAGCTATGTTTACAACGAGCACAATTTCCAGTCATTTTAGAAACAACACAATATTATTCAACATTTCAAAAACGTCGTGATGTGACATATTATATAAGTTACATCACTTACTGTACTTATTTCTATAAAATTAGTCAATATCACAGACTGTTTTGATTTGAGCATTTTAAAAATATATTTTACAAAAATCTTAGGGGATTCAAGTCTATCTCAGTTTCATTTTCACATTAAGTAGGTAACAATACTTCTTAACTTACAAAAAAATCCAACAGATACAAAAAAATGTCAAATAAGTAGTAACAAAAATAAAATAGGGAACCATTAAGTAGGTAATTCTGCGTGATTGTTTGGTCTTCTTTTAGAGTAACTTTTTCATTTTCCAATAGCTCAATTATCTTTTTGTGTTTAGTCTCTAGGCGAAATCTATTTTTACTTAAACTACTAATAACTTTCTTTAACCTTTCACAAATTTTTAATGTCCTTTGATATCTTTTATAATTTCGGTAATTCAATCTCTGTTTTTTCTTCAATTTTGTATTATCTTGCATCTCTGGCACTGTCACTGGAACAGCTGGCTTAGTATTATTTCCTTTTTTATTTTCCCTTGTATTCCTTTTCTCCAAATTTTATATTTTTAATTTATATTAAATTGCACAAGACAGTATGAACGCATCTTTACGAGTCCAGTACGTAACGTTTTTAGTCCACAACATAATACATCACGTCACGTCCTGGACGTTACGTATAACGCGGACTTGTCATCATATGTTTTTTTGGTATAAAAAAAGTTGATTATAGTAGTTTACTAGTACACATTCATTATCTACAACATATTTACTTATAATTTAACACGAGTAGTATATAAAATTTGTGGGTCTTACCTTTCAAAATCAATGTTCGTACCGGACAAACAAAACAGACCCGTCACGCACGTCACGGACCGCAAGTGTTGACGATTGAATTTCTTCAGTTTTAATTCAAAGGAAAAGAACGAAGGAATGATAAAAACATCGTCAATATGGCATTGCTTAAAAATAGTTAGAGCCAAAGACAATATTATTGTTATTCTTTATAAAATCATACCGTTACGTACAGGACTGTCCGCTGTGGCCAGTTTTTTAAATCCGATAATGTCAGTATTTATATTAGAAAAATATACTACAACGTTATTATATTTTATTTAAAAACAAATAAAATGAGTTATTTCATTCGAGTAATACTAAAGATATCCAAATATAGCTTATATATTCTCCAAAATACGTCATCAAAATCCAGGATATGATGAAGGACACATAAAAAAGTAGGTTAATGTTTGGTATTTTAATAAATATTAAAATATTTTTTCTGTTTATGTCTTAAGTTTATCTTTTTTTTTACAGTAAGTTAAACATTTTACCCTAACGTAAAATAATTTGATACCTACTCACTTCCTACATTTTTGCCTTATATTCAATGGTCAAACTCGTAGGACACGGCAAAATAGTCCTGAGCAAAATTTTGAAAACCGCCCATCTATTAAGTCAGCATGCCCCTACCACAAATCCTTTTAGAATCTTCTTTACATGTGGTTATTCTTCTTGCAACCTTTAATATGTAGCATAATAAAATGGTTCTTGCTCTGCAAGAAGCTGGAGGTAACAAATAAATGATTTTGGTCAGCTTTTTGTATGTAGAGTAAAAATCTGCAGCACAGTAGTTTCGTAACAAACAGAGCTGATGTCTTTGATTTTAGAGCAAAAAATAACTTTTTGAGTATTACTTCGTTGTCATCAATGATATTATATAGAAAGATAGGTTACCAGGTATGACATGACGTACTTATCTATAGGTGTATACATACATTACGATTACGAATGCAAAAGTTAATACGGAATGCATGGTAAAGAAAGAGATAGCGATCTCTTGCGAGTTGCACTTACACACACTAGTAAAATTATTTACTAACTCGTTAAAATTGATACAGATATGACATTGAATATCGCCATTTGCTAAAAGTACCAATCATCATCATCAGAAACATCATCTTTATCCTAAAAAGAAAAAAGTATTTTAGTTGTCATTGTAAATTATATACTTTCCAAGATTATAAACAACATTTTGAATTGTGA
This sequence comes from Phragmatobia fuliginosa, assembly GCA_932526445.1. Taxonomy (NCBI): domain Eukaryota; kingdom Metazoa; phylum Arthropoda; class Insecta; order Lepidoptera; family Erebidae; genus Phragmatobia; species Phragmatobia fuliginosa. Next base: position 26,831,799 of record OW052057.1, on the reverse strand, counting down.
AAACACCTTATTTAAATTTAATGTAAAACTAAGGACAGATTTAATCAAACTACAATTTTATTATGGATACAAACAAATTTTACCATGTTTATAACAGGCACTGCATTTTTTTTCAGACGTATGTATCCTTTCGAAGTAGTGTATTTATATTACTGCTTAAAATGTACGGAACAAATAGTACTACTTTTCGTAGGCATCCAGTCGTACTCACTTCTTTCCGCCTGAACCATTCTAACCCATTTAATTCTCGTAAGATTGTCACTTGGAAATCTGGTAAATACAAAACAATATACACAGTCTTATTACCAACATACATTTTAACACTATTATTGCCAAATAATATAATCATCATATTAACTGAAAGACAATGACAACTAAACACATAATAGTAATATGAGCGTATCAATTAGACGGTACTGGAGGACGCGGACGATAGGTATGTATTGTGCCTACGATATCCCTTCTGTTTGATTTAATCTATTACGCATGCCTTGTCCTTGTCACACTTCAGTTACAATCTTATCCTCTGTCCTTTTTTAACGCATCTTTAATAATATTGGATATAATTTAATAATTTCGGTAAATGGGAAACAAAACCGTGACAAAATACAAATATTACGTAGTTACTTATAAATACTTACCCGTGGTATGTAACTCCTTCCTTTTTATTTATTTTGGAACCATAGTTTTTACACCTTCTTAACACACAGCTTGGCATTTTGGTAATAATAAGCACTTCACGGAAACGCTCTGAGAACGAGTTTATTCGCTAGCTTCTATTAGCCGACTAAATGAAATCACGACGATTGACTACATTTGTCCGCAACAATTTTCGCGCGATAGTGCGATATCTACCTTTTTTAGGGTTCCGTAGCCAAATGGCAAAAAACGGAACCCTTATAGATTCGTCAAGTCTGTCTGTCTGTCTGTCTGTCTGTCTGTCCGTCCGTATGTCACAGCCAATTATTTCCGAAACTATAAGAGCTATACTGTTGAAATTTGGTCAGTCGATGTATTCTGTGAACCGCATTAAGATTTTTACATAAAAAAAGAAAAAAAACAATACATTTTGGGGGTCTCCATACTTGGAACTGAAACTCAAAAATTTTTTTTTCATCAAACCTATACGTGTGGGGTGGGGTATCTATGGATAGGTGTTCAAAAATGATGTTGAGGTTTCTAATATCATTTTTTTCTAAACTGAATAGTTTGCGCGAGAGACACTTCCAAAGTGGAAAAATGTGTGTCCCCCCCCTCTAACTTCTAAAATAAGAGAGTGATAAAACAAAAAAAAATATATGTTGTACATTAACATGCAAACTACCAACGAAAATTGGTTTGAACGAGATCTAGTGAGTAGTTTTTTTTTTGAATCCCTACTTAATATTATAAATGCGAAAGTACCTCTGTCTGTCTGTCTGTTACGCTTTCACGCCTAAACCACTATACCGATTTTGATGAAATTCGGTATGATGATAGAACTGAACTTGGGAAAGGACATAGGCTACTTTTTACTGCAATAATCGAGATACAAAGACCAAAGCTAGGTGATTATAAAAATACATAAATCGAAGATGTCAAAATGTATCACTGTTTACCTCCTGTCAAAACTTCACAGGTTGCTAGGAATAACACTTGCATGGCAACCATAATGATAGTTTGTAAATGACATATAGACCAGTAGACCAGAGTAGATAATTTTTGAAAACAAATAAAATTATAGTAGGATGAAACCTATTGAAAAAGGAAGAGAATATTATAAAAATGAAAGGAAAAATAATTTACGGGCGATCTGAGGTCGGGAAGGGGTAGGGGGGGGGGGAGGTTTTCGGGTCCTTTAACCGGGGCGTCAAAAAGCATCTCACTAAGCCGCCATAGTGTGGGCCGCCATACATTATTGTCCGCATTCGCAGCAAGTGTGGTAGCCCCGACTCTTGGATTCTGCTCATGCTTTCCATCAGGCAGGGTAGAGTCAGATTGGATGGCTAAATATATACAACAAAGGGTAAAAAACGGTTTATCTCGATTTCCGGCAAAACTACAAGGAAAAAAGTTAAATGGCAAAGTTGTAGGTAATTAAAAGATCTACAACTTTTTAGGGTTCCGAAGTTTATGACTTCGAACCCTTATAGATATGTCATGTCCGTCTGTCCTTCCGTCCGTCCGTCCGTCCTCGACTTATCGTCCAAACAGTAAGTGCTAGAAAGATGAAACTTTGCATGAATATGTATAGTAATTACGTCGACAAAGTGCTACAATAAAATTATGAAATATATTTTTATTTAGGTGTAGTGGAGGTAACACGTAAAGTGGGGATGTTTTGTTTTCTCACGGCTACCCCATCATGTAGGGTATCATTATATAGATCTTTTAAAAACATTAAGGGGTTGTTAAGACGATTTTTTGATTTAGGTATCCGTTTGAGTCCATATAATAAACTTTAAATGAAAACTATAACGAATTAGATGATTTTGTCAGTTCAGGAGTTATAGAGGCTTAACTTTTACAATGCGCTTATTTGTAAAGTCATACAAAATCAACGCATTAATACGTAAACATAACAACTATCCATTGGATACGATTTCTAATCCACGTACCATTATGGGTGACCGAGGAACCCTTTCCTATGCGTGGCCTGACACGCACTGGGCCGATTTTTTATAATATCATTGGTTGTCATAATATTAAATCCATACTGTCTATTATTAAATACTTACATTCGATTGCATTTCCATGAAGCTGTGAGAATTGACGATTTATTCATGGAAACTATCTAATAGATGATTTACCGGCTGTCGGTAATAATGAAATATCCAACACATAAATGACTGGATATGAGGAATTTTAACATACACTAGATCCAGTTTCAGTTCCACATTGACTTATTCATTCTTACTTTACAGACTAAAATAACTTAGGCAGTGCTGGATTTACACATTTGCCGCCCCAAAGCTTTAAAATTTTTGCCGCCCCTACTGACTCCTAAAATTAGATACACTGTTCACATTAAAGTTAATTCCTTTCTTTAGGAAATAATCTAGTTACTTAATTACTTTTACATCTCTCATGTTCGGTAAGTAGGTTCTTATTACCTCCAAATGGAGCTTGTAAGTGACTTATTAGCGCTCTAGGGTAACAATGTAACTAGAAAAGCCCTAGGGCGGTAAGTAATTAAAAAAAAAAAAGCTTCTTCCTTACAAAAAGTTCGCGTACATCTAACCATCATACTGGCAAAGACATCATGCATTCAGCCCAATGACCATGAGGTCGTTTTGCTATTCAGCCTTGTCTTCGTGTGAGTATATTAGTCATCAATTTTAAATATCGAACGGCGAAGCTCAATTTCATTCTTGAAAAAAACAATTAAAAAGTTCTTTACTTGTTTCTTTTTAATGAAAAGAGGCGGGAATAGAAAACTTTTAATTTAAATATTGTTTTTTTTGGGATTTTTTTTATAATTACGTGCTAATTAGGAAAAAACATGAATTCCTCAAGTGATGAAGATATAAGCTGCACTTCCGATTCAATGAAAATGGAAGCTGAAGCAGCAAATAACAATGTTTTATTATTATAATGCCGGTTTTTTTCTACTTACCACACAATCGAGATGTAAAGCAGAATAGTTACCTCGGGTGTAAGCACCAATTGCACCCTCGAACTATAGGCGCCCTCGCTGCGCTCGTGCGCCTAAATATCTCGGGCTGCAATTGATGCCTTACAGCCCTTGGGTACTAATCTACTATTACAACTTTTGTTGTTTTTTAAGCTAAGCAAGCTTAGCTTTTTTTTGTTTTCGTGGGGAATGCTTTTCGCACGATTGGGGACTAGCTGCCTCCCCCGCGTCCCCTTCGTCGCCCCCTTCGAGCGGACTCCTTCTGGAGCATTACGTTCTCACATAAAGAGACTGCGGCCTCCCATTCTTCATCACTCACCAGCATTGCCGCGATCAATACCAGCGGTGACAGGATTCGTCCGATCTGCCCGACCAGGTTTCGACACTCGGACACCCACGCAGGGCAGTCCTACAGCGTGTGCTGGGCGGAGCCCCGGTCGAACCCACAGTGGTGGCATTGTGCCGTAACCTCACGTGCGATTCCATTTAGATACTCACCGTAACAACCATGTCCGATAAGTATCTGAGTAGGTGACACAGTCGGTCCTCACTATCTAAGTCTCACCGTTCTGTCGCGCAGATAGGCCTCCATGATCTAACCATGCACCTGTCAACGTCAATATATCCAAGAGTTGGCAGTACTTGGTAGGCGGTGGTAGGGTGTGGAGGAGGTACGCGAGCAAGTAAATAAAATTCAAGTTCTGCCAACTTAAACGACCTAGACAGCTTCAGGTGCAGTTACCGATGTCGAGTAAGTTTTAAAACTGCTAAATCAAAATATTGCACATTCGATAAACGTTATTAACTGATTTTAATTGAATTCAGTTTGACAAAAAATTTAAAAACAATACGTACTGAATTGAAGTTAATAAATAACATTAATAAATAAATATTTCGGACATTTTAAACACAACGCCATCTATTCCCAAACTAAGCAGAATTTGTCGGTCGTCCATAGGTCTGTCCGCCGTAGCGGTGTTGGACGCTAGCATGCAGTCCGGACGCTTCCCTCAGAGCTGTAAGAGCGGAAAGCTGGTCAAACTCCAGAAGATAGGACGATCTGCCTATTCAGTCACTATTCAGTCAACACAGGATTTATACTCCTAATGTGAGTATTGTCTTTTAAAAAAATTAAAACAGTTGTGTATCCGCAGCTTTACTTTTTTTTCTGTACCAATTTATTTTTTGGGCCATTTTCCCGCCCCCCTAATTCTGCCGCCCCAAGCTTCAGCTTTTTCAGCTTTTATGAAAAATCCGGCCCTGAACTTAGGGCTTGTGTCTTATAACTCTTATTTATTGTTGTAGAAATACTACTATTCAGTACAACACTGAATGTGGATCGGATAATAAAAAAATGTTGTATTCCTTCTCTCTTTTTTATTAGAATTATACTATTCTTACTAATTCTTACGATGCATAAATGTTTTTTTTTTATTTATCAGATTTGGCAATTATTACAAATTGTGCTAGCTCCCTAAATATTTAGTGCGTGTAGTACCGTACCTACTGATATACATATATATATATATAAGCACAATTTGTAATAATTGCCAATATATATATATATATATACACGGTTAGTTTTTTATTACCAGAGAAAAACTAGGGGCAGATACAGAACTTATATACTCTATAACACTATTGAACAAATACCCAAAAAACAAAAATAACTGAGTTATTGTGGTTTTTAAAATGATAAAATACGGCCATAATTTATTGTCACCCAAATATTTTACACACGCGTATTTTAATTATCAATGAATAACATTTTCTGTTTCAATGTGTACGACGCATCGCCCAATACGGTACGCCCAACGGTACAGTCAAATCAGTTCAAAGCATGCCGCCATTAGGCGCACGCGTCGCATCGTAGGTATTAGGTACCCCGCTCGCACCCGCAACCCGCAGGCTAGGACATTGACACTTTCTTGTTACGTAATATCATGTCGTGAATTATATCATGCGTTATGAACAAAAATTTGGTAGTTTTCGGGAAAATATTAACACGTATTTTTTTTTGTTTTAATTACATCAATATGTTCAGTATCGAAAGCTGAATACCACATATTTTTTTCTCTGGACATTAAAAATTAGTCGTGTATATAAAGTAAATGTTCACACACAGATTTCTCACTTATTGTTCGAATCACCTTGATTGCAGGCCGATGCTACTGCTGCAGATGTATACAAATGTGTTAAAAATATAGGTACGATACTATTAAAATAAAGAAAAAGTTGGTTAAGGGGGGCTTGGATAACTAAAAACCTCCATAGCTGGAACTCAATCTGAGATCCCACATTAAACTCTGGTTACCTCTGTTAGCGGGACCCCGCAAACCTTACATTGCAATATCTGAGATTGATTTTTCCGGATTTATGTTCCACAACCGTGAGCATATTTTACCTCTTATACTGAGTCGTGCCGTTTTTTTGCTGACATAGTGGGAACAATGTCGTGCCCCCAGAAAATTGTTTTCTTTGTATTTTATAGGCATTGATCTCTGTACAGCGTCGAAATACATCATGAAGCTAGCATGAAGCTGATACTTCTAAAACAGTATCTGAAACAAACTTAAAGGACATATTAATATAATTGTAATTTTAAAAAAGTAATAAAAGTAACAAAATTCCGTATTTTCTATATTTATCGATCTATTAATGAGGTGAGAATAGAGGTTCCTTCAGTTAAAGAGGTGCGATTAAAGAAAATACTAAATTTTGTACACATTTCTCTGTCATTTGGATTGTTGTACATGAATATCAAAGACAATGGGTTAGTGGAATATCTCTTTACGTGAGATAAACTCATTGGTCAAAGATTTTGTTCTTTTTATCAGCAGTAGCGTGACTTCGAGCCAGATTCTAATGGCACGCACAAGTAGAAACTTCGGTAGCATATTTCACACCACTCGGCCCGGATTACTGGTGGTGCCGGTGGTTAGTCGGATCGTCTAGCAGTCTTTCTCAATTTTTGAGTTCTTTATAGAGGTTTTCATGGGGGCGTAATAATGGTGGGTCCCCAAGTCCTACCATATCAGTGTTTCGGGGGCTTTTATCCACCAATGCGTCTGGCCACTGGATGCCACTTTACTACGCTGGATGGTCGCGGTTGGAACGAGTTATTTACCGATGGTCTGTGTTGGATTTTTTGCGAGGGAATCGGGACCTTCTCCACGTTATCCCTTCTCATTTTGCAGCCTGGCTTGGGACCGTCTTTGTCAGAGCATTCAATATCTAATCCTAGAAGGGGGTTAGTGTCATAGTGTTATAAAAATACAAACAAATAAATTTTCCATTTATTTACCGACCTACAAATACATTTGTACATGGGTAATTTTAAACATCTTGTGGCAAAATTTTAGCCCTAACACACATAATACATCTCCATTAATTTAATGACTACCTTGTTCGTAATACATTATAAAGAAAAGTTGTTACATACATATCCATTTAAATACATATTGGTATTAAATACCTACCTTTAATGGGGGTTAAAATAAATTCTATACTTTGATAACAATAATAAATAAGTAACAATATTTTGAAACTTTCATAATAGGGCACAAGCAAAAACAAATTTAAACGCTTCTAAATAATTGCCTTTTGAATTGCGAAGAAACATCTCATTTATTACTAAGTTTACAAAAAAACTCAGTAGGTATTATGCTTTATCTCCATTGATTATTTATTCGTCGTTCTATTTTATTTCGTTATCATTATGCTTAATATTTAAATATTTTACTACAATAAGTAATTGAAGAAATAAAAATTCACATATTCACAACACACATAAAAAGTTTTGCTAAATGTTTTTTTACGGCCACATATCAAATAGTAATAATGGTCCAAGAGCCCAGAGCGATCAGACATAACTTATTTTCACATGGATGAAACCTTAACTACTCAGTAGCGTCTAGTGTACTTTTAAATACCTGCGTGTTTGTGGAACTAGATCTGTGACACCTGGGCAGATATCAGGTGAGAAAGGTAACTAAAAATAAGAGTTATCTAACTTAAATTAGTATGGCTGATCTTTATATGTATTTTGTAGAATATTATTCTAAACTAGTTTCATAAAGTGTCAGACACTTTTCATGGACCAGAGCTTGTGTCAGACGCTTTAAAGATCGACAAAAAATTAATGAACTTTACTTATTTTTACATGTCTGATTTTTTAATATGTTAATAAAGTAACTATTACAAAGTTACATTTCATCAGTCAGACAAATTCGAGTGACCAAATATCCCTTAAACACAAAAATTGTTCAGCCGGGAGTGCGATCATCATGCTATTTCAGAGCGAGTGAGACGTCCACAGCAACTTGGATCCCGTTTTTTAGGGTTCCATAGCCAAATGGCAAAAAACGGAACCCTTATAGATTCGTCATGTCTGTCTGTCTGTCCGTCCGTATGTCACAGCCACTTTTTTCGGAAACCATAAGAGCTATACTTTTGAAACTTGGTAAGTAGATGTAATCTGTGAACCGCATTAAGATTTTTACATAAAAATAGAAAAAAAACAATACATTTTGGGGGTCCCCATACTTGGAACTGAACTTCAAAAAAAATTTTTCATCGCACCCATACGTGGATATGGATAGGTATTCAAAAATGATGTTGAGGTTTCTTATATCATTTTTTTCTAAATTGAATAGTTTGCGCGAGAGACACATCCAAAGTGGAAAAATGTGTCCCCCCCCCCCCTCTAACTTCTAAAATTACATCTACTTACCAAGTTTCAAAAGTATAGCTCTTATGGTTTCCGAAAAAAGTGGTTGTGACATACGGACGGACAGACAGACAGACATGACGAATCTATAAGGGTTCCGTTTTTTGCCATTTGGCTATGGAACCCTTTGTAATAGTTACTTTAATAACATATTAAAAAATCAGACATGTAAAAATAAGTAAAGTTCATTAATTTTTTGTCGATCTTTAAAGCGTCTGACACAAGCTCTGGTCCATAAAAATTGTCTGACACTTTATGAAACTAGTTTAGAATAATATTCTACAAAATATATATAAAGATCAGCCATACTAATTTAAGTTAGATAACTCTTATTTTTAGTTACCTTTCTCACCTGATATCTGCCCAGGTGTCACAGATCTAGTTCCACAAACACGCAGGTATTTAAAAGTACACTAGACGCTACTGAGTAGTTAAGGTTTCATCCATGTGAAAATAAGTTATGTCTGATCGCTCTGGGCTCTTACTCTATAAGTTCTCACAAAGATAGCTTTAAAGAGAATTTTTTATTTTATGACATCTATAAGTAGTAAAATATTTATTAAAATACATTGAACATTTAACCCACTAATGGATCCATGATTTTATTTTTAAGTTTTAAAATTTCTTATTTTCAAGACTAGAAAATTAAATTGTTTGGTAGGTCTGTACTCAAAAGGTCTAATATTTATACAAGTAGGTATATTTAAATAATTATGATAAAGATTTAAACACATTTAATAACATGAATCCAAGAGTAAGTTAGCTGTGAGGAAGGTGACATTACAATCACTTCTTACACATTTATGTGTTTTTTACAATTACCACTTTGCTAGTTTAGACCCTAACATTCATTGTTATGTTTAAGTCCCTTATCCTTATTGGACCTTGAGGTTTTCAAGTAAAGGATATTTTTCAATAATGTAGACAAAACTTTTTGAAAGTTACATTTAATGGATTACGTCCATTTATAACATTTAATTCGCAGCAACGTTTAACATTACTAAAACATCCTTATTTAACATTATAATCATAATCGTCCATTTTTTTGTATGTAAGTAGAGTACATTTCAAGTTGTGTTAAGTGTAAACTTTTGATTTCGATATTATTCAGATCATGAGAAAATAAAACCCTTAAATAACTATATAGTGTCTACTCACAACATCCCTTTTCTTATTACCTAATTGTAATGTCTTATTTAAACAATATTCAAATAAATAAACTATTTAATTTTAAATATATTGCAAAAGTAACTATTAAATTAATTTATATTCGCTATTAACATTAACTAAACGTATTTTCTCAAAGGAAATAGTTTAATATTTTGGTCTTGAATTTGACTAGGTTGTTGGTTGTACGAGTACCTATATACAATATGTCTCTTCAACATACCGTTTAAACACACAATTATTTCTAATTAATAAACTGCCAAGCAGCTAAACAATAATAGTATCACAATGCTAACACAAATATGTTTTTAATCATTTCTAGATGTCCTATGTAAATCTAGATATAAAGTTAAGTCTTATTCGCTTCATTATCGAATAACAGTTACATATTAATACACAGTATCAACCATGAATGGCGTGCAGAACTGCACAGGTACTGTTAACTGTGACAGTTTGGATGGTTAATTGTTTAAATATCGTGGACTGTACCCATTGTATGTTTAGGTACATTATGTACCAACCCCACTGGGTCTTTATTTACTTTTTAACATTTCAACCTATAAGAATGTGTTTCATAAACAGGACAAATGAAACTTAATCCGCTATAATAAACGGAACTTATGACAATAATGGTGAAAACATCTTAACACCTACTCTACGGATTTGGCTTTGAATTTCTATATATATATATATATTATAAATATTTACATTGCACTAATTTACAAAATAGGCTATTTTCACATTCAGTTAACATGAATGTTTTCTACATCAATAACACGAGGAATTACATTCTTAATATTTTATACAAAATATTTCATTCCAACAACTGTTTTTTTTAAAACTAGGTTATGAACATGAACAAGTTCAAACTGTTTAAAGAATTTCAGTCAGTACTTCAATATCGTTATCTTCAATAATCTATCTACGTATCACTGCATAACTTATTAATTCTAGCCTCTTCTAAATAACTCGTGGCGATGGGTTCTTCTTTGACATTCAGTGTTAACGTTAACAGACACCGTATAGGTCGATGTAACGTTTGCCGTTTACTAGAAGGTAAATTCTACAACTCTTATAGTAGTAATTAGTTTATATTCGCTAAATAATTTTGTTAGGAACTCAATTTCTGCTCCTACATCTCTCAGTAATGTAACTGTGTCTAATATATTTGAGAAAAAACTGTAACGACCGTTCTTACGCTTCACAAGTTGTTGGCTACAGTGGGTTGCGCGACAGTCAGAGGCTTGAAGTAATGAGTTAGTAAAGGTACCTTGCCATACAGGTACTAACTGTTCTTAGGTATAAAAGTCTAGAGACTCATATATTTATAGAGAGATCACAATTTTTTTTACAAGTTAATAGTATGTATTGACTTTTCAAAAAATATTTGTGGTTAATACAAGACAGTGGTTTTAGGTTGAACTTTAGTCTCCCTTTTGGTCTAGCAGTTGTGCGACTTCGTTTTAATTTTTATGCAAATCGTGTTTATGAATAAATAAATGCCTTTCAGAGGCACTTTCGAATAATAATTACAATAACATTGAAATTACGTTTAATGTTACATCATTTTTTAACACACAAAAGCTGATCTCTAATGCTTTTGAACAAACACCTACGTCTCTAATTCATATCATTTATAAGCAAAAGCGATCTTACTGCAAGTAAAAATAAACTTTATTGTCTTAAAATATAATCACATATATACCTATTTAAATGAATCAGTGAATTTCTTGATGAAAATCGAGGTGTCCCTTCGTCCTATCAGCTTATGTAGAATACAAATGTCATTTGACTTTTATTTTAAAATTGTAGGCCGGCTTTAGGAATTTATATTTAGCATTAATTTATATTTAAAAAAAAAAGAATTTCAGAACAGAATATCACGTTGCTTATGTTTGCCGCTCGGTGCTTAAAATCTGGTTTATTTTACTTTTATGTGTACTTAATTATTTTTGGTCAAACATGGGAAAGCCACATTATTATTTTTTTGTACATTTTTATTGAATTTGTTTAAGGGCATGATATACAAAGCTCATTGTGATCCACATTATTGCACACATTGATAAGCATTAGTAGGAAGTTCATTCAGTGCTGATATATTCTAATTTAAATCAATCTAGTTTACTAACCCTATCGGTTTGTTGGTCGACATTAAACATTACAAGTCTACTGACCGACCATAGTCTTGTACATAATAGACTGTATTGTTTTGTTTGTTTGAGATGACTAAATATCGGGGTTGTGTACAGGTGGGAAGGGGAACTACGTATACGTTTTAACAATTTGATAGATGTTTCTACATATTTTAATAATATGGAATCTAAATAACTTATGAAGAGGTCACCCCTGCAACTGATATGTGGTGAGGAGGACCGTCGATCCCTCCAACACAATTGAAAGGACCTCCATAAGGTGAGGTCATCATGCCTTGTATACATGATACAACTTGGCGGAGGCACTGATGTGCCGTCACAATTGGTGCGAGAATTTCTATATTGCGATATAGGATTAGTAATTATGCTTTAGTTCATAGTTCGGTGTGTTTTAGATAGATGGCGCTGTATAGTTTTATTGCGCCATATGTGGAAGTCACCATCAGTAAAAGTAATTATATATTAACTTTACGGAATAAAAGATTCCATTTTATTTAAAGGCGGCAAAATTAGTTCAGCGGTTCCGCTCTGTATGTAGAATTAGTCTGAATTAACAATGTGTAATATTGACAGTTTGTAATATTTAAATTTCAAAACAACTCCATTAATTTTTTACACTATTTACGAGTATTAACTTTCAGCTACAAATTGAGTAATAGGCCTTTGTAAGCCAAAAACATGAACTACAGACAACAAGTCACAAGAGAAACTTGTTGTTCCAAAAGTTACAAGACAATACCGTGTGTCGTTTTCTCGGTCGTTACCATGCTTGAATAAGGTTTTTAGGCCAATTGTAGTTTGTGTTTCTACAATGAGGAATGTTAATATTTTAAGTGATGCTTCTTGTATCGGTCTAAATAAGGATACAATATCCTAGGATAGTAGTTTTATACCCCACGTTCTATATTGGTGCAAAGTTACAACGTTACTTAGTATGTAAAAGGGCAATTTTCAAAGTACATTCATATTATGATATATGTATTGAGATGTGTATTAAAATATAAGAACGTTATTGTTACCAGTTAAATATACTAAACAATTCTTTTATAGCAGTTTTCAGACACTTGGATGTTTTTAATGGCTAGGGTAGTCTGGAGTCAGTTTAGTCAGTGAAAACTATACGGAATCAGACCTTTGTTAATTCTTTGGCATAATTCTTTGATTGTTTACAAGTGTCTAATGTAATTAAAAGTATTTATAAAATGCTAATCGAATTGTGTTCACAAAAGTCAGAAAATCATTTTGAACTATCAATGGTTATATTATTTACAATCTTATCATATTGATGTATCGGTCCCAAATGAATTCAAATGCTTGATAACATACTTGTGATTATGCTCCATATAAAAAAGCTTTAAAAAGACTAACAGTGAAAGCTGCCACACTGTAAATACATTCCTCCAGCCAATATCGTCAAGCGAAGCGGAAACGAGTAACTAAGTAGGGACCTATCTACAACTCTCGCCTAATGTTTAGAGTTTAACACAACTATACACATGTATTATGTTTTACTGTTTCTTTGTGGACTCGTTCGTTGGCTGCTGAACGCTGATACGGACCTCACCTGTAGGGCCCACCAAGATTTTCACCTGAAAATAAATGTTCATAACAATTAGAGTAAACATCCTAGTTTGGCAACATTCAATTATTTGTAGAAAATTTTAGATATCAATAGGTATGTAACGTATAATAAATTTGGCCACTACAACCAAGTCTAAAATATTTTATCTGTGAAACATGAAAATGACGCATTTTTTTGAAACTTACTCCTAGTTTTAGTAAAGTAAATTAGTTAACGTAATTAATTCAAGTACATTAATTAATAATGAGTATTTATCATATATTGTGTAAAGTCCTTACCTAGTCCCCCCGTCAGACGTTCATAGCATAATAAACGGAGTTTTGAGGAGGCCCCATAGGCGAAGTGGCAGAATTCGCAGAGACTCCAGCTGGGGCACCCTCTGGGGCTCCTCTAGGCACTCGAGACGGAGATCCAGACGCAGGTTGATACAGTGGTGCTGCCACCTGTAATATTTATGAAAACGTAGTAAATTTTAAAGGAAATTCTTTTTCTATTCATTAGTGTACATTCGTGGAACGAATAACACCGTTTTATAGTTTTTTTCAGCCTTTGACTGCCTCGGTGGCGCAATGGTACACAGAAATAATAATATATAGGGTGTAAAATTGTTGGGATATAAGTATGCGTACCACAAACTTTTGCCCCAAATCAACCTCACCTGCACGCGGTGCATCCTGAAATAATATAAACTATATAAACCTCAAAAGAGGCTCTGGCGACCGAGCGATAGCGGTATATCCAACCTAAGGTGGCGTTGGGTTTCTGGTTCACAAGTCCCTATCCAACAACGTTGTCGAAATAACCAGTGTGTCGAACAGGGTAGCGTACCTCATTGTCAAGCTTACTGAGAGGTATAGCATAAAGGTTATGTAAGTGTACGCACCGACCTCGTTGCACTCGGATGATGAGATGGAGGAGTTATTTGATGACATAGCGAAGGCCCTTCACTCCACTATTAAAACCCACTACAGTGTTGTTATGGGAGATTTTAACGCCAAAGTGGAAGTACAAAGTTGTAGCGAATCGGTAATAGGATCCCATGGATTTATAAGCAGGAATCATAGCGGCAAATGCTCGTCAATATCCTTGATTGCCTCTTTCTTTTGATAAAAACGGCCCCAAAGGAAGTGGACGTGCCAAAACCCCGACACTACGACCAAAAATGAGATCGATTTCATCGTGACGGACAGAAAGTATGTATTCAGAGACGTCTCAGTGCTAAATAGGTATAACACCGGTAGTGATCACCGTCTTATCCGAGATTCTCTGAATTTCGGCTTCAAGGCTAAATGTATCCGCTTGATGAAATCCGGTCTCCGAACAACTCTGCTTCAAGCCACGATGGGATCTGGAAAATTCCAGTGAAACCTGGAAGGGATTGAACTGGAATTTTAATGAACAGGACTGGAATTGAAAAATTGATTTGATGCCACGGAAAGCACAATAGACGTTGACCAGAACCTTAATGATGTGGTTCAGATCCTCGGGGAAGAAAGTATGAGATTTCGTAAAATACAGCGTAAGAGCGGGAAGTCAAAATTTTCAGAGGGGACTCAATGTCTTGTCCTCAATGTGCTCCGACCGCGAAACTGCGTCTCGGCAAACGTAGTGTAGAACGTCCACAGGACAAGTGGAGGGATGATTTGCGCAAGACGGCTGGTAGGAGCTGGATGCGAGTAGCCGATGATAGAACTAAGTGGCGTGCAATTGGAGAGGCCTATGTCCAGCAGCGGACTCCAATAGGCTGTTGATGATGATGAAATCTTTGTTATGTATACCCACAGTTGTTAACTTTTAGTTGTCAATAGTTTAAAATTATCAGTAACCTTTGATGATGCCATAAAACGAAACCACACAGGTATTTTAAGTTTATTAAATAATGGAATATGAGTACAGTACAAGTGAGTTTAATTTCAAGAAGGTATTTTGTAAGAAGTTGCACCAAATGCCCACGATCGACGATCGAGAGATACTGTATAATTTTTTACTTCTCCTTAAAAATTATCCACAGAGTGGAAAAAAACATTAATCAAGTTTAGAAACTAAGCTTTGTTAAATAAGATACTGATTTACCTTTTCAGAATAACAAATCATTTGCTTTCCACCTCCGGGTTGAGGAGCTGGTACAGGCCTGTAGCGGGCGGGCACGGGACACAGCGTCTATAAATATTTAGTGAAAGTAAATAGATTTGCATTTTCATGTCATTTTTAAAAGACAACTCCCGCTCTAAAATAGATCCTGTACAATATACCGATAGACATTTAACATTTTAAGAATATAAAGAACAATAGTTTGTAAATCAAGTGTTGCCCCATGTGTATAAAGCGCTCATAGCAAATACCTTAAGATTGGATTGGATTGGAAACAATAACCAATAACAATAACGGCGCTGTCAGTACCTAGATAGGTGACCGTTTTTGGCATGATATAAGCGTTTTCGTGATTGGCAAATCACGTTAAGTAGTCGGTCTCGGTTTTAATCATAACATAACAGTCGTTAAGCTTAGTTGGAGTCTTCTATTTCAGGACACCAGTTCCCGCCCTCTGGGTGTCTGGGTGTGTGTACATTTTTTTTAGAAAAATTCAATGATTTACTTTTTAATTCTATTTTATGCACACGTTATATTGCTGTATTCTTTGTAAGATGGAAAATCAGTACAACTCTGTTGACCCAATTGTAAAGAAATCCGCCTACGTAGAAAATGTGAGCGATTTTGAACATTTTATTGGCAGGGATGAGTCTACGTTTACCACTGGAAATAATTCGGCTATAGTTCATCAACGAGTGTTTGTTTCAGCAGCGTGTACAGTATGAACAGCTGGCACATCGTTGAAACTATAGTCTCCTGGTACAGTAATGTCGTAGGAAACCTGTATGGTTTATAAAATTAGATCTTCCATATAGCTCGTTGTATTCTCTCAAGTTCAATTAAAGTAGATTTATTTAATTAGACACTCCACTTCATATTATATGCTATACGCAATTAGTGAGAAGTGACTAAACGAGAGTAAAGTAAACTGATTTTAGTCATTGAGTGTCCAGGACATGTCTAATCGTTGGAAATACAAACATTAACTTTCGTAACCCAGTACTTATGGTGTCTATGTATTCGTGAAATCCTAGTGTACTATCAATGACCACACACAAGTACTTGCAAGTAAGTGTTTTATGTGAAGAAGGCAAGAGCATCCAGTAGTTCCAACCTTTCAGGCTACAGTGTATTTTTCAGTAACTGTAAAAATATGTACCTATTCTTAGAATAGATTCCATTTAGTTGAATCGTGTGGTATCTCGACTTAACCTCGACATATTTTACTGAATAGCTCTAAATTATTTGAACCATTGACACATTCTATGAAATTATATAATAGTTTGTATTACTTAAAAAATAGGTTTTATATAGATACAAATTATCCTTTAAACTTGGCTCTGGTTATGTCGGTTATCGTAGTAAAAAAAGGTGTATTTGAGATGTATGTCCTTTCTTTAGAGCTAAATTTCATAGAAGTCGGTACAGTGGAGGAAAGGTCCTCCCTGGATTTCTAAGTTTCTTAATACCAAATTTCATCTAAATCAGTTCAATCATTTAAGTGTGATGAGGTATATCTAAATCAGAATATCAGGCAGGCACACTTTTCATTTATAATGTAAAGGATGAATAACATTAATATTCTAAAATGTGACGTGTTAAAAGGTATCCTATTTAATTAAGTCTATAAAATAAATGATTCAAAATATTTATATAAACTATATATTACGGTATACCTGTATAGGTAGCGATTGAGTGTAATGAGCTCTCTGCTGTTGCGCAACGATCGGTTGCGGGGTGCTGATGGCACCAACATTTTGTTGTTGATGTTGGTAATAGGAATGCATGCGGTTATCTGGGAATTATAATACATAGGTATTTTAATAAGGATGAATAATAAAAATAAGTAACTGAGTATAAGTGCGTATACCCTATTATCACCCTAGCAGAAGCAGGCAGGGGTGGAGGCGCGAGCGCTATAAAGTGCGTGCCGTAGAAATTTTAAGTGGTGCCTCCACACAGAAAGGGGCCATTTACAAGAGGTAGGTGGCCCCAGGTGCGTCGGGGTTCTAGGGACTTCCTTTCGAGGGCATACCTGGTTCCCCGACTTACCCGTACATAGTACCCGAGACGGCGTGCGGTTTTAGTCGGTTCGGGTCCGACAGCCACCAACGTATCGCATGCGTGGCGATTTCTGAACGACAGGTATAACACAAACAAAAGGTATAACAGCGTTACTACATTGACTGCCTCAGTAGCGCATTAGTAGCGTGAGCGACTGCTGTTCTGGCAGTCTCGAGTTCGATTTCCGACTAAATGTTCGTGTGATCCTCAAATATTTGTTTCGGAGTCTGGGTCTTTTCTATGAATAATAAGAACGTATTTACAAAAAAAGTATGGAAGTAGGTATTCTATCAGACAATCTAGTTTTCAGTTTGAAGCTAGATGGCGTTGTGTGATAATATTTATTTATAACTTGGCAATTTTACAAACATTCAAGATAAGAACACAAATACACCCAACTAAGTATATTTTGGTGTGGATTACATATTGCATTAATATCCTATAACAGTGCAATATGGAGACATAAAGGTTTGGCCTATTATATCCTTCTTGACGAACGATACGAATTTTCATTCACTTTGCAATTATTTTTACTATGTAGTTTTCTTCCTCAGGGTATTCCTTAGGTAATAGGGGTGGTGACACTCCGTTAATGTCACTCGGAATGTTGTTTCATCCGCATCCTTCCTACTGGAAGCAGCGAAGTGACCGCATGAACGCCTACCGATTTTCATGACATGTTAAAATGTGGATGTTCCCTTAGTAATAGAGATGTACTTACAGTCGTTGGCTTGCTGTTGCCACTGTGCATTATAGGCATCATTATGTTGGTAATGGTAATGAGCGTTATATGGTACATATAGGAGCTGGTGGTGGCTTCTAATTGGCGGAGGTGACTCAGGTCTTCGGCACCTTGACGCTGCGTGAACTGGTGACGTTTGTTCAAAGCTAGTCTGCGAACTGTAGAGCTCTTGACTGCTGTCTGAGCAGCTGAGGATAACAAATATGACTAAGTGTTATTACCACTTACTACGCTGTTATAATCTTTGACTTTCTTGTCCTACTCTAGTAAGTTGCAATTAGTTGACAGTACCTATACCTATACTGTCATCTAATTGCGAAGACGAACTTAAGAAGTGAGAATTTTCTTAAACAACTTCGATTAAAACTTGCTAGCAAATTTAACTTTCCGACTCAAGTTCGATGATAACATTATTATGATTCTGTTAGCTAATATTTTCACACAGTATCTAATAATTAACGTATAAACAAATATTTAAGTTATGTATATACGCGATAATTAACACGATGCTGTAATAATGTGTGAGAAAGTGGAAGAGTGATTAAAAGCCTAAGTTTTACGAATTACAAACATAAACCTAAAAGTACTCACAAGTACACCCAATTTAGTAACTCGATATTTGGAACAGCTTTAACATTATATATTCCGATAGTACTACAACGATAAGAATAAATTAACATATTGCTATGTCGATTGAACCTTTACCGGCAGGTTCATTGTTAAATTAATTTGTAAGTAACGAAAATATGATTGTACAGGATGGATCAAAGGTTGGTTTACAAACATACTTGGATCCTTTAAAAATAAATAAACAGTTTTTATCTTACATTACTATTTTCTTTTGAATCATCATTTGAAATGTAAATGAAGTTTTGGTCCAACCTGTACAAAATGTAATGGATAATAAGTAACTAATATATAGTACTCTGATTTCGTTTTCATGTATTTTTTTTTTGGCAAAAGACACACTTTTGTTTGGAGTACAGAGATGATAGATGCTCTTAGCCACGATCTGGTTGAAAATCTCGAAATACGCACGTAAATAAAATGATATCTCTTAAATAAATGACATGTGACTGTCACTCATTGTCATATCTTATGTGTTTATGAAACATTTACCTAATATTAGCATAAAGTGAACAGTTTCTGTACATGCTTTCTTGTTGTGCCCGTTGCTGGTAGTGGGCGGCATAACTAGCCATGTTCTGTGAATGAGCATAACAGGCGTCACTGTGTTGTTGTGGTACGGGAGTACTCCCGCACTGCTGCCCCGATACATAGTCAGAGGACTTTGACCTGAAAACCATTAACTTTTCTAGTAGCTTAACAAGCATAAAAGTATATAAAACGTCGCATTGTAATCACATAAATGATGATATGTAATTATAGAATCAATTAAGTATTCTCTGAAGTTTTAGTATTAAGTTAAATAGCTGTCGATATAAATCGCAGGTATAAAGTTTAAGTAAGCTCAATGATATCACAGAGTAATCATATGTGACTTCTAAAATATATTTTGGTTTTGCAATAAGTTCGCCAGCAGAAATTAGTGAGTGAGTAAGAGCTAGTAAAACAACTTTAGGTAATATAATTAAGGAAAGTCCATGATAATAAGAAAATATAGTACATATTTTATAATAAAGGTACCAAAAGTAATTTTAGATCGCTTTTGTCAAAATATAATGTGCAATTAAAATCCACATAATTGAGCATAGGCTAAATAAATATTATGTAAAGAGTGGTGATTTAAATTATAGTTCGGGCTAACGAATAAAAACGCTCAGACAACGCAAAGCACATCAATTCCTGAGACAGAAAAAACTGTTATCATTGCACGACGACTTATAACAGAATCACTTGATATTACAGACCAGCTCCCTTGGCCAAATTGCAAGTATTATTTCACATCGATTCTCTATCGAGTATATTTACTAGACCAAATTATTTTGAATTTTTAGTTTGCTAATAATATTAATTTCCGTTTATGGAAGTCATTATAGCAAGGGGGGCTGGCATGAGATTGGACCACTGTTACAAGTGTTTTTAAACATATTCTATATATAAACGCACAGCACCCACAGTTATTTATCATCTGGATTCTACTTACTCTACTTACATAAAAAAAATATTTGTAAAATTAAACTGGAAACAACAATCACTCACCAATTAGAAGTGGCGCTGGATCTGCTCTGCGGTCGTGAATTAAGATTGGCTTCAGAATAATACGGCCAGGAATAGTTGGAGTTAGTGCGCTGACATGCATGAGCAGGCATTTGTGACGGAGTGGTGCCTGGCGAAGGCTGCAATTCATTCTGCATCTGCTGCAGAATATCGTCAGATGCTCCTAACTGTTGTTTTATTGCAATGCCCCGAACGGCCGGTCGGCGATGAAATCCTGTTGAGGAGAAGTAATTTTTTAATTACCTATCTGCCCCCTTTTCTGCTGTTATTAAAAAAGTATAGGATAAAATAGTTAAATCACTAAAAAGCTACTTGATGTCACTTAAGTCTGATTGCAAATTTGTTTTCCTTTTTGTATACATATGAGCTTGACAAAGTGACTCTACTCTGCCTGATGGAAAGCATGAGCATATTCCTATTGTAGTGGTCACCATATTCGTTACGAATCCAGATGTAACAATATAGCATGGTGACCTCCGCTATGGTACTCCTAAATCTCAAATGCAGTTTAAAATCTTAAAAGACAAATAAATAACAAAGGAAAGACTGCCAAAGAGCCTTAATTTTATGTCTATTTATTCTTAGAATATTTTATGCTCTAGCGTATTGCCAATACAAATGTTTAGCATTTATGAAAAATAAAAAAACACTGTGTTACACGGAAAAACGATTCAAACGAATATGCAATAAATATTTAAGAGAAAATTCTACGTTCAATTAAAGTTATTTCTCCGTTATGCACAAGGCAGAGAGCAATCGAGCGGTATGTCAGCTACGTATACATCTGAGAATACACATCTAATTAATAAGTTACACCCGGATATGTCATGTCCTTCCGTCCTCGACCTAGCGTCTAAAAGGTTCGTGCTAGAATGATGAAACTTTTCATGGATATGTGTTATAATCAGCTCGATAAAGTGCTAACATATAATGTCATTATTTTTTCTGGGGTACATGTGAAGCAGGGATGTTTTTTTCTCACGTCTACCCCAACGTGTGTTCCCAAATATTATTTAATTTAAGTAACGTTTACTAGTTATTCAAGTTTAAAGAGCATTTATTTCATGTAAAAACAGGTCATCCAACCCCCTCTAAAAGCTAAACGTAGCCTCGAAAAATCTGAAAATATTCGTGATGGTAGACCATGTAATGAACTTTAAACAGCTTGAATGACTTTGTTACTTCAGGAGTAATAGAGTCCTACATGTAAAATACGCTCACTTGGAAAACTTCGTACAAAAATAATTAAATGTTAACATTACAGTTGTCTATTGGACACGATTGTAAATCCACATGACATTTTGGGTGACTATGAAATTACCTATTCTAGGCTTGGCCTGAATGCCTAATGCGCATTTAGCCGATTATTTTGTTTAAATGAAGAAGATAAATTATTTATTTAAAAGTAAGTAACCGATTGTGAAACAATTAACTATTTTAAACTCTAAGAGGAGCTTAGACTTCTTGTTCTAAGGCGGGTCTCCTTTATTTAACATTTTTAAATTGTATTATAACGATTAAATTATTCAAAACCGAGATTTTATGACATTGCAGTTTCATAAGTATCTATTAATAAAATAATATGGCAATTGTGTGTCTTTACGGTGTGTATTTTACGGTGGATTTATATGTGATAGGAAGAACAGAAACTTGATTACGCTCGATTCAAGTCGCAACCGCAGTAACCATAGAATGTATAGGTAACTCGAAGTGTTCAACAATTTCTTGTTAAATTAACAGGAAATATGGTAAATGAAAAGGATATTGTAAAGTTTCAGTAAAATAAAATATGTTTATGTATAAAAAAGTATGTTTATGTATTTGTAAATATCAGTTGTTTAGTAACAGTAGTATCTGTAAGCGTTCATGTGGATTTATATGTAATGAAGCCAACACAGCCATCTCAACATTTTTAAACTAAGTTTAAAGATTGTTTTAGAATTTGAATGGTTAGTAGGTACTTATTAAATGCTACATGCATTACTATTTTAGTAGTTTAACAAACTTAGTTAAAAGAGTTACGATAAAAAAATGGCTTACATATTAAGTAGGTAAAGCCATGTACAAGTGTGCAAATCCGTCAGTGTCGGTCCCGAAAACATTCGACTCAATTAGGCTTAAGCCCCGAAAAAAGTACAGGTCAAAAGTAATTCGATTTGGAGTTTATTTATAGGATGGGACATCAGTGTGGTATGTAAAAAAATTAAAAGGGCTGGCTATGTTGTATCTGACTTTTCTAGAGTGTTTGTTTTTTTACTTAGGCCAACGCAACTGACTACTCTGCCTGATAGAAAGCATGAAAGAAGCCAAGAGTAAGTGTCGTCATGTTCATTGTGAACGAAGACAATCCAGCATGGTGACCCACACACTAGCGGCTTACTGAGATGCTACTGTATCAGGGGCCCAGTTATTTAACACGAATGCCGTCATTTCTAGGATGGTCTTCTGCGTGAGGGTATTTCTGCCCCGTTCGAACCGGCCCATTCGTGTTAAAATCAGCGTAGCTCTTCTATCTTCATGCGGGAGATTACGAAAGAGCTGGTAAAGCCTGGTGGGGATTTATAAATGTTATATTTACCATAGTCATCATGTTCATCGTCACTGCTTGCTGGTTGGGACTCGTGGCTATATCGTTGTCTAAGTCTTTCTGTTCTCGGTGCGGTGGCTCTGGCGAACGCCGCTAATCCATCATCACCTTCACCAGCCCCTGTACAAAGATCTACTAAATGAGTTGTTCTTTTAACATAAATAATTTTTATTTATTTATTTATTTTTATAAAAGACAACTCCCGCATTAGGAATATAAATTCCTGTGTCGCGGGGGACTTTAAAAACATACATGAAACGGACACAAAGAACACCCAGACTCAGAACAACAAATTGTGAATCACACAAAGTGTTGTCCTACGTGGGATTTGAACCCACGACACTTGGCGTAGTAGGAAGCGGCGTGGCGACCGCTTAAGCCACTAGGCCAACCGTGCAGTCCATAATAAGAAGTTGTTGTCGGCACTAATAGCATCCTAAAAGTCACAGCCGATAATCAGGGCTTAAGTTTTTTTAAAACATACATCGTGTTCAATAATAATAGTATCTTCTATATATAATAGTATCTTCTAAGCTTTTTTATTATTCTCCTGCAAACACTGTACTAATGAACTGTATTGATGGACACAGTTGAAGAAGAAAATTTTAATTGCATTGACCTTATTATAAAGTTGAGTCTCGGATAAGTTATTGATCTAATCATCCCCCAAATGAAAACAACATCGTAATAATAATCTCGCGAAAGACGTATTTACTTTAAAAGTTACTTTAAAGTCAACAAAATATCGTTGAATGAAAATAAGATTAATCAATTTACGGCATTAATTTTACTACTTCAATAACGAAAGTACCTATTAATTAATAAAATGATTTTGACTTTTATGTAGAATTTTATGTTAGTAGTATATTTTAGTAGTATTTTATGTTAAAGCAACAGGTAATTTAAAATGGTAATATTTTTATTTTAGAAATGAATTTATCGGCAAAATAATTGCGTAAAAAAGATTACAATTGTCTTTAATGATCAGATGTTAGTTAAAATAATAATGATAAAAGCTCATAATGCTCTTAATTCTATAACTAGTCATATTCACATATTATGAAATTAAATATGGAATATGTATATTTAATATAATGATCAATAAACTGCTATGATTCAGATTTTTTAATTCTGTAAATGTAATACGAGCATTGATCGTAAGCAAATATATTAATATTTAGATTACAATCAACTGACATAATTTAAATTAAATGTTACCAGGGATTATTTAAGATTTAGCACTTTTTTTTTACATTCGAGTTTATTTCTTCGTGTTTGAGGATTATGGTGTTCTCTTCCTACCTCTATGGGGATATAGTGCATTACACAACCAAACCCCTACGGGCCGTCACCCCACAGTGATTAGCGGCGGGGCGGTGTGTCGGAATCGAATCGACTAAAACTAGTCTTCGCCTAAAATAGGAGGGGTCCAGGAACAGCTGCCATTATGAAATCTGGACCGTGTTTTTCTAGTAACCAGTGTAAGGATTTAATAGCAGGCTTACTGATATCAGTCACAGTATGAAAAGGTTAAGATACCGATTCCTGGAACTGTCAATTAAACCTTCCAATCTCCTTCAACACGTAGAAGTTATTTTTTACAGATTGTTGGTAGTATATGCCTAAGCTATATTCTCCTTTTTGTCTTTTTTTTTCATCTAGATAAGACTACGTCGATGTGTAAACCTTAACGTTCTTATTTTCTAAGTGCTAAGAAGATAACTATTGCAAAAACTATTGGTAAATACATGTATCTACTATCTACAGCTTATCTTCCTTATTTGTCTACTTTTAAATTATTCACGGGAATTCGGATATTGCAGTAATTATTTTCCGAGTAAATATATAGCCACTTACATAGAATGTGGCTATTCAAAAAATGGTTGATTACATGGAGAGATTACCCCATACAATGTCATAAACTTTGCCTCTTTATAATATTAGTATAGATGTAAAAAAATATACTTAAAATGTTCATACTGGGCAGGACAGCGGAAAAAACTTCCACAGGAGACAAAACCAATAAAAAATAAATTAAAATTGACTTAAGCGCAGCGCGTTGTATAACGGACTGCAGTTTTCAACTTTTGTTAATCATAAAACGAGTATTTTTAACAGTTCGTAAACTTAATACTTAATATATCACAATAAAAATCTCGTTTCTAATAATGCAAATAACAAAACAGTTGTGGCAGCTAATAGGACAGGAGCAATAAAGTATCTACTTTTTTTCTTACAAAAGTCCGTGATTGCTCTCCTGATTATATCGATAAATTAACAGTAAAAAGGTCACTTACTTTTACAGTATCGTGGCCCAATAAATGTAACATTTTTTACGAGAATTAATGTGGTAGATAGACTTTTTCTTTTGTCTGTACTCTTTGGGTTTGTTTATTGTAACTTACCTGGCGTCCCAGCGACAACATCAGGAGCTGGTGCATCGTTATGTTCTTGTAAATCTAAGGTAGTAGCTGAGGATGCTGATGTTCTGTCCCCTGGGGCTACGTAGTAAAAGCCTTCATGATGAGCAGTACTGCCAACGCAAGCGGTGAGAGGTGCCAGTGTCGACAGAAACTGACGCCGCGACTCCGATTTTGGCTATGGATTAAAATATATCAGTTTATGACAATAAAAATCTTATCATAGGCATTACGCGTAATACCGAATGGACTAAAAGTTCCTTTTTTGAATTGGTAACTGCGATGAGCAGCGACGGCAGGGTGGTGTGGAGCGACTAATGGAAATTTCAGTACCATTTAGTGATAAACAACATGCGTTCTTTGTGCGCGTGGACTACCGCAACAATGATTATTTTACTCTAGCTCAACGAAAATTATGCACTCATTACAACATACGGCGTAAAAATGGAGCTCCATCGATTCAATTGATTAGAAAATGGGTACAGAAGTTCGACGACTTGGACAATGGACTTCTTTCTTTTGAGATAATTTAAAAGTAAAGTTTTCAACTGAAACCCAGAGTCCCTAGAGGAATTAGAGGAAAATATTCCAGAGGAAATGCAAAACATTTCACAAACACTTGTGAGGAAATAGTCAAGGATCACATATGGATGATTTAATTTAAAAAAAATCAAATCCCTTTTTGTGTACTTTATTAATAAAAAAACAGTTTTTATCTCATATAACTAATTTCTATTAAATCAACATTTGAAATGTAAACGAACTTTTGGTCCACCTGTATATTCCTACAGAAGGTACTTTGCGAAACTAGTATAATAACTAATAGAAACCCCTACTGGCCACTACCACACATGAAATAAACCAAATGGTTCCACACGACCCTAAATATTAAGTATTAGAGACTGATTTTTTTAAGATATATGAATCTGATTTAACACCTGCCCGCAAGTGTGTACCACTTTAATAGCGTAATTAGAGGACAAGCAGTTACTATCTTGGATGGAGGGAAAATATTTAACTCATTTCCACGCGGCACTCAGGCGATGGAATGCACGCTTCTAAATGCGAAATAAAACAACATAAAGCTATCATTTTGGGTGGGGTTCTAGGTTCTAGGTAGGTATTTACGAGATCCAAGCATTGCCGTTTCTTACTCCTTGTTATTAACACGATTATCATAGTAAATAATTATGTACAATTAAAATATTAAGTCATTTTTTAACGTTGTCTAAAACGTTATCATTTTTAACGTAACGTTTATTTAATTAATTATAGTATATCAGAGATAAGGCGCTAACAGATACCCTTAACTCTTACACACATTGTACACACACACACACACACACACAAAACTAACATGTTTGAAGACCGATATGTTCTATATCGTTTTTATTGTTGTATTTAAGACAAGTCCCGCATTAGGAACATAAATCCTGTGTCGCGGGACTTAACAAACATACATGAAACTTAGAACAACAATTTATTATCATATATCAAATAACAACACTTAGTGTGATTAGCATCACAATAAGTGTTGTCCCACGTAGGATTTGAACCCACGACACTTGACCAAGTAGAAAGTCGCGTGGCGACCGCTTAAACCACTAAGCCAAACGTGCAGTCAAACTGCAGGCTTACATCTAATAATTCTTCTGAAAAACCGATATATAACCTAGTTCAGAGTTTATATAGAAATGCCAACAGATTTCAATTGCCTATAAATATAATATTTGTGTTAAATATTTTTGAATCAATAAATTTATTATTATTATAATTTAGTCAGCAACGGAGTTCTTTGTGAGTAACAACCATAATTAATTAATAAAATAAGTCTAATATAAACACCAAAAGGAATAGTAATAATTGTCACTTCTACATTGTGCTGTACTTGCCTTTGTGAAAGAGTAATAAAGAATAATAAGTTTTGTCTATCACATTTTTCCCTTAGGCAATTCACACACTGCACCGCGCTACGACGCGTAGCGCGGAGCGACAGATTATAATATTGTATGCAAGTACATCGATTAGTATAGAAAACACGCCATGTCCATTACACTAAACACGCGCCTAGGCGCGTGAGTGCGTGCGGCTAGCAGATTCGGGATTGGCTGCAATGGCTGCCCCGCGCCTACGCGCGTGTTCGCGTCGCCAGTGTGTGAATCGCCTTAACTTTTTAACGAATCATTGGAATATGGGATTTGAATTAAATGTATTACGAAACCTTATTAATATGAACCTGCCAGATGATTGCCGAGTCATTTGATTACTCAATATACCTATTACGCCAATCAAACTATGGAAGCAATCAGTAGCTAGCTTGTTTAATTCTATTCGCTTCTATTTGCGTAAAATGTTTTAAACCTTATACTTAAATTACAGCAATATTTACACAAATCTACTTAAATTTGACTGTTTAATTCTTTTGTAATATAAGTTTTAAAATACGACTCCACGACTGCTTGCTTGCAGGAGCTGGATGCGAGTAGCCGAGGATCGAACTAAGTGGCGTGCAATTGGAGAGGCCTATGTCCAGCAGTCGACTGCGATAGGCTGATGATGGTGATGATGACTGCTTGCTTTAAAGATGGTATTTATTTCAAAATGGATTCAGGAGCCGATTGAGAAAAGTCTAGTCTAAAACTTACCTAGAAGCAAACATCTACGTTTATGGATACGCTCTCTCCTCTATGGATAGAATAAATTATCCTGATGAATACAAAAGTGTTGACAGTAATTTTTCAACAGATATATGAAACAACTTTCAAAATATTACAGGAATAAAATTCCACCAAATGTTACTGTGAAAAAATACTGTGTGCGAACAGTCAACAAAGCTGCAATTTCAATCCAATTTCTATAGTAAATATTTTACCTACGAGTTTCATTATTCAGTTTTGCTCTTCGTCAGTCATGTATCTTCATTCCGAATACGATTATTGTTACTGACGAAGTAAGCACTAATTATTAATTAAAACAAATTATACGATTATCTCGCACCTAGTTTTGGGTTATTAATCCTTCACGAGTTGTTGACAATGAATTGTTTTAAGCCGATATCTAAAATATATATGTATATTTAAGCCTACAAAAATGACTTTACTCTGTCTGTCTGAGGGAAAGCATGAGTAGAATCCAAGAGTAGGGTTCACCATACTCACTGTGAGTACAGACAATACATTAAGGTGATCCACACTATGGCAACTTAAATACGGCACACACACATTCATAATCAAGACAAGAATTGGACGTAGCGAGTAACACCTGTTTTCTTGGTAAAAAATCGATGGTAAAAAAGTACATTCTTTCTACGTGAATGTGAATACTTTCAGGTATAATTTATTAATTAAAAACGATCCATCATCTAAGTAAATACTCACAAAAATACTCACCTTTCATCCACTGTATGTGGTCTAATATTTTATTTTTCCTGAAGTATCTATTGATTGATTACTATTTTAAAATATAATAGAACAGGGTCTATAGTTTTTAAACCAAAAAAATAATAGTAGGACGAAACCCATTGGACAAGGAGGAGGAGAAAAATAATTTACGGGTGATCTGGGGAAGGCCCACCGCAGATCAACCGTAAATAAATATTAATAAAAGTTGTAGATGTTTTTATTACCTACAACTATGCCATTTAACTTTTTTCTATTGGACTTGTAGTTTTGCCGGAAATCGAGATAAACCGTTTTTTACCCTTAAACCCCCCCCCCTTCCCTTCCCGAACTCAGATCCCCCGTAAATAATTTTTCCTTATATTTTTTTAATATACTCCTCCTTTTCCAATGGGCTTCGTCCTACTATATTTTTTTCACTTTTAACTATTTTAAAATGCTTCTACCGTGGTCTATAATGGGAAAATGTTATTTTGAACTTCGAAATGAGTTTTTTATTTCACTTAAACTGATATCTCTTAGATTCTTCGCGGGGAGGAAATTTCAGCCTGCTATTCCACGATGGCCAAAGAATATTTTAGATGACAATTTATGTATTTTGTGCTCTAGAGTAGATAATTTGAATATTCTAGTGCTGGGGATAAATAGTTATACGAGTGGTCCTTACAAATAATTTTATGAATTTAGAGTTTTGTCGTAGTTAATTAATATAGTTAATTAATATATACATTACTTAATAGTAAAAAAAGCGGCCAAGTGCGAGTCGGACTTGCCCATGAAGGGTTCCGTATCAGCAAGTAACATCATATAAAAGTTCTTGTAGTTAGTTGTAACTTTGATCGATGTTTTTTTATTAGTGTTTTCATTGGATGAAAGGTAAATTGCGTGTTACGATTTATGACGTAAAAAAAAACTATTTACTAGATCTTGTTCAAACTAATTTTCGGTGATAGTTTATATGGTAATGTACAACATATTTTTGGGTTTATCACTCTCTTATTTTAGAAGTTACTGGGGGGGCACACACATTTTTCCACTTTGGAAGTGTCTCTCTCGCAAACTATTCAGTTTATAAAAAAATGAAATTAGAAACCTCAACGTCATTTTTAAAGACCTATCTATAGATACTCCACACGTATGGGTTTGATAAAAAAACATTTTTTGAGTTTCAGTTCCAAGTATGGGGACCCCCAATATAATACATGTTGTTTTTTTATAAAAATCTTAATGCGGTTCACGGATTGCATCTACTTACCAAGTTTCAACAGTATAGTTCTTATGGTTTCGGAAAAAAGTGGCTGTGACATGCGGACGGATAGACAGACAGACAGACATGATGAATCTATAAGGGTTCCGTTTTTTTACATTGGGCTACGGAACCCTAAAAAGACCTAAAATTGTAAGAAATTGAATGAATTACATTTAAAAGTTTAAATATACGTATTCTTGCAACCAAACTAGCTTTCAGAGTTGCACCACATCACTGCTTAGTTTGAAGCTAGATTGCGTTGTGTGTCAGATTTCCGATATATAATCTTGGATTCTACTCATGCTAGATATCAGGCAATGTAGAATACTTCAGACAGGCCATAATTTTTATATCATTATATATTTAGTTTAGTATGGCAAGCCTTACTAAACTCCCATAAATAAGTATAATTACCCAAATTAAGTGTCTATAAATACAGTATACTCTTGTAAAACGCAAGTATAAATCTAAACATGTGTGCTAACATGTAAACGCTCAGTTTATACTACGCTCTAAGATAAAAGACTAAATCCGGCCTTTGTTATCTGAAAACTTGAGGTTAAAGTGACTCTGAAGCCTCAAAAGGGACGGCTGTGCCTCGTAAAATAGAACTATTATTATGGGTACTTACAATCTAGTACCGGTTTTAAAACTTCAAAACCAAGTTATCCCTTTACCTTTGTGTTTCAATATGGCTTTGTGTATAGAAGGGGGAAATTGTTGTTAAACAAACTGGTAAATATTTTGTACTTTGTATATAGATTTAAAATTTACATACATTACCACTTCAACTGTCAAAATAATTACATATGTTATTCCTTTTTTAATTTTATTTTTGACGCGGGGAATGCTTTTCGGGCCATACCCTTCGTGGGGTAGACGAAGGGCGTGGGTGGGACTCCCGGGAAAAATCGGTCTATCCACTAAACCCCGCGACGGCCTAGTCGGGAGGAGCACCGGGAACGCATCAGCGGCTTCTGGAGTCCTTCCTGCCGTACCTCACAAATGAGGTAAATCCCAGAGTGACGGGACTCACCCCCGTGCAAAACTCTGTCATGCTTTTTACTGTTTTACACGGTAAGAGGTGGAACAAAGACCTGCCTTTAATGTCACCCCCCCGGCTGCACCGGAGTGTCACCTGTCGTAGATCGTTTTCAGCGGTCAAAACTCACCAAGATGTGACCGCAGCAACCCTTAGGCGACGATTAGGGCACTAGCGACCTTTGCAGCGTGCCCTTTGCCGCCTCCTTCGACTGGGATCGGCCGTTCTCTGACCTGGCTCTGCGGTCTCCTTCTGGAGAATAGCATTCTCATAGAAGGAGACCGGCTTCCCATACCTTGCCAACATTGCCGCCGTTAAAGCTGACGGTGACAGGTTTTGTCCGATCTGTCCGACCGGGACTCGAAGCTCGGACTCCCAAGCAGGGCAGATCTCCAGCGTATGCTGGTCCACCCGCAGTGGTGGCATTGTGCCCTTTCGTAGCCTTACGCCCGATTCTATTCAGATACTCACCGAAGTAATCTTGTCCGGTGAGTATCTGAGTCAATCGGCAAGTGACACAGTCGGTCCTCACTATACAAGTTTCGAAGCTAAGCAGAACGTCTCCGACAGTACGCTGGCTAGCACCTAAATTTCAAGCCGCACCTGCCAACCCCGCAGAAATTGAGCATGTTTGTTCCGCCATAGCATTCCGGGTGTCATGCTCCGGCGCTGTCCCCTCACCATTCCGACGGACAGAACGAATTTAACATGTAACGAAGTGTACATGTCCACCAGAATGTCAAAGGGTGGAGATCGCGCCAAGACCGTCGCTGCCTCATACGAGATAGTGCGCTACGTTGCATACGAGGTAGTTTATTTAAACTTCTTTAACTAAACCACCCGGTTGATTATTTGGAGAACTAAACTAAAAGTTTCTAAAGTAACTCCTTACATCACCAGCTATTCGCCAGTGAAGGTCAAGTTGAAATCGAATAGAAATTTTAATTTACTCTATGGTTTCTATGGGAAAAGGAGTGTCGTTTTTACTATTGTACATGGTTGTTGAACCTGATTCACTAAATTAATTTATGTATGTGTATTATATCTTCCCAACTAATAGATAAAATTTTAAAGATACCATTTTATTTTAGTCTTGTTTTGATAGTAATTCATACGTTGTTACGTCCTTCAATTATAGTCTTCGGCACATCTCGAAGTAAACAAAGTATACTATATAGTACTACTATGTTCTTATACGGAAATGCAATAGCTTCATGATATACGTTTATCTATGTTAACAGTCTTCTCGTTACTTGAATGCATAAAGTTTTGCTTTTATAGGTTACCTCAAAACTTTTTCTTTGTTGTTAAACTAATGAATTAGTTGGGTTTCCTTTTAAATAATATCATAATTAACAAAATGACCTCTCACCACATCATCATCATCAAATGATAATGTGTATTCAAATATAATTTATGTATTAGTATGTATTTAAATATAAATGTAGTCAATCATATATATAAATGTTTTATAGTCTGTAATTATTAGTTAAGCACAGGGCACAGGGCAATTCACTCACTACCCGTCCATAAAGTATGACATTACTGTAGTACTTCATTTCGAAGAAAAAAACGGTAATTTATAGGGGTGACCTGTGAAAAAGACAATAAACGAATGTATATAGTGAACAAATTCTTAATAGTGGCCTCAGAAGAACAATTATGTTGTCCGTTAATATAACAAATTTTACGAAATGTAACTTTAACAGTACCAAAATTTTCATAGTGGATTTTAATTATTTTAATGCGATTTTCGAGCGAAATTGAATTTATTGTAACAATTGCCAAGCATATGCTACGAAAACGTCAAAAACCTAATTTTCAAACTGTCATGGTGTTGGCCTAATAAAAAAAAAATAGATAAAATTACAACGGTTATATATGTGACTCATCATCATTCAGATCTGATTCATGCGATTTTTCAAATAACTAGTAATTACATAATATAATAACAACATTGAAAAAAAAATTTGTACATAGAACAGAAAAGTGCTGTCCAATTATTGTCTGTAAGACAATAATTGGACAGCACTTTTCTTTTAAAACTTCTTAGATGACTAAAGTCAACATGAACCGTTCTTGGACCCATCCGGCTAAAGAAAGTTATGAAAAAAATCTCAATTAGTGAGATATTTTTTTCCTCTAACATAAATATCTTTTTGTTTCTTTACAAAGAATGTTTAACTTTTCATTTAGTTTAAAACTAATTAATTATCTAAAAAATCATATTGTAATATTTTGTTCAAATATCTACCTTCTAGTATTTTAAAGACGAACAGTATATTTGTTTGGTTTAGAGTTGATATGTAATCTCTTTGGTGTTGGTTTAGGGTTGGATAACCTATTAAATAAGGCTTTAGGCATGTCTATAACTATGTTACTATTACTTCTATATATTATGTATGAAATTGTCGTATCACAATATTAGTCTCAATACTCTTCCGAAATCGATTCTTACAAAACTTTGTGTGTTTATCCAGGGGGTGCAAGTCAATGTTTTTAGGTCGGATCGTCCGCGGCTTTTTTGTCATATACACTACACAAACACACCGGCAAAAAGCCGCAAATAATCCTGCTTTATATGTAGTTGATTAAATGAAAGTAAATTTGACTATGCATGCATTTTTATTTTATTTAAAGCGCTTCTACCGTCTTCCGTGTAAGAATCGCCCATATTGTTCATAAGT
Organism: Phragmatobia fuliginosa; assembly: GCA_932526445.1. Classification (NCBI taxonomy): domain Eukaryota; kingdom Metazoa; phylum Arthropoda; class Insecta; order Lepidoptera; family Erebidae; genus Phragmatobia; species Phragmatobia fuliginosa. The sequence goes on along the minus strand of OW052057.1, from coordinate 26,798,094 downwards.
TTTTTATGTACACTGAGAAAAAGAAGTCCATTTAATCTGTCTTCAATATTTTTTTAAATGAGCCAGTTACGCGTGTGTGTGTACTGAATGATTTTTCAAATTGTAGTCGTGAATTAGGGCATTGCCAGTAAAATTTTTAGGACTATTTTCACTTTCGGATAAAAACATTCTGCTTGTTGGATTCATACCGTTTACTCCAAATCGTCGAAGTTCTCCTGCTTATTAAGCCTAAAAGTGCGCCATAGTTAAGCTTCAGATGTGATCCCTTCTAATTCATAAAATTTGGATACTTCGTCCAAACATTTTTTAAATTTTGGAGCTGTAATGTTTATTATTTGAGCAGGGTGTAACAATAGAAGAGCAAACGATGGTGAATGTTCTTTACCGAATATCGCCTCTAATGAGGATGATAATGAAATTTTGCGTCTTATTTCCGCCGAAACTTGTACATGGTGTACAGGGATCTCTAATTGTCAGACCGTTCACTAAATATATAGATATACATACACAACTATTGTAAGGCCTCATTCGCACGAGAGTTTTTTTAACGGACGTTAAAAAAAACGTTCAAATATAACAAATGTATTACCAAGTAAATGTTCACACGACAGCGTTTTTAAAACACGACGACTTTTATCAATCAGTGTTGCATTTTCAACTTTGGGTGTTGGAATTAGACCATAATATTATGCAACTTCATACTTGAACGCTTTTTTAACGTCCGTTAAAAAAACTCTGCTGTGAATGAGGCTTAAAGCACACATAGATAGTCAATGGCGAAGAGAATCAAGTGCAGCTGCTTGGTAAAGCAAAAACAAATGTACAGGTTGCTTCGCAAACAGGCGACGCAAAACTTATTGAAGAAAACAGAAATACGTTAAAACCTATAGTTAATACAAATTTTATTTTGCGGTACTCACTATATGCCATTGTGAGGAAGAAAATGAAAAAGGCGTTTTTCGAGATTTGTTGAAACTGAAAATTGATTCTGGTTATGAAATATTGCGCAAATAGAAAACTGCCAAAAAATGCTCAATATACGTCCCTAAAAATACATAGTGGGATTTTAAATATATGTGAAGTTCTAATTAGAGCAAAATTGGTTGATGATGTTAAAGCTGCAATCGGGTTTGAGGAGTTACAAAAAATTGATGCTCAAACAACAGCTACTGAAATTAATGGATTCATCAATGCCTTAAACATTGATGTTAACAAATGCGTGAGACCGGGCTACGACGGATGTGTCACAATGGCAGTGTCCAAAAAATATTGAGAGAAACGTTTAAAAAGAGTTTAAATTTTCACTACGTTTCAAAAAAAATTCTCGAAATAATTTGTTTATAACAATTTTTTTACTATACCACATTACTTGGATTTTTCATTTTTTGTTCAAGTTAAAAAAAATATTATAAACAAAGTAAAAAAAAAAATTTTTACATTTATGGCGTGATCTTGTTAAGTATGTATGTAAGAAAGGCTCTACAAAGCGAAAAAATTTGACGACCATTATTTAAAAAAAAAATTTTACAATACCTACGCTATAATAGCCTACAATATCTTAATAATAATACATGCCGAAGAAATGTACCTTATGTACGCGGACAAAGAGTCGAGACAGTGTTTCGAGCTTTCCGCCCGCGGCTTCGCCCGCGTGGAATTCGTTTATATCGCGCGACACGGTAAGGGTAGATTAAACAATGTTACATGATTTTATGTTTGATATTATGGAACTTCGACACAAACTTTCGACCCCAATTTCAAACCCTTTTTTCTACCTTTATTTTCGTAATAAAAAGTATTCTATGTCCTTTCCCAAGTTCAGTTCTATGTTCATACCAAATTTCATCAAAATCGGTTCAATGATTTAGGCGTGAAAGCGTAACAGACAGACAGAGTTACTTTCGCATTTATAATATTAGTAGGGATTACTTTTCTAACTCCTCTATGTAATCTATCTATAAAATTTAATAATATATATATTTGACTTTTACACCCATCTACTGCAGAATAATTACGTGGTTTCGGCATTACGAAGCGTAAGCGCGGGAAACGAGCTCAGGCGGACATTTGACGGCCCTCTGTAGAGTTAAATCGTCGTCGATACGCCGAGCAGTAGGTATATAGCGCGTGGCGTTGAGCGAGTGATGGAGGCCTGCTCTAAGTTCGGTATTCTTCCGTGCATTTTGCCAATGTCTACTGCGCGATTTATTTAAAATTTAGAGCATAAGGCCCCGTTTACACTTTGATTAGTAATTAGGCGAGTTCATACATGTTCTGCGAGATTTCCAGGGGGGGCAGCTGCCCCTGCCTGCCCCCCCTGGGCACGTCCATGGTTCTAAGAATACGATGTTTTCTATTTTTTTATCCCTAAGTATTAAAGGATGCCACTAATACACATAATAATACTAGCCGATGCCTACGGCTCCGCTCACAGCCGCGGGCATCTGCTAGTATTAGCTGACTAACGCAATTTAATCTGCGTCGCTGTTCAATCACGCTCGGATCTAGCGTGATATAAACGCCAGCATAACAAAAATATAAAAAAATGTGAGCCGTCACGGGACGCCTGGCAGATGTGAAACATCGCCATTATTTTGTAAAAGTAATATGCAGAAAAGAACATATTGTAATAGGAACTAAATATGTCATAATGATAAAATAAAATATTACTAATTATTAAAATAGTAGTCTATATGCAGTAGTGTGTACTGCATATAGACTGTATATATATACCATCGTATAGCGTGCCGTGGCGACGCGTCTGCAGGCCAGAAATCTGTTTTACGTGCGGCTATAGATGTTTCACATCAAAAAACATGATAATCGGTTAGATTGTCCGTGTGGTGACGGATTAAGAATATAAAGTGTCACCACCCCTATTCATTCCATGGGTGTCGTAAGAGGCGAGTAAAGGAACAAAATAAGCAGCTAACATCACTGCTAAGATAAGGTAAACTTGAAACAAACCCTTTCCAACCCGTCTGGCCAGCGTGGTATAGTAGGCCAAAACCTCCTTTCAAAGGAGAGGCCTATGTCCAGCAGTGGACTGTTAGAGGTTGTTGAAGATGATGGTTAGATAATATCGGAGTTCATCTTTCACGAGCACTATATGTATTAGACTAGCTGTAGTTTCTGAGATGAGCGCGTTCCTGAGATGAGAACCTTCAGCTTTATAATATTTAGTATTTTATACTAAATAATATAAGGCTGAAGGTTTGTTTGGTTTACATCCCAAGTGCGGTATATAAAAATGATAATAAAAATTCAACCCGAAAATGCCAGTATGATCGGGCCAAGAAGTAAATTATTAAAAGTTTATTTTCACTCACAAATTGAAGTCCAGAATTTCATAATATTTGATCTCACGTACAACGCAAGGCACTGCGGAATCACCAAAGCCGACAGCATGTAAATAGTAAAACACGATTTGAATGGTAAATGTGTTGTGTATTCGTCGAATTGTGAATTGAAAAGTGACTCTACTCTGCCTGATGGAATGCTAGAGTAGAATCCAAAAGTAGGGGTCATTATTCTCATGTGAGTTAAGACAGTGCACCATGGTGACCCTCACTATGACGGCTTAGTGAGATACTTACTAGGCCGCCATAGTGTGGCAGTGAGGACAGTGGCCGCCACTTCTAGATTCTGTTCATGCTTTCCATCAGGCAGGGCCGAGTCATTTTGTGTAGCTCATATAAAAAAAAACTTTTGCATAATTGGGCCTGCAGTCATAAATAATTTGTCCACAGTCCAAATAATACTGAACGCTGAGGCTCTTATAGCCAAGTGGCCTTAAGTGATTGGAATCAATCACAGAGGGTAAGAAACCACGCGGACGGCCGATATATTATGAGCGTTTCCATGATTCGGAGGTCCTTAAGCAGTCAGTCCTGGTTGTTTCATAAGAACAGTTGGGAAGCTTAGTAGGAGGCCTTCAGGCGTCTTAAACATAGCCAGCGATTAGATGACGTGGCCACAACGATCATTCTTAATTAATTGAAAAAGGTACACTTCGTGGTTGATCCCATATAAATTCAGAAAAGAGAACAACATGAAGTGTAGGAAAATATGAAATAATTTATCATTCAGTAGTGATTGTTACATATCAGCACGGATTACTTCTTACAGAGTAGTTCGATTTATATAATTAGTTTATTACCATACTTCTATAATTCGATTACTGTAATTAATTTGGCGAGTAGTTCTGATCCTGAGGTTAGTAAAAAGGGGTGATTTTCTTTTCACTCAGATATTTTAATGCTAAAACATGTAAAATAAAAAAAAACAAAGAAACGTTAGAAGCGTATGTAATTTGCTCTAAATAGGTTTCACAGACGCGCCGACTTATTATGTAGTAGTTTACTTGCTTTGTTTCGAAAATTAACATTTGAATTTATTTGTCAAGAAAGTTTATCTTTTATTAAAATTGAATTAACTTTATAATTTCATTGTTTGACGTAAACAGATGTTGGGGTTGCCCGAGTTTGTTTAAACAAAGTTGTTTTGGTCTTGAAAAGCATCAAACTTCATATATTATATTTTAGATTTGGTGCACTATTAAGTAGGATTTTTCAACAGTTAAAGGAATGTAAGTAGCTATTTTAAACATTTAAATGTAAACATGTAGTAGTTAGCAGATGGTAACTAAAAGTATATATAAATTCCACTTTCGTTAATTTTTGCTTTTCAGTTTTTTCGGTGATTTAATTATTTGATAATAAGTTTTAGTTAAACCTTTCTTAAAGTTCTGGGAAAAACAACTGCACAATATCGATTGTACTGTGTTCATTTTTTTTTAAATCTTTTTTATTTAGAAATTTTTATTACACAGTAATATGTTAGTCTCATCGTAACTTATCCTATGTTAGACTATATTACTAGGTTAAAGCTTGTGATACGTAAATATTTTAAATAAGTCAAGTGCAGCATTTGAGGTTGGGCCTGCTAAAATGTTGGCAAACATACCAGTGTCATAACTATTTAAATTATATTTACATATCAACGCCTCCCTTTGTCTTTGATACTTGACACACTCCGTCAGCAAGTGTTGGACATCATCAAGAGTCCCACACATCTCACAGTTCGGTGAATCTACTTTCTTCATTAGATGTCCAAACTTCCTAGACGGATAGTGTACTGATATTCATGAACCAGGGTACACGAGAAGGCTGATGCTGAATTGTTTTGAACCAAATACCTTTCTCTACCTCTTTCGTCAAAATATTCTTTGAATTTGTCATAACAAATTTTTTTAACACTACCAAGGTGATCAGAATACAATAATTTAATGTTACAATTAATACCTTCTCTAGCTGCTTGTTTAGCCAATTCATCAGCCTTCTCGTTACCCTAAAGCCCTATATGTGATGGGACCCATTGCAGTCTCAAAGTTTTCCCGATGTTGGATACTGTGTTCATGAGTATACTCAATCAAATACCTACAATGGATTTGTAATTTTAGGCACAGTTTTACTTTAAAATAAGAACTTTGAGTAGATAAGATCAAATATAAGATTTTTTTTATCTAATTTATTTTTCAAGCTGTTGGATTTTTTTAATCAAAGGTCTTAGGTTAATGGATATAATTCTAGTTAGGATTTTCTTATACAACTTTTATTAATTAAAAAATAGTTATCGAAGTCAATTTTAATTATCAAATCTGTGAAAATTCTGTGTTAACTTTTAACTTCAAGGTTTACACAAATACATAGTTTATTTTTGATAAAATATTAATTTTCTCTTACAACTTACTTAGGACCGACCGTGTTTTAATTTTTTAGTTAAAACACGATCGGTTTTAAGTACGCAGTCTTGTATGTCAGTAACAAGGCTTCTGGAGAACATTTTTATCATACAAACCACACTCTTGGTATAAAAGGTGCGGGAGATTACTAGATTCATTGCGGAAGTTCCACCAGTAATCAATGAAAGGGATTATTGACTATATGACTGACCGTGTTCATAATAAAAATACTTTTTTCAAAAAAAAGTGTAGTACTAACCTTCGAAAATAAAAGTTAGACGTTCTAAGTACTCTGAGTTAGTACAAATGATCATATTCATCACACGATTTCTGATCCTATGTGGTTATCAGTTTGTAATCATCATTTATCACTGTGCAGGACCTACTCGTTATTATATTTAGTAAAATTCTTAGTTGAATTTATGATTAATAAATTACAATGGAACCAGCAGATTCAATTTATAGAAGTGCTACAATTTGTTGGAACTGGGGACGTGTTTAACAATGAATCGTTATTACGAACGTACAAAAGTAATAACTTTGAAACTTCAAGGGAAACTAGGATATACAGGGCAACTCAGAGGAGATTATGAGATATCCGCCGCATCCTAATCTACATAGGTACTTTGAAGATATAAAAGCTGTATTTTAAGATTATACCCGTCTCAGTGGTGATTTTTATTAATATTACTTTTTAATAATAATAGTTTAAAAACCTAAGTTACTCTTTGTGTCGTTAGTCATCTGTATTGTATAGATAATATAGGACACGGCGCGGCGCTACCGATGCACAGCATACGTCTAGCGTTTGACGCTGTACGCATACTCACATATATGTTATAGTTAAACATGAGTTCATTCTGTTATCGCTAACGCCTCTATACTCTGGTTTCATTGGCTAATGTTACTTAATCACGTGATTAAAATAAAATATTATATTAGACAATCAAACAATCAGGAACATGCACACGTGTAGAGGCGTCACCGATTACAGAACGTAAAACATTTGCTACCTGGTTAAGCCCACTAGACTGGTATAGGCTGATGATGTTAAAATAAAATGTTTATTAGCATATGGTAAAACTTACCTTTACTGGTTCCTGGTGCACATCTCCAAGGTCTGGCGGTGGCTGGCGAGTCTGCAGAGGCACTGATATAGTTGAGGACGATGAGCTGGACGAAGCACTGCCAAAAGCCTTTTCGTTATTCTTATCGATGCTGCTGTACGATTTATCGCTTGATTTGTCACTACTACTGGACATCTTGTCGGTAATAGCGCCTGCTGGTGATGACCTGCGTTCCTCTGGCTCATCTTCCACATCACAAGTCAGTAAACGTATCCTTTCAGCCAACGAGGTCGTTTCCTGCTACAAAAAACAACATTATTAAAGCACATATACATATATACATTAAATATAGTGTATTTAAACGAAAAAAAGGATATTTATGCATTTATATCAGTTGTCTAGTACCCATAATACAATCTATGCTTAATTTGGGATTAGATAGCTTTGTGTATTAAATGTCCGACATATTCATTTTGTTATGTTTCCTCATACTGAATTTTGTTTAGAAAACAATACTAATACATTAGAAAATATTTATTAGACGTAAATCATATTTAATCTATGGTACATTTTCTAAGTTCAACTATGATCTCAATTGTTATCTTTTTGTAACGTTACAAAATAGCCATGCTTGAAGTATTCTATAATCCTTGGAGAAAAGTTTGAAGTGTTCTTCATTTTATTGGATTCTTTTCCAAGAAACTAACTAGAGAAAGCTCTCTCAAAGGAATACTTTGATAAATGTTCATGTATTTCTTCTATAATACGTGAAGTAGATTATATTGTAGCTCGGAAAGTTTCCGACTTTAGGAATATTGTATATTAATGTAATGGCCGCCTGACGTAATGATAAAAACTGATATTCAGGTTAAACCGATTGAACTACTAGCCAACCCCATATACTATATTAGCTAGTTCATAAGTTAGTTTGGTACTTATAAAACTACTTTTCCTTTAAATATCACATTAATTTATTTGCGAACAATATTGGTTATTAACTAGAACAATGAATTTAAATCTAAAAGCCTTAAAAAATTAACAAATTATTACTTCTTGTTTTCTCTTTACATAATTTGTATTTAGGGCATCTTACTACTTCTACTTTTCCTGACCCTGTTTTAGAAAAAAAGTAAGCCAAAAGTACTCATTTTGAGGTTAGTAACTTCTTGATACTTTTAAGTACAAGTACATTATGTTAAAATAAAGCCGGTTCCAAAAATAACGGGTCAGTCACATAAACCCGAATATCTCCCGAACTACGTATGCCATCCTAATGAAACGAAGACTGTTCAATTGAGAATTTAATTATACAGATAAAAAATAAAATAAAACTTAGTTACACCCACAATATTAATCTTAAATTAAAAAAAAACTAAAGTAGTCATATTTTTCTTAAGATTACATTTTTTTTATGATTGTTTTTTTGCTGTTTTTCATCACTTTCTTCATTTAATACTTTGTATTGCCTCCACGAGCTCTTCTGACAGCTTCCAGGCGATTAGGCATGCTGTACACCAAATTTCGGAGCCGGTGCTGAGGAATACCTTCCCATTCCTCCACCAGTGCTTGTATGAGCTCGGGAAGCGTGATTGGTGGGGGGTTTCGACCTTTCACGCATCTCTGAAGCTCGTCCCAGGCGTGCTCGATGGGGTTTAAGTCCGGGCTTCGCGCTGGCCACTGCATGAGTTCGATACCGACCTCTTCAAGGTAGTCATGTACAATTCTGGCGGTATGGGGACGCGCATTATCATGCATTAATATGCCATGCCGGTCCATCCTGGCCATGAAAGGACCTACATGTTCATTGAGGATCTCTTCCACGTACCTCTCTGCATTTAGAGTTCCATTTTGAATGAGCACCAGCTCGGTGCGGGCCTCAGCAGAAATCCCAGCCCAAACTTGTACGGAGCCTCCACCGTACGCCACTTTTTCCTCCACACGCGCTTGATGGAAGCGCTCCCCTGGTCTTCTGTACACCAACTGCCTACCATCATGCTTATAAAGCATGAATTTAGACTCGTCCGTGAACATTACCCTAGACCAATCGTCTAGTGTCCAGTTTAGGTGTTCGCGCACGTATCTCTGTCTTGCAATTCGATGTCCCCGTTCCAGTTTGGGGCCATTTGCGGGCCTCAATGGTTTCAAATTTGCTTCAGCAAGACGTCTTCTTACTGTTTGAGCGCTTAAATTGCCACCTCCAAAGCGAATAAAGTGAGTTTTTAGACCAACAGCAGTTTGAAAACGATTTCGGAGCATTGTAGCCACCAGTTGTCTGTCTTCCCTGGCCGTTGTGCATCTTGGTCTGCCATTTCCTGGTCTTCTAAGGTGTGATCCGGTCTCTTGGTACCGCTGGACTACCCGCTGAACAGTCGACAAAGATACACCAATGTTTCTGGCTGTTTCACGCTGGCTCCGCCCAAGTTCCAAAAAAGTTAGGATTCTGGTACATTCCTCTAGCGTGACTGCCATGCTTCACCTCACAGAATAATAATTATGCACGTGGAAGACGTTCACGATAATTTTTTTTGTGACAGAATAGAAATGGAAAGCATCCATAATGACATGAAACAAAAATTTTGTTTTTAAAAATAGTCATTTTTTTAAATTTTGTTTTTCTAATGAAGTTTTTTTCATCAACCAGTTTAAATAATATGCTATTAGAAGCGCAACTAAAAAGTCTTTATTCTGTTTTTTATTTCATTGATCTAGCTTTTACAGTTCTGGAGGTATTTCAATTTTTGTGACTGACCCGTAATTTTTGGAACCGAGTGTATATCTATAGTAATATGTTATGTAGGCAAGTAGACTTATGGTGATATATATATTATTCAATATATATTAATATATATTCTGTATAAAATATATATATATATATATATATATATATATATATATATATATATATATATATATATATATATATATATAGTCATTATATCGTCGACTATATTATATAAGGGCATCAGTTAGTATATATGTGTATATATACTGGCTGATGCCCGCGGCTCCGCTCGCGTTTTAGAGGTATCAAAAATAGATGTTGGCCGATTATCAGACCTACTGAATATGCATATAAAGTTTTATGAAGATCGGTCAAGCCGTTTCGGAGGAGTATGGCAACGAAAACTGTGACACGAGAATTTTATATATTAGATATAATAGTTTATACAGCAATTAAATTTGATATCCTTGATAAGATGACCTAAAGCTTCCCTCTGTTGGGTAAAGAGACGATTATACGGCGATAAAATAAATCATTACGAGTGAGATCAAACGAGAATATGTTTTGATTCAAAATCAAATCAAAATAAAATTAAAATGGTATTTTTTTTTTTTCGCCAAGCCAAGGAGTAGTTAGGAGTAGTTAGTAGTATCTTTGTTCTTCTTCAATTTCTGATTGAAAAAATAAATTTTATTGAATTAATCAAATCCCGCATTTGATGCAAATGTCATAACGGAATATTAATATAATCATAGCCGCTAGCAAATAAAATATTACATAAGGATTATCCTGGTGTACATTTCGGATTTTATATTTCCACAGAAAATGTACTGAAAAAATTACTTTTGATTAGGTATTCCGTATTAGCAGTTTTTAGTAGTCATGTCCGTCTGTCCGTCCGTCCGTCCGGCCTTCTTACTGTCCAAACGGTAAGTGCTAGAAAGATGAAACTTTGCATGATTAAGTGTTGTAATTACGTCGACAAAGTGCTACAGTAAAATTATGAAAAATATTTTTATTTGGGGTACCTCCCCTACACGTAAAGTGGGGATGTTTTTTTTTCTCTCGACTACCCCATCGTGTGGAGTATCATTAAATAGGTCTTTTAAAAACTATACAAGGTTTCTAAGACGATTGTTTGATTTAGGTATCCGTTTGCGATATATTTTACTTTGAAGGGCACTTTTTTGTAAAAACAGGGCGTTCCCCCCCTTCTAAAAGCTAAACGGCTAGTTGGAAATCTGGAAAAATTCGTGATGGTTGTTCATATAATGAACTTTGAAGGAAAACTATAACGGATTAGATGTCTTTGTTAATTCAGGAGTTATAGAAGCTTAACTTGTAAAATGCGCTCACTTGGAAAACGTCATACAAAATTAACACATTAATACGCAAACCACGTAAACATTATCTATTGGATAAGATTTTAAATCCACGTACCATTATGGGTGACTGAGGAACCCTTTTCTGTGCGTGGCCTAACACGCACTTGTCCGATTTTTTTAGTAAACACAATAAGGTATACAGTAATAGATACAGCACAAATATTTAGATTTTTATTTCTAGTCTAGCGTCTAGTCATAATTAAAATCTTGTCTTACATCAGAACAAAACACTAATGGACTGGCACTTAATAGTAAACTCATTCTTTTCTCTATGGTTTGAAATGTTGTTAAAAAGTGGAAAAAACCATTTACATTTGTAACGTTATGAACTTGTGTACATCGTGACTAACACCCGAGGTATTTTCTATCTATTCTATTTATATACCTTATCTAATATATAAAATTCTCGTGTCACAGTTTTCGTTGCCATACTCCTCCGAAACGGCTTGACCGATCTTTATGAAACTTTATATGCATATTCAGTATACTCTATTTTTATACTCCTAGGGCGCGAGCGGAGCCGCGGGCATCAGCTAGTTACCTATATTTTTAAGAACACTGTTAATTATTTGCTTTGTTGTTTTTTCTTTTAACACTTTTGTATCAAGCAAGCAATATTTGTAGTCCCTGCTGTTGTTACTGGTATTTCTCATACTCTTGAGAAGTGCCAGTTAGTATGTAGCAAGTGGCAAATTACTACTTATATATCATTTTATAGACAACGAAAGTTTATTGTTTATGATTAATTACTAAGTTTGCTTGTATACCTTGAACCCCAATAAGTAATCTGTGGAAAACGTAGTGGGTAGTATATTTACTAAGTTTAGTTTTTTTAGTAACAACCCTATGTACATTTTATATACTATTGTTTGTGTTACCTAACTGAATAAATAAATAAATAAATTTTCTTCTTCCTCTTGCCTTTATTCCGAATATGTGTTTATGTTCCATTAATCTCTTCTATTTAGAATGGCAATATATTTAAAATTCTTCAGAAGGATTCTCTAGTTAAGTTTATATTTTACTATTTAGCAAAATATACCATTATCTGCCCAAGACTCATACAAGATCTTTCTAAAGCATACATTAAAAAAAAAGTATAATTTATGAATATGCAGATGGTAATACTTATACTTAAGAAAGAACAACAAAGAAACAACTATTTAGGCCTTATAGCGCGATGGACGTGATGTACCTAAATGGTTGGTAGTGGATGGTTCTGAATTGTCCGAGACTGCGATAGTTAGCGCTTCTTCGGCAAGGAGTTTGTCTACCTGATCGAGGGACCGGTCAGCTAGTAAATAATAAAATTGTTAAATATTACATATTCTTCCAATATAGAACTTAGGCTTTTTTATTAAAATATCTGCGACTTCGCCTGGGTGTATCTTGGTTTGCGGCATAATAATTAGCCTAAATCCTTCCCAGAGTCCAATCTATCTCTATAACGTAATTTATCCATAAGAGATAGTCAGACAGACAGAGTTACTTTCTTATATATATATGTTATATATTATTACATTAGTATTGAACATAAAGCCGTCGGTGCTGCGCATAATTTCTCCCCGAATATGTATATAGGATTACTGTCGAATTTTGAAAGTAAAGCAGCAGAGCGTGCACCTGTGTTTACACATACTTGTGTACTATAATATTTCCTGGGTAGTTGGCTGATCTCCGTTGAGACTGGCCGCTGTGGCCGATATCGGCTAATAAGAGAACATCGTCATCATTATGGTAGTGTGGATAACAGAACACCATCAAGATGTAATAAGGTGTAGTCTTATTATGTAAGGAATTATTTTATTGTCGCTACAAGACAATTGAAGATAAACATTGAAAGAAGAGCAATAGGTGTGTTTCCGTACCCGTATTGTAGACATAATCTGCGACAATTCACACCAAGTGGTACATGCGACATTAAATACAACTGCTGTAAATGAATTCTTAATGTTGTTTTGTGTTAAAATTTTAATGAACGTTCATTTATACTAGTTTTAATTTTTATAAATGCTTATAGCATACTATACAGGATGATAAATGAGAGTATAAAAATCGTAAACATTTTCATTAATTAAAATTAATCCTGTATATTATATTCAGAAAAAAAGGAGAGGAATAAATTATGTAATTCATCATATCGTGAACTTGTCTTACCCCTTTAAACTAAAATTTACAAATACTCAATATCTATATAAAAATGAATCCCTATTTCCCTTGTTCACGCCATCACGCGTGAACGTCTGGACTGATTTCGCTAATTCTTTTTTTTTAATATACCTTGAAGTACAAGGATGATTAGGAAAAAATTGATAAGTTTTATTCCGAGAATAAAAAACAATTGAGTAACGTTGATTCGACTGTTAGGCGGTACGAAGTTCGCGGGGTCAGCTAGTTATCAATAACTAGTTGCGCCCCGCGGTGTTACCCGCGTATATCATTATGGTTGCTATGCAAGTGTGTTATGCATGGCAACCGATGAAGTTTTGACAGGAGATAAACAGTGATACATTTTGACATCTACGATTTATTTTTATATATATAATTCTTCTGTGAGTGTGTATGTCACTGAACTTCTCTCGAACGACTGGACCGATTTTGATGAATTTTTTTGTGTGTGTTCAAGGGGATCTAGGAATGGTTTAGATTCGCAATTGGACCCGGTAGGTGGCGCTGCGATCAATTTCTGGAATTTTAAAGTTGGGCGGTACGAAGTTCGCTGGGTCAACTAGTGTATTTATAAGTACACTTAACTTTCACCCATGTATGTCGATTAATGCAGTAAAAAGTAGCCTATGTGTTATTCTGATATATAAGCTATATTACTGTAAAGTTTCATCCAAATCCGTTCAGTAGTTTTTGCGTGAAAGAGCAACAAACATACGCACATACTTACAAACTTTCGCGTTTATAATATTAGTATAGTAGGATAATAGATACACCTACGTTTTATGAAAATATTATTTCCATATGGTACTAAAAATATTTACATAAATATATCGGAGCAGAGATCAGTACCAAATATTATGACCTTTCTAAATTAATCGAGATTTAAACAGGGTAATTACCTAACTAAAATTTCCAAATTTCATTTCATAAATATTATGAAGATCTTTGCAGGAGAACATACAATTGGTTTATATAAGATATATAATAGTTTGTCGCTCTCATTAGCTTATTCAAAGTTTGTCAACATCTTTGTCATAGATGTTCCTATCATATAAAAATAAAATATTTAATAAATATTTCGCACATCTGACACACACCGTCATATAGGGACTATATGACGTGTCACACATCTGACATGTGCGATCTACCTCTACGTTCATTCTTACCTATATGGTCCAGTTTAGTTTGCTTCCTGACTCTTAGTCTTATGATAATTCTTAAAATTCTTAATCCGTACGCTTAAACAACTCAACACTTAAACGACTACTTAAAATATTTCATTTTTCTTACGAAAATATATATCTCTACGCTATAATTTTGTTCACAAACAACCATTGGCCTGATTAAAGAATAGATTAGAGGTTTACTAAAACGAGATTAGTATACATTAATTGCGAAATGGGGGTCATGAGCTCCCTTTATTCAATAACAGTGATTGTCATTTTGATATCAGAAACAAAGCAGGCCTCGATGAATAGATGTCGGTCAACCAAACGACAATAGTTAATTGGATCCCAGTTATCTGCGGTCAACAATGAGATTGATTTCTCATATCTGTTTTATAGGGCAACATGACGATGACAATAGGAAATGTGTCATATTTTTTCTATAAACTATGTAATTAGGCATCAATGGAAACAATGTCATTATTATTGAATTGTAGGGAGATGAATAAATTGTCACTCACATTAAGCTCTCGAAAAGAAAATGATTAAATCGTTTTGAATTTTAATGGGCTTTATTAGGAAAGGCTACATACTACTTAGTATTATTAAGTATTTGTTTATTTTAATGTAGAGATTGAAAGCGTAAAGCACAATCTATCATCAAGTGCCTACCCTCACAATAAGCATGGTGGCCCCTACTCCTGGATTCTACTCATGCTTTCCATCAGGCAGAGTAGAGTCACTTTGGCAGGCTTAAATATACAGGGTGAATTTTTGAGACGGGACAGTAAGGGTAGGTACCTTAAACGTTATAGTTAGAGGAAAACGCTTTTAGAAGACTATCCATAATTTTTTAAAATATTCTGAACGGCATTTACAGATTTTGGAAAAAATGTACAGCCAGCAAGAAAATGTCCATTTCAAACAAAAACTTTTTTTGATGCCAATCGATCCTCTTTCTTATAAGGATCAAAAGTCTCTACTGGACCGACTGAGGTTTGAGTACTAGAAATGTCAGAAATCGAAAAAAACTTTTCCCATACATTTGTACGGAAATAGATCATTTTAATATGTATTTTATCCTTTTTTTTATTATTTAAGCGTATTTAGTAAATAATAGGAACACGAAATTTGCATTGGTGTGGTACACGAATAAATTTCCACTGCGACGCCGACAAGTATCGAGTGGTAATGGTGGAATTTTATGAAGGTATATTTTTTTTTATATACAGGTATATAAAAAAATATATATATAAATCTCAGCCAAAAGACGTCCACGGCTGGACATATGGCTACCCTTATTATCTTTGTTTTTTTTTTCATTTTAACTATTGTAAGGTATCACGTGTGTCTATAACATTCCTTTTATAAAATCAAATGTTCATTCGTATCTTATCTTTTTCATCGGCATTCTTTGACATGTTACAAGAAAAGGGCATATATAGGTCGGCCTTAATTTTCTTACTTCATCCCTAAAGACTTTTATCTACATCGTTAATATCACCATCAGCCTATAGCAGTCCACTGCCTGTCCCAATGCACACCACTCAAATCGATTTTGGGTTTCTTGCATCCTGCGCAAGTCGTCACTCCATTTGACCTGTGGTCATTTTTTACTAACTGCTGTTAATTTATTAAAACGTCAAAGGGAAGTTCGTATGGAAAATATAACCGATCAGAATAAATAAACAATTACCCTACCTACTTACTTACCAAGTCAGTACGGAGTACCAAAAACTGTTCTTTAGATAAAAAGTTCATATCAAATCAAATCAAACCATTTTTATTTCAAATACACCAATACAACGGCACTTTTGAAACGTCAAGTAATCAGTCAGTAGTCAGTCGTGTGGCTAATTGTCTATTCCAATTCGTAGATCCTATGGAGAAGAACAGACAAGAAACTCCATGGACACTCTTTTCCAACATAAATTTAGATTGATTTACATGCGCTCGTGCGATCACATAATTTTCGTTAAAAAGAGTACAAAGTTTTTGCTTCACGTATTAATACCTATGATAACTTAATGAACAAAATTCTAAATTTTACGTCAACGTAACGGACTATTCACAAGATGAACAAAATATGTACTTAATGAACATGATTAACGCATGCAGCATTAATTTGAATTCGTTATTAATAATATCGTAGGTTGAGTTCAAATTATGATGCCATAGAGGTTCCCAGTCGATTCTCATTATACGTAACATTATTTCAATTAAATGAACATGAGGTTCATAATTATTTCACCGACAAATGCATGAATTTGCTTTGAAACTACTAGACTACAGTTCAATTAAGTGATGTATAAATGTAAAAAAAAATCATTCATGGCAAAAAATTGTTATATCTGTTTTAATAACAAGTCTTTTTAACCCAGTTTTAATTTATTCGAATCGGTTATTAATATCTACATCTAATCCTACTAATATTATAAACTAATACGGAATACCTGACTCGAGAACTCAGGCTCAGTATACTTCGATGTTTCGGTTCCCAGGTCTGGCTAATAGTTTGTATAATTTTCAAACATTTGCTCCAAAATGAGTGTTTTCTATAGAAAGAATATATAAAGAAAGAGTACATAAGTCATCCACACACAGTATAAGCCTTGCTTAGGTTGAGGATAGTGTTAAGTAAGTCCAAAATATTACTAATTAAATGGAATACTAGCATTTACTCGCGTTAATGTCGATTAGACGTCAATTTGACTGGAATAAAATAATCCTATATCATGAAATAGTACTTACATAGGTTTAATTAGCACACAGAAATGATATTTTTATCAGCTCAGTTCCAAATGTTACCTAAAATCGTTTAATCAATTTAGTCGTGATAGAACACAAAACTTTTTATGATATTTTTCAAATAAGATGATTGATTAATTTATCTATTTACTACGTATGAAATTACGAAAATGTTCGTTTTTTTTTCATTAATTATTGACCCATTTAACCTTACGCAAAAGTTCGAGTTTTAGCATTGAACTTTAGATAAAAATAGTAATGTCATTCGGGCCTGCTACTATCAAGTAATGAGCTTAGCCAAGACTTTCATTGTTGAAGCAAATTTCGAAGGCTGTGTGACTTAATCCTAGAAATACTTGATGAATTTACTTTTTTACTGTATAAAAAGGTGGTCTCAATGTTAAAATGAAATGTCGAATTTTTTTTAGAAAATTAAACAGATGAAGGCTGGGAGAATGATACAGAAACGCTCGCAATAAGGATAGTGACTCCTACTCCTGGATTTGACTCATGCTTTCCATCAGGCAGAGTAGAGCTACCTACATTTACACTACGCGCACACTAGGCGATATGCGACGGCGACAGCTCGACGAATTGACGCGACGACAGGCTGCGGACGACAAATTTCATTTATGTTGCTCTTAGCTCCGCACACTAGGCGTCAGAGAAGCCCGAAGAAACAAAGACGCCGCGTCTTGTCACGGTGACAAGACGGGACGACAAGTCGCCCACCTTGCGATGGCCGTTATGTAAGACTAACTGACCGGTGACACTCCTTTGTGACAATGATGACAGTTAAAAATTGATTCGAGACTTTCATTTTTCAGGTTAATAGGATTTTACAGCTTTAATGACTACGGCACTTACAAATAATATGCCTTTTGATTGGTAAAATAATTTTTAAAACCATTTAGTTGATCCAGATACCTTCTACCATCTTATTAATTTTACCTCTTTATAATAGTAATATCCCTACTTCCCTACTATATTATTATTATAATTTAATATAATAAATGCGAAAGTAACTCTGTCTGTCTGTTACGCTTTCACGCCTAAACCACTAAACCGATTTTGATGAAATTTGGTATGAAGATAGAACTGAACTTGGGAAAGGACATAGGCTTTTTTCCGCGATAACCGACATACACGTGGACGGAGCCGCGGGCGAAAGCTAGTAGATTAATAAAATAATGTACACGTCTGGTATAAATACTGATACGATTATTTTTAGTTTTATATTTCTTATAGAACGTGATGTTCTCATTGTATAAAATAAAACTGGGGAAATCTACACGATGTTTTGCTATTCGAGTCTGAGGCAAAGTTCAGGGCCAAAGCTTTCAGTCCTCAGCGTTTCATATTGATGAGATTTGTCATGTCAAGGTGACAGGACGATACGATTATGTGACAGTGACGTGAAATGACGTGACACTTTTAGTGACATGTTAGAATTTTATACATATACTAGGTGACCCAGCAAACTTCGTACCGCCCAACTTTAAAATTCCAGAACTTGATCGCAGCGCCACCTACCGGGTCCAATTGCGAATCTAAACCATTCCCAGATCCCCTTGAACACACAAAAAAACTTTCATTAAAATCGGTCCAGTCGTTTGAGAGAAGTTCAGTGACATACACACTCACACAAGAATTATATATATAAAAGATAAATATTTGGTTTAGTAGAAAAAGCAAAATATTTATTTCGTATTGATTTAATCTACTAAGATTTCTAGGACACAATGCAGGTAATAGGATAGTGATACGATAGAACTACCTCGTTCTCATAACATCGTAATAAAGTTATTCAACCACTTTCATTTACGTAAGTCGATAAAAAGAGAAGTGTGTTGAGAAATATTTTCTGAATCACAGGGAAATACCGCACTCGCTCAATCCAATAACATAAGAATCACTGTACCTAATATTTGCTTAATATGTTTTTCAAAGTTATCAAAGAATATGTAAATATAAAGAAAATGTACTAGTACAGGAATATCGAAAAAGGTTCTCATTAAAAATACTTTCTTGCTCAGTTCGGTAACCTTTTACCTTTGCGTTGTAAGTACTTAGATATATTGCGCTGAACTTCATGACTTCCTAAGGAAGAGTATTATAAATTTAACATGTATATTGAACTTGTAGGAAAGAGAAAGAAATTATATAATAGACACCGAGATCTATCTCGTGTTGTACAGAAATTATCGTGTAAAATTTATTCGACGGAGACTGTAAAGTACTTACACCAAAAATTAATTAATCAAATTTTCCCGCAATTGAAGCATTTCTGTTGTATCAGTATACATTATTCGCCTTATTCCATATTAAAGATCTCAAAATGCACCTACATAAGTCACTTAATACGTTTTAATGTCCTCGTAAATTCTGATAAAACAGGTTTAATCCCAGATTAACTATGAATAACTTTTTATATACATGTGTATATCTATATTAATACTAGCTGCGCCCCGCGGTGTTACCCAAGTATTTTCGTGATGAAAACTAACCTACAAATGTGTTTATCCGGAGTGTCAGCTTCCTGCATACCAAATTTTTGCAAAATAGGTCCAACTGTGAAGTGAACGTGAAGAAGTAAGAAACATACACACACACTCACAAACTTTCTCCTTTAAAATATTGGTGTGATTTGTATGTTTCGTACGAAGATAAGTAGTAGGTATGTGTAGTTCAAATATTGCAAGCTAAGATTTTAAATACTTTAAGATGTCTGATTGACCTGTTTTTTTTTTCTAGGTACCTGAAAACTTCGGTGACATGCAATAATACAACACAATTTGACACACACAAGAAATCAATATGATAGATAGCTCCTACTCACACTTTCGTCCGCGTGGGATTGTTACACTTTAGGCTAATTTTAAACCACTTCTGGTTACACTATATTTTTATTTTTGTTTTCTTCTTTAAATATTGATCACCGAACCAGAAAATCTCGATAGGGCAAAATATTATTGCGCGTGCGAAAAACACTCGTGGCCAAAATCTGTTCCTACGTGCTTAAACGTTTGTAATGCCTTATTAATTGTTACCACAAACGATACCTTCACCGGAATTTGACTGCACGATTGGCCTAGTGGCTTAAGCGGTTGCCACGCCGCTTCCTACAGAGACAAGTGTCGTGGGTTCAAATCGCACGTAGGACAACACTTTGTGTGATTCACAATTTGTTGTTCTGAGTCTGGGTGTTCTTTGTGTCCGTTTCATGTATGTTTGTAAAGTCCCCCGCGACACAGGAAGTTATATTCCTAATCCTTATTGTCTTTTTAAAGAAAAAAAAAAAGTTAAAAGGCAAATAGGTTCGTATCATACAGATGTTTACACTTTTTTTTTTTTAAGTGTGGAAATCCCCGCGGACCGTCACCCCGTCAGGGGTTACGGCGGGGTGGTGTGTCGGACTCGATCCGACTAAAACCACACGGTGTAACCCTCTCTGCGCCTGTGTATTGGAAGGAGTCCAGGGAGGGGATTTCCTTCTGGACTCCAACCGGCGCCTGCCCGCACTGTTGCGGGCACCATTTCAAACTCTCGACTCTCTAATTGGGCAACGTCCGGTCACACGCGGCATTTTTACTCCAGGTTGCAGCAGTGTCAAAATAGTCAAGGATAACATTTGAATGATTTGATTTTTAAATATGAAATTCCCATTTTTGTACTTTAATAATAAATAAACAGGTTTTATCTCACATAAAAAAATTCTTTTAAATCATTCGAAATCATTTGAAATGAAACCGAACTTTTATATTTAACCCTGTATTAGTATTGAGTATAGATATTTTCTAAACCAAAGTTCAAGCCAATTTCTTTTATCACATCACTATAAGTAGGTATATGAACAGAGGCAATTTCAAGATTGTGGTACGATTTTTAGAGAGCATTTACAGAAAGCAAGAATTTCGATATCTGAAATTACTATCAAATGACGTCTGCAAGAAGCCTGTTTGACGAGATTAAATCGCTAGAAAGAAAGCTTTGCTAATATAGATTCTCGGTTAGCTTATAAAATGTTCGGCGGAGCTTGATAATTTAGCGGTGGATTGATTTGTCAAATCATTAAAAACATGCAATAGTTATAATGCCTACGAGAACTTAAATATTTTTTTAACAATATAAGTTTGGTATTGACTTCCACGTATATGTGTATATATTATACGTATTCTTATACAACATAAAGTGAGGTTTTTTTGCTCTACAGAGTTTTTATGGGTATCGAAATTATATATCCCAAAAGTCTATTAACCGATTTGAACGATTTCAAAACCGTATAAACGATGTCAGATTTACGTATCAAAATGATTCATGATGTTGTATAAATAAAATAAATTCTACAGAATAATGCAATGCAGTTCATTTCAAAAAGCTTAAAGTCAGTTATTTGCAAAGTAGCGATTCACTAAGTATTTGTTGAAAAATTTCACCAACATTTACTGTTGCAATTTCACTTTGTATTGTTCTATATAAAACGATACAAAGCGAAATTGCAATAGCAACAAAACAATGTTTAACTTAGAGTTTTATAATGATTAACATTGTTTCGATTATTATTTTTTGATTTAGAAGTTTGCCTATGCTCAAAGATTATTAGATAAGAATTAATCCTTTTCTTACATACAATTGCAGCTTTTGTAATGATTTATTTGATGTATTAGATTAGATTAATGACAGTGATACTGTCAGTGAGTTTAAGTCTTCGTGTCTTTACAAAGTAAATGACTGTCAACTAATAACAAATGAAATAATGATTTAATGATACACTGTTATAAGAATTTACTTTATTAAATCCAAAATTAAATTTGGTTTTATTATTTGTGAAAACCTTTATACATTTTCAGAAATTTTAAGAAAAAAGTAATTAGATAAGAATAACTTGCTACGGGAAATTTTATTTATCCAGTTCGTATAAGGAGTTTTTATTTTTTTTAATTTTTTTATTTGATGCCTACCAATGTGGCTCCACTCTGCCTGAATGGAATCCAAGAGTGGGGGCCACTACACTTCCCGCGATGCAGGAAGTATGGCGATGCTGACCCAGACTATGGCGGCTTTGTGAGATGCTTTTTCACACCCCTCTTAAAGATAAGTTATCCCTTAAAGGTGATTAGTGTTTAAAACATCTTTCATTGTTTTTAGTTTTATTTGTGGTCTGTTACGAGTTGAATCCGTTTTACCAGTGTGTCAGATTTTCCACGGAGCGTAGTGCCTCGGATTTCCGCAACCCTGAGGGAGAACTGAATTCAAAAGTTGAACAAGTTCTTAGTTTATTTGAAAGTAATGACTTCAAAATAATCATTGCATAAGGTGTTCATGACAATCGAAACCGACGGCTTAACGTGCCTTTCGGGGTACGCGCGTAAATAAACACAAAATATTACATTTTATAATTAAAAAAAAAATTGTCTACCCTAATTTTTACTTCCCGAACGGTATATTCGGTATAAGTTTTTCAAACAAGTTTCTAAAGATTTCTTGTTTATAGAAAATAATGTTTTTTTTTCATTTTATTTTATAAAAAGCTCTCGCCGCGGCTCGAAATGCGTGTATCTCGATTATTGCAGCAAAAAGTAGCCTATATGTTAATTCAGTATTTTAATATATATTCAGAATTATAGCTTAGATGATATATAAGCTATATTTCTGTGGAGTTTCATCCAAATCCGTTCAGTAGAGTTTGCGTGAAAAAGCAACAAACATACATACAAACACAAACTTTTGCGTTTAAAATATTTATAGGACTAGCTTTTGAACGCGGCTACGTGCGCGTGTATGTAGGCTATAGCGGTAAATCTCTTCAATAGCTTCATAACATATATCCTCTGAGACGTATTAGATTGAAAAAGTGACAAACATTCATGCATTCTCACTAAATTTCGCATTTAATATTACTAGCTTCTTACGTCGTTAATCGCGTTAAACGGTAGTCTATGTGCCTTCTCGGGAAACAAAGTATCCCCTTGTCCAGTTTCAGTAAAATAGTAGCAGGGGTTTATCCGTAAAAGCGTTACAAATAGAGTTAATTTTGAAAATCGAAAATTTTGAAAATCGAAAAGTATTTATTTTTTCGGATAAACATTACATGTATAATATGTTCATTAGCAATGTCACCTATTAACGATGTCCCGAAGAAAATTACTAATTACATATTAAATCACATAGTAGTAAGTTATGTTCTTGAGAATTCGAAACAACATTTTCCCCGACACTTTCAGCCGTTTGTTGCATAACAATTACGTTAATATCTCCAGGCTAGAGTAGGTAAGCTTAGGGCGTTCCTCCCGGCCACCTGTGGCAGGTAATATGAATATGCACATATATATATATATGTACTAGCTGACCCGGCGAACTTCGTACCGCCTTAGAATTAATTCATATTATAGCAGCGCCATCTATTGATTACTTACTCAACCCAGTCGAAAGGTATCGACATCTGTTAGAATCATTTGGAGTTAACAGATAATTGTGACTGTCAAATAATAACAGACAATAATTAGCAATAAATTAAAATTGCGACTATAATTTGAGATTTAAACTATCCTATCTCTCAAGTTAGATCGAACTGCACATGGTGTGCGAATTTTATTATAATCGGTTAAGTGGTTTAGAAGTCCATTGAGGACAAACATTGTGACACGAGATTTATATATATTAAGATAAGTGGTGTGCAATGGGAGAGGCCTATGTCCAGCAGTGGACTGAGATAGGCTGATGATGATGATATGTATATATCGTGGCTTTAAGCGAGTGATGCAGCCCTACTAACGCAATTTGATAGTACATATAACGAGAAATGATACACGTCGTAAGACCAAGATAGGCGAGATACCGCCATGTGCATTTGCATATAACTTTTCGATTAAAATTTTCCTAGAAAAGTACTCTCGGTCTTGCTTGCTTGCTTGATGTTCTTTTATGCGAGTACTTTACTACATCGCACTTTAAAATAAATTACATTACAAAAATATATCGCTTCATTGAAAAACTGTCATTTATTTAAACCGCCTCCTCTAAAAGCCGGAATATTAAGGCTAAGAAGAAGATTCTTGAATATCCTAACGTGACAGACTGAATGACAGACTCAATTATTACAAAGTCTGAATTTTCGTAAAAAAACATTTTACTGTATTTTAAGTTTTTCAGCTAGTATAAAACTATAGGAAAAATTAGATGCGTTTTTAAAAGTCTCCGGCAAAGCCAAAGGTGGATTACGATTTTGACAGGCTGTGTAGGATGTATGTTCATCTCTTTCCTCTTACTGAATTTCATTTGACGCCCTTAAGCGATCGTACAGTACAGAACAGAACACAAAATATTAATTTGAGATAAATATATCGATTGTCTCATATTATTGGAAAGGGCGTTACCTGTAAATTTCAAATATATATTATTAGCAGTCGATCGTTGGTTTATCCGATAATTGTAATATTCCCACGGTGTGCTTGTCTGTTCACACAATTTATTACGGTCGGTTTGGTTTATTAATTAAAATATACTGTACAAATAAATTAATATAATTAAATTCTTCTTCATAGCTCTTATTCCCAATATAGCTTGGGGGTCGCCTTACAATTTAACCGGTCTTACCACCAATCCAACGAGGCAGTCAGTAAAAGATTTTAAATAAAAGAAAAGTAAAAACTAAAAACCAACTGCCGTAGTCACATGTTACATAGAAACTTACTATAATACTTTGACAACGCGTTAAACGCGTGTAGTACACAACAAAAATTGTATACATGTTAATTAAATCTTGTTTCATACTTTTATGCGTCGTTTTTAGTCATAATTGGGTTTTAGTGAATACCTTTTTTATTCATGGTTGTTATGTAGTTAAACAAAATAAACGGTTACCATTTAAAGTAAAATAGCGTTAATGAACACACGCCAATTCCACTTTAGTTAGGAAAATAAAATGTGAATCTAAAGGCTGAATGAGTAATAAGACGCAGTGTATCGTGTTAGAATTTATTTCTCGCAGTTTTTCTTATAAAACTGCGATATTCTTAAATTTTTATATATCTATATATATAAAAATGAATTGCTGTTCGTCAGTCTGACTAAAACTCGAAAACGGCTGGATGGATTTGGCTAATTTTGGTCTTGAATTATTAGTGGAAGTCCAGATTAGGTTTAAAAGGTGAATAAATATAAAAGTAGTTTAGTTCTTATATTTATCGATTGAGGCTGTACAAAGTCGGCTGGGTCAGCTAGTAGGTATATAAAATGAATTGCTGTTCGTTAGTCATAACATAGCGCATAACGCAGTCTGGTTCCTGCTTTACGTTGAAGCTTCGTTACTTATGTGTGCTATCTATTTACTTTTTTATGTTGGTTCAGTGAAACTTCAATATTGTTTTTTAAAATATAGGAGCATAGCATCTGCAACAATATTACAACTAATAAAAGTCTGCGATAGTTCTGTCTTAAAGACTTTAACTATAGAAAGACTTTAAATTACTTTTGAAACTAAAGGACATATTAATCTTATGACATTAAAGTTATGACAGGATTCAGAAAAGTTTTAAAAAAATAAGTTTTCCCTGTTATAAAAAGGTTTTTAGACTTTGGACGGCTCGAGATAGTAGAAAATGGAAATAATTTGACACTAGTCTGCACAAGTCTGCAAGTTAGTAAAAGTAGTAGCATAAACCAATTTGAATTGACACCTAAATGCTTTTGAATATTTGCGACTTTTATACGTATTAAATATTTTACGTTTAAAATTAAGTAGAATAGAATTTATTATACACCGTGAACAGTTTTTACACTCGAACGTTTCTATAAGATTACATAAATCTATGTTAAATGAAGTTTCACATTTTAAATGATCAATTTGTTTCGGTCATGGCACAAAAAATAAATGAATACACAATTATTTATGTTGAACACATTTTCATTTCAATTGTGTGTGTTTCTTTGATTACTAAGATGGAGTTTTATTTGTAATATCAAAGGAACAGTTTTGTTCTAAATGCATGTCAAAGTATATACGATAATAATATTAAAACAGCAATTTTAAAATATCTGTCCATTTGGTCAGGCTATTCTCTGGAACGGTTGAACTTATTTTGACGAGACTTTCACTGGCATAAAGCTGATGGTAAAAGAAGTAATTTAGTAATTATATTTTGAGTAGCTTTACTCCGTGGTGTTACTAGCGAATTTAAACATTAACCGCTTACTCGTTTAGAAAAATGAAAGTATTACTCAAAGTGCGGTACATGTAAAAATCATCTTTCGAGTTTTCCCAGTTATTCCTAAGTTTATTTGGGGTCGGCTACTAGTTCAACCGGTTTTACCTGAATTTCAGTTTTTCTATGGAGCGACTGACATCGGGAATCCGCAACCCTAAGGGAGAACTGAAATTCGAAGATTAAACTAGTCAATATATTCGAGGGCACTGACTTCCCCATAACGATTTATTGTTTGTTTTTTTTATTGTTCTTTTTTGTTTTTAATTAACTAGCGGACGTGTTTTCATTTACATTTAGTGGAAATTTGTAAATTTCAACAACTACACTACTACTTTGACTTTATTTATATTTGTGTAAATAGATATAGTAATTTCGTTGGCTCAGAATAAAAACCAACTTTAAGTACTAAATTATCAACACCAAAACACCACAAATCTTAAAATATAGACAGATTTCAATGAAAAACTAGGTTTTTGTAATTACGAGTACAATTATACTCGGTTGATAAATTCTGATTTTGCAAAAAATAAATTGTTCATTTCTCATAAGCCTCTTTTTCTTCGTGCAACATCCATGAACAATATTTGGCACTTTTCGACAATACATAAGCTACTTATCATTGCTCACAAAAAGATGTGAGAAAATACACAAATTGAAAGGGCAATAACAATAGAATACGTTTGGTACTTCGTTGTGTCTACGAACTTTGTACTTTGAGCAAGTTTATAGAGCGTAAACTGAGAGCTTTATTGTTATTAATTTAGTTTGAAGCTTAAAAAGTAACCATAACTTCACTAATTGGGTGGAATCTCAAATAATTTTTCACCCTTAAATCGATATTTTTCCTGATGATAATAATTAATAATGTTTAATTTTACATGTACAAAAATAGCTGCCTCGTCTAGTGGTCTAGTGGTTAGCGTATGCGACTGCTAATCAAGAGGTCTCGGGTTCAAAACCCGGGTCGGGCCAAAAAGTGTTTTAGGGGTTTTTCTTAGGAAATTCCTAATACCAGCCCGGAGTTTTGAAGTTTGGCGGTCCCGGTTGTCATGAACATCTATGGCAATCGTTATTGGGAAGTCAGTGCCCTCGAATATATTGACAACTAGTTCAATCTTCGAATTTCAGTTCTCCCTTAGGGTTGCGGATTCCCGATGTCAGTCGCTCCATAGAAAAACTGAAATTCAGGTAAAACCGGTTGAACTAGTAGCCGACCCCAAATAAACTTTAATATTGCTTAGTACGGAGCCTAAATAATCGAAACTTAGGGGTATCGTAGCAAGTTAAAAGCTAAAGACAACCTCAATCTTGTTTGGTGAAAGTAATATCTAGGAGAAAAAGTTAATAAAACATACCTTTGGCTGTTGCTTTTTTCTGGCTTCACTACGAAGTAATGAACATCGGAGAGCGTTTCTTTCTGCTACGCGTCGTACTGCAGCGTCTTCTGTCTTTGGCCTCACACCTGCGTCCCAAGCTCTGCACAAGTTATATATACGTTGCAGAACTAAACACATAAAATAAAACTATTCACATTATATTTTTATTTGTTTCAAAATTATACTCACATACTTTATTCGTAGAGGAAAACAGATTTTAATACAAGAGTAACTTGTACTAAAACAAGTGATAATTTTAACAAACAGGAACCGACTTCAATGAAAAACTATTCCGAGTATCCAAATCGCGACAATTGTGCCTATGATATTTGAGGAGTTCCCTCGATTTCCTTGGGATCCCATCATCAGATCTCGATATGGTCACGATAGGACCACCTGTAAGCTATGCCCATTCCAATGCAAAAAGAATTTTTGAAATCGGTTCATAAACGACGAAATTATCACTGAACATACATAACAAAAAAAAAAGGTTCCGACGAATTGAGAACCTCCTCCTTTTTTTTGAAGTCGATTAATAATACTTAAATGACTCATTAAATGGACATGAAATTATGTATCTATATATGATATTTAAAAAAAAGTTTCTGTAATGTTCTTGTGAGTCTGTCTGTTTGTTCCGATTAATCTCTGGAAAGGCTGGACCGATTTTGAAACGAATTTTACTGGTAGATAGCTGATGACGACTTAATTTTTAAGAATAGCTTCGCTCTGCGGCGTTACTCGCGATATACCACAGAAACCGCGGGTAACACTGTGGGACTCAGCTGGTTCAAAAAATGATGGAAAATGTACCTTAGAGTTTCGGATGTGACCAACTGCGGTTCGATGGCAGGCGGCGGTGGTCGGCTGCTGTTGAACAGTTGTTGAACCGCTGAATTTGACTTTGGCGGTTGGATTGTTAGGATCAGTGGTGTTTCCAGCCTGTTGAACATTAGTGGCGTTAGTACGTTCATTATGTGCACTAGATTTGTATTATATTTTGGGTTATTATCCATTTAAATGAAGATAAATATCAAAATTATTATTTTTATACGTAGATCATGTTGCGAATGTTTACTTGTTGACAACTCTCGTTAAAACTATTATTTTATTACAAGCAAAAAGCTGAAATTTGATTTTTATCAAATAACTTAAGCTAAAGGATAAATCAATACCTAGTATAATATTTTTTGTTTTCTGCAATTGTTAGAATACTAGGACACAATAGGTACGTCTAAACTTTTCGGAGGACCACGGGGAGAAGTTCGCTGTCTCTACATGGGCGTCATACGATCCATGGATCTTTATGAGGCGTCTGTTTGATCTGAAGACCTCCTGGTGGGTTCCTCCCGCTGTCAGGCTCAAGTTTCCTAAGTTGAGACTGACAGCCAAAGGAATATTTGTGCGATTTCTGTGAACCAGCCTACGCGCAGTCAGAGCCCTTCTGCCGAGCTTCGAAGCTTGAATAGAGAGGACCGACTGTATCACCTACCGGTTGACTCTAAGGCCTCATTCGCAGTAGAGTTTTTTTAATAGACGTTAAAAAAGCGTTCAAATACAACAAATGCATTCCCAAGTATATGTTCACACGACAGCGTAATTAAAACACGACGCTTTTTAATCGAGCGGTGTTGCATTTTCAATTTTGGGCGTTGGAAATAGACCATAATATTATGCAACTTCATACTTGAACGCTTTTTTAAACTCCGTTAAAAAATCTGTCGTGTGATTGAGGCCTGATACTCAGTGGGCACGGTTGCTTTGGTGAGTATTTGAATAAAATCGGAAGGAAGGCTACGGCACAATGCCACCACTGCAGGTAAGACCGAGACTCCACCCAGTACACGCTGTAAGACTGCTATGCATGGGAGACTGCTAAGCATCAAGTCCTGGTCGGATAGATCGGACGGTTTCGTACCATTAACACCGCAGTTTTTCCCGCATTTCATTTGCGGGTGTTTTAAATAAAAAAACTTTTTGACAAAATAAATCAATTAAGTATTTGTGTTTATTTTGTTTTGATTCCTTCAGTAAAAAACATCCAAACAAATATGTAGGAGAGGATCTCCTTTTTAAAATACAGTAAGTACAACAAAATAATAAAGGCACGAAACCAATTAAGCCTGTTTATTCTGGGAAATCTCTGAGTCAAATAAAATATTCACGAAAAAAGATTTTCGAAAAAGTTACATACTTATTGTGTTAGCTTATTCACGGCTGTGACTGTGAACTATCGGCATTACAAATGATAATTATACATTTTAGAGAGTAAAACTTTGTATCAAACTCATTACCAATACATTTTCACTTTATTTCTAGCTTACCAATAGAAGATAAAATCACAAAAACAAATGATAAAAATTTGCCTTTGTATTTTTTGTCTGTACGGCAAACCCCTGCATACCCTCCTGCATACTGGTTTTTTAACGGACTCAATCCGAATAAAACTGCACATCGTCTCGGTTACTAGTAGCAGGGCAACCAAGTGTACTCGACAAAGGGTCTTATCGCCCGGGTGAAAATATACCCCTCCAATATTATTCTAACTCACAGCCATTAAGTAACGTTAGGATTTATAGGTATTTCAAACGCTTTTGTTTAAATTTCAATGTTAAAAGTTAGGTCTGGATATTAGGCAGAAATCTTAAAAATTACTTATGCCTAAATAAACATAAAATATTTATTGAAAGTCGTCAAAAAAAGAAAAGAAAATAATTTTATATTAGAATTCTGTCTGTTTGGGGACAAATTTTATACTGACTCTCGAGACATAATATAGAAGATCTACGAGCATATAATATACCAATCTGTCTTCAGCACGTCTTCACCTTGACCTGAACGTCTGAGTCTGAGCGTCACCTTTTAACAACCTCTTATCAACCTCAAGAAACGAATTTTGGTGTTTGGTTTTAAATTTTATATTTTAAATAAGTTTACAAACGAATGTTAATGATATTTCAATAAACTATAAATCAAACTACTCCAGTCCTTGAATTGTAAGCTGCCTTTTTGGTCTAGTGGTTAGCGTTAGCGGCTGCTGATCAAGATGTCTCGGGCTCGATTCACAGGTCTGATCAAATGTTTGTATGATCTGCAAATATTTGTTTTGGAGTTTGGGTGTTTTTCTGTGTATAATATGTATGTTTTTAGAAAAAAAGTATGTTTATGTATTTATATCAGTTGTTTAGTACCCATATGATAAGCTCTACATAGTTTGGGCCTAGATGGCGCTGTTTAAGATGTCCGAAATATTTATTTATTCATTATTTATATGAATTGTGAGACACAAATATTGTATTCATTTATCAATGTCATGTGAATTGCCGCAGCGCATAACAATGCGACCACTTTAAATAGCTGTGCATTCATCACATTTGAATGCACTTGTTACATACCGGCAGAACGAGAATAATTATTTAGCTTTAATAATTAAATCATGCTTACAATGACCTAACTGCTGCATACAGGTATTGACTTGTGTACTATAGACAATGGTTAACTCTGAAATGAGATTTAATTATTTACGCGTGTTTAAAGTTCTGCGCTTATAAAGTCTACTGTTATGAAGTTGCTGCAAAAGACTGCAGGCAAAAATCTGTTTCGTACACATAGTGGTATATATTTTCCTTTTTAATTATCTATCTTTTCTATTGTGTTTGCTAGTTACTTCTATTTATTTTTTTGCCTTATATCTCAAAGATTTACTGATGTTTGATAGATTATCCTAAACAACAAAGAATATATATTAAATAGAAAATAGTTATAGAAAATGTTTAATGTACCTCTGAGAACCGCTTCGGGGAAATAAGGGCTAAAGTCTGTATCTGAATATTTTTTTCAGGCTTGTGTATATCATATCTCACGAAGATTGAACACGAAAAACAAATTACAAATTCATCAATGTTGACGTTTAAGCTTTAGAATATCTCGAACGCTTAACTTGTTTATTCATTTTCATTCATATCAAAAGTATCAAAATTTATTCGATTCATCAATTTGAAAGTAGATTAAGTAAGTGGCGAGAAAAGTTTTCACGTTTGATTCATCAATCAAAGAAATCAATTACATATGCGAGCCACAATTACAGCCCAAGTTTAAGTTTTGACGAGAAATTCTTCAAGAATGTCATTATATTCAAGACACTGGTTAATCTAAGAGATTCACATGGTATTCTTTCTGTTTAAATAAGAAATGACCGTACCTGTGTGTCGTACTCGTATTGAATTCCTTTTGAGGAGGGGTCTCAGTTTGTTTTTCCAAGTTTTGTACCGGTTCTGGTGGTTCTTTTTTTGTTGGTGTATCTTCTTCAGAATCTTTAGCTCTTTCCAAAAACCGCACCGAACGAGGAGTGATTGAGCCATCTTCGTCACTAGCAGTAGTAGTTGACCGCTGATCATCATTCTAAGAGTAATATCAAAACAATAACATTAGAGAAAGTAGATAAAAGGTATTTTTTTTAAATGTACTATTTATATGTATTGTTTATTGTACTTCGTTCATGCTGAATTGTTCGTTCGTTCGAACGTTGGATGGTAGCCTTTTACCTTTAGGTAACCCATCTGTTCGTTTGCCCTCGTCTACTGTCTATCCTACTATGCTTTTAAATAATCAAACAGTGATTTGGCAGTGAATCATTTGTAATAATTTTATACCCCCTCAATTCATAATTTCCTGGTGCTAATAATTTATTAGAGTTCCGTAGTTCATTACTCGGAACTCTTATAGTTTCGTCGTGTCCGACCGTCCGTCTTCGACTCCAAACACATAGACAAAGTACTAAAATAAAAAAATAAAATCTTGTATAATATTTTTTTTTTTTTTTTATATTTAAGCCTGCCAAAGTGACTCTACTCTGCCTGATGGAAAGCATGAGTAGAATCCAGGAGTAGGGGTCACCATGCTTATTGTGAGGGTAGGCAATGTAGCATGGTGACTCCTACCATGGCAGCCAGGTTAGATTATTCTGCATCATTCTCCCGGCCTTCGAAGGGCGGGAGAATGATGCAGAATGATTGGGCCTCCGGTCTCACACTCACCAACGAAATACGACAGCAAGAATGCTGTCATTATAAGGATGGTCTTCTGTGTGAGGGTAGTACTGGCCGGGTCAAGCCGGCCCATTCGTGCTGAAATCAGCGTGGCTCTACTACCTACAATCCTCTAAATAATGTTATTATTGGGGTACCTCCTCTACACGTGACGTGGGTATGATATTTTTTTATCGCGTCTAACGTTATAATTAGTCTCGCGTTATAATAGGTATAACCACGATGGGTTATAATAGGAATAAATAGTATTTAAAAACATTGAGATGATTTTTTGATTTAGGGCTGCTACCTAGTTATTCAAGTTACCGAGTTTGAACGAACTTTAAAGAAAAACTATAACGGCTTAGATAAGTTTGTTAATCAGGAGTTGCCTAACTTGTAAAATAAGCTTACCTTCAAAACTGCAAACAAAAATAATGAAATAATAAGTAAACAACAATTATCTATTGGACACGATTTTAAATCCACGTGTCATTATGTCTGGCTTCGGAACCTCATTTTATGAGTGACATGACACGCACTTGGCTAATTTTTTCAAACAATAAATAATAAATAACTTGAGAAGTTTTTTATTGAGCGAATACGTAGTGTTATACTTCAAGATTTTCGTGCAGTTCAGATCGTGAATTTGTCTTTTCTATTCAGTAAAATAAATTAAAATTGGATTAATGTCACAACTGAATATAGTTAGTGAAGTACCTGGTCATTGCTATCTCTGTCGATATCCAAAGACTTCCACAGTCGACCTCCTTTCAATATCCCACCCCTTCGTTGTCGCACTGGGGAATTCTCGGAAGTCAACCTGCCGTCAGTATCAGCTGTATCACTTTCTTCGCCTATAACAAAACATTTAATAATGAAAATGATATATTTTTCTATAGAAAAAAAAAATAAGAATTCAAAACACAGTTCTATTATAATCCAATTAAATTAGGGATTTCGGGTAGGGTTACCCATCTCTCTATATACGCACACACCTTTGTGTCAGAATTCTAAATGATGTGTCAAAAGTGACTAAATTATGTGAGTACCCATGTTGTATACGACGCATTGTAATGCTAGGTCGATAACGAATATCAAATCCACGGCAGTGTACAAAAATTCAACTCTTATCAGAGGTTGATCCCAACATTCTTATACAATCCTATTGAAAACACAATTCATAGTATTATGGACCTTGTTGAAGTTCAGTTTGTTTCATTTCAATACATATCTTGTAAAGGGTCCGGTAAACGATCAAATTTGTTTGAAATGAAATGAAATAATTTATTCTGCAATTAGGTTACATGAACACTTTTGCAAGTTAAACTTTTTTTTGAGCAGATGAGTTCGGCCTTTCCTAACTGGACTAGCCCCGAGAAGAAAGGACGAAACAAACTCAGAGATCACAGTCTCTTTTAAAGTCCAGACAATATTCTTAAATGCGATAATTACAATTGTCACAATTATAATAATTAAAGATAATAATTCAAAAGTTGCCAACAATGGCAATAATTTAAGACAAATTTGTTAAATGTATAATGTAAATTTAAATCATAAATCATCGTCACATCAAAATCAATTTAAACATTCAATAAACAGCATGTGCAGAATGGGCAGCTCAATCCCAGGCGGTTTTATCAACAATATATTCTGCTATGGTATAATACCCCTTTGCAGAAAACTTAGATTTAATGGTATTCATAAATTTCCTCAATGGAAAATTCCTAATATCAATAGGAGTTTTGTAAAAGCGTATACATTGTCCCATGAACGAGTTGCCTACTTTGTGGAGACGAGTGACGTGAACACAAAGAATATGTTTATTTCTGGTATTTACCCAATGAATATCACTAAGTTTAGGAAACTTTGCTAAATTTCTTTGAACATACATTAAATTTTCATATATAAATTGTGAAGATACAGTCAGAATATTTATCTCTTTAAATTTGGAGCGGAGAGTAACTCGTAATTTATAAATGGCTCGTACGGCACGTTTTTGTAAAACAAATATGTCATTAATATCTGCACAGTTACCCCAGAGTAGGATACCATAAGTCATTATGCTATGAAAGTAACTGAAGTAAACTATTCTAGTTTGACAAATTTGTTGGTCTAACATCACGTTTATCAAATTTGTTTGACAAACGCGTCAAACACAGCAGCACACGATCAAATAATTTGACAAACACGTAAATTTGTCAAACCAATTTGATCGTTTACCGGGTAGTATAATTAGTATAGTAGTATTACTACTAACAAGATATGTATTGAAATGAAACAAATTGAACTTAATTAAAACGTCAAACAGTATAATTAAATGAGGCAATGGTGTTCGCAGTATAACGAGGCAATATTTCTCTCTAGCTTTCGTCTGCGACTTCGCCCGCGTGTATGAGGTTATCGCGGTAACTAGTATCCAATGTCCTTCTTTTTAATTTATAAAGTATAGTAACCTTTCCAATAAAAACAGGATTATCGAAATCAAACAACTCTGTACAATTTTATACATGGTTAGATTTAACAATCAGTGAGTGATCAATCAATTCCTATTTTAAGGTTGTTTCTTTTCTAAATTCATTTATGCCTTCGGACTACTTTGTTAAAAACTTATGCGTGATCAGAACTTATAATCAGTGAGTACACAATGACTGCTACCCTTGGGCTTTGAACTCTTTTTTCAAATTTATTTGGGACCAATTTCAGAGAGTAGCCTTTTAAACAAAAAAACAATTATCAAAATAAATATACGAGTCGAATTGAGAACATTTTTTAGTCCTTTATTGAGATAAAAATAAAGGGTAATATGGAGTGCGGATTAGAGAGAGACTTAGTAGACAGATACCATGAATCGCACGTGGTAGCAACGGTTTATTATTGGACAAGAATCCATTTTATTTTTATTTTACAATACTTAGATTTTTATTTGTGGACAGAAATAGATGCCAATATTGTTTTAATACTCAAAAAAGAACATTCAATTACGTAACTACTTTGAATGTTTACTTATTTTCTGCTATTTATTATTTGAAATATTACTACAGTAAAAACATTTACGTAAATATTTTTAGTTTAAATCTCTTTTGAGAATCCCTTAGGTCTCAGTGTATCAATAATATATTTTCTACAAAATAATTATAATTCAAAAAGGCACCAAGCCTTTGAAACCAACTTCTGAGAAAAGAAACGATGGTTTTGCGCATAAAGTTGTGTATTGATGTAAGAAGAAAGCTCTTATTATCCGACTACGATAATATTGTGTTTTGTTGTCAATGGTTTAAGAAGTCAAGCAACTATATATATTCATTCTTAACGTTCCTTTCCTTTCACTAAACTTTATTAGCTAGGATCTTCTATTCTTATTATTACTATTACCTGGGTGACAGAGCTTTGCTCGGTTACTATTATTTGTTTTTCCCTGTTTATCAACGATATCTATTCGCTCAAGTAGCTGTAGTGTTTCTGTGTCAGAGTACCAACCAACTAAGTGTTACTGAAAGAGTGGTATGAATGTTGCAAGTAATACTAAGAGTTATGCGAAATAAATGACATAAAAAATCACAAACTCGTGTTTTTTCAGTCATGAGATCTAGACTAGTCTAGATTAATTTTTTATCTTCGAAAACTTCTATTTACCAAATTTCAGCGAAATCATTAGAGTCGTTTCTGAGAATAAAAAAAAAAACCTATAAATAAACAAATATATGTAGATATATACAAGAACTGTTCCTTTAAAGATATTAGATTTACAGTTCAAGAATTTTAAAGGAGTAAATACTGGTTATTCGGTAATGATGAAATTACTGTAGAAAAAATCTACATAATACTGATAATAATAAATTGTTTAAAACACTAACTGAATGATTGCATTAACATTTATCTTGATTAATAACACAAACCAAATATTTGTGGATCACACAAATATTTGGTCCGACCCGAGAATCGAACCCGAGACCTCTTGATCAGCAGCCGCATACGCTAACCACTAGACCAACAAGGCAAATTGTATGAATATATTTGTACTGGATCATTTAGAAAACTACCTATTTGTATTAATAACATCGAAATACTGAAGTTCATATTATCTTAATACACCGTTTACTAGAATTACCGATCGTGACAAAAGTTAACGTAGTAAAAATAGTGGATAATTTTATTGGTAAATTGTTATGTGACTGACACAGTTGGTGGTCTTTTATTATATCACCTCTTTCACTTTTGTATTCTTTATACACTTTTTTCTTGTATAGTTGTAAATACATTGTTAGCTTACAATTCTACAGTTTAAAATTCGAAACTAAATTCAGAATTACTTCTGGTGAGATCTATTGTAAATTGATGTCACAAAATAAGTAGTTAATGAATGAGTTAGAAAAATAAAACTTCGGACACACTGAAAACTGATTCGGTCACGTTAAGCAGTCGGTCTCGGTTGATATCTCAAAACAGTAGTAAAGCTTTCTTGGAGGATTTAGGAGGATGATAGGAGGAGGATTACGTAGGTAGCCACTATGTTGTCTTGCAAGTATATAACTCACACTAGGCTGGGGTGGGAACTTATGACCTTAATCCTCTCCTCAGAGGAGACCCGAGGCACGCAGTTGGATCATCAGATGATTATGATCATGAAATCTTTAAGCTACTTAAAAATCGGTAAAAATGAGGCCTTTTCAAACTTTTGTTTTTATCACTTATTTTTAAAGTATCATTATAACTCAATACTTCCAATAAAAAAACATATAAGATAGTCTGTTTTTTTTTAATTTAAATCGCCGAAATAAGAGACGAAAAAAATCGAAGGCCCACAAAATTTTAATGTAGAACATCTGCTAAACTTTGAATTCTAAAACAATTCTAAAATAAAATCTAGAAAAAGAATTCAAAAATTAAGTAAAGCGTGATGAGACGCCATTATTTGTTCATTTGATTTACATAATTCTTTAAAGTTAAGTTAATTTAGTTATCTATTTTCATTAATTGCTTAGCGCCGAATCTAAGTTAGATAGATATGCTTACACTGGAATTATTTATTAATTTTAATTAATAATAGTATACTATTTTCTGTTTCTCAGTTCTTTGGGCGGTTCAATTTTTTACTATAAAGTTTTATTCTCCATCAGATGTTGCGGTGGTGCTGGTTTCAGTTAACCGAGAAGTCTTTGAGGGGTGTCAAGAGGTGATACTGATCCCTCTGTAGTCCTCACCATTTCAAAGGTTTTAATTAAACACGTATTTCATAATTAATTGTGAACAACTTAGAATATTGCATTCAGACGAAGTTCGTCATTTAAATTAATTTAATGAACCAGTTGACTAGTCGTTGGGTACGGTTGTTGACTCGGGTTTTTAGTGCATATATAATTTATAGGTACTTTATAAATTTTAGTTTTTTGAATTACTGAATTCTAAAATAGGTATTTTAGAACCGTTTGGACGCTAAGTCGAGGACGGATGGACGGACATGACGAATCTATAAGGGTTCCGAGTCATGAACTTCGGAACCCTAAAAAGTAACCTAAGTTACTACTTGCGTCATCAGACATCTGGATTTGAGAGTCCCGTAAATATCGGTCGAGATATTAGCCAGAACAGATATCCTGATAGACACAGTGACAGTGATATTTTTGTTGTCACCAACCTTTGGGGGACACTAACTTTTAAACTTTCGCGTTTCATGATAATTAATATTATTTTTACGGGAATTAACGCGATCACTTTTTTAGGGTATTACATACCTCTGATTTGATTGAATCACGTAAAAATAATATTAACTTTGGGGGACACCTCAGAGCTTAGATGTAATTGATAAATTAGGGGCTATCTAAGTTAAGGGGTTTCCAGTCAGAAGACAGTTTATGCATAGTTAGTGAAGTCGGTCATTATGTAATCATAATAATGCCCTTTCAAGTTATTGACAGATTTATATCAAATGCACTACACAATTTCTAAATATTAAAAGTTATTAATGAAAGTCACACTGTACTACAAATTGTTTCGTCGAAATCTTCCTAAGATAGTATTTGTACCACTGAATACATTGAAATTTCCCGTGTAGCTTCGGAACGTTTGACTCCTATGCATTGCCCATTAACTGTATTCTACACCATTAGATACGCCTAACTAGCCTGAACAGAGACTCAGTTAAGTTGTCGTGGTAAGAACAAGATTCTGATGTGACAATTTCTAGTTTATGATAAGAGCTTCAGAATCAAAGCATTTCGTATTAATATTTTGGTAATTATGTACTTTCTATCTTATCGTAATGACATTAGATATTGAATTGTAATTTGTTATAAGTATTAAATGCTTTTGTAAAATAAATGAACCTACAAAGGTCGGCCACTTCACGCTGAAATACCTACCTAACCTTGAAAATAAATGATATGATATTTATTTTTACTGATATTTATTGTTGACTAGCTGTCCTGGCAACCTTCGTACTGCCTCAACCGATAAATAAAAGACCTAAACTTTTATATCAAATAAAATTAAAACAAACAAAAGGAATCCATAATTAATAGAAAAAATGCATATCATTTTTATATGTTCACCTTTTAAACCTTCTAGACTTCCACAAATAATTCAAGACCAATTTAAGCCAAATCGGTCCAGTCTTTCTCGAGTTTAATAAAACTAAAAAAAATATGTGTTGTACATTACCATGCAAACTACCAACGAAAATTGGTTTTAACGAGATCTAGTAAGTAGTTTTTTTTAATACGTCATAAATCGTAAAACGCAATTTAACTTTAATTCAATCAATACAGTAAAACATCGATCTAAGTTACAACAAACTACAAGAACTTTTATATGATGTTTCTTGCTGATACGGAACCCTTCATGGGCGAGTCCGACTCGCACTTGGCCGCTTTTTATATAAATAGATAGATGAAGTTTTTATAGAGAGATATTTAATGTATTAGTAAACATGTTTTCTTTCTACACACACAAACAATACACATGAAAAGATGGCAGCTTTGACGTCTTGTTAGTCTATATTCATTCATGTTTGTGCAAATTAAACTACTACATTGTACTAACTTTATAAAGCTACCTAACTTATTTGATATATATATTCAAACTGGGTGAAACATAATTGTTAGGTAATTGAATTGTAAATTATAGCTATATTTACTTAATTAATTATAGTGTGTTTACTTAAATAGCTTCAGAAGTTTACGTAATTTGTAAAATAGTTATATCTACCTATAAACTTCAAGTAGTAGCAATAAAACTGAATCACATTGTCGGACCTTCAGAACATTTTTGTACTCCTGTTGGAATGTTGTCAGTTAACGATTGAAGCAAAATATAGCACGATTTAAGCGTCAATATTAATTGAAGTAGAATACTAGATAGATATTTAAATAGTTTTTTTCAAGAATGACATAAAATTCAAAATATCTCAACTGGGTACAATAATGGGTATCTACCCAGATACAGAAATTTCAGAAACAAAAATAAATGAAATAAAATACAATAATAAATAAAATATTCATCGAGACGAATCAAACGATTTTAAACGCGATTGTTTTGTGCCGTTTTATTAAAGATTGCTTTTGGTCACCTTCCAGTTTGATCATCAGATCAGTTCCATGTTACCATAGTATTGCATTGGCAGGCCATATATATCTTTACGATTTCTGCTTAATCAGTTGAGGAACAAACATAGTTACATACAAAAGTATATTGCAAGTTAAAAAAAAAAAAAGTTTCTATGAAAATATACATGTCGCATTGAGGACCTCTTCCGTATTTTAAAAAAAAATCTCACTTTGTCAATAATCCTTTATATTTATTTAAGATTAGTACTGCGTTGGAAGAACAACAACGCAAAAATTGTCGAATAATGTGTTTGATAGAATTGTATTTATATAATCAAATATTGATACCTATGAACTAATTACTATTTAATTCTTCTGAAACAGCTTTGTTATAAAGAGCGGGGCTTGTATTTTAATACAATAGAAATATTAAATCACGTTGGTGTTTGAAATTACTCCCCAAATTTAACACTCCATTGTATATACATTCGTTGTTCAACAGGATTAACTTTGTCCTGAAGTGGCCCTACGATAGAAAGCGAGCTGCTTCTCTTCGAGGCAGGTGGTGAGCTGATTATAAGGTAAGTCGACGCTAATTCATGCAGACTTCAGCTTAGCAAAATGACAAAACTAACATAGTGTTCTACATACTAACTCTGGCTTCGCACAGACTTAGCTTGTTGTAATTTGACAGTGTTGTATTTTCATTCCATTTCATATATTTTTTATTAGCTTCCGACTGCGGCTACGCCCGTGTGTGTCAAGATTGTTGTAATAAAAAATAGCCTATGTGTTAAGACTAAGAAAACTTAGAGAAGGGCTGCTGCGTACCGGCACGCCATTAGCAAAGAGCTGCAACACTAAAGAACTAACCAATTGTCTTAGCAAGTCGATGTGTGAGAATTAGTACGAAGAAGGACAGAAGAGGAAGAGCGACAGTGTTTGCTCCTGGGAATCAGTCGCTCAAAGCGGTCAAGAAGATATGATCTTTCATATTATTAGGGTTAGAAAAAGGGTTAGGGTTAGGAATAAGATTATGAATTCGGGTTGTATAAGATTGTGTAGAGTAAGGAAAGAATGTGGAGATCACGACACCGCCTTATAGGTAGCCAGTTCAGTTGTTTCCGAAATTTCGAGTTGTGATTTTTTTTTAGCCGAATATGAGGCGGATACAAATATTTCGTGTTTTAATATTAAATATTCAAGTCTAAGATTACAGATTAAATAAATTAGTGTATTTTTATTATCATATGTTAAAGTTTTATGTTTTTTTCTGAAGTATTACTAACTGTTTTAGGGTTCTGTATTTGTATGTTCGTCCGTCCTAGACTTACTGTTCAAACGGCTAGTACTGGAATGATGAAACTTTGTATGATTATGTGTTTATATCACGTTGATAAAGGGCCAAAATAAAATCATGAAGACCATTACGTGAGGATGTTTCTTTTTCCCGCGGTAACCCGAAATTCAGTAGGTCTTTTATAAATAATGAGATGTTGCCGATTTTTTTATTTAGGTATCTGTTTACGAGTTGTTAAATTTTAAAGGGAATTTTTATGTTTGAAACAGGTCGTCCCTCCTCTAAAGCTAAATGGCTGGCTCTATGAAAAAAGTTATAATAGTGTTTCATGTGATGAACTTTAAGGAACTGTAACGACTTAGATAACTTGGTTAGT
Source organism: Phragmatobia fuliginosa (assembly GCA_932526445.1). Taxonomy (NCBI): domain Eukaryota; kingdom Metazoa; phylum Arthropoda; class Insecta; order Lepidoptera; family Erebidae; genus Phragmatobia; species Phragmatobia fuliginosa. The sequence goes on along the minus strand of OW052057.1, from coordinate 26,756,265 downwards.
TTAAGAGTTATAGAGGCCTAACTTGTGAAATGCACTTACTTGGAAAACTTCGCATAAAATAACGAAATAATAAGTTAACATAAGAATTACGGTTTGCATTTTTTATTTCAAGTGTCACTATGGATAACTAAGGAGCACTGTTCTGTGCGTGACCTGAAATGCACTTGGCTGTTTTTTATGTTTAAGTACTAAGTATTCAGTATTTAATGTCTCATAACAAATGATAAATATTATTCGGAAATTCTGATCACATAAGACTTGCATTATATTAAGTTAAGGTTATATACGAAGTTTCATTACGAATAAGCCATAGAACTCTATAAACACGTTACCTATACCGTAACCGCGGGTGTCGTAAAAGGATAAACTACGCAAGACAACATCAATGCAAAGAGAAGAAAAACTTGAAACCAACCCTATACCAACCCGTCTGGCCAGCGTGGTATAGTAGGCCAATACCTCCTTTCTAAGGAGAGGCCTATGTCCAGCAGTGGACTGTTACAGGCTGTTGATGATGATGATTGATGAGAGGTAATTATGATTCTTTTTATTGAGAACGTTTTAAGTAATTCTGTTTGCAAATTACATAAAACCTCAGGTATATCTCCAGTTCAGTGTCAGTTTTAGATAGTATAAGCCCTCAACAATAAGTATAAGAAAAATATTACAAAATTATCTGAGGAGCAATGATCCCATGAGGGTATGTGTTAACCTGTGGAACGGTACAGTACATTCAATGTTTATCTAACAAACTTGATGCCTTCCTCAAATAAGTATTTTAGCCGCTGCTACAGTATTAGTCCAGTCAAATTAGAGTTTCCCTTCAGAATGGAGCTGAAAACTCGTATACATTGGCGAATTCTAAAAGTTGTCTCAAAAGTTTCAATAAAGCACATGTCTGCGTCGTAAGTTCGTCAAAGTCATAAAAATATCAGTTTTTGAAATAAAGGGCAGATTCTATTTCAAACACGGTTGGGCGCATCCAAACATTTGGAAACTAAAGTCGTTAATTTTATGCTCTTGAATTTTGAAGCCGAGACGTGTAACCAAGTGGCGTACAATTGGAGAGGCTTATGTCCAGCAGTGGACTGCAATAGGCTGATGATGATGATACATTTTGTAGTATCCGTTATAGAAACCAAGACAAAAGCGAAATTTTTTTTTTATTAAATTCGGCTTAGAATAACTGTGACATGGGCACAAGTGTTTAAGAGACTTTTGAAACTACTTTTAGAACACTAAATAGCTCTATATGAGTTTACAGCTTTTTATCTCTCATTCTGAGGTTGACCCCTTTCATTTGCTAATGTGATTGGACTATGTTTGGATATACTGTATCAAAGTTCTGAATAGTAATTCAATTCATAGATTTCTAGTTTACAAAACTACTAATTAGAACTATGCATAGAGAGAAACCGCAAGAGGAAAGCGCATTTCACTGACAACATTTTCACTTAATTATGTAAAAGGTTTTACATATAAACTATAAAATTAAAATGTAACTATTATTATTAAATCACGTTTCGGAACAAATAAGCTGATGACACAGAAAGCCTATGCTAAGCAATTCTTTTGCTGGTTCTTGCCGATTGAGTAACTAGTCAGTTATTGGAGCCTCATACTCCCCTCTTCAATCTATGAAAGTCTCTTGATCGACAGTCGCATACGATAACCGCTAGCCCAACAAGCTTTTATGACAACATAAAAACGTATTAAATTAACAACATTAAATAAATTTTCTTCAGGTGATGCGGAGATATGATGTCTACCCGTGCAAAGTCGGGGCGGGTTTCTTATGCTTTATATATATATATATATATATATATTTAGAGCATTATCAGCCCGCCCCGAATTTTAGCTTATTTAATTTAGATATAGGTACATATATTTAAAAAACAAAAATGTTGAAATAGCTATATGTACCGTATTTTATACCAAAACCTTCTGTCAATCGTCTAGAGTCAATCTAATCTAGTGCTGAAAACAACATGAAATACCGTGCATTCCTTTTTAAGTTTATCGCGAACAGACAGACACACAGACTGCCAGAGGAGTTTGTTTTATAATATGTATGTAGTGATATATTATTTTAAGTACACCCAATTTCTTCATTATTGTCGGAAATCGAAATAAAAGCGCTAGAGTTTTCTACGAGTATAGCACTAACAGTAGCGACAATCGATTTAATACCAATTCACCGCCGACACATTAATCGAATATTGGCTCTAGCGGCTAGTTTCCTCAATCAACAGGTGGAATAGTAAATCAGAGATCTATCAAAGCGTTCTAAGTGCACATGTAGGAATAATTAAACTGGTAGTCTAAGGGAAATTACGTAAGCCGTCCTAACCACTTCAATTGTGGAACGATTGAAATATCGTTAAGCAAATTCCTACTGGAATTCAAATGTCAATAAGGTTAAGTACTCAGATAATTAGCATTTAAGAAGAATATATTTACTTTCCATAATTTGAGTTTAAGTTTCCAAAGGTTCATGACTACAAAAGTCTACCTGTTTCCATGAAAAAAAAGCTTCTATTTATTTAAAATATATTTCATTAAAAAGTAATGAACATTTTTATTAAGACCTTTTTGGAAATCGTTCTTGAGAATTGAAGTTCCTATTACGGGCATTTTTTCTCCCAATTATTGCTAAGCTCAAAAACGTACTCTGCTTTCAGTAGAGAAAAATTCTAATTCGGAGTAAGGGCCTGTAAAAAAAGTCTTTTTAAATTTTCTACTTTATTTATTGACGAATTATTGCTTTTTAAAATATCCAGTCTTTTATGTTTAAGATAAGTACAACATAAGTAACTAGGTATTTAAATGTAAACCTGTTTATAACATTACAAATTTAGTGGAAACCTGCCAAGTGCTTATCGGACGTCGCGTCGTCAATATATCGTATACAAATAATGGTTCGAGTAACATAATTATTGTCAAGAGGAAGAGTGAAGAGAAGAGTGAAGTTATAAAACTGAAAGATTTCATAAGTGTGTAATTCAATTGATACATCAATATAAGTATTTGTGAGCAAAGTAATCACAATAATAGGAATTGTTACAATCATATAGTGATAAAAAAATACGACTGAAAATTTTGTTTAGTTAGAAAGAATATGGTGGCCTTTTAGAATTCCTTTTCTATTTTCTTTTTTTTATATTTAGCCTACCAAATTGCCTCTACCCTTCCTTTTTTTTTCGTGCGGAAATCCCCACAGATACCACCAGCCATCACCTGGTGGTTATGTCGGACTCGAACCGACTAAAAACCGTACGCCATTTCGGGTACGGTCCTGCCTGATCAGAAGTATGAGAAGAATCAAATTGTGTAGGCCACCACACTTGTTACGATTGCAGACATTAAATATTGCGGCTTACACTATGGCGACCTACATATTTTTCACACAATATAACTACAAAATATAAATTATATTGTTAAAAAAAATGTTAAAAATTTAATTTCACGAAGATAAGTACAGATTAGGTATACAGCACAATGTAGACGAAGCAATTATTATTATACCTTTGTAAGAGACTTGTGTCTATATTATGAAAACATGTGTTACGGATCAGCAGGCTCCCACTACTCGGATCCAATGAGGTGATACTTCTCAGTGGCATTTGTGTATTCTCATTCGTTAAATTTAAATTATAATGACTATTATATCAAATCATATCAAAGAAAGGTATAAAGGTATCGCCGACGGCTACAACTTCAATTTTATTTGACGCAATTAGCATGAGACAATAAAAATGTTTACAGAACATCTTTGACCAGTTATGTAACCCATGACAGCCAACGGATATCCGACACATGAGCGACAGAACTATATTTGGACTTTTCTCACACACAACATATTAGAGAGTGTTATAAAATAATTTCAAAAGATATATGGTGTGACATTAAGCGTCAATTTAACTTTCCAGCTTCTTTATAAGCTCTGAAATCAGTAAAAAATTCCAGCGACTGAGGAAATTCTAAGGTTCAAACAAAACATGAATTTCCCAAATTGGACTGGCGTCTTTGAGCAATCAAGTAATATTTATAAAAAATCCACTGATGATAGAGGATGCGCAATCCTCTTTCGTTTGAAGTGAATTGATAAGTATAGAATTTGTAACTTGACTTCAAATTACTACCATAATAACTTGTTAAGTTATGAATTTTAATATGGTTTGTTTTATCAAACGTTTGTGTAGTTTAGTTGCCTCGAAGAGCACTTTAAGCAGTTGATCCCATTAATCATGAACATTTAAGGAGACCTCTTTTCTGAAAAGAGATATAATATTTCTAACAATAAGTACGGTAAGTACAGTATGTTTCTAAGGAGAGACATTATACGTCAAATTCTGTTGACAACTACTGTGATGGCTGTGATGTAACAAATTTTTAATTACACCTACTACGAGTATTATATTTTAACCAAATAAACCAGACCGTGTAGTTTAAGTAAGTTTGTTGTGTTAATAATTATATGTTCATTCAAGATGAAACTTACTCGTGACAAAGACATTCCTATTAAATATTTAGGACTCGAATAAACTAAACTGCGAGTACATTTTTGGGTCACGAATTGCGACAATAAATTCCATTCACAGCTAGAAAACAAAGCATCTCGTATACACATATACTTCAGAATGTCACATGTATAAAATGAACCAAATATATTATTTAATGGAAACTCAGAGATGTTGGCAAGAAAATGAATTATTTATTTAATAATCATTTACAATATAAATTTATGTACGAACTTGTAGTTCAGCCGAGAGTGAATCTAAGAAGGTAGAATTATCATGGAGTGGAAGAAAGCTTCAGCCCCATGGTTACTCAAATTCTTTTAGTTTCTTTTAAACGTAAGTAGATAACTTAAAACTACTGCTTAGTTACTTATTTTAGTATTTGTTTGTAAAGTAATTAGCTGACCTACGCAATATTGTATGCTTCTCATTTCAATTATGCTCAGTTAATATTGGTCTTAAAGCGATGTTAGATATTCTATCTTAGGCACATTAGATAAATTGACATAAGCCGATCATTAGTTTTGTAAAGTCATGTACAATTTCACAAATACATTAAATTTAAATCTTTATGTACAGAGTTGATAAGGAGGGTGAGGCGTTCTTACCTTCTCGTAGTTCACGGAAATGTCACAAAGGCAATCGTTGATACTTACAAGATGCTAAAGGAAGGTTTATCAATTCTCAGTATTATCAAGTGTCAATTCTTGGAATGTATCTACTTCTAAATGTTGTTTATATTCAATATACCTAAGTAAAAAAAATGTTAATCTTATTGAAAAATAAACATTAAAGAAAAAATGTACATGTGAAAAGGTTTTTTTCTTAAATTCAAAATATACCTATTACATACAACGGCTTCCTAAATATACTTCGGTAAAAGCATTACAGACCTTAATGAGTCTATATTAATATGAAGAGTTATATACCCTATTCTAAATCCTTTTTGTCCGCATTTCGATGGGACTAAACGCAAAACAAAAACGATATTCTTCCCCGTATAAAATATTTTAAGAAATATATTTAGTGAGAGTGATGAAGGAGATTCCTTAAAGTAAATGCCTAAGAAGAGTGTTTGTTTACTCACTTCAACACTTCTGTAAAATTATACGTTTAAGTGCATGAAGTGTATAAGTGAGAGGCAAGAAACTATATAGTAAAGAATTTTCTCTGCCGCTACGGTTGCAGTGAAAGTATGAACATACTTTTTCATTTTCATTTTTGCCAAGTTCTCAACAAGAAAGTCTAAAAATAAACTTTAACAATATTTAAAATCCGATAGTTTCAGTGGCCACAACTACAATTTTACATCAACTTTTTTAAATGATAGCCACGCCGCTTTCTACTGTGCCAAGCGTCGTGTATGTACATCTTTATATATATAATTCTTGTGTGAGTGTGTATGTCACTGAACTTCTCTCAAACGACTGGACCGATTTTGATGAAATTTTTTGTGTGTGTTCAAGGGGATCTGGGAATGGTTTAGATTCGCAATTGGACCCGGTAGGTGGCGCTGCGATCAAGTTCTGGGATTTCAAATTCGGGCGGTACGAAGTTCGCGGGATCAGCTAGTCTTTATATATATAATTCTTCTGTGAGTGTGTATGTCACTGAACTTCTCTCAAACGACTGGACCGATTTTGATGAAATTTTTTGTGTGTGTTCAAGGGGATCTGGGAATGGTTTAGATTCGCAATTGGACCCGGTAGGTGGCGCTGCGATCAAGTTCTGGAATTTTAAAGTTGGGCGGTACGAAGTTCGCTGGGTCAACTAGTATGTATGTAAAGTCCTCCGTGACACAGGATACATTCCTAATGCGAGAGTTGCTTTTTAAAAAAAGAAAAAAAAACATTTCAACTGCACGGTCGACCTCGGTGGGTTAATCGGTCCCACACCGCTTTCTATTGCACCAGTACTTGACTCTCCTCTTAGGAAAGGGTTAAGGCCATAAGGCCCACGCAGATCGAGTCCGGTTTGGAGACTGGCAAGACAACTTTGTAGCTACGTAATCTTCCCGTTGAATGTTTTTAAGGCCGCCCGAAGGCCTCCAACTATGCATCTCGACTCTTATTCTATGATAACATTTGCGAGACGCGAGACGGTCATGGTATCATGCCACCAATGGTCACATCCAGGGACTGACCGCGCTGTCGTTGCTTATCCTCAGTGAGCGTTTCTACTTACCTAGAGAAACTTGGCTATGAGCGGTTCACATACAATTGTATCTCTACATTTCCCCAAATCAAACTGTGTTCCTATACTGGCTACTTTTTAGGGTTCCGTAGCCAAATGGCAAAAAACGGAACCCTTATAGATTCGTCAAGTCTGTCTGTCTGTCTGTCCGTCCGTATATCACAGCCAATTATTTCCGAAACTATAAGAGCTATACTGTTGAAATTTGGTCAGTCGATGTATTCTGTGAACCACATTAAGATTTTTACATAAAAATAGAAAAGAAACAATACATTTTGGGGGTCCCCATACTTGGAACTGAAACTCAAAATTTATTTTTTCATCAAACCTATACGTGTGGGGTATCTATGGATAGGTCTTCAAAAATGATGTTGAGGTTTCTAATATCATTTTTTTCTAAACTGAATTGTTTGCGCGAGAGACACTTCCAAAGTGGAAAAATGTGTGTCCCCCCCTCTAACTTCTAAAATAAAAGAGTGATAAAACTAAAAAAAATATATGTTGTACATTACCATGTAAACTACCAACAAAAATTGGTTTAAACGAGATCTAGTGAGTAGTTTTTTTTTTAATACGTCATAAATCGTAACACGCAATATACCTTTCATCCAATCAATACACTAGTATAAAAACATCGATGAAAGTTACAACGAACTACAAGAACTTTTATATGATGTTACTTGCTGGTACGGAACCCTTCATGGGCGAGTCCGACTCGCACTTGGCCGCTTTTTTTAAATTGTAGTTCCAAAACGTGCTTGTACTGTACTCTTGTCTGATAAAGTGTTCATTACCTTTCTAAATTGCAGACATTACTGAAACTTGCGACTGAAACTAGAATTTGTAGCGTTGCGCCAAATGAGAATAAAAAACTAACACCGAATAAATTAGCTTAATCAAGGACTATATTAGATTCAAGAATAAAAATCGTCTATTACTGCTACACTAAGCGCAAAATTAATCTCAAATTCATGAAATCGAGTAAAAACTCTATTTACACAATGTCGATAATTCTGATGAACAATTGACAAATATTGGCATTTTAATCGTATCACGACAATTTTACAATTTTTTAATCATCAATCATGGGATAATAATTAATTTGACGAAGTCTAACTTATAAGGCCACTATGAAATATTCAGGTCAGTCTACTCTTACTGGAATACTCCATTAAACTTTTTTGAATAAACTACCTTTATTCTGCCAAGCTTCGTTGTTTCATATTGTTTTTGGGTTGTTAAGATATGCGGAACAAAACCGACGCAAAAAATGCATAAAAAATCTTTAAAGCGGGTTGTATAGGTGTCAGAATTTAAGCTCCTTCGGTCTATGAATTTATTGAGTTTTAGGCGCGTACGCTAACCAACTTACTTTTTAGGGTTCCGTAGCCAAATGGCAGAAAAAGAAACTCTTATAGATTCGTTATTTCTGTCTGTCTTTCTGTCTGTCCGTCTGTATGACACAGCCACTTTTTTCCGAAACTATAAGAACTATACTGTTGAAACTGGGTAAGTAGGTGTATTCTGTGAGTCGTAATAAGATTTTCACACAAAAATAAAAAAAAATTGTGAGTAATAGAACTGAAACTCAGTATTTTTTTTTCATCAAACCCATACGTGTCTATGGATTGGTCTTCAAAAGTGATATTGAGGTTTCTAATATATTTTTTTCAAAACTGAATAGTTTGCGCGAGAGGCACTTCCTACACGTATAGGTTTGATGAAAAAATTTTTTTTGAGTTTCAGTTCTAAGTATGGGGACCCCCAAAATGTATTGGTTTTTTTTTCTATTTTTATGTAAAAATCTTAATGCGGTTCACAGAATACATCGACTGACCAAATTTCAACAGTATTGCTCTTATGATTTCGGAAATAATTGGCTGTGACATACGGACAGACAGACAGACAGACTTGACGAATCTATAAGGGTTCCGTTTTTTGCCATTGGGCTGGCTACGGAACCCTAAAAAGTATTGTGTACTATGTTGGTCATTTTAAGGTAATAATTATCGTAATAGCTGTTTCTTCTTTTAATGAAATGGCAACCAGCCGAATTGATCTCCCATCGCAATAACAATCATAACTTGAAACATCTGACACCGGGCCGTCTACCAAACTAGGTCAGAGCTTGTTTAATAGTTACACCAGTAGTAGTAGAAAATTATACACTTTTTTATCTTCTTTAAGCAAATGTATAAAGAAATTATTTTGTACTTTTCGTTATTCACGACACCCATTTTCAACTTTTCAATTATTCATAATAGAAAAATAATGTCATTTTATATAAAAATGATTTCTTGCGGCATAAGCTCATTAGCGTTTTCCAGTCTCCAGCGGGACACAAAAGAAAAGCTTGACATTTTTATTAGAATGTTATTGTGGAATATTAATACGATGATATTTGTTACAATTTTAGGTAAGTAGATTATGTTAATGTTTAGTATTATTACTGTGTTCGATCGATGAAATAAGAATCAATTTGTGATACATAGATAATTGTTCCTGGTCTGAGTTTACCTTGTGTCCTCTCGACGTATGTTTGTTAAGCTTCCAGACGTAAATATTGACTTTAGAAACAAAACACAGGAGTATATGTGCCCGTGATGTGTACGTTCTTTTAATAGACCGTAGTCAGCTTATATAGAAATGTTAACTTTAAAATCCATCTCGGAACGATCTTATCTACATATATCTACATATCTATATTTATATAATTCTCATTATACAATGTTAGTTGCCATAGATTATATACGTTGTAACGCTACGTTAAAACTTTTATATATTAGGCAGTAGAGAAGACCATCCTAATAATAACAGAATTCTTGCTGTCGTATTTCGTTGGTGAATTCCCGGGAGAATGATGGTCACCATGCTACATTGCCTACCCTCAAAATGAGCCTATGAGCATGGTGACCCCTACTCCTGAATTCTACCCGTGCTTTCCATCAAGCACTTTGGTTGGCTTAAATATAAAAAAAAATGTGCGTTGTAACGTTACGTTACAACTTACATAATCTAATCTTATAAGTTACAAGATCTTGGAATCCTTCTGATGTCAGTCAGTCAAAGTCAAAGCCAAGCTTTCTATGCAGAGTTTTATTTCGTATAAATATATTAGCGGTCTTTCCAAGGCGAAATAATGAGGTAGCAGAGATATTTCTGTCGCAATAGGTAATGGACCAAGAGCCCAGAGCCGCCAGACCTACGTCATTAGTGCAAAGCTGAAATTTTCAGGATTATTAGTACAATGTCTTGTTAAGATGTATGTGTACCCATTAGCTTGAAAGCGGGGCCGTTTCTGAGATAGCGCGAAGTACAGATAGATAAAAATATTACTTACCTACGTTAAAGGTGCAAAGCTAGTATTTACATGTTTTTTCAAGAATATTATTTAAAATTAAAATTCATTACTGCCAGACTCTTTCCGTGGGCCATTACTTCTGCCAGACGTCTTGAAAGTTGTGAAAAAATTAGGTAAACTACGTTATAGTAGCAAACCTAAATTTTATACCATTATCTAAGGTACTATTTTAGGACCCTTTGTATGCGGCCGAAGGGCCTATCACCCCCCCAGACATATATTTGTAGTAATTAGGAAGCTGAGGCATATAATCTTTGGTATTATTTCAAGAATATAATTGAAAAATATTAAATGGTTTTTACACGCTTTTTGGATTGGTCATACAAAGGGTCTTAAAATAGTACCTTAGATAATATGTATAAAATTTAGGTTTGCTACTATAACGTAGTTTACCTAATTTTTTCACAACTTTCAAGACGTCTGGCAGAAGTAATGGCCCACGGAAAGTGTCTGGCAGTAATGAATTTTAATTTTAAATAATATTCTTGAAAAAATATGTAAATACTAGCTTTGCACCTTTAACGTAGGTAAGTAATATTTTTATCTATCTGTACTTCGCGCTATCTCAGAAACGGCCCCGCTTTCAAGCTAATGGGTACACATACATCTTAACAAGACATTGTACTAATAATCCTGAAAATTTCAGCTTTGCACTAATGACGTAGGTCTGGCGGCTCTGGGCTCTTGCTCTATAAGTGATTAGGATATTATTATTTTTTTTTTTTATATATATTTAAGCCTGCCAAAGTGACTCTACTCTGCCTGATGGAAAGCATGAGTAGAATCCAGGAGTAGGGGTCACCATGCTTATTGTGAGGGTAGACAATGTAGCATGGTGACCCCTACCATGGCAGCCTGGTTTGATTATTCTGCATCATTCTCCCGGCCTTCGAAGGGCGGGAGAATGATGCAGAATGATTGGGCCTCCGGTCTCACACTCACCAACGAAATACGACAGCAAGAATGCTGTCATTATTAGGATGGTCTTCTGTGTGAGGGTAGTACTGGCCGGGTCGAGCCGGCCCATACGTGCTGAAATCAGCGTGGCTCTACTACCTACAGAAATAATGAAATAATGATCCATAGTGAGCTCTACAATACTGGAGCTGCATTCTCTAAGAAAATATGGCTGCTATTCATTGATTACCCGATTACGTCAAAGGAGAGTAATGTTTTTCGATTGTATGTATGTACGTTTTTTGGGAGGCCATACGGCCCAAATGGCTAGACAGATTTTGACATATGAGGTGTCGTTACATTGGTTAGGATTGTGGTAATGACATAGAATATATATATTTTTTAGAATGACGCCTACAAATGGAAATTAAGGGGGGAATTTGTTTATTCATCTGAGGTCAGAGAAGACCAACTAAAATTTCATGCATTCAAAAAAGCATTTATGCTATCATTTCAGTAAGCGTCCAAAATATAGTTCACCAATGTAAAATGTCTGGATTCACAATGAGTTTGGTATTTTTTTAATTTTACTCATGCGTTCCATCAGACGGGGTAAAGTCACTTTGGAAGGCTGATACATTCTAAAACTTAGTGTAAAATTAATTCACTTCCTCTGTCTGTTAACTTAGATCTATTATACTAAACAACTACTAACAACAATTCATTTGCAGTTTTCAGCAATTGTAGAAGCAATAATTTTCTTGTGAATACTAATATTAAATTTTACTTATTTTCGTAGCAGGAGAATGAAAGGCTTTGTAAAATACGTATACATATAACTAGATAGCAGCGTCTTCGCTGTCGTCAATAACTCCGTCTTTAGCAAGAGACATTTCAAGAGCTCCAACCAACCGAGACATATTCTTTTCATAAACCTTGTGTTAATATTGATATGAGAAAAAATCTACATCGCTTTTATTTATTCCTTAAGGTAAGGATTTATAGATAAAAATTCTAATATTCTTGATAGTTTAGATATTTAATAAAAAAACTTACGCTGCTACATATTACATATAAATTAATAAAGTTGACATCCAGAAATCGTTGCAATCTCATGCCGTTATAAAACGCCCTTATATTTACCACAACCTTGCCAGTCTTTCCCCCGCTAACACCTGGAAGTTTCTTCAAACCCTGGGTGTTGGTTAACAGGTGCTTTGTGGCTGGTCGGGCTGATTGGTTCTGAAGACATTAATCATAATTTCTCCTCGTCCTCCTTTTTGGACCGTCAAACCAAGAATCTCACGGCCAGATACTTGGCGAGCCTTAATTGCCCTAAAATTAATTAACCCTTTTCAATTTGTTCCAGTCACGCAGGACGAGATCAAAAAGATTATAATTTCCATCAAATCCAACGCTGTTGGCTATGATCGAATCAACAGGCGTATGACCAAGTCCACACTCGAAGAGTACTGTATTCACACATATCATCAATGACTCCCTAAACTCCGTAAACATTTCCCTCACTATGGCGTAAAGTTTATATAATTCCTTTACCCAAAATCACACATCCCACACTTCCTAGCAACTATAGACCCACAGCAATTCTTCCCATCCTTTCTAAATTTTTTGGATCCTGAAATCCTGTGTTTATTAACAGCTATCTGAATATATATATAAAAATAATCTTCAATCGGGTTTCAGGCCCGGCAATAGTACTACCTCAGCCCTCCTCAAATTGACAGGCGATATAAGAGTTTTTGAACGCCTTTAATACCGTCAGTCACGACATTCTCTTGGCCATCCTCTCCTATCTTAAGGGGTGATGAAATGTTTCTCATTTTATCTTCAGGGACGCCAGCATTCCATTCGTGATGATGATCTCTCCTTGAGATGGTGTGATGTTGACAATGGTGTCCCTCAAGGCGGTATACTTTCTCCTTTGCTTTTCTCAATTTTTATTAATCTCCTATATCCCGAACTTCGCAGTGCGTATCACCTGTATGCTAACTACATACAACTGCATTCTCAGATCAGTGTTGATAACATAAAAAATTTTTTTGATAATATGAATATTGATTTCCAGACTATCAAGAACTGGTCTGCGCGTTTCGGCTTATCGATCAACCCGACAAAGTGCCAGGCTATACTAATCGGTATTAGACGTTCAATGGACAGGACCACTTAAGAGATGCTCCCCAAAATAATGACTTTCCCTACTATCATCTACTAGTTTACCCTATGTTCACCTACCTCATCTTTTCTCTGCGTCGCCCAATCGGTCGACTGGCAGAGAATGCCTAAGACATTAAGTATGTATTTGTGCATAAAGTATGTACATAAAATAGATAAATATAAAAAGTCTCCAAAATGATGATCTCATAATATTCAGTTGCCTAAAATACCTGTTTGACAGAAATGAACCAAAACTATACATAATATTATTAAATTCAATTTCATATTGTGCGAATTTCGTATTGTTACTATATTATCGATTCTTAAATATCATATTTTAAGAATATACCATAAGTATTCAAAAAAACACCCTCTTGTCATACACGAGGACAATCTAATTAGGAACCTTTAAAGTCCAGTTATGCTATCGTAGTCAAAAAGATTCTTAGATTATTCTACATTTGGAGTTCATTTGAGTGCATTTTAAATATAAATGCTTCATTTTAAAACAGTAAGTTTTAGATAAGCTTATGTGAAAGACTAAAAGTTGTCCATTTATTGCTTCTTCTTTTCGGTACGTTTAACAAAACTGTTTATCTATTTTAATATTATCATAGGTTTACCCTAGATTAAGACATCACTACCATTATTATTATGTTTACAAAAATGGATAATGTTTTATAATATATCGAAGCAGTATATTTTATGTTAAAGTTTTAGTCTCGAATTTTGTATAATGATAGTTGAAGAGTAATAGCCGGCGGTTGATGCGATCACAAAGAGCCCTTGTCCTGCATATGATACCAATTTGGCGTAGTATTGTTCATCAGCCGCTTTACTAAGCGTAATTAATTTGATAGCAGGCTAATTAAATTGAATGAGCCAGATGGTATTCAACTTTGTTAATTAAATAAATTGATATTTTAAGAAAAATATCAATTTCATGCCACTTTTTTCAATTGCGATCCGAATATTATTTGGGGTTGGCTACTAGTTCAACCTGAATTACGTGAATATCATTTTTTTATACGGATCGACTGGCATCGGACCTCCGCAACCCTAAGGGCGAAACCAGGTGAGCTAAACCAGGTGGATATAGATATGGCAACTGAGGGGATCGTGGTCCGCGCGCAGACTCAAATTGAGGACCTGGTGGCCACCGTCGCTAGAGACGTTATCGTAGAGGCGAGAACGTGTCTTGCCGAAGCGACAAGTGGCCTGAAACCGGAGAGCGAACCGACCCCCAAGACGTATGCCAGTGTTGCAGCAGCCAGACCCGGGCGCCGCCCGGCGCTTCACTCGGTGGCGGTCACCTCCACAGACAGTCTAGAGACCGCTGAGGAGGTGCTCGCCAGGGTGAAGAGGGCGGTCGACGCCAGGGCCACTGGCCTCAAAGTCACTAGAGCCAGGAAGGCGAAAAATCGCACTGTTATCCTGGGCTGCGACACGGAGACAGAAAGGACAAAGGTTATGGAACGCATTGAGCGTTGTGGTGACGGTCTTGTGGTAGCGCCCATGACCAACAAAAATCCTCTCGTCGTCCTAAAGGACGTTTATGCTGACGAAGGGGACGAAGATACGGTAAGGGCCATATACACCCAGAACTCCGATATCTTCGTGGGTCTACCACAAGACGAACAAGATATACTCATCAAATACAGAAAACGTACACGAAACCCCAAGACGTCACACATAGTTTTACAGGTTAAGCCAAGGGTGTGGCAGAGGATGACGGAGGCAGGGACCCTCTACCTTGACCTGCAAAGGGTCAGAGTGGAGGACCAGTCTCCGCTCATCCAATGCACCAAGTGCCTTGGGTTCGGCCATGGCCGTAGATTCTGCGCGGAGAGTGCGAGTAAGTGCAGCCACTGCGGGGGCTCTCACTTACGTGAGTGCTGCCCCGACTTCTTAAAAGGAGCGGAACCGCGTTGCTGCAACTGCGCGCACTCTGGGCTGCGAAACATAGGCCATAATGCCTTTAGTACCGAATGCCCCACTCGTGCTAAATGGGACTACCTAGCCCGCTCGAGCACGCAATATTTATGACTCACGCACCCACAGCACACACACGACATGGTACATATATACACATAGACACTGATTTACGTAATATATATTAAATATATAGGAGTAAATCAGAACATGCACAACAACTAAACAGCTACACGCACAAACAGACAAGATCAATTCATAACTGAGGGGTCGGCAATTGTTTATAATTGATTTTATAAATATATTGTCGACCAAGATAGGGTGTTGAAATTGAATTGAAACAACTATACAAACACGAACTTAACATGCACAAAACACAACACCGGTCATGAATATTGCGAGGTTGGAGCCAATACCTATGCGTGATGTCTTGGAGTTACCTACATAACTAACACAACCTACACAACACAACATGAGACAACACAACACCATACAACACTACACAACATCACACACCAAAACATCATACAACACCACTTAACACCATTCAACACTACTCAACACCACACAACACCATTCAACACCAACCAACACCATACAACACCACACCATACAACACCACACAACACACACAGGACAGTTACAATAGACAATAATATTATTATCTTTAACTTGATATATGCAGATATAAGTAGACAACCCCAACTATGGGAAGCTGTTAATTAAAAGTCATTAAGACAGTAAATAACTAAATGTTATTAGACACGTAAGTCAATTAATGGATGCCTTAATAAGATAAGGATGAAATAAAGTAAGCATATATATATATAACTAAAGTAATTAATTGACATTGTAAATAATAATATAATTGTAAGTATATTAGTAATAAGCACTAAATAGTCATCGGGAACCTTACCCGAAAATGTATATAAAATCATAATAGAAAGAAATTGTAACCAAGAATGATAAGGGCCTGTCGATTCATGGACGGGGGAAAGTTGTGAGGTCAAGAAATTGACCTTTAAAAAAAAAAAAAAAAAAAAAAAAAAAAAACCCTAAGGGCGAACTTTGAACTAACTTGAAGTTAGAAGGTTGAACTAGTTTTCAGTAAGTTTCTAGGCACCGACTTTCCAATAACGATTGCCACAGATGTTCATGACAACCGGGACCGACGGCTTTTCGTGCTCTTCGAGGCACGGGCGTGAATCCCAAAGATCAATGAGGCAGTTCGTCATAGCACAATTCTAAAAAATCAATGACACCTCATATGTCAAAAGCCGTCCCAGCCGTTTCGGCGGTAGAGCATGTCAAAGAAATGGCCGTACATTTAAATATTTGTAAATTTGACTCCTCGGTAGGGCAGTGGTAGTGTATGCAACTGCTGTGCTTGACGATACAAATCCTTAGACGAACCTAATGTTTGTAAGAAAAAAATATATAGTTATTCTGTCAGACCATCTAGCTTTCTTGATAAAAGTTTAATTTAAAGCTATTTGGCTTTTATTACCCATGTGTACATATATGGATATGCGCTTTAAAAATATTACCCTCCAGAGGAAATCAGGTAAAAATTACGAATATAATTGTAAACTTAGTACAAAAACAATACAATAATTAACTATTCTAAAATGGTTCCTATCATCTTGATTCGATGTACACGGTAAACAGTCTTTTAATATAGTTCAAAGAAAGAAAAAAAGCGGCAACACCAGACAGCAGACATACATATTGATGAAGGCGTGCTGGTGACTAAGCGATTTTGTTGTTGTCCCATTAATTAACGCCAGTGTTTCTTTGCAAGCACTATGTCAAAAGTAGCTTACATTTTAATATACTTCAAATTTATAACTACTATCACTTACTAGTAATTATGGTTTATTAATTTGTGTATTGAGTTCTCTAAGTAAGTATTGGCATCTGCCAGCGTATATCTGTACTATTCTGTACGCTGCCTGTTTTATTTTAAAGAGGCTTAAGGTCTATTGGTTTGTAACTCATACTACAAGGCGAGAGTCAGGGTTCAATTTCTACCCAGAACATTTTTTGTATGACAAGCACGTTCCTATGTTCTGTATTTGGATGCATTTCGGATAAAATTTTTAACTAGTAAGTTCAATTTAATGTAAATATAAATAAATTAAATTGAACTTACTCGTATTTTTTTTTTGTAAAGATATTGTTTTCTACAAATCTATTTTTCGCCTGTTTGTAGTCTCGCGTACTGTACTACTGTCACTGTAACCTCAATGTGTTAAAGCAGTGCCAAGGTGCAGCTAACTTCACAAAAAGAAATCGAAATAAAATAAAACATACTAATTACTCCATGTCGTGTTCTATATTTTTTTTTTATCTTTCTTTACAAAATAAAATTACTTTCATTCCTCTAATGCTTATTATTTTATCAAATTCAATCTCTATAATGTAGTAAGCTTTTGCTTAACTGGTATATTAATATCAAATTAATTATGATTTTAATTTTGTTCAGCTGTTTTTTAAACACCCTGCGTTTTGGTACCAACAGTAATAGAAATTTTTTTTTACACAAACAGAAAAAAAACAATTATATTTTTCCTTAAGATCTACAAAAATAAATCTAACGGAAAAATAGAAACATTGCAAAACTGTTTTCGAATCTGTCTGCCATACCCTACTATCTACAAATGCAACGGAAAATAGTATTTGCTAGACAATACATTGTTTTATCGAAGAGACAAGAGCACTCTGGTCAAAGAATGGAACACATAGGAAGCTTCAAACTAAAAGGATAGAGACAAGCTCTCTACTTCGATTTATTTGTGGAGACTGTGCACATCACAATAACGTAAGTCGATTTTGTATGAGAACCGCTGAATGCATAGGTTTACAATAACATTTTGGCATGGTTATATTTATACTTGTTGTTACTGACCATGTTTAATATTTAGCATTTGTTCCCCCCGACGCAAGTGTCTTTGTGGTGTGTCTGTTTGTGGCATCGTAGCTCCCGAACGAATGAACCTTTGAATGAATTTTTTTTGTTTTTTTTTTGTTTAAAATGTGATTTAGTCGGGAGTGTTCTCAGAGCCTTATGTGGAAATCGGTCACATCAGTCGGGGGTATTTTAAATGTTTAACTTCACTTGTATAGTTACTGATAAGTGGTAAACATCAATTAACTTTAATACTATTCTTATAAAACTAGATTGAAATTATTTTCCTAATCATCATATATGAAGTCGATAGACGTTAATGTATAAAGGAATGGATAACTTACTTGCATTGATTTAATTGAAAATTTGTACCCAGATAGTCAAAGCCTGAGAAAGGACATAGGATACCGCGATTAGAGACATGGACGCTAAAGCCAGTATAGTATAAACACAATTAGTGAAACTATAAGTTGTTATAACGAACATAAATTATATTTTAAATATATATAAATAAAGAAAAGTTTTATGAGTGTCTTTCAATCTAGAATTTGCTTTTAGTTTAGTTTAGTTTCCCTGGGCGCTTTCCGTACTTAGTCCTAGCTATTGGACCATTGCTTTTATTCATTCATAATCAATCAAATTTTAATGACTTTTCGTGAAAGTTAATTTAGTGGCTTCCGCTATTCATAGGTATAGGTATGTGGGTTTGCATAGAACAAGTAGAAAACTCACTGGTCACTGACGTCGATGGTATTTGTCGCTCAGACGGTGATTCTTCTATGCATATTTCCGGAGGGCTCTCTGAAATAGAAAAACTCAGGTTAGAACATCATGATCATCATTTTTTATTTTTTATTTCTGCACGGATTTGGTATTGTTTTAGGCGGTCACTTTTCTACTGCGCTGTATGTTTTGGGAGTGATCCCCACATTGGCAACACTTTGTGTGTTTCACGACATGATATTCTGAGAATGAGTTTTCTTTATATCAATACCATGTATGATTGTAAAGTCCTCGGCGACACATACTCTTGTAGTTCGTGAAGTTGTATTTACAAAATAATGTTTTGTCATATTGAGCAAATATTGCACTTTTATTTTTTCAATTATCTATCTTGTATATTTTCCATCATGTATATTTTCATAGTAGGTTTTTATTAGAACAATATTTAGGCTTTTCAAGTACAAAGAACCAACCAGTGTATTTTGGTTGTTGGCCTCGTATATTAATTATAAAAATAAAGTATTTTTTTCTACTCTGCCCTTAAAGCCCTAAATAGATTTAATTCTGATTTCAAATTGCGTAATTCGTAACATCCTTTTACAAACGAAATGCTGACAGTCAATTGCCGACAAGATCACTTCAAGAATCTACTAAGCTTCTTAGTAAAACCGAGGACAAAAAAAGACCACGAACTCATAAAACATTTTTGCATAACTTTATGTAGGTATAACGTATTTTTGGTCCCTAGATTGAATTCGTCCCTTCGCTAGCCCCCTTCGAAATAACATTACAGGTTAATCTCCGCAGACTACCCTATCGACCCATCAGTTTGCGGCAGGCTGTTGAAAAATCTGTAGTTGTTACCTATACATGAAAGTGTAGAAATGTTACATAGTTATTTTAATTTGTTATTTAATAGCTCGGAATGCACTTTTAGATTTTTTTATGTATTTAGCCTACCATAGTGACTCTGCTCTGTCTGATGGAAAGCACGACCATGCAAAGCATGAGCATTATATATATTTTCCTTCTAAGAATCTTAAAAAAATATACGTCTTACATACAAAATTACATTTCCTACTTTAGAACATCGAACGATCGAAGTAGCTAGTCTGCGGTGGCCCTAACCGCAGACTAGCTACTTTTAGCATCGGCGATCGGCAACTAGTCGCTTTTTAGAAGCTAAATACGGCGACCGAACGCTCTACACCGCACACTTAAAAACGCCAAACGCGGCGATTGAGTCGCTTTTTAGAAGCGCGACACAGCAGCTGAACGCTACTCTCCGCGCACATTCGGATGCCGGTAGTAGCGACTTGGCATTTGAGCAGTCGCTCAAAAGCGCGTTTCCGATACCGCGATCGAACGCAGGAAGTCGCTAAAACGCGATGCAGCATCGATGCAGTCGCCAAATCGCCGATCGCCGATGCTAAAAGTAGCTAGTCTGCGGTGGCCCTTAGAAGGTATGATTAATTTTTGTTTTCAAGCCTATTGTATATCAGTTGTCAGTCAGTAGGTTATTTGTTATCAGAAATATTATTTACAAAAACAAAAGTCCATATCAACTTGTCAAATTATTTATTGTTCTCCTATACAAAATATGAGACCACATTTCTCTCCTCTAAAACTTTATTTCGCTACTTTCAACTTTAATCCTCGCAGCAAAAATAATATTAATATGTACCACTCCGAGGCATTTTCATTTATGCCCAAAAGTTCGCAATACCTAGTATCAATACTAAATGTTGAAGATTTACAACAGATATTTATTCTGCTGGAAATTTGTTCAATGAGTTGTCTCTATCAATTTGTTATGCCTTTAGTAAAATACTGACTTATTTATTTATTAAGCTTTGAAAAGTAAAGTTACATGATCGAAAATTGAAGACGTATGATTTAAAATGACAGCGAATATCTTTGTTACGGATTACAGTAACAAAGATTTTATATTGCTGAGTGCATTAGCACTCGGCAATATATGTTATAGGTAGATATTATATTTATGAAGTACGTTCCATTTCATTTGAGTTTTAAGAATGAATTTATTACTTTCATTTATTTAGATTTTAAAGTAATAACCTTTTTATTATGTAACTTAATTTTTTTTTTAATTAGTCAACTAATAAGTCTGATACAGCCTTTTGTCTTTTGGAACACCTGAACAAGTTCGTGTCAGTCCACGCATAGAATAGGGTTTCGGGGTTCGACCCACAATGTTAGTTGGATTTAAAATCTTGTCCAATAGACAATTGGTATGTTTACATTTTATTTCGTTATTTTTGTACGATTATTTTCCAAATTTGCGCATTTAACAATTTAGACCTAGAGGTTTAGATATCTCATGAACTAATTAAGTAATCTAAACCGTTCTAGTTTTCCTTTAAAGTTACATGAACTATGATCTTATTTTTTTTTAGATTTTTCGAGCCAGCATTTTAGTTTTTGGAAGAGGGAAGACGCCTTAAAAAATTATCTTTAAAGTTTTTTAACTTTAACTTGGAAACGGATATCTAAATAAAAATAGTTTTAGTATTCTCGCAATGACCTTTCTACGATGAGGTAGACGCGAAAAGAATACCCCCACTTTACTAGTAGGGGAGGTACACGAAATAAAAATGTTGTGTGACATTTTTGTCGGTCAAGTCGTTCATAACTCTTCATAAATCGTCTTTACTATAGTTGGACTAAAATCAAAACTATATAAGTAGTATAAATATACAGATATGAATCATACATTTAAGCAAAATATATTTTATAGAAAAGCTTTGGGCTCGAGAGCTTCCTTTCAAGGCGAAATAATGAGGTAGCAGAGATATTTCTGTCGCAAAAGGTAAGTGATTAGGATAATGATCCATAGTGAGCTCTGCAATACTGGAGCTGAATTCTCTAAGAAAATATGGCTGCTATTCATTGATTACCCGACTGCATCAGAAGGAAAGTAATGTTTTTCGAGCGTATGTATGTAAGTTTCTTGGCACGCCCTATGGCCCAAACGAGTAGACGAATTTTGACATATGAGATGTCGTTGCAATTTTTAGAACTGTGGTAATGACATAGACTATATTTTTTTTGAATGGGAATCTTCAAATGGAAAAAAAGGAGGGAATGGGTTTGACTTTTTATAATTAAGCGAGATGGGTGTCAAATGAAAGATCTAAAAAATATCATTTCAAATATATATATACATCATATTACATTTATCGATCGACCACAGAATTTGACCTTTACAAATGGATATTTGAAAAAATGATGGTTTATAAAAATAAAAAACCTGTAATAAAGTCTGGAGTAAGCTTAAAAACAATGCATAAATCAGCCAATTTTATATAGATATTGATATTGTAATACTTGTTTTAAGCTTTACAGTTAATTACTTTTAGGCAGTCGGGTTTTTAGTTTCTAAAATAATTATTTTGAAATTTTAAAGAGACGGATACTGGTGATCTGATCACTTGATCTATCTGTTAGCCCAGTAAAGGTAAGCCTAAAATTTATTGTCTATGCCCAAACCTGGTTTCGATCAGCATATCAAATATCCTATAAAATTACAGTTATTTTTTTGTAAATCTAAATTTTATACTTTAGGTTCCAGTTAATTTTTAATACCTTTATCTATTGTCTCATATCATTTAATATCTATATATACATTTATTTTTAAATCTTGCAATAAATGTAAAAGAAGTTTTAATTGCAAGAAAACATTTGTGTTTCTCTTGATACTTTATAATCTCTTCCAATAGAAGCGAAGGCGATGTCGTTAGTGTTCCAGTCTCTGAGAAGTTGAATAAAACAAACAGATGCAATTTCTCAGAGCTACGTCTGTGCAGGTATTACAGTTGCCAATACTGCAAAGAGAAGTTATAAATATGAAATGAAGTATAAAGTAGAAGGAAAATTTGTTTATTTTACACTTAATATTAAATTAAACTTTCTGGGCAGTGATAGCATAGAGTTCATATCCAAAACGCTAAGACCGTTTAAGTGTACTAGTGGTCACCAAGTCGTCGAAATTCCAGTAATATAATAGTGATCCTTACACCCGCCGCGTCGTTCAGGTGTCACGCGTCACAACCTGTGACACCTGATATCGAAGCCAATCGAGCATCCTCGAAATATACACTTGATTAAATCGTTGATCTTCAAGAAAATGTTTACAAAATATAATAATATACGAAGATGTAATAACTTTGCGACTTTGCATATAATAAAATTTATTTAAAGAGTAATTATATGAATTGAAATCTCTTTTTCCTAGCCTTACTTCCAATATTATTTGGGATCGGCTACTAGTTTTAGTTCAACAGGTTTTACCTGAATATCAGTTTTTACAAAGAGCTTTCTTGAATTTAATATTATACTATTCTAAAAAACTGAACTAAATGAATACTTAAGGGTGCTTACATACAAAAAACGTGATTTTCTTGCCTTTTTTATTGACTGCCTCGATGGCGCAGTGGTAGCTTATGCGACTACTGTGCTTGACGTCAGGTAATTTTTTTTGGTAAAGTTTTTCAGTTAATGACGTTGTAGGAGTCTGTCAGGATCTAATGAACGAATTTTGTAAAAAAAAATACCAATTACGACTGATACTGACGGGACTTTCACATAAAAATAACTAATAACATAAGTTACCCGCAATGGTTGTTGTAAAGCTATAGAAACAAGCGCATATAAAACCTTGGGGCTCAACTAATAGCCAATAACCTCCTAATAATAACCATTACGATTATAATCTGCTGTAATTTCCATAAATTTACAAGATCATTCTTATTGTACCAACACAGTTCACGCTATTATTATTTTTGTAAATCGATACTGGGCCTATCGAAATGCTGCATAAAATTCTGTAAATATGATTTGAACTAAAAGTTAAAAATAAATTAAATATTATATTTTCGTTGTACCTAACAAGAGCTTGAATATTTTTCATATATACCGCACTATATATTGCCATCTTAAAATGTATGTATGTTTGTGTGTAAATACTGTAATAAATATTTACATTTAGGAATTTTACTACTATTGAAAAACAATGAACGGTAAATTTAACATTGATTTTATATGAACGCGATAAAGGTTTTTTTTTGCGGCTTTCGTTACAAAAATAAATGTATATTCAAACTCCCTAGTAATAGTTACTATCAATTGATGCCACACTTAACACAGACACCTTCGCTGAAAAAATACTTTAACCTGTTCTAAAATACCAAATGAAAATATATCAAATGGAAAGTTTCTCTGGCTTGCTGGAAAAAAAGCTACGTAAATAAATTCATTTCAAAGGAGCGGAGATGCGGGCAAGTTAGAATTTTATTCCGCAGTGAAAATAATTATATTTATATAAATGATTGGACGCTGTGAAACTTCGCTCCTTCGTTATTTTACTGCACTCGTACACTTATAAGTGCTTTATATTGATATTTCTTTATTTCTTTACTGCATTTACAGATTCAAAAATATTTAGTTGCCGCGATAATATTTTCCAATTATGTCATAATGTCTGAACATACATCTTATATACAAAACACCCAAAGTACAATACAAATATCTGTTACATATACAAACACACCGGGTTGGACACCCAGGATTTGAACCCGTGACCTCAAGCACAAAAGTTGCATACACCACCACTGCTCTCTGCTCTACCGATGCAGTTATACATTCCCTCATAAGATTACGTCCACTAAAATTCAGCCAACTTTTAAGATGAGATAGCTGCAAACGACCCGAGACAGATAACATCACGGTGCGACCAGGGGGTGAGAGGCACAACATCGTCCTGCATCAGAAGTGTCTCTGGACACTCTGGGAGATATTTCATGTACCTAGAAAGATCAAGTGAGGTCATATGACATATTATGTATGTATATGTATAAACTCCAAACCATTCCAAACTCCGGGCTGCTATTAGAAAGTTCCTAAGAAAAATCCAAAAACACTTTTTGACCCGACCCAGGATTTGAACCCCCAATACTAATGCCCTTTAAATTAAATGTCTAAAAACGAGAACAATTTCAATGAAATGGTTTTGATAGTTTTTTTTTTTTTTAAATGTAATTGTGTTCATTGAACCATCTTGGTCTTTCAAGTGTTAAAAACTATTATTTGTGAATAATCACTGTATTCATCTTATCTATATGTATTTGTTGCTATTGAAAAAAAAACTGTCATCTGTTTAAAATTAACTCAGAAAAATCTTAGTTGCGCGAAAAAGGTTCGAGACGGAAAATATAAAACAAATAAGGATAATGTTAACTCGATTTGGTATCGGGAAGTGTTTACTTCTTCCTAGCCTTTATTATTCCACAGATTATTAGGGTTGGCTACTAGTTCAACCGCATTTACCTGAATATTAGTTTTTCCACAGATCGATTGGTATCAGACCTCTAAAACTCTAAAAGCGAATTGAATTCCAGGGTATACTAGTCAGTATATTTTATCAGTATTGGGAACTGTTTACAAAATTCATTAATATTGATACGATCTATATCGACACTATGTTGACTTGGAATATCTTATTTCAAACAGTAAACGCGTAGCTTCGCA
The DNA here is from genome assembly GCA_932526445.1 of Phragmatobia fuliginosa. Lineage (NCBI taxonomy): Eukaryota > Metazoa > Arthropoda > Insecta > Lepidoptera > Erebidae > Phragmatobia > Phragmatobia fuliginosa. The sequence goes on along the minus strand of OW052057.1, from coordinate 26,731,010 downwards.
AATGCTAACTGATTATTACTACAAATTATATTAAACTACTGGCGGCTTGTGGTGAATTCATTTTTGATAATTGAATTTGAGTTACTCATAATCAACATTGAGTACCTAGACCTCTTGTACCTTCACGAGGTTCTTGAAGTGGGATTATTTAATTGAACTAGATTTCGTTTACAGGTTAAATTTTAACCATGAATTTTAAATTACTTATGATTGTTTTTTTAAGTTTACCAGTCTGTATAAGTTTAATTGGTATTGTAATACACTCTGATCTAGAACTGATCTATTTATTTTAATAGTTATGTTCTCACACAACTCTTTTCACTTTGACAAATAAATAAAATAAATAAATGTTTGGACAACTTACACACAACATCATCTAGTCCCAAAGTAAGCAGAGCTTGTGTTATGGGTGCTAAACAACTGATATAAATACATAAACATACTTTTTTTTTGTAAATACATACATATTATACATAGAAAACACCCAGAATGTTTGTTAGACGATCATAGTTTATTACAGTACACGTTTGGAAGGTAGTAGAGCCACGCTCTCACGCACGAATGGGTTGGCTTGACTGGAGCAGTACTGCCCTCGCATAGAAGGACAAACTACTCGCAAAATTAACAACATTCGTACTTTTGTATTTCGTTGGAGACCTAATGATGCACAAGCATTTCACTAGGCAGCCATGGTGTGGTTCACCCTGCTGCATTGTGTGCCATCACAAAGAGGATAGTGACTATTACTGTTAAATTCAGCTCATGCTTTTCAAGGTATATCTTGTGTCTCTACCACTTTGGTAGCCTTAAATGTATAAAAATAAACTATAAAAAGCAAAATGTCGCAAGATAGTTTGGACATTGGAAAAACCTTTGTTCTGATTATACTGAACTAATGAATGACCTGCTCTGCTGAAGATATGGTACTCGGTGTAATTAATTTAAATGTAAAGCTGGATAATTACCTAAATTTAAATATTTATGAGACGATACGCATACATGGTATATACACTCGGTTCCAAAAATAACGGGTCAGTCACATAAACCCGAATATCTCCCGAACTACGTATGCCATCCTAATGAAACGAAGACTGTTCAATTGAGAATTTAATTATACAGATAAAAAATAAAATAAAACTTAGTTACACCCACAATATTAATCTTAAATTAAAAAAAAACTAAAGTAGTCATATTTTTCTTAAGATTACATTTTTTTTAAGATTGTTTTTTTGCTGTTTTTCATCACTGGAGGCTTCATCACGTGGAGGCAATACAAAGTATTAAATGAAGAAAGTGATGAAAAACAGCAAAAAAACAATCATAAAAAAAATGTAATCTTAAGAAAAATATGACTACTTTAGTTTTTTTTTAATTTAAGATTAATATTGTGGGTGTAACTAAGTTTTATTTTATTTTTTATCTGTATAATTAAATTCTCAATTGAACAGTCTTCGTTTCATTAGGATGGCATACGTAGTTCGGGAGATATTCGGGTTTATGTGACTGACCCGTTATTGGTTTATGTGACTGACCCGTTATTTTTGGAACCGGCTATATGTATACACGCACACACGCAATCCAAAGGGCGACGAACCCGATTATGTATACCCTTTTGCACGTTTGAATGTGATGTGAATATGTAAATTTATTTAAACTTAATAATATGTATCCATTATATATTTATCTGTGTCTAGTTTAATATAAGGTTTTATGACTGAATTTGTCATTTATGAGTTTAAAAGGTCCAGAAAATGAAACATAATGAAAGAAGGTGTCCACTTCGGATGACAAACTTCACAAAATAGTTTAAATAGTTTATTAGTGTTCTTGTTTATGGCACTATAAAAATTTTGTCAGATGAAATTTATCAACCCTGATATGGTGAGTTACGTTCATGTTACGAATACAAATACAAATTCAAATTTTAGATTACAAATTTTGTATCCATGTGACCGCGGTCACATGGATACAAAATTTGTCAAGTCATGTTATGTTAGTGGCGAATGCGTATTCTATTTTATCGATAACCGCATTCATTTTACTTTAATATTTTTCCTGATCTGATCACCTTGGGTGTAATCATCATTCTCCCGCCCTTCGAAGGCCGGGAGAATGATGCAGAATAATCTAACCAGGCTGCCATGGTAAGGGTCACCATGCTACAATGCCTACCCTCACAATAAGCATGGTGACCCCTACTCCTGGATTCTACTCATGCTTTCCATCAGGCAGAGTAGAGTCACTTTGGCAGGCTTAAATATAAACAAAAAAAAACACTTATTTCAACACGGATCGAAACAGATTTTTGCCCACCCAGCATAAAGTAAGTATTTTTACTTACTTTATGTCGTTTTAATATAATTTATTCCAAATTTAATTTTTTGGACCATCCCTGTTAATCTTTTGTATGCATACGTGACCCGTATGCAGAAGTTTTCGTTTTATTTCCGCAAATCCGTGTAATCTAACAATCCTTGCTGACTTACTGTATGAGGTTTATTATTTTTCATACTTCTTACTCGTTATCGATAACTGTAAATAAATTTATTGTTAATGTTCCTATACACTGGTACTCAGACAATGAATTCGTCAAGCTTTTCAAAGGCCGTTCAGTGATGAAAATAGGCTAAGAGAAATTAATCTTCAATTAAAACATATTTCATTTGTATTTCAGAATTATGTAGTTTCATTTTACCGAAACCAAATAAGCCGGTGTGCAGAAAATTTATATTGCAAACTTACAATGTAAAATATTAAGCCGGGTATCGATAAATGTATCGCAATAAATATTACAACAAATATTTCAATTTCACATAGAGTGCATTTTGTTCAAATTCCCGTGTAGGCAAACGCGTATAACGTGAGGTATAACTGAGTCCCGGTGTCAGACTGCGGTATTTCCGTTGTATTAGTTCCGTGTATTGTGGAAAGTTATCGAATTTCCATATCTGACCCCTCCACTTGGACCAGAGGTGAGATTGGCACTGCGCCAGCAAGTCGTCTCATTTTCGATGTAATATCCGAGAGGCTTTGTTTGCTAACTTCTGTGTAAATGTTGGAGAACAGAACGTTTTGCAAATTGTTAACTTTTTTTAGCTGAGCGACTAGGTGCCACCCTCACACCCTCCAAAGGAAATCCCTGGAACCCCAACGTACGACTTACTCGGGCAACCTAAGGTTTCTAGATGGCTCCCTTCTGTTTAGAAATCCTGCTCCAAAAGAAAAGGGTTCGCGTTTTGTAGTACTTACGCCACAACCCTGACCTGATTCTGCTAGGGTGACAAATGGCCCCATCTGTCACCCCCATGCTTGCGATTATGAAGGGCAGAGATCGTTTAAGGTTCTCCAACGCTGAGTTATCTGCGGTTGAAATTGTTAACCTGAACTTAATATATTGTTACCCATATTACAAGCTCTGCTTAATTTGGGGACTAGATGGCGTTGTGTGTCAAATGTCCAAAATATTTATTTAGTTATATTATTACTAGCTGATGCCCGTGGCTCCGCTCGCGTCCAAGAGGTATGAAAAATAGATGTTAGCCGATTCTCAGACCTACCCGACATGCACACAAAATTTTATACAAATCGGTCAAGCCGTTTCGGAGGAGTATGGGAACGAACATTGTGACACGAGAATTTTATATATAAGATTATTTATTTATATTTTTTAGATTCTAATACATGATTTTGGTGAACGTAGAAACAGGGTTTGACATTAAATTAGTTAGCACTTTACACATACACTTATTGGCCCTAAAAAGTCAATATAAAAAAAAGTCTAACAAAGGTGCGAGAAATTTGACAAACTATTTGATAAATGTGTACACAGCTACTACACTTACACAATAATAATATGAAGTAATATACAGCCCAATAATAAGGCTCTCCTTATCCATTTGACTACTGAGATGTATTTTTTTTAATTATTGTTGTCAATTACTTCAAAAGAAAATGTAATTTGATCGTTGTGATATTGACGATTGTCTCAGACTATGAAGAACACAAATTTATGAAACATTAAATATTGGATGAAATAATGTCCAATTATTTCAAAAGAGATCTGTCAAATTGTTAAATAGAAAAAAGTTTTTTGTCAGTAAAATAATCCATCATTTAAATTAATTGTGTAAGGATTAGAAAAGTTAAGATTAACTCGGTATTTTACTTGTTGTTTGGGAAACAGGATTTCGTTTTACATATTTCAATGACAGAACTGAAATAGTATTTAAAGAAACTTTATGAATATATACTATTATAAGCCACAACGGCGGTAGTTGTCATTTTTGTGGCGCCATCACTTCACTGCGCTTGGTTATAAATAGGAGTGATCTGTTGTATCGGTACGCATTTCTGACGAATGCGTCGCGGAGTGTGGATCATTGTCTTTGGACAATTAGTACTACTCTGTTAACAGATGTGGAAAGCTGTCTTTGGCAAGTTAGTACTGTCTGAATTGCGGTGGGTGCGAGGAAAGCTCTCTAACAGCTAGTACAGCCCTATGTGACCGCCCTTGCTGTATATCTAACTGTAATTTGTTTAGATTCGTTACTTAATTAACGGTTGTTTGTGTCTAATTGCATTTCTAAGATTATTTTGTAATTAATGAAATAAATTGTTTAGAATTAAAGTAAATTGTTTAGAATTATAATTATTTTTATTATTTTTCACTTCTGGATCCTAACATCAGAAGTGGGATCGATCTCATTTGACCGCTATCGAAATTCAGTGTTCGTTGTGATTTTTAATAAGGGAATCCGACTTTTGTGATATTCTTATCCGCTCTAAAATCAGTCAAAAATCAAAACTAAATCAGTCAAAAATCAAAACTAAATCAGTCAAAAATCAAAACAAAGTCAAAACATAGCAAATATAAAAATCGTAAAGGAAGTGTCGACTTCTATATTTGGTTTTTAGTGTCAATTACAAACGGTTTTAAAACGATTATTTTAATAAAATAATGAGGGTATTTGTACCACATGTGTGTTCGTGTGTATAACGCTTTCTTTCCAGTTAGTAAACATTGTGCTAAGCGATGGAAACTGCATCCGTGCCAATGTACAAGGTGTACAATGTGGTCCACCAGTGCCGACACGGTAATGAGAGAAGGTTAGAAGGTTCAGTTAAGAAAAACTTGTGAGTTGTGCTTGACGCTGTACTGGTAAGATCAAATCATATTACATGTTGAGTTGTGATTTATTTTCACATAATTTTGATATGTAGTGTACAAAAGTGAATTGTGTGCGCAATTTAAAATGATGAAAAAATTGACTGTTTGGCGCGTATACGAAAATGCCTTAGGGCTGATGCAAAGCTGTGGCTTAACAAAAGGGCTTAAGTAGTTGGTTTAGTTTTAACAATGACCTCATCTCATACCTTTTGTTATTGCGAATATTTGGTACTAGCTATTGCCCGCGTGTATGTTTCTATCTTTATACCAAATGTCATCAAAATCGGTTCAGTGGTTTTGGCGTGAAAGCGTAACAGACGGTTACTTTCGCATTTATTGCGATTATTTGGTATAACGTAAATAGTGAATAGCGCTCAAACGAATGTTTGTAACTACCCCACCTGTGCATAATCAAGTAGGCGTTCTTTGCTATGGTTACGAACTATTTTTATTTTTAACGAAGGAATGATGAATAATAGCAGTTGTAGTGGCTGCCTAATGCAACCCGAACTTATTACTTAAAGGTCAAGTAACTTTTATCCATTTACTTAAAATGTTACACTGACACAGCAAGTGTGACGGGACATAATACCCACACACGTTGTGATTAATCTGTTTAACTTTTATTTACGGAAACGAAAAATAGATACTTGTCAGATTATAACAATTTACAGTGTGTACACCAAGTTACTAGATGTTTCTCCGTAAATTTAAAAATTGAAATGACCATTATTAAACAACTAGCTTTAGCCAGCGGCTCCGCCCGCGTGTATGATGTCCTTTCTCAGGTTCTAAACTATTTGAGTTCCAAAATTCATCAAAACCGGTTTAGCGGTTTAGAGCGCCTTCACACTAGCGTTTGTCCAGCGTAGGCGTTCGATAAACGTATGCGCAGCGCAGACGCCGCGACGACGAGGCGCAGGCGTCGCGTTGTCGCGGCATTTCTTCTGTAGTTAATTGAACGCTGCGCTAACGCGACGCAGACATCACACAATTGCGTTGTCGTTTCGGGAATATCATTAACAAAATGGATTCTGACGAGGAAACTCTATTGTTGACTTTGCTGTTAAAAAAAAATTACGAAAACGTGCAAAAAAAAATAAAAGGATGTAGGAGAGCCCATTAAGGAGTGCACGGTTAAGTGAAAGTGATTATTTTGTACTTTATTGTAAACACATAAAAATGATTCGAAATATTTTTATTCTTACTTTCGAATGGCGAAGCCTATATTCGATGAACTGTTGCAAAAAATACACAGTGATATACAGTATCAGGATACACATTTGAGGCTTTGTGTATCGCCTCATTTGGGCGATGTCTAATGTGAACAGGAATGTACATGACTCCGCAGTAACGCGGCGCATGCGACGCGCACCTGCGGCGCTAACGCAGCGTATTCATTTATCCTTCCGCAACGCCGCGACAACGCGACGCCTGCGCCTCGTCGTCGCGGCGTCTGCGCTGCGCATACGTTTATCGAACGCCTACGCTGGACAAACGCTAGTGTGAAGGCGCTCTTAGGCGCAAAAACGTAACAGACAGACAGATAGTTACTTTCGCACTTAATAGTAATAATAGTAGGGATGATCAAAAAAAAAAAATGACAACAAGAAATAGTTGATGATCAATTACATTTCTAATTTTTATTTTGATAATTCGATGAATGGGCTATTCTTTTATATTGGTGGTTGGTGAGAGCAAATAAATCGGGAGTATATAAACGTGTGATGTAACTATTCACAATACGGCAAAAGGGTGCGTGGACAGCAGAGCTAGTCCTGACGGAGCCTATTTAAAACAGCTTGAGGAACTCTTATCATCCGCCGGTAGATGTACTATGTCACATTATTTACTGGTGATTGCATTAGTCCACTGTTATTGTAAAATCTATGAAGCGTTATAACAGTGGTAAATGTTTAAATTCTAAAGATATGATGTTAAATTTATTTAATAGTTCAGAGTAGGTAGTACGAAAGTGACTTCACTTGTTATTAATGGTTCAAAGAAAAAAAAAAGTAAAGAAACTTCTATGAACCTTCTATAGTGGACTCCAAACTATAACTTCATATTTTAAATGTAATCTAATAGGTTTTACGCAACATCAACAACAAATTGTAAATGTTAAAGAAAGATCTCGTATGATAAAGCAAAACATATCGTTTGTTAGTTAAGTTTTAATGTTTATCGAAATGCAAAGTATTGATACCGGTAAAGACTGCATGTCTATCGATCTTAATAGTACGTCTACTTAAGCATGCTATTCTTGATGTTATAGAAACATTATGAAAGGTTTTAAATACCCTCACTAGTGTCAGGTATTAAATGAACTATGTTATGTTGTTTGTGTAACAATAATGATTAATGGTCAGGTTAGACCGAGCTAAAATGAGGTTTAAGCACTAGTCATTGTGAGAGTACCAATTAGTGTTCCGGAAAGATAATCCTCATGCCTGACTGGCTATTTCAGGTGTTAAATTTTAAGATCATACACAAAATCATTGTAGCAAACTTGATCGTAAAGGTCTGACATTCATATAGGATCAAGATTAATAACATGTTCATAAGCACGTTACGAGCCAGCTCAGGTTATTGTGATCTTTCTTCCTGACAGAGGTACTTATTGAAACGTCAGTACCAGTGATGGTTTCGACTGCTTTGTTGGGTCGACAGTTAGTGTATGAGACTACTGTTCAATATAGGTTCGATTTCTGGGTTGAACAAACAATAACTAATAATACTGTGTACTTCTAATTATAGATATGCTTGTTACGGCCCGAAGTTTAAAAGTTGTGGTCAACGCTCCGTGACTCGAATGAGTACAAAGAGTCGACGGTCCTACGCCTGATCTCTTTCGGGTCATGTTGGGTGGCCGTCTCATCGAACCAAAGGCGTACACCTGTGTTAGACAAGTACTTGCGTGCTGTAGTGTCTACTGTGTTTTTGGTTGCTCACCATTGGGACTGGCCGCCGTAGCAGAAAGGTAAAAAGGTTAAAATGGTAAGGTTTAACTACAGACTCGAGACGATCGACTATAAGCAGACGGTGGCCTATTACAGTAAGTGATTGAACGACACCTGTCGGACAAGCCCTGGTTCATAAAATGACTGTGAGGGCAATTAGTCTGAACTCGAATTCACTGCGTGGGCATACTTGGATATGTTTCGGGTTTGCTTGACGACAATCGTCAAGCTGCAGACATAACCAAAACTGGTGACCCGGTATCATATCCTAAGAGCTTTGCGATTATTGGGAACATCCTTAACCGAGTACCGTGAGACTTCTGTAACATTTTCTGACATCCTCCGGGTCTTGCGTCCTGAGAGATATGCGAAAGTTAGTAACATTCTTGACGATATTACTGCGTACATACTGAGGGCACTGTTATTTTTAAATATCCTAAAAGCTTTGCTTGCTAGTATCGCCTTCTAAAAGCTCTGATTATTCATGACGATAATGAAGCATATTGGTGACGTTAAAGTAATACCGTATTCAAAACTAATGCAATTTTTCATGCTTTCCTTAGATGACAACGATGCATTGAGAGCCTCGTCACTGTGCAAGGTGCAGTCTACGCGAGCCGAGCCCGGGCTGTGACCTGGTGTCTGCTGCTGCCTGGTAAGGCTCAGACTTGCGGCCTGCTCGCTGTATCGCGAAGTGCGGACTTGCGTCCTGCATGCCGCTCAGTGATAAGCGGACCTGCGGTCTGTTCTCCGTGTGCCCGAGATGCAACCTTCCGCCTGTTCACCGTGTGTACGAGACGCAATCTTCGGCCTGATCCCCGTGTGCGTGAGGTGTGGTGCAATGTATGGCGGATGGTGGAGAGCATGAGGTGTGTATATTGGAATGGACCCATGGACAGGGTAACCAGCCCCAAACTCGTGGTCTTCCTGAGATAATTTTAAGACCCATGGACAGGGTCACCAGCCCCAAACTCGTGGTCTTGTTGAGAGAGGTAAGACCCATGGACAGGGTAACCAGCCCCAAACTCGTGGTCTTGTTGAGAGAGGTAAGACCCATGGACAGGGTAACCAGCCCCAAACTCGTGGTCTTGATGAGAGAGGTTTAAGGCCCATGGACAGGGTAACCAGCCCCAAACTCGTGGTCTTGTTGAGAGAGGTTTAAGACCCATGGACAGGGTAACCAGCCCCAAACTCGTGGTCTTGTTGAGAGAGGTTTAAGGCCCATGGACAGGGTAACCAGCCCCAAACTCGTGGTCTTGATGAGAGGTTTAAGGCCCATGGACAGGGTAACCAGCCCCAAACTCGTGGTCTTGATGAGAGAGGTTTAAGGCCCATGGACAGGGTAACCAGCCCCAAACTCGTGGTCTTGATGAGAGAGGTTTAAGGCCCATGGACAGGGTAACCAGCCCCAAACTCGTGGTCTTGTTAATTTTAAGTTTAAATGTTTAAGACACACACTTATGATAACTGTTCTTATGATATTATGGTTCTTATGGTAACGGTAGACCTTCATGCTGAAGTCTACTCTTGTGTTAGTACTAAGTTTCTAGTTTTATTTTAAATGTATCTAACAGTGACTGTTTGTTTCTAATCTGGCGCGGATTATAAATAATCTTTCACTCTTTTCCTTGGAGGTTCGAACCTTTCTTATTCGTGTTAACTGTTATTATCTTGTAAAACTATTCGTTAACTCTGTTTACGCTAAATTTGATAACTGTTTTTAGTAACTGACCAATTGGACGATGATGTACTTACAGAGGCGTCCAATAAACTTTTATTTTTGTACATGTTCCAGTAACCGCGAATGAGAACAATGAAGAAGTGTGGTCATCCGGACCTGCCGAGGACGTCAGGGTGTCAGGAGAGGCCGTATAAGCCACAACGGCGGTAGTTGTCATTTTTGTGGCGCCATCACTTCACTGCGCTTGGTTATAAATAGGAGTGATCTGTTGTATCGGTACGCATTTCTGACGAATGCGTCGCGGAGTGTGGATCATTGTCTTTGGACAATTAGTACTACTCTGTTAACAGATGTGGAAAGCTGTCTTTGGCAAGTTAGTACTGTCTGAATTGCGGTGGGTGCGAGGAAAGCTGTCTAACAGCTAGTACAGCCCTATGTGACCGCCCTTGCTGTATATCTAACTGTAATTTGTTTAGATTCGTTACTTAATTAACGGTTGTTTGTGTCTAATTGCATTTCTAAGATTATTTTGTAATTAATGAAATAAATTGTTTAGAATTAAAGTAAATTGTTTAGAATTATAATTATTTTTATTATTTTTCACTTCTGGATCCTAACACTATAATAAATATATATTTGAGTTTTATACCTGACATTTAATAAAAAAGTGGTCATTTTATATTACATACATACGTCCAAGTTTATTTATTTACATAGATTAAATAATAATATAAGGATTTTATAGCATTCGCTTTAATGAGCTAACTACTATCTGTAATTTTTTACTTCAAAGAATTCAAAATAGAAACGATGGTAACATACTAATCGCGCAACTCACAATCATAAACAATCGCGTTCGTAGATATTCAATGAATCTAATTTTCCCTGTAAATTGGATGCAGTCGGTTCCTGCTTCATACGGTTTTAATGAGGTTCTATTAAGTATAAGTTCTATTAAATTTACAAAATACATTTTTCAGCTTACCTTTATTTACCTTAGCGCAATTTAGATCGACGTTATTACATTCTATAATGAACTTGTATCTCAACTGTCACAAGCAGCAAAAACCAAATTCGATGAAAGTGAACATTTAATGAGCAAAATTTAGTCTAAAGATCTCAATTAGTTGTTCAAGTTTTCTGTTAAGGATATGACAACCGTTTGTAGTAAACAATTTATATTTACAAAATACTAAGTCCCGCGGTTTTGCAAGTGGTATTCGTTGAAAATCGCGAGCAACGCCATGGAAAGCCGTATTTACTTTCTTATCCATTTAGTGACAAACTTTTATTTTTTTTGTTAGATTTGATTACTTTTGAAGTATATTCATAACGCTCTCGATTTCTTTGATGTGACAAAAAATACCACCTGAACTATAGTCGATTCAACTTTGTAATAATATCGATTTAAACGACACGAAAAGTATAATTTTAGAGAGAAATCAGATATACTAACGTTCGAAACTTAAAATGGGGCCATGGATGACATAAATAGGTTTGACCGAAATTGAAGTATCTGTCTGATTATATATAGAATCACTTCATTGATACATATACAAATTTGGTGTCGCGATCTTTGTTACCAAACTTCTCCTAAACGGCTGGACGGATTTGTATGAAATTTTGTGTACATATCGGGTAGGTCTTATAATCGGCCATCATCTGTTTTTCATACACCAGGACGCAAGCAGTTCCACATCTAGTATGATTACAGAAATACAAAAGATTTCGAAGTACACATCGCATCTTCATAGATTTAATTTGCTGTCAAGAATTAACATTTGCCTTATACATGAACATGTAAATTAATTGCCAGTACTATAGAGAGTTTGTTTAATAAGTTTAGTTAGAAAAGCGATATAACTTATTCAAATTATTGATCGACTTTCAACAGCATGTTATATAATTACTTACAGACTAATTTGTACTTACTCGTGTACAGGGTCTACTGTAACTAGGTGGATATATAATCTATTTAGACATGACCTAGTCTATCTTGTTACGTTGAAGTTATAACAATTTATAATATATTACTATTTCAATAGAAGCAAAGGAATGAAAGAATAACTTAAATTTTTGCAGTCACATCGGTTCCTAAAAATATTCACTGAAAAGTTCTGGCTAGCAATAACGCAACCAAGATTCACACGGCACACCGATTAATAATTAATTATCCATATATATTTATGGTGTTGAATCGTCAACTGATCGTACATTTTGGGTTACAAAATGAACTTAGAAGTCTACTATATTATATTTATCGAGATTTTTCATAGGCAGCGATATATCATCATATTTAAAAAAATATAGCTTTAATTTATATAAAAAACATGCGTATACGTCATGAACGTATAAATACACCAAACTATTACCTGTTTACTCCTGGCTTCAAAGTAGTTGCGGCCGAGTGTGCAACGGCACCCATCGATTTTCGAATTCTTTACAAACATTATAGTAATGTTGATGTGAATTTTATTTTAAAAATAAGTGAAATTTTTTTTGGCAAATTAATTAGCAATAATTTAATTAAAATTACTTGCAGCCACTTATTGACTGGCACCCTGTTATCAATGTATTCTCCTAATCATAAATGTATGTAAAAATATGAATTTCATTCGTACGCGATGAACGTAGAGATTTTGCAGCCGGATCTTGTACTATTAGAAAGATGAGATTTTGTACTAAAAAAAACTGACAATTATGTGATTATTTTACTCAGTTTTGTTTGGTCATTTTGACTATGGTAATTAAAGTTTTTAATTTCATGCAAAAATAATGAATTTATTTTACAACACCTTACTTACATCTTATATATAAAATTCTCGTGTGACAATGTTCGTTCTCATACTCCTCCGAAACGGCTGGACCGATTTCTATTAAATTTTGTGATCATATCGGGTAGGTCTGAGATCATATCATCATCATCATCAGGTATCATACCCCTAGGACGCGAGCGGAGCCGCGGGCATCAGCTGGTATTGTTATATAAATCGCCGAAACATTATACTAACAGTTAAAGGAAACATTTATTCATTCCCTTTCCCTGATATATAAATCTTTCCTTCAAATTAAAATAAGAGCAAAATGAGTAATAATTTTAACACAATTAACAAAAAGGAACCTTGTGCCTATGATATTTGAGGAGTTCCCTCGATTTCCTTGGGATCCCATGATCAGATCCCGATATGGTGACGATGGGACCACCTGTAAGCTATGCCCATTCCAATGCAAAAAGAATTTTTGAAATCGGTTCATAAACGACGAAATTATCGCTGAACATACATAAAAAAAAAAAAAAAGATTCCGACGAATTGATAACCTCCTCCTTTTTTTTGAAGTCGGTTAAAAACAAATCAATTTAAAAAAGCCGTAGGATTAAGTGATCTACTTCCCTTTAAAAGTCAGTTATAGAAAACATTGTGATCGGAAACTCTGCTCGTGGGACGTCTAAGTTTACGTAATGTAAATAACTTTAGATTGCTCCTTCAGATGAATAGGCTTCATCTTACTAAGGCTAAGTACTCACGAAGCGTTTTTCTCCCGTGCTCCCGTTAATTCGTAATTGAAACTTTACCGCAACAGTTTACATAGTCGGGTTATATTTTTCAAACACTATCTAATTTATAATCTAGCATGTTTATATTTTATTTCTAGAACGACTGAGTGACATCTGATTCTATGGAAATGTGTAAATCTCTATTGTGAAATATATTTATCGTGTGAAAATCTGGATCGTACAAAGAGCAAAATATGTCCGAAATACATTTCTTATTTCAATATCTATTGTCGAAGAGATTTAATGTAAAGCTCAACTACTTTGTCAGCTGGTAACCAATTCAATTTTAAATATTTCATTTTTCGTTTGATAAAACAAGACTCTTCTTATCTTTAAAATACATTTAAACTTTGTGGTTTAAATGTATCAAAATATTAACCCCGAAGATGTTTTTATGTCTGTGCAATTGTGCTTCAGATCATAAAATCAAAACCAAACATAATAAATATAAACAACGAACCAGACAACCTACGCTAGAAAGTAGGTACTTTGAAAATATACCCAATTAGTAACTTACAGAGTTAGGTACTCTTGCTGAACACAATTAGCTTTTTAAAACCTACTCGATAAAGTATAGTTTTCAGTAATAACTTTCTTTTCCTTAGAATATGAAAGTTAATTAAATGAAATATTCTATGAATATAATCTTTTAAATATCGGTCCCAATGTTATTCTAACATTTATCCTGCATGAAAAAACCCTATAAAAGATTATTTGAGGCTGATGTAAAATGTAACCGAGACATCTAAAAACTATGACAGTGGGCTCAGTGCCACCGCTCTAATGAAGAAGACAACAGCCAGAATAAAGGAATGTGCATCCAACTACACCAGACCTGTGTGCTGATATTGCTATATTCCACAGACGTACTACAGTCGTACTTTAATGGCGAACTCCGAATGTCTATATACGCTGGCGGCTTTAAGTTCGAGATAAAGGAGCTGGCTCGTTGCCAGCCTCCTTGCCACGTTTGTCTTTGCAAGGAGTACGTTTCGTGTGAAACCTATAATTAAAAACTATCGTGGAATATACAGTTTCTGTTTCATTGGTCGATATAATAAGGTTTGTTATTAACATGAAATGCCTTTGGTGTTTGAGTGTTTAACAATTAAGAGGAAATCTTAGAATAATTTCAACAACACAACAATTAAAATGTTAATTACTCCATTTACTGTACTAAATCTACCCAGACCGTCTTTGTGGTTTAGCACCTATTACTATAAACTCCCACATAATCAAAGTAAGAACAGAATTCTCCTTTGACAATTACATGTACGGTAACTCTATAATTGAAATGTAGGCTCCAAATACATTCAAAATGGAACAATTCCACAGCACTAATAAACAAAATCATTTTATTAAATAAGAGGTATAAGAATTATCTATATTGTATTTCTGTTTATTTTTAGAAATACGTATTTTTACTGGTTTACTTATCTTGTTTTTATTGTCATTTAAAAATGTACAGTAAAAATATCGTCATTCGGTAACATTTAAATATCTAAACGTAAGCTTTTACGTTCAGATACATAAGTGTAATGGAAGACTATAATTTGCTGTTGGTGATATATATGTATTTTAATAATAGAAATGCGAAAGAAATTCTGTCGATACTTTCACGGCTAAATGGCATTAAATTTGGTTCAAATTTAGTATGAACATCTATGGCAATTGTTATTGGGAAGAGTCAGTACCCTCAAGTATATTGCCAATTTTTTTTTACGTGTGGAAATCCACTCGGACCGTCACCCCGCCCGGGCTTGCGGTGGGGAAATATACTGACAACTAGTTCAACCTTGGAATTTCGGTTGTCCCTCAGGGTTGTGGGGGTTCGATGCCAGTCGCTCCGTGTAAAAACTGAAATTCAGCTAAAGTAAGCTTTTAACGTTTAGATATTCAAAAGTAATTGAATTACGATATTTTACTGTTGGTGCTGATCTTATGTCCTTGGTCCTAGTCCTAGTCCTTGGATCTTGCACGCCAAGAAAAAACTTAAGTTAAACTCGATATTCTTGTAGCTAAATATCAGTACACTCTAACACAGATAATTTTGACTTATTTGGAGAAGTACGTATATGCGAAAGCTGGTAATTTAGTACTTTTTCTATTAAGAAAGCTTATTACTAGTTTAATAAACCACAGTACACTATGTACACTAACACTGTGCCCGACCGTCCGTGTGCATAATAACTAAAACATACGAGACACTTGCTCGTACGAAATTGTGTGCAACGCACACCTGCAATATTAATTACAAATTGATGAGTACCAAACCTTTTATTAATAGAATTACTGACGGAGTCGACTAAAACAGTACATCAAAGTTAACAAATAGAGCGCTAGTTCAAATAAGCAAATGCAATTATGACACCGCATATTTATACTCGCGGTGGTAGTAAAATATTTTGAGATAAAATAATTTTACGTGTCTATTTTCTGTTTGCAAAGTCAACACAACTCAATTAAAAATAGACGTATGAAGCGAGTAAACTAACTTTTACGAGAGTGGTCTAACTCGTATTTCAATTAAATAAAACGGTGTTCAACTGGTATCCGCAATGCAGATAAAGTTTAGAATATGTGTTTGGCGTTTCGTTGAAATATATTTTCGGTTACGTACCTTTAACTTGTTATTATCAACCCTGCATTAGTAGGCCTCTCTTTAAAAAGAGTATCTTGATTTGTTAGGAATAACAAACGCACGAACAAATAATGATAATAAAATTAACTATGACAATATTTTTACATAAGGAAATGTGTATTAAGTACATACATTATTTAACGTAAATTTTGTTAAAAAAATATTGAAATAAACTAAATAACCCTCCATTGACAAGGAATGTTATTTATATTCAAATTTAATTGCTTGTGTCTTGTCCATATGGTGATGGATTAAGAACACGGAGTATCCCCACCCGTATTCATGTCATGGATGTCGCAAGCAATGAATTAAGAAGGAAACTACGCAAGATAAAATACTATTATGAGACTAAAAACTTAAAATAAACCCTATATAACCTGCCAGAAAGTATAGTAGACCCTAAATCTTTTTTCAACACCTATGTTTAGCTGTTATCATTATCTTCCTAGCCTTTATTCTAAATATTATTTCAACCGGTTTTACTTGAATTTCTGTTTTTTGCATCGAACCCCCGCAACCAGGAGGGACAACCGAAATTCCAAAGTTGAACTAGTTGTCAGTATATTTGAGGGCACTGACTTCCCAATTAAATAACGATTGCCATAGATGTTCATGACAACGTACAAACGTTATCCAATTATAGTAAAACGATCAATTTATACTGATACCTACTTATGTATTACGTAATTTGTGTATTCAAAAATATGATGTTACCGGAAAAAGGTTGAATCATTGTGTGTATTCATGCCGTGTGAGACATATTTGGCTTATGCTTTATCGAATAATATAATGCAACTGAAATAGATTAGTTTGGTTATAGGCTAAGAAGTTTATATCTTTTGTACATATAAAGAAATAGGATTTACCTATCGCACCGCTTGCGTGTGAATTGGTTACACGTTAAAAAGTAGAATGTTTTTTCTTAAGCGTCGAAATATCTCTATACTAAATTTGAACCAAATTTCATGCCATTTAGCTGTGAAAGGACAGACAGAATTATTAATAATTAAAACTTGGTTTGGGGATGACAAACTTGTTGTTGCAGATAAATTAATTCTTTTAAATCTCTTTTAATTAAAAGAGTAAATGAATGAGCATAAATAAGAATATCATACGGGTGATAGGGGTGACAGTTAAGCTTAATGCATAGTTATGCTTAATGCATAGCTTTTGCCCACGGCTCCACCCGTGAGTAGGTCCGTCATGGCGGTAAATAGTCGCCTATGTGTTATTCGGATATGTAAGCTATATTATTGTGTAGTTTCATCAAAATCCATTCAGTAGTTTTTGCGTGAAAGAACAACAAACATACATACCTACATACTTACAAACTTTCGCGTTTATAAAATAAGAAGAATAGTAGAGTTACACTGTGTAATGACAATAAAAGTCGATATTAAGATTTTCAAAGAATATTTTGTTTTGTTCTATTTTTAATAAAAAATGTTTTTAAAGATATTGATTCTTTCAAGAAAACACTCAGAGTAATATAAATAATAACCACGTAGGTGAAGTTATGGGAAATAACGCGTTAATTATAAAATAACATATGCTCTGATAGCTCACCGGTACTTCAAAGTTCCCAGGAATATCTAGTCCATAAGTAAAACTACAACCAACAATAAAGTTCGAATAAAACATTTGACAACTTTATTACCCACACGGCAACTATTAAATGAAAGCTCTATTGTATAAAATGAAAGCTTTATGGAACCCAACTTTCCCGGATTTCGAACATTGAAACGCACACCTAGTACAAGTGACGTCACAGGTCACCGACGTAAGCCGTAGGCACTGGTCTCTAATGGATGCAATCTGGACGCACCGCAACAGAGCGCGATACCTGCCCGACAGCGTTCAGTCAATGCATCGCCCGGCCCTGTAGGATGTTTCTCGTAGCTGTTAGCTACGGTAACGTGAATTCTGGTTTCATACGAGTTCAGATTCGTGTGTTTTTCAACTTTATACATCGTTACCCTTTTCAAAAGCTATCTAGGAATTTTGCAACGCTGTTTGAAACTGTTTTTACCTTAGGTGGTATGTTTAACGTCGAGCTATTTTCATGGTGTAAGGTGTAAATGAAAATGTGGGCTACTTCAAAGCGCGGCACAAATTAGATTAAAGTATTATATGTACTAATGTGTATATTACATTCATTGCTAATCTACCTGTGATTTTTTTTGTTTAAAGCATTATATGTATTACTTCAATTTATAAAATAATGGCGTCTTAACGTAGTAAAAATCGCGTAGAGTTATTTTCTTACTAATTCTTATAACACCTTTTAATATCAGTGACTAGGCATTAGAACTATACCTATCTAGTACTTCACGCCCAAGTACAGTTAGTCTATTTTAGTTGGACTAATTTGAATATACCAACATAAGTAATTACTTCTATATTTGATTATGTATATTTATATGTAAGCAGTATCATTTAAGCTTATTAATACAAATAAATTAAATTAAAATGTATGTATGATATTTGCTGAAAGTATATACGCGTACGGTACTCACAACAAAAAATTAATTTAAATTTTTTTTTCTGTCTGACTGTAGCTCAAGTGATTTTGACGATACGTTCACTGGCAGATTTAAGGAGTAACTTAGGCATTTTTAAGGGTTCCGTAGCCAAATGGCAAAAAACGGAACCCTTATAGATTCGTCATGTATGTCTGTCTGTCTGTCCGTATGTCACAGCCACTTTTTTCCGAAACCATAGAACTACTTTTGAAACTTGGTAATTAGATGTAATCTGTAAACTGCATTATTTTCACATAAAAATAGAAAGAAAGCAATAAATTTTGGGGGCCCCATACTTGGAACTAAAACTCAAAAAAAATTATTTCATCAAACCCATACGTGGATCCATACCATCTATGGATAGGTGTTCAAAACTGATGTTGAGGTTTCTAATTTAATTTTTTTCTAAACTGAATAGTTTGCGCGAGAGACACTTCCAAAGCGGAAAAATGTGTGTTCCCCCCTGTAACTTCTAAAATAAGAGAGTGATAATACTAAAAAGAAATATATGTTGTACATTAGCATGTAAACTACCAACGAAAATTGGTTTGAACGACGTTATAGTCAGTAGTTTTTTTATATGTCATAAATCGTAAACCGAAATTTACCTTTCATTCAATCAATACACTATTATAAAAACATCGATCAAAGTTACAACGAACTACAAGAACTTTTAAATGATGTTACTTGCTGATACGGAACCCTTCATGGGCGAGTCCAACTCGCACTTGGCCGATTTTTTTTACTTCTTCCATTCAGCAGCTTTAACCCGCAATTCAAAACGATAACCATGGGCTACACCACGACTTAGTTAGTAAAGTAATATATTACTCAGTCAAATTTCATAGAGATATTGTAAAACTTATTTTATTCCTTTCGGTTCATTCAATGAAGTTGTGTTTTTTGCTTATTTTGAGATAGGTAGGCCATATTAAACACACAGCTTCAGGTTTCTATTCTAATAATATAATAAAGGTATTTGCTGAATCTTAAAACCAATCCCTAATATAAGGAGAGACCGGGTTTTAAAGGGCATTAACACTCTTGTGTCTCTTGAGACGAAGGTCACAGAACGAAATTAAAGTGACTTTGTAAGCTTATATATTACTAGATGACCCGGCAAACTTCGTGCCGCCTTAGAATTTTAATCCTACTAATATTGGTAAAAATTGGTAAAAAAATATTTTCAAATTTACAATGACAATTTATACGTGGACATAATATTGTGGGTGAAGTTATGTCACCCTTGATAGGTTACAGAGTAGCCTGTCGTAAGGGATTACAGTTCCTTTCCCCTTTGGGTGTAGAATTTGAGTTACTACTTAAACTATTAAGTGAAGTGTAGGGATTAACAAATGTGTGTGTGTGTGTGTGTGTGTGTGTGTGTGTGTGTGTGTGTGTGTGTGTGTGTGTGTGTGTGTGTGTGTTTTGTGTATATGTGTGTGTGTGTGATAAGTAATATGAACAAACAAAATAATAATTTATTATGGCAAAATTCGTTCTGTTTCAGTAGATGTCAAAATGTATCACTGTTTATCTCCTGTCAAAACTTCATAGGTTATTAGGTTTAACACACTTGCATAGCAACCATAATAATACTTTGTAAATGGCTAAATATGGGGGCATAATAAAGTATTGTGTTTAGTTAATAACTGATAGTGACAAATCGACAACAGCGTCAACTAACGGGCCCCGGCCGGGCCGGTACCGCCACAATCGCTGTCGCAATCCTTCATTTTAAATCTGTAAAATCTTCAAAAGTATTAATTTAAATTAAATTCTGTAAAGGGCCGTAAATATTAATCTATATTAAATACACAATGTATTTATGGTACTCGATTGGATAAGGTAATAATACTGTTTTCCTTAAAATTTCTCGTAAAAAGAAAAAAATGGTTATTATGGGTTATCCCTAAAAGATAGACATATACCATCACGGACTTTTTTGTACATATAATAAATAAATAAATATTTTGGACATCTGACACACAACATCATCTAGTCCCAAGCTAAGCAGAGCTTGTGTTATGGGTACTAGACAACTGATATAAATACATAAACATACTTTTTTTTTGTAAATACATACATATTATACATAGAAAACACCCAGACTCCGATACAAATATTTGTGAATCACACAAATAATATTTGGTCCGACCCGGGAATCGAACCCGAGACCTCTTGATCAGCAGCCGCATACGCTAACCACTAGACCAACGAGGCAGTCAATATTTTTAAGATGTAAAATACTGTAGTACATTATTTTGATCTATCTCGTAGCCAGCGTTTGCAATGTAAGCGTAAAAAAAATGGGTTTATTAACAACATCGCATTAGAAACCTCTAAAATTATTATCTACTATAATAAGCATGTATTATACATAAAAACCTTCCTCTTGAATCACTCTATCTATTAAAGAAAATGGCATCAAAATCCCTTGCGTAGTTTTAAAGATTTAGAGGGACAGAGAAAGCGACTTTGTTTTAAACTATGTAGTGATAACTGTTGTCCATGGAGTTTTTTGTCTGTTCTTCTCCATAGGATCTACGAATTGGAATAGACACTTAGCTTCACGACTGACTACTTGACGTTTCAAAAGTGCCGTTGTATTGGTGTATTGGAAATAAAAAAATATAGTTTTAAAAAACTAAACAAACACGCTTTTAAACTAAAAAGTAGAAAACAATATTAATGTAACAAAGCGTGAAGCGACGTTATTGAAATATTTTCAGAATGCACCTCACGGTTTGTTACATTAAAATTATTTTATACTTTTTAGTTTAAAAGCGTGTTTGTTTAGTTTTTCAAAACTATAATATTTTTCTAGACTAAAAAAGTTTTTGTTTTTTTTTTTGTTTTTTTTTTAGAATTAGTGTATTGTCATTGGTCCTCGATAAGTTTACAAAGTTTGAACGAAATCTGGCCGTTTAAAGTGGGTCAAAATCGCGCCCAAAGGAGTCACAAACATACAGGTGAAGCTAATATAAAGCGTGTTAAAATGGTTTGATTTGATTTGATTTATAGCATACTAGCTGAGTGTTCCTCGCGTTTTTTGTTGTACGCTTACAAAAAAAACCGCGAGTAACGCTGTTAGGTGAAGGTCGTTTTAAAAGTCAATCCATCTGATAGTGAACGTCCTGTCAAAATCAATTCACTCGTTTACGAGATTACCTACTATTACCTATTGATTATGATTTTTCGATATAAACATCATTTATACTTTCATATAAATTAAGTGAAATTACAAACAGACATTGGTTCGTAGTAGCATAACTAAAAGTATCAAGACTTACACCAAGTTAAATAAAACGACTAGCACGAAGCTACTTAATACCGTACTTAGTGACACTAAAACTTAACTACTAGAAAACATTTACTCCACAACACTAAATAAAGAATCACTTTATAAAGTGTATTTCCTTTTGACGTTTTGAATGAAAACCACACGTTAGTATTTTCTACTAAAATGCAAACTCAACGCTATGCATAATTTAATTATGGAACGATGTTAAACCTTTTAAAACTACTCGAGACAGAAAGACAAGCTAGTTGTTTATTCGAAAAACGTACCTGTTTTAATAGTCACGATAATATATTTACAGCTTTTAATAAAAGCTCTTGTTTTAAAAATACAGCTCTATTTCCGCTGGCTGAAGTTCATTTCAGCGTGAATGTACTGATTAATTGAACGTTATTAAAGAAGTATACCTGAATGTGTATTTTTTTTTCAATATTTGGAATTATATATAATTTAAATCTTAACGTCAAATATGAAGACATAAATTTAGACATAAATATTATCAAACTGTTGAATTTAAGTATGATAGTTCACCTGAAAACCAATTATAATAATTACAATAATAATATTAGACATTACACAAATAACAATAAAGTTAAGGATACTGTCTTGTGCGTAATAGATCTGTCTATATATGGCAAAAGGTAATGATGAAAGTTGTGGTAATGTCTTCGAATAAGGAGGTTGTAGAAAATGACAATACCTAACCTGCCTGCCTACCTGCTTAACGTAACCTCCGAATCACGTAAACGCTCCTAATATATTATGCCACAAACGGTTACCCATCTAGCAACTGACCGTGCCGTCGTTGCTTACCATCGGTGATTATTCCGATCACCTAAGATCACTTCGTTAAGAGCGCTTCAGTTGTCAAATATTTTTGTCATATTAAAAAGGTGATTAAACCACTTAACAACACCATAGTCAAAAAATCGGCCAAATGCGTGTCAGGCCACGCACAGGAAAGGGTTCCTCAGTCACCCATAATGGTACGTGGATATAAAATGGTATCCAATAGATAATTGTTAAGTTTACGTAAATGCGTTAATTTCGTATGACGGTTTCCAAGTGAGCGCATTTTACAAGTTAAGCCTCTATAACTCCTGAACTAACAAATTCATCTAATCCGTTATAGTTTTCCTTCAAAATTCATTATATGGACCACCATCACGAAATTTCCAGATTTTTTGAGCTAGCCGTTTAGCTTTTAGAGGGACGACGAAGACGACGACCGGATTTAAAAAAAAAGTGCCCTTTAAAGTGGAATATCTCGCAAACGGATACCTAAATAAAAAAATCGTCTTAGAAACCGTTTATTGTTTTTAAAAGACCTATCTAATGGACTGACGGACGGACGGACAGACGGACCTGACGAATCTATAAGGGTTCCAAGTCATAAACTTCGGAACCCTAGAAATGATCATTTCAGTAAGACTTAGGTCATTAAGCATGGTTCACTCAAGATTGATTGGGAACGAAAGTTCCGGACTTTGTGAGAGCTGAACTGATCGTCATCTGGTCTCGTATGTAAACACACTAGACCAGATAACGCTTAGATCTTCTTAGATTATTGTATCAACTAATGTACATCAGATTAATAAATGTTTATACAATTAAAAATAGATTTTTCTAGTTCACGGCAATACTACATATTATTATATTCGATAATGGTTCTAAAATTCTGTCCACAGTTACACAGTTTAAGTTTATAATTACAGCAAGAATAGGTAGAATAGTTGTAAAGGAAAAACTAAATTAAAATGTTTATAAATTTCCAAGAGCTCGTTTGCTTTTTATCCCAGCGTATTCAAAAGTGAAAGTGAAAATCAAGTGAAATAACTCGTCACAATTAGCTACAGATTCATTTCAATTAGGTACATATTCCATCGACATTAAATAAATAATAAATAAATACTAAGGTTGTCTTCTTTTATAAAATAAAAATGTCAATATTTAATTATAAGTGAGTTGGGTTTATTATTTTGCTCGCCGTTAGATACTTAGTAATACAATAGTACGAAGGGTCGACGTACTTAACGCAGGCCGTTAGTGAGTATCAGACAAATGCCAAGCGACTTGGCTACTTGCCGCTTAATTGTAACTCGATCCCTATAGTGCAGTACAGGACCAGTCCGTTTATTGCCTTAGTAGGGTAATCCCACAGGCCAATTGTACATTTTATGTCAGAAAACAATATACGCATGCTTGTATTTTGGGTATTTCAGTATTGAATAGTCTTCAAAATCCCTCTTTTTAAAAATCTAAGTATCTCCAATTTAAATTTAATTGAAGTTAGTGCTGTGGTTTAATCGTGTAAGCGTGACAGACAGATAAAATTACTTTCCAATGTCATCATCATCATCATCAACAGCCTTTAACAGTCCACTGCTTGACATAGGCCTCTCCTTTGAAAGGATTTTTTGGTCTACTATACCACGCTGGCCAGACGGGTTGGTAAGGGATTGTTTCAAGTTTTCCTTATCTTGGTAGTGATGTTAGCTGCTTATTTTGTTCCTTTAGTCGCATCTTACGACACCCATGGAATGAATAGGGGTTTGAACTTTGAATTCTAAATCCGTCACCACACGGACAATATATTGGTATATATAAAATTCTCGTGTCACAGTTTTCGTTGCCATACTCCTCCGAAACGGCTTGACCGATCCTTATGAAACTTTATATGCATATTCAGTAGGTCTGAGAATCGGCCAACATCTATTTTTGAAACCTCTAAAACGCGAGCAGAGCCGCGGGCATCAGCTAGTTGGTATATATATATTACCTGTTTATGGTGCTACACTTCTCTTTTTTATCCGCATCTGTCATCTGTAGAGCTCAAAGGGTAGATAGTTAAAGGTGTCACCATAATAAATTATTGCTATAACTTCACAAAATCATTTCAACTCATATAAAGTGAATGAACAAAACCTATGTCAGCGCTCTGATATACTGCTATTTTCATCCAAAATGAAAGGGCCCCACTTTTGTCATATTACATTTCACTAATTAAAGAATTACATTAGACTAATTAAACGAAACAAAACATATAATTCTGTATCTTAAATTTATAGTAGAGAAAGCTAGGTTGAGTTTATTCTTAGGAGTTTGATACAGTTTTATCGTGGCCAATTTACGATGAATTTCCCTTTGTAACGTATATTAGTACTTGTGACCCAGATACAGCTATGTCAAGGCCATTTCGTGTCCCAACCACCCTATACATAAACATCCAGACCTTTAAATCGAGTGTGAAATACGGCCTGTATTTTTACGAGATAACTAACTACGGTTGGCTGAAAAATGAATTTACATTTTTTTACTTTTATATAAAGTTTTGAATGAAATTTTAAATTCATTCTGCATTTTAGTGCAACCGATTAGGGTAAAAATTTAATTATCTTAATATATATAAATCTCGTGTCACAATGTTTGTCCTCAATGGACTTCTAAACCACTTAACCGATTATAATAAAATTCGCACACCATGTGCAGTTCGATCTAACTTGAGAGATAGGATAGTTTAAATCTCAAATTATAGTACCCGGTAGGTGGCGCTGCGAACAAGCTATGGGATTTCAAATTCGGGCGGTACGAAGTTCGCCGGATCAGCTAGTAGTGTATATATTCATCACCATCATCACCAGTTCGTTGCAGTGCTGGACATAGGCTCTCCTTGGTATCTATCCTGGCCTTGTTGGTCTAGTGGTTAGCGTATGCGTATGTAAAACTTTGTATGAATATGTGTTGTAAGTACGTCGACAAAATGCTACAATAAAATTATGAAAAATAATTTTATTTGGGATACCTCCCCTACACGTAAAGTGGGGATGATATTTTTCTCTCGCGGCTACCCCATCGTGTAGAAAACAATAAAGAATTTCTAAGATTATTTTTTGATTTAGGTAGCCGTTTGCGAGATGTACCACTTTAAAGGGCACTTTTTTTTAAAGTTAAACGGCTGGCTAAAAAAAACTGAAAAAAATCATGAAGGTGGTCCATATAATGAACTTTGAAGGAAAACTATAACGGATTAGATGACTTTGTTAGTTCAGGAGTTATAGAGGCTTAACTTGTAAAAGGCGCTCACTTGGAAAACGTCATACAAAATTAACGCATTAATACATAAACATAACAATTATCTATTGGATACGATTTTAAATCCATTATGGGTAACTGAGGAACCCTTTTTGTGCGTGGCCTGACATACACCTGGCCGTTTTTTTTTCACAATACTTTTGTTATAAGTAAAGTTTTCTATTAGTAGTCTTATTAGCAAACACTTCCTAAATTTTTGCGTTAACAATATCAGTAGGTAGTAATTATATATTCTCGTAACGATCTTTGTAATATTCTTCGTTAGTTTTATAGATTTCTGCACTTCTCATACACATTAACCTTTACTGTGATAAATTTCATACTCCTACGTCTGCATATTTTTGTAAAATTAATAAGTTCATGTATTAATAATAAAAATAATATAAAGCTAGTATAACAGGGACGCAAGGCTAGCCCTTTTCTATAACAGAGATTAGCATTGCCATTCAACGTGGCAATGCTACCAGTCTTTTAGGAACGCTACCAGTCACCACATTACCACGGTATATAATATACTAGTTTACGCAGATAATGTCGTTTGGATGCCAATGATGGGATGGGGAGGCCCCCATGCACAAAAGGCAGACATCTGCAGGACTCTGAGCGACGGCTCATTGTTTTTAAACGAATTTAAAAAATAGAAAGTTCTATATTCCGCTATTCGTTTCCACCATAGTATACTCTCGGGTTGCCAGCAATAATCACTTTTAATAACAGATATGTAATATCGATAGCTTTAAATAATAACATGTTGATTCTCAGCAAGTTAAATATTCCCACTTAGCTTTCCTAAAACTCTACCAATTTAAGGTAAAGCTCAACTTTTATTTGAACTTATTCCAGTGATTGTTCTTAGTTTAATACAAATCGTTTGCCTTAATTAGAACTTTGGATATAAAGAAACGAGGGCGTAAAAGTATGGCAAGTACATAATTAACACTTCACTTAAAAATAATAAAAACTTTTAAGTATAAATATTATTCTTCTAACAAGAAAACTTCTTGAAGATTTTGAATTGTTTAATTTCCAACATTTGTAAAAGTTACTAAATCCATATATTGAAATTTTTTAAATATGGTTCTATTGTTCAAGCCTCGTTTCGTCATGTCCGACAGTCCATCATTAGATTGGTCTCTTAAAAACATTGAGATGAAATTGCTCCTAGATTCTAGGAGCCACTTAAAGAGACTTGGTAACCCTTGGAGATATTTTCATTTTCATCAACCTTTTGGAGACGCTTCAGTACTTAGATATCGCTTAAAATTAAGGCCTACCTATGTTGTCGGAGTTGTTCCAGGAATCACCTTTCTAGGGTACAACTGCTTCCCCAGATATTGGAACCGGAGACTGCGTGCGGTTTTGGTCGATTTGTGTCGGACATATCCACCAGCTGGTGGTATCTGGGGGGACTTCCGCAAAAAAGGGGGTTACCTGCGTTAGGGGGCTTCTAATAAGGACACGATTCAAGAATAGTTGGTGAAAACAGATTTAACTTACCTAACGCTTTCCTATCCTTTAAAGACACGCTATTATAATTGTCAATAATCAGGTAGTAGTTACCTGATTACTGACAATTATAGCTGAATGAAAATTTAAGGGAATAACTATTGTTTTGCATTGAATAGGTAGAGTATTATATTATAAAATCTTACTGCGATTAAAATTCCAGCTCGTATAAAAATATTGTGTTAAATTTCAAAAAGTATAGAAGGTGATTACTTCGTTAACATCAGTATAAGTTTAAATATATATATAACGGTATAATTTACCAAAACAACTATCTTACTATTACTATTCTCTTCTCTTACAAAGTCGTATAATTATAAGACTCAATATAACTTTAAAAGATTTAGAAAAGGGCCAATAATTAGATAGTTTACCCCATGCGTAACGTTTTAATATTACATTCCGATGTGACATCCTAAGTACTACAAAATACAAAGGTTTGATCATCAACAAGTAGAAAAAACTTTCTTTAAGCGATCGACGACGACAAACACTACCTAAATAAGTTAGGTTTGGTTCATTTGTTTATCTCATCCTGTCCCTCACTCTACTCGCCTCAGGGACATTGAACATAAAGAATAATTGGAATAGGACCCGTTAGATCAGAAAACAAATTGATGATTTTACATTACCATTTCGTGTTATCTCAAAACTCAATTTTATTTTAAGTAGGTTGCTTTTTTTGCTTCAATTAACATACGTAAACTTAATTAGTACTCCAATTTTATAGTTAACAAAAGAGATAAAAATATTACATTAATATTTTACACCGTATGAAAGCTGTGCGCATATTATTTAATAGTACAATAGATATTAAGTGAATTATTAAGATTAACTTTGGTTTACAAGCTTAGATTTGGCTCTGCGCGATTATTATCGGTTATTGCGATTATTAGCAGCTCATGTGTTATTCTAAAGTATATAAACCTTTATTAAAGTAAATTTTAAACGTGAGAGAGTAACCGAAAGTTTTTGAGTATGTATGTATGTTTGTTGCTCTTTCACGCACAAACTACTGAACGTATTTAGATGAAACATTACAGTAAATAGGTCTTATATATCAGAATAACATACAGGCTACTTTTTACTGCAATAATTGAGATATACGCGGATGAGCCACGGCCGATAGCTAGTATACCATATGTCATTAATTTCATTATCACGTCATAGTGTATCATTACCTACAGCAGTTGCATATCGACGGTTGAATAAAAGAAGCATTCTCATTGTGAAACCAACCTAAAATCTTGTCATGACAGCCCGTAGAAAATCTGATAAATAATGTTTTTACAAATTAATTATTTATGGAATAATTTTGTTCCAAGCATAGAAATAGTCTGTTAAATTTGTCGACGTTACGCTACGCTCTCAAAATGAACAAACCTTTTTGGTTGTCAAGGATAGGTAGGTACTTAAAAATTAAGATAATGGTTTCAGTGTACTAGAATAAAGGTCTTTCTAAATAGTAGTCCTCTTATAGTGTCTATCTGTTTGAGTAGATCACATTATAGGTTTTGGAAATTTGATATACGAAAATTTCTGGTATTATTATTTATTTATTTCTTTATGCACTTTGTACAACGGCGGACTTAATGCCCAAGGCATTCTCAACCAGTCATCCTTAGGGTGGTGAAGAAATCTTGTAGGGAGGTGCACAGATAACTTGTGTAAAATACTACACATACATAGACATATACATAACTACAAAGATACACATACATATATACATGCACTTAAATTAAAATATACAATATTCGTACACTATGACAACATTACAAATTTTTAGATTTGGTAAAAAGTTTGGATTTGGATAGTAAAAGTTTTCACACAATTATTTAGATACTAACTTTTATTTAGTGGAAGAACAGAAGTTCATACCTAATCATATTCAAGCCTTTATTTATTTATTATTTGAGAAACTTACATATGTATAACTAAGGTGTATTATTACAAATAAATAAACGTATTGCTTCTCACAAGTTTCTGCATGTAAGTACCCTAGAGAGAACTGTTGACTTGAGAATTTTACAGCATTTTTTTTAATTTATACACATCGATACTAACCCACAAATATGTGTTATGTATACACAAAAAAATAATAATGCCAAGAAATGCTACAAATAGAAACATAATCAAGTGAGATACAAGAATGAGAACAATAGAGACAGAGTAGTGTTCAAGTGCCATTTTTAGTTCAAAAAAGATTAAAACAATGATTGGGCTAATTTCTTCCTAACCGTGTTTATTCGACCGGTTTTATCTGAAAATCAATTTTTACACGGAGTGACGGGTATTTGATCATATACCTATTCGTGGGCACTGACTTCCCAACAATGACTGCTCTAGATGTTTCTGATACTCGTGACCGTCGGCTTGATGTACTGTCCGAGTCATAGACTTGAAACAGCGCCCGCTTTCGTAGTCTGTTTCAATATTTGGCTATTATTTTCTTGTAAAAATACAACAATACTCTTCGCCCCCATCTGAAAATTAAATCCTAGACTTCTTAGTCGGTGACTAAACACGCAAACTGCTAGACCAACGACACAGTCATAACCTTACCTAAACCTTGAACATAAATGTGAACTAAAAGTACGTAAATGTATCTGCTTCAAACTATCTTCTTTAAAAGTCACCATTTTAGAATGGAAGAAATACTTTACTTCACTATCAGCCCACATGTTTCCTTCTCACTATGTTCTTCAAACGAGGCGTGAAAAAGCATCTCACTAAGCCGCCATATAAAGTATACATTCATAACAAGTGGTGTGGTCCCCACTCTTGGACCTTCTTCTACCCATGATTTTCATCAGGCGGTGTAGGGTCACTTTGGTAGGCTATATATGTAAAAAAAACTATGATTCGTTTTGCAGTTTCCTTCATCATTGTAATCCTATCGTATTCCACTTTTGAACACTGGCTCTTCAAATGCATGCTACTTAGTTCAATGCTCGGATTACAGCTTTTCAGTTTTATTAACTCAATGTTAAAGATTGATTTTAACACTTTTGTAGCAATTTTCCGAGTTCACTTAGCAATGTTGCACATTATACGTTTTAAAGTTACCAAGACCAACATACAACTTCAAGCAAGTTAGATCTGTATCCAATTTCAGAGTACCTCGTGTAACCAACTCTACTAGTTTTCAAAAGCATTACAGTTTATGTATGTGTATGCAAATAAGTACTTCATTAAAGCACTATTCAGTCTCCGGTTTAATTTATGCATTTTCTGTAACATCTAGTTAGAAGCCACACCTGCATAAACTTTCGAACTTTAATACTCCTATCATGTTTTACAGTTCTCAAACTGTAATTATAGATGTATTGGAACTTACATCTCTATGTCGACATTTCTACCAACTGTAGAATTGTGACTTTAACATTATGTAAACAACCGTTGAATTATTTGGAAAACGCAGTCTAAAGTTAATCGAAACATAACCAAAGCAAAGGGTTTCAATTAATATTATGACTAAGACACAATCTTTCTGAAATGCAAAGGAAGAATACAACTCTTAAAATGATAAAAGTGATTGTTATTCGACGAAAATTATAACAAAATATTTTATAAATAGCTTTAGTTGCATCGGCAGCATAAATTTGTTTTCATAAATTGTTAAATGCTGCAGGACTGTAGTAGAATAAGCTAATAAAAAACATAAAATTGTTGTGGTTCGGTCGCAGCTCCACTACCAGAATTCCTTTGACAAATAAAACTTGTCTTTATTTTCCTCTACGAGTCGAATCAAAGCAATCCAACTATTTGACAGATTAACAAGTACAAAACAAAAACAACTATGGTGAGAACAGAAAAACTAAGGCGAGCTTTTAAGTAAACTGTCTTCTCTGCACTCGACGTTGTATATTTTTTTTCTTTTCTGTTCATTAAGCAATGACTGTTTCAGTGAGAAAA
Source organism: Phragmatobia fuliginosa (assembly GCA_932526445.1). Classification (NCBI taxonomy): domain Eukaryota; kingdom Metazoa; phylum Arthropoda; class Insecta; order Lepidoptera; family Erebidae; genus Phragmatobia; species Phragmatobia fuliginosa. Next base: position 26,699,669 of record OW052057.1, on the reverse strand, counting down.
TATAGATATCAATAATAACTGAAATATCGGTTAAGTGCGAGTCGGACTAGCGCAGGAAGGGTTCTGTGCCATTATCTATTCATTTCAAGCGTCTACCACTTGCCGTTATTAATATCGAACAAAAAATAGCAAAGCAATCACGTCAAAGATGGACAGCTGATTCTTAGTAATAGTCCCGATTTTACCCTTTGGGTACGAAACCTTACAAATGACCAACACCACTGTTAACATTTATCCGATATTTAACTAAATAAAAAGAGTTAACTTGTGTTCTTGCAGTTACGGTAAATATCTATTTTAACGTTTCTAATTTTAAAGGTGAAATTAAAAATGTTTTGATATTTAATTGAAACCTGCTTCATGCTAGTTTTCAGTTTCATTCAGCACATTTTCACTTAAAGTTAAATTATATTTAGTACGCGCTATAAATAAGCACTGTATTTATAATTGAACGGTTTGAAAGTAGGATACGGCTTATTAATAAATGCAATAGACTATTACGAGGCGTATGATGAAGTGAAAATTGTGAATCAAAGAGCTTTGCCACAGAAACGCGCCACGACGCTGCTAGCAGTTTATTGGATTAAAGCAAGCTTCGTTCGCGTTCTGAATTTAAAGGATATGAAAGAACTATTTACAAAAATACCGATACAATTTTTATCTCTATTCTTGATTTAGTATGTTATTTCGTATATGCGTATTAATATGCGGGTATATTTTAAGATGGTTGTGTGTTTTATTTAGATTATAATATAGCGAGCTCTCTTGCCTTGTAGCGATAAAACTGAAATACACATTTTACTTTTGGTAACATTTTTAAAACAGGATTAGATAAGCCTAAAAATTTTCATCAACACCATATTTATTTTGTATAACGTAGTGTTATTAATGTAAGAATCACTCGTGCGAATAAATTGATTGGTCAATTTGTTTATTTAAAAGCATAGAGTAACACAGACTCCAGATGAGTAGCAGTAGCGTCCTATTTTGCGGGGGGGGGGGATAATGTTATATTATCGATCACGTAGCACTCGGATACTTTTTATCTTGTTGAGATGAAGTCACGGTTACAAGCATAGTAGCGCTAGTTTTAAAATATATAATGTAGCTGTAAGAGCAAAACATGTCTATCTTCATACCTTAGGAAGTAAGGTTAACAAACCCGTAATTAAATAATAAACATGGCTGCAAACGAGTACACTGTAATTGTGATTCACTGTGGTTGTGAATGATATACCCATAAGCTCGCCATAATTGTTTACCCCGACGACGGCAAATCATTAAAACAACCTTTCTTTTCTACCTTAACATTTTCTTTTCCATTCAAACTATTAAAACGGTACCATAAAAAAATACTGGAAAGGTACGCCAGTACAGCCGATTCATTTAGTTTGTGAAAATCTGAAAAGCTATTTTAGACATCAGACGAAAATGTTTAATCTAAAATATTTCAAGTATTTAGCGAAGTATGTAAAGCTTTCATCGTTTTCTAAAGATTTACGAATTTTAAATCGGGTTTTTGTGTAATATTCTCTGAGGCAGGGTTTTTAACTTATAAAATAAATTGTTAGCTATATTGTAACTCTCGATGGTATGAGAAATATTCCAACAAAAATGTAAAAATTAACAAAGGAAAAATAACACATAAGAGAATAACAAAAGAGCAGTTTTTTATTGTAGAAAATATCCCAAACATACTTGTATTAAACTATTATACAAAGTGCTGTTCATGGGTAAGATTTACTTTCAGTAAAATGAGAAACACTGTTTTTTCTAGAACATTATTTTTATCACAATATTCCGAAGACGTAACATTTATACATATCTATTCACACCCATATGGTTTGATTCTATATTTAAGTAAATTTGTACACTAAAAAGACTTCACAAAATATATGAAGTAAACGTGACACTGACTAATTTAAAGGAAATAATCAAGAGGAAACCAGCATTTTTGAAATAAATTAGAACGTATTATTTCGATTGTTGATTAGAAACTAACTTGAAGGAGGCTTATGTCCAGCCGTAAACATCTTTTGGCTGGGATGATGATGATAATTCCAGGGTAAACATAATCTTATGAACTTTTTAATCAATACCTAACTATTCACTTTAAGAATAAAGAATTCAAATTAAAACTACCTCCGCATTTAAATTTTAACCTATTTCTCGTAGACATATATAAAAGGCAGGTGGAGTGATGATTTGCGCAAGACGGCTGGCAGGAGCTGGATGCGAGTAGCCGAGGATCGAACTAAGTGGCGTGCAATTGGAGAGGCCTATGTCCAGCAGATGGACTGCGATAGGCTGATGATGATGATGATGATATATAAAAGTTTAAGTCTACGAAATATCTATAATGTCTTAATTCTGTGCTACCTAAGATGTTAGGGATAAAAAGAATTGGCCAAGTACGCTTCAGACCACGCATAGAATAGGGTTCCATAGTCACCCATAATTACCATTTATTTTTTACGAAGTTTTCCAAGTGAGTGCATTTTACAAGTTAGACCCCTGTAGCTCCTAAAATAAAAATGTTATCAAAACCGCTATAGTTTTCCTTAGAGTTCAATATATGAACTACAATCATAATTTTTTTTCAGATTTTAAGCCCTGTTTTAAAAAAAAATTAAAAGTTGAATAACTCTCAAACAGATACCTAAATGGAACAATGGTTTTAGCAAGTTCATAATTGTTTTTAAAAGGCCTATCTAACAATACCATATTTACGTATAGAGGAGGTACCCCAAATATAAATATTTTTCTGAATTTTGTCGTAGCACTTTGTCGACGTATTAACAACACAGACATATTCATCCAAAGTTTATCTTTTTAGCACCAACCGTTTGGGCGGTGGGTCCAGGTCGGACATACATGACGGGTTCCAAGTCATGAACTACGGAACCCTTAAAAACGAATAAGAAATAGAGATTACATTAAAATCTATTCTATGACAACGTTTCCTTTATTTATTTATTTTTACATTAAATATTAAAGTGCTAAGATTCAAATGCCACTTATTTGTATCTATATTGGCTGATCAATTTCGCCTCAATCAACGGGCAGATAATGCGTCTTTTCTTGATAGTACCTGTAACATGATCGCCTTTTCTCCACTTCATGCTATTAGAATGTTGTATGTGAGCGATGAGTGCTCCTGACAACGATCAAAAAGAAATTTCCTCTTCTATAAACTTCTGACAGTTTCTACGCATTTTGTATACTTTCGTTTGGTACATAGTTTTTTTAGTCCTATAAAAAGCAGTATACAAGTAAATAATGTTCCAGATTCGAGGTTGATGTCCGTTCACCTTCAGGAATATTTTGTTTTATACTATCTTGTATCTTGCTTTCTTAGAATTTCCATTTACATTCATGAGAATCCTTTAGAAATTCTGTAAGTTTTATTCTATTCACTTGCATTGAGTCATTCTTATTAGACGAATTGCAATCAGTACATTTTATCATAATTAACTGTTTAATTATCCAAGTAAATTCATACAAAAAGCTTTAGTTGTTTTTGATTTAACATTCAAAATAGTTTTTTTTTATATATTTAAGCATACCAAAGTGAGTCTACTCTGCCTATTGGAAAGCATGAGTAGAATCCAGGAGCAGGGGTCACCATCCGCATTGTGAGGGTAAGAAATGCAACATGGTGACCCATACCATGGCGGCCTGGTCGGATGTTTCTGCATCATTCTCTAGGCCTCTGGAAGCCGAATGATGATGAAGGTGGCTATTAATCAATGTCGGTTAAAATTAGCTGTACTTTGTCAATAAAAAAGTTACCCTAAAAAGGCTCTGTTACTACCCATTAGTGTTAAAAAACAGTGATTTATACAAAGGTAGGGAAGGAAATTTACATATAACTTCGAGTATAGCTTACATGACCTTTATACCTTCCTTCCTTAATAAATATTATACAACCCTGAATGAAACATATGCACCTAGCAAATAGAACAACTAAATTATACGCAAAAATTAAAATTAAAGATATAATTTGTAAAGTGGTAGTCAATAATGGCCGGACGTCGACTCACTGCAATGGATAGTAATAATAGTAATTATAATATGACGAGACAATATAGCAAAAAAACTGCTACAAATTCCCTCATAGATAGCATAGTTAGTGTTCCAATTTAGCACGCTGTCGTGGATGCTGTCGTGATTGCCTAGCTAATGCCATTACACAGAACACCAGGAATGCTCTGATTTCTAAGGGGACCTAACTTCCTTGAACCAATTCTGTAGTTGATAACCGACAATTCATTTTAGCATCCCAAAGATGATATTTCTTTAATGACTACCTATCCCGTGACGGTGTTTTTTTCCCATTTATTGTTTTAACACTTTTGTTAAACCCGTCGTTATATTAACAAGATTTGTCCACAAGTGTAATATTGACATAACTCTTTTTTAAAAATAGCGTTTATTACATATATATATATATATATATCTATAGTTTCTACAGTGACGATTTCAACCTAACGTACGACAGAGCGGCGGAATAAACGTATAAATTGTCAACGTTTCTATCAAATCACGCTTATCTTAATTCATGGCTGTTTATAAATCTAGATACAGCTAATGTTTGCCGCTCTTTTAATAAATATTATATATTTGGCTCTCGTTTTTCTCTTGAATTAATTTCAGGTTTGTAATTAAATCGGCTAGATTGTTAATTGTATACGTTTTAATAATAACAAGCTTAATCTAAACAAGCTACTTAATAGCATGATTTTAAGAATTATAATAGTTCTTGAAACTTTAATGAAGACATCGTTCCAGTTTGTGGATTAAAATGAATACGAAAACTATCAAGTTTAATTTTGAGATTGTTAAAGAAGCCTCGATTTAAATTGGGTACATTTGTTTTGCGACCATTTGAGCCTGGAATCTCACAAAGTCAATTCAGTATTATGAACGTGTCGGCTGAATACTCGGGGACTCCCGGGAGAAACCGGTATACCCACTAAACCCCACGACGGCCTACCTCAGCAGTCGGGAGGAGCACCAGGAACGCATCAGCGGCTCACCACTCACCAGCATCGCCACGATCATGGCTGGCGGTGAGAGGTTTCGTCCTATATGTCCGATCAGGGCCTGACACTCAGACTCCCAAGCAGGGCAGTCCTCCAACGTATACTGGGTGGTGTCCCGGTCCGACCCGCAGTGGTGGCATTGTGCCGTAGCCTCACGTCCGATTCTATTCAGATATTCACCGAAGCATCCGTGTCCAGTGAGTATCTGAGTTAATCGGTAAATGACACAGTTGGTTCTTGTGAAGTCAAGTAAGTAATTTAGTAAAGCAAAAGGATGATGAACATAAAAAAATCAAAGGATAGGAGTGTCGTTAGAATTTTAACAATGTCCTGCTTAAAGGTTAGAAGAATAAGGAAAATATTCTAGATTAAAAGAAATAGATTATTTCGGTATTTTCATTTTTATTTTTTACCATTATTTATACCTAATTTATTTGTGTCCGCGACTCCATTCCCGTGAATGTCGGTTGACGTTGATTAAATACTTGGTAGTAGGATAGATAGTAGGATAGATAGTAGGATAGATAGTAGGATAGATAGCAGGATAGATAGTAGGATAGATAGTAGGATAGATAGCAGGATAGATAGTAGGATAGATAGTAGGATAGATAGTAGGACAGATAGTAGGATAGATGATAGGATAGATGATAGGATAGATAATAGGATAGATAATAGGATAGATAATAGAATAGATAATAGGATAGATAATAGGATAGATAATAGGATAGATAGTAGGATATATAGTAGGATAAAGCTGATACGTAGCTTTCCATTAATTGAAGAATTCTTGAAATCGTTTTAGTGGTTGAGACTTCAAAGTGGAATAAACAAAGAGACTAATATTCCCATTTACTTTATTGGCTAGGGTACTTTTCCTTTCCTACAAACAATCAAATTTTGTCCTTAAGTAAAAGCACTTCTACAATTGTTCAATGAAGGAGCGAAGTAATATGGCCCTACTTCGTAACAATTGCTTGAGTTTAATATTCCATCTAGCTTGGAACGCCGCGGCGTCGCGCGCCACCTAGCTTCGAGTTAAAGAGATCAAACTATGCACGTTACACTGCTCCAACAGGATCGGAGCAATTTAGTTAAGGATCTTGGCTCTTTATAAAATGTGATTTTCATTTTTTTTTCTATGCAAACACAAAATAACCTTTCTTATGATAGCGTGTTTATATGCAAATGATATTTATAAATCAAAGTAGATTTTGCCCTAGGCTTCGCCCACATGAATGTCGGTTGACGCGGTAAAAAGTATAATATGTATTTACATTGTCTGGTACATAAAATACAAACCGGAACCCTTATAGGTTCATCATGTCCGTCCGTCCGTCCGTCCTCGACCTACTGCTCAAACGCTTGGTGATAGAAAGATGAAAGTTTGCATGAATATGTATTGTAATTACGTCGACAAAGTGCTAGAATAAAATCACGAAAAATATTTGTATTTCGGGTACCTCCCTTACCTGTAAAGTGGGGATGATTTTTTTTTCTCGCAGCTACCTTCGACTAGTTTCAGCTACTTTCTAGATAGCTCTTTTAAAAAGATTAAGAGGTTTCCAAGACAGTTTTTGATTTAAGAATCCGTTTACGACTTACTCCACTTTAAAGGTCTTTTTGAAAAACAGGGCGCGCCCCCCCCCCCCTTTAAAAGCTAAACGTCTGGTTCGAAAAAGCAAAAAAAAAATCATGATGGTAGTAAATCTAATGAACTTTAAAGAAAAATTATAACGGCTTAAATGACTTATTTATTTCAGGAGTTATAGAGGCCTTAATTGTAAAGTCACTTACTTGGAAAACGTCATACAAAATTAACGCATCAATAAGTAAACATAACAATTATCTATTGGATATAATTTCAAATCTTCGTACCATTATGGGTGACTGAAGAACTCTATTCTATGCTTGGCCTGACAGGCACTTGGCCGATTCTCATGAAAATAAAACGTAGGGTATAAAACTATATTTTGCATCAATACGTGGGTGAAGTCTGTGGTTTACTAGAAAGTATTTGAGAAAGATAGGAAGTATTCAATGATAGAAAATCTTTTGTAGACAGATGATAGAAAACCAATCCTTGAACATAGTTCAAAGACTATTTTCACTGTTTTATTAAGTGCTAGTGCTATATGCTAAGGAAAGTTCCGTCAAAATCAGTACAGGCGTTCCAGAGATTAGTCCGTACAAACTGACCAAGATACAAAAACTTATAAAACTGGTTATTTTATTCATTACTTGATATATCATCTTGCATTTAGTGAAAAATGATAATTAGAAATTATAATAATCCATTATTTTTTTGTATAGATGTACAGAAACAATACGTTCAACAATAACATTACATTCTCAACCGTGAATAGAACGAAATAATATCATTATTGAAATGCTTATAGTATTTGTCACAATGAAGAGAAACTGTGTACTAAAGTGGACATAGAATAGAATTTCTGGCAGATACCTCCGTAATGCTCGCAACAAACTATTATGTAAATACTGGTTGAAATTCCTGGGGCAACATGAATAGCGAGGCAAAAGCGACACTCTGGTGCCTGTACAATGAAGTTAGAGGTAAAACGCCCAAATTACGTCACGATGAAATAAGGCAAAATTGCACGTTTAGATGGCTGTCTCCTTCAGCTTTTCTTATTTCATTTGCCAGCATTAAATCAAGCCTATATAAACTAACTAACACAAAGTGTTTTTGTCTGCAGTATCTCTGGAGTTTGTATGATAACATTATTTATATACTTCTCAATTACAACTAAACGCCATGAGACCTAAAGTAACGTCAAAATACCTATCTATACTGTGTATATGTAAGTTTCAACATATAACCATGTTAGGGCAAAGCAAGACTTAGACCATCGATCGAAATTCCGAAAACACACACACTGGTCCGATCAGTATAGAATATATCGTGTCTTCCTTATTGACAATCTAGTAATTTGGTAACACTACACACATGCCGAAGTAAAATGAAACCTCCATTGATTGTCTTAGAGATACCTATTATCTCGTCACGTCACTAACGATACCATACCACACCGTATTAATCTGTTTCTACCTAGTACGCATATGACCTTTAGTTTATACATCGTATTGGTGTACAGTAACCCATCTTTGTGTTAGGGCTAGTGCATACGAGACTATCAATGATATATATGTATATAACATATGTATCTCATATTTATGGAGACTTTGAACTCTGTGGGAGGACGGGTGTAATGTCCTTTCAGCATAAAGGGACAAAGGAAGAATCTACCAACGTCTATATTAGTGATAACGCTTCCAGGATACTTTGTCTGAATATTATAAACAGGCATTCCAAAAAAAAAGTTACAAGTTAATGTTTTCATGGTTGCTTATTGATTTACTGTAGAGTAATATATTCAGACGTCATAGCTATCAGCCTATTGCAGTCCACTGTTGAGCATAGGTCTCTGTCATTGCACAGCATTCTAATACATTTTGGGCTTCTTGCATCCAGGTTCTGACAGCTATCTTGCGCAATATTCAGACATTATTTTCCTAGTATTTGTTAGATCCAAGTTATATTTGATTCCGACTCAAAGCAAAAATGACGTTAATGAAAAAATGTTGCGTATAAAAGTTGCTCCTCAAAAAACGATTAACAAAAATGGTCTGATATATTTTTTTCGTAAAATGAAAAAAAAAAGTTATATCGAAAACTATAATTTTTGAATTTCTAAACATTTTCGCTTATAACTTTTTTATTTATAGTTCTACGATAAAAAGTAACTGGACCAAAATTGTAGAGAACTTAATTTGTAACAAAAAATGTTAACAATATTTTTTATCAAATAAATAATTTATAATATATATCGTAAAAACCATTTCAACCCCTATTTTCAAGATGGCGGCCGTGAGACAAAGTTGGCGTCCCCACAAACTTGGTTTTAGCTTTACACTTTGCCCCCCCCCCCCCCCCCCTTTGCACATCAAAAAAATAAAATTGCGTCCTCTAAAAAACGGAACCCCAAATGTAGCTTTTCAATGGAATAATTGGTAAAACAAACAAGTGTGTTATACGTCCCAGTACTCAGTCAATTTGACAGGCGGTCAGGGTGACGTAAAAACTCTTGCACTATTATCTACGGGCACTGGACGTAGTAACTATTTATTAATTTGTGGCACTTTACTACACTGATCACACATCACACACACGAACTATAATTATATAATAAGTTTTGTTTTAATCACATCTAGTTTTCTTTTTGACAGCTACAAATTCTTTTCTGACCTTTTATATAATGTGTATTTGATTGAATAACTTCATATAGGCGACTAGATAACTATTATATCAACTAACATATATTTCATTTTCGTTAATTACATCGTAAATAGGGCACGAAAATTTTCTAACAACCCCGTCAGTTTTTGTTATGAATTGTGGACATTTAACTTTCACATTTCGGTGTTATTTACGCAATTATGGATGTCCTTTGCAGCATCAAGATAAATCCAGTGTAACCCAGTGTAGCCATTTGGAACATCCATGATTATGACGGAACCAAAGGATTATGTAAATGATTGTAATTTTGTTTGACACTAACAAAAGCCATTACAACGAAGTGCAAACATGCTATCCAGAATCCAAACTTCTCTCAGGCCAACAGACAACCTCCAAACCGACCAAAAAGTCAGGATTCAAGACCGTTTTCGACTCCGTCCGTTTCACTTGTTCTAGTTTCGCATAAGGAATATGAAATCAATGACCCAAGTAACACAAAAATTATAGAGGGCAAATTAAAATATAGACAAGAATTAAGATATATATTAAAAATAAAAGCTTTTAAGGAAAACCAAATGATCAGCAAAAACTCTCCTGGAAATGTTTTATGAGTATTGTTCAAAATTTCCTGGGGAACCATAAAACGGAATAAATTGTTAAACACATTACAATTTAAATACATAAAAATATAATTGGCAAGTTACTTACTTATTAAGCGTACTTGTAAAATGTCAAGCAAGACTCTCTTAACCTTGTACATAACTGATCTTAAAAATGCTTTGATGTCAAAAGAGTACCTGATGTTACCAATTTTATTTCATTGAAATTTTATTGTTTAATGGTCCTAGTTTCAGATTCAAATTATGATATAAATATTCATGTGCCAAAATGGGTTAATGTTTGTTGGCTCATGTTATCATATTTCAAAAGCTAATGAAATCTTAAACTGTGAATGACACACTCATCGTCTAGTTATGACATCCATACTATACTATATACAATCTATGTAATTTTATAAACTAACTACCTTTAACTATTTATCTGCAATGCTTTTCCGACTAAATCGCTGTAAATAGATACTTTGAAGAAGGACATAGCCTACTTTTGGTCAGGATAACTGAAATAAATGCGGTCGGAGCCGTAAAAAAAAACTAGTTATTATTATAACTTAATTGACTATGAAATGTTACATTTATCGTAGTCATCAACCTGTAACTTTGATAACATGTTTGCTTCTCTTCGCAATGTTGTTGTCTAACGTACTTAGTTAACTTACTCCGCTCTTAGGACACCCAGGGGATTAATAGTATTGGACGAACGATATGCTAAATCCGCACGCAGACGGATAGTACACACAATATTATACAAGAGATAAGTTTAATATTATTTAATATTATTTTCAATCAATCAATTTATATTATTATAAAGCTTCCAAAAAATAAAATATTTTGATCAAAAAGGAAAGAAACAAAAAAACAAAGAATGATAATATATATATTGTAACATAATTTTTACCATATTTAATTTTCTCCATATTCCAATAACTTAAATGAGCTAAAAATTATGCAACGGAAATGAATAATAATATTTACCAACGAGTATTACTCGTTTTAACTCGAATGTGTTTTGGTATGTTTTCTGCAATAATGTGTAAAGCTTTTGCTTCAATAATGTTTTACTCATTGAACCAAATATTAGTAAGACTATTTCTGGAAGGTCCATACATACTATTTGAGCTGTTATAGAAAACATAAAATTGATTAATGTACCTACCATTTAGTAACAATGTACAAAAAAATTTAAAAATACTTTAAATGTTCCTCACAGGTGTAGTATAAAGCACTACTATTGAACAATGTACTATTGCACACACTTGCATTCAGAATAAGAGTTACAAAACAGATGTAAAACAGATAGGAACATTTTTTATTTTATTTTTATAAAACGAATAACATATTTCTCGTTTTGTGTCTTTTATCTTAACAATAGTTAATTAAGGTCAAATTATTAAGTATATTATTCCATATAAAATCTTTTTTCTTTAAATAATCTTCAGAGACATGTGAGACATGTGTTTATGTTTGACCCGTCAGTGGCACGGAGATTCCATATTTACATTATATGAAAACTCCTTGGGCCGGCGCGCGCCATAGATAAGATAACACATGAGAAATGAAAATTCATACAACTTTCTCTCGGACTAAAACATGTTAGAAATGGATTTTCATACATTTTTTCCTGACGCTTATTCAGGTCAAGGAAAAGACTAACGTTCTCTTTTCATTTTCAGGGAATATTGACTACTGTTCCGATCAGGTGTAGTATATATAATTTTTTTTCACTTTTAACTTATGAGCTTGACAAAAATAATTACTGCTTGTAGCCTATACATTGACAACCAGTACTATGTCAATCTTGAAGTGCAACCAGATGATTTTCGCCTTGGGAGACCCACATTAGAGACGCGGAACTAGGTTATAAATAATATCCGACACGTTCAAAGGAGTTCGGGCTCACTCTCCATTAAAAACTACTTCTTAACTTCGAGGATACGGTGTCCTATTATTATATTTTTATATAAAGCCTTTATTAACGATGTAATTGACCAATTTAGAATACCTTACATTTAAAAATAGGTAGAGTTTAGAAAAGCCCATTTGCTGACCAATGCTGACAGACACGTGATTAAAATTAAAGTGTTAGGAAAGTTTCTATACACTTTGAAAACACAAATAAACTACATGAATTGCACTCACATGTTTTTACGAAGTATAACAAGCTTAATTTTTATTTGTTTCCTGCAACCACGATATACAATTGCGAAGCGCGGCAGGGCAATGCGAGTCTTCAATAAAATGGGTTACAATTTAAATTCAGTTATTCTAAAAAACGCGTGCACGCCTGTTAAAAATGTGTTGTGTTGTATAAAGAATGTCAGGCATTATACAATGAATGTCGGTACAAAATTTAAAATGATCCGCCAATAGCAAAAAAAAAACCAGTTCAGCATCCAAAATATTCTATAACATATTGTAGAATTAATTTTTCAAGTGTGTTTCTATTTTGTAAGCAAAATTTAATAATTAAACAACCTCATAAGAAATATCTGCGAAAGTATTATTCTCTTGTTTTTATTTAACAATTTGACTTCTGTTACGATTACGTCAGCAAAATATTCCCTGAAAGGAAAAAGCTGATTTACCTTTAATTATTAACGAGATTGAGTGAGAGCCCTTGTCTGCAATATATTAGCAACACGAATTTGTACTTTATACGTGAACGCAATTGAAAATGACTGGACATAAAATTGCTGTCGTTTCACAAATGTATGAAAGAGACTACGAGAGACACTTTGAGGCCATAGATTTTAAATATAAATAATATATGACGTACGAGTAATCATGGTTACTGTATTACAATAGTACACTAAGAAATCTGAATTAATTATATTTATTACAAATGGTTTTCATATTAAGGATATATTATGTAAATAGATGTATATATAATTAAATAATAATATCAACTTTTATAAGTCCCAATATTATGTGCCACATTAGTTATTGAATATAGAAACACGAGTACCTTAGCCTTAAATGATTAGTGGACTAATGGGCCTTCTTGACGGGGGCAGTGCTAACCTCACACGGAAGACTAACCTACTAATGACAGCATTCGTACTGTTGAATTTATTAGATGAGTGTGAGATCGGAGGCCCAATTTGAACTCGACCCAGTATTTTCGAGACCTCTTGATCAGCAATCGCATACGCTAACCACTAGACCAACGAGGCTGTATCAATAAGCAAATTTTGTAATGTATCTTCACTTGTAAGCTGCTTGGTTCCATACTGATCGTTTTTTTCGTCCCCGAACTTTTGTCTCTTTCCTTTTTTAGGGTTCCGTAGCCAAATGGCAAAAGATGGAACCCTTACAGTTTCGTCATATCTGTCTGTCTGTCTGTCTGTCCGTCCGTATTTATCACAGCCACTTTTTTCCGAAACCTTAAAAAAAGAGCTATACTGTTGAAACTTGGTAAGTAGATGTAATCTGTGAACCGCATTAAGATTTTCACATAAAAATAGAAAAAAAACAATACATTTTAGGGGTCCCCATACTTGGAACTGAAACTCTAAAAACTTTTTTTCATTGTACCCTTACGTGTGGGGTAATCTATGGATAGGTATTTAAAAATGATGTTGTAGTTTCTAATATCATATTTTTCGGAACTGAATAGTTTGCGCGAGAGACACTTCCAAAGTGGAAAAATGTGTATGTCCCCCCCCCCCCTGTAACTTCTAAAATAAGAGAAGGATAAAACTAAAAAAAATGGATGTTGTACATTACCATGCAAACTACCAACGAAAATTGGTTTGAACGAGATCTAGTAAGTAGTTTTTTTGTAATACGTCATAAATCGTAAACCGCAATTTACCTTTCATTCAATCAATGCACTATTTTAAAAACATCGATCAAAGTTACAACGAACTACAAGAACTTTTATATGATGTTTCTTGTTGATACGGAACCCGTCATTGGCGAGTCCGACTCGCACTTGGCGCTTTTTTATCCGTAAAACACTATTGACAACGTCTACAAAGTAAAATTAGTTTTCAGTTCAAGCACCGGTTGCACCTCCTTTAGTCTAACGTGCACACGTTTGCTAACATGCTAGGATTGCACTCGAATCTCAATGATGTCCACCAACAACTCGATACCGAGACCTAGCAGCGGTTAAGATAGCTATTAAGAAGCGCGTAGACCGAGTATACTTAAAACTCATACGATTTCTAGAGGATTCGATTTCGCGATACAAAAGACAGTTCACAGAGAAATTTCATAGTACATCAATACTAATTTTATAAATTCGTAAGTATCTTTGTCTGTTTTTTGCGCTTTCAGTGTTAACGTTACCGTAAACCGTTGCACCAAATTCAATGATTTTTTTCAGGAGTTACTTCGATTCTTGAGAAAGGACTTAAGCTACTTTAAACCTCGATAACCAACGTACGTGGGTGGATACTTGATCATTTCAAGATATTTGTTAGTTTTGGTAGTTGTGCTGGGTTCCAAACTTATGTGCACGACTAAGTAATAAGTATGTGAGATTTAGAAATATTTTGACAAACATTTGACTTTGACTGGTCATGCAAATATTTTCAATGTTGTTACATCACAGGTACAGGGATTTTTTTAAAATTAGGTGACCCAGGTGTAGTCTATATATTCATCATTGGGAGGGATCTAAGTAAATAGATTTTCTGTCCATGGTCCCTACGGAATATTGTATTTTCAGTTGAACTTAGAATGCATAGAGACGACACTACTACTGTCGAGACTCACCAGCCGTCTCGGGTTGAGAAATTAGATCGGAAGTAGAATAATAATGCAATTCTCTAGTAATGCTCTCCAGTCGCGGTTAATAATTTCACAGAAGAAATAATTTTATGGCAACCTTTGCTTGGAGCATTAGTTGCAATACAAATAACAGTTTAAGATATGTACCTTCTTCAGACACAATCACATTTAACAAACCGCAAATTCAAATAATACCAACACTAAAGATTTTGTAGTAATAATTCACTTAAGTTTCCAGCTTTTTCAAAATAAAAATTAAGTGTACCGAGGGTTTGTAGAAGTCTATGATAACCGTGAGTTTATGTTATTTGCCAACAAGTAAACGATTAGTATTGTCTTGTTAAATTATGTTGGTATATATTGAACCATGTTTTGGTCAGTTTCTTTGCATGTATCACTTGACGTAAATTGATTTAATATATTTGATTTGAAAATATAGACAGACTCAAACCTAACCTAGATAAAAAATGCAATATTTATATTTTAAAATGGATGTTTCAAGTAATAATGGCGTCCTTATCACTACAGAGAAACCTAATAAGATAACTTTTGTATGGTAGGATCGACAAAAAAGACACGTTTTCAAGCGAAGTTTATGAGGGAAGTATGTTTTTTATAACCATCGGTACCCAGTACCCTATATAAAAAAAACCGGACACCCAATGAATGGTGTTCCGTAATAACCCATAATGACACGTGGATTTAAGATTGGGTGCGACAGGTAACTGTTATGTTAATTTACTTATTTCTTCGTTAATTATGTACGAAGTTCGTCAAAAAAATCGTTTTAGCATCCTCTTAATGTTTTAAAAGGCCTATCTAATGACACCTTACACAATGGGGTAGATGCTATAGAAAAAACATCCGCACTTTTCATGTAAGAGAGGCACCCAAACAGAAATACTTAAGTGGTTATAATTTAACACTACGTTGTCGAACTGATAAAACACATATCCATGCAAAGTTTCACCTTTCTAACACTGACCGTTTGGATGTTACGTCGAGGACGGACGAGCGGGCGTTAGAAACGAAACAAAACTGCAAGAACTTACCATGCAAAATTTTATACATATTCATATCTCATCGATTTACTGACCGATACCGAACAATCCGTTGAAATTGATTTGCAGACACAGAAACTCTCTACTTCAAAACTCCTTTGAAGTTCACAACATTTTCTTATAAGAACTAATATCAAACCCTGGCAATACCCACTTCAACAACTACACTTTTCTCAACATCTTTTGTAAGGACCTATGTGCTACCTAACTGCGTAGCGTCATTAGATTAGAAATTCAGAGTTTGAGAAAAATGTAATAGCAAAAATATTTCATGCTTCAGAAAATATCCTCTCAATTTTATCACAAAAAGTGACAGCGCTGACAATATAACTCAACAAAGCTGGTGGGTACACATATCGGTACATCACTGACTATCCTGTAACAGAAATAACTAAGAATAAATTATTAAACAGCTGACCAGTTTTGATCCTCGATAATCATTGTGACTGTGTGTCGCTTATCACAATCACAGTAAAGCTATATCGCTGTCTTAAGGCTAGCTGCTCAGTCAAGTAAAATGCCAAGTGGAATTTACGATGCGATACACATATTTCCGGATCTACAGATATTTCCAGGGAATTCTATAAGCCCTATCAGACTTGGCCACCTGTTGAACAGCAAGATGCAGTGATGTTCGAGGTTTATGCCACTTGTCTGTCGAGGGGCGCGTGTAACGCAGCACCGACATTGATACTGCTGGTGTGAGAGAGCAGCCAATAATCCTTTTCGTCGAACCGAGGCGTGAGCTTTAAATGCACTCATGTATATATGTAACCTTTTGACATCGATGTGAAATCAACTTGAATATCAACTGCTTGTGAGAAACTTCAATTGAATAGATAACGAAAAATATCGACTAATATTGAATCAATAAATATGGTCAAAGGCATTTTTTGGTAGATTAATTAAATTAAGTAATACAGTTAAAACAAACTTAAAGAAAAGGAATTTACATTTTTTTAGTAATACCCTATATAATGGATAGGAGGTTTGAAATGATTTAATTATACTGATCCATACCACCTATGAAAGTGGTATGGATCAGTATTAAACAATAACAGCGAAATCATAGTCGATAGAATTATCAAGCGTGTATTACAAAAGTGTCGTTATTCTGAGTCTTTTTGACTCAGAATAACGACACTGATAATAATTTCGTAAATTTTTTCTAATTATATTCACGACCTGAGTGCATCTCAAACTAAAACACGTTATGAAAAGTGTATTTGATTAATTTATATTATATTCACGAATCTCGAAATAACTGGTTATCAGTTATACTGAAAACCTGTTTTCATATTTTAGTTTTCTCTTCATTTTACGCCAAAAGTGTTCATTTATTTCTAAAACACGTAGGTTACTTTGATATACACTAAACTTCCACCTGGAATATTTTATTTTAAAGTTATTTATTAATGAGTAGGATATAATATAAAATTTTTTGTGGTATATGAGATATATAATATTTTAAATATATAATATATAATTTTTGTCGCTACAAAAATTTTATATAGCAGAGAAGCATAGAGAACAAAAAAGTATTTAAATTGAAATGCTTGCATTTCGTCTTTTGTATTTCGAATGATTTGTCCCAATGACCTCTTCACATTTAGTTAAAGCATATTTTCAAATCGAAACAAATATCAAGAAAATTGTTGAACCAAACTAAATTATTAAATTTATAATTTCATGTTAAAAACCTTGGCATTCATAGTATCAATGCTCCTACCGAATGTTTTAATACGCTGTTCATTATATCGATGAAACGTAAACATTGGGTTGAACCAGTTGGGACTGAACATGTTACATGTACTCAAACCAAAGGAGGATAATGATATTCTACGTTGAGGTATTAAGTGGTCTGAGCCCCCATATAGACGGTCGTATTGATTCGTAACAACCGAAGCTAAGCGAGCTTTCTGTCACGGAAAAGTATTGCCATATTACGCAGATATTCTACGAGTAGTTTGGACCCGATTCCACATTTACGATTGATCATAATCGTCAGTTCTCAAAGATACTCGTATTTAAGTAATTAATGATAATTAATCAGCAGATACACTCACTGCGTCATCGATTTTGTATAGGCGTTGTGAAAATACGTATCTATGTACACTCACAAACAAATTTAAACCTCTTCAAAAAAAATATGGGTAAGTATATATATATAGGCCTTTCCATCTTTACAGATGATTTAGACAGCGCCTCCTTGACACTTCTTGGTGTGACTATAAAGCCCAATACGGGAGCGACAACAGCGTCCACACGCTTGACACCTAAACAGAGGACCGTCCGAGGCTTGAGCATGCGAGACCCCCCCATCTATATATCAAGTATATATAACTATGTAGGTATCTGCTATAAAATTTCGCTCACATTATAAGGGCTCACCTCGCTAAAGATAATTTTGAGAACCTATTTCTCTTTTACAATAAGTAACCAATGTGCAATAAGACTATGCTCTCTGTGCATCCCGAGACTTTTAGCAATTATGGCCCTTCTGACGAGAATAAATGGATAGTATTAGAGTAAGCAAAGGACTTGTGAAATCCTGAGCATGAATATTATTAAATCAACAGAAATAGAAAAAATAAATTAAGGCATTGACATCGACATAGTAGGTAGCATTATTTTATTATTTATTGTTATTTTATATAGTAATATAACCGAGACACAAAATAATATCGTATTCTAAACGAGTGGACTGATTTAACTCTTGAATATCCGTTTAAAAACACCAACATAAACAGGTTTGAACTGATCAACAAAATTCGATTAATGAAAGCGTAATATCGTTACATCACGTGCTCAAATTGCATCATGTGAGGCACCGTCATTTTAAACAAATTCCAGTGACAACGCGCCCGTGCTATTAGTTAGAAAGACAAACTTTCAATCAAGGTAATGTAGTTAACAAAAACATCGAAACTGAATGTGCAAAATATACTCCGACTGACGAGCTTCTCTGGACAGATACACACGCTTCTTCATTAAGAGTTCGTGTGTCTATTTTCACTGATCCTGGTTATAGCAATGTGTTTTTAAAATTTCAGTCGGATTATTTACACCCTTTTATAACACTTCGACACTTTGTTTACTATCGGTGCATTTCCTCTTCTCCTAATTCTTAAAAACACACAGCACCTACTCTTTCAAAACATTATAACCGCTATTTCTTTTAACTTGCATTAGTTTAAAACTAGAAGAGGTCAACGTCTCAAGTCACGTCAGCATAATACAGAATTGCATGATCGGTGAAGTGCAATGTCGTAGAGAATTTGTAGAACTCCTTTACTTATACCGCTTATATTTCAGCACATTGGATCTTCGTTGGTTTTTTTCGTATGAATGGGTTAACGGTTTGTAATCCAATCAAGGTGACTTCAGGAGTTCCTCAGGGATCAATATTAAAATCAATGATATCTATTTTATTTATAAATATTTATAACCGCTTGCTTGCTTTAAAAAATGCATTAAAAGTTTTCAAAGTCATTCATAATCATTTTGATTGCATAGAATAACAGCAGAAACTCCATATGCTCTCTAAATTAATGCTCACTTATTAAGCTACACATTAACCTGCTTAAATGTCACAGCATAACCTTTACTATTCAAAATAAAAACAATTAAATTTAATTTTAAACTTATAAATACCAATATTAATTTTACTGTAAACTCAACCTTGACATCCACGTTGAAAATAATGTAATGAGAGAAACTCGAGATTTTCGTCACCAAACTATATTCCTACACCTGCACACGAGTAAACTTATCATCAGAACAAAGTTGGAGTACACAGTACCAATATGGCGTATGCACTATGTAAAATTTAAAGAAGCTATTAAAATGGTGCAAAGCAAATATCTTCACGCAGTGTAGTTCAGATGTTTTTATGAAAACATATCACACATACAACTTCTTCAAAAATATAACCTGCTGACGTTGGAATCTAAAAGGATTCTAATAAAAAGGCTACATATGACTGTTTCGTGTATGTCACAATAAATTTTACTGCCCTGACTTATTACATGACTGTATTACCTGGTTCCTTGAACAGCCTACGTGCGCGAGGTGTGCACTATACGATACGATTATTGGTATTTGTAGTACTGTTGCTACCTACCTGTATACATAAGATAAATAATAGAATTACTTAAAAGTTTTGTTTTGCTTATGGATTAGAGACTCTAAAGTAATCTGTGGAGAACGTAGTGGTTAATACCATATTTACTAAGTTTAATTATAAATACAACTATTTGTATTCCAAAATTGTATAAATAATTAAATAAACATATGGGGTTACCGATTGATTCGTGTGTGTAGAAAATAGATCTATAACACAATTTAAAAAGTGTGTTATTTACATAAAATTTATGTACTGTACGTATGTATGTTGATATAAATAAAACAAGATTAGTTTTGCTCTGGAGGAGACAAATACCATGCTTTTAAAAAATCCCACAACACCGTATTTTTACTGAAAATTGTTATTTTTAACACCGTCACTGAAATATTTCGGTTGGAAAATCTCTCCCACAGACAATACAGTAAGGTTGAATCCACACTATAATGTCGACCACGGCTCGTTCGCTGTACGATCTCGGTCTGGTAAAGCTAATCGTGTTCACATTAGACAATCTCACTCAGTTTACGATACAGTTTTGAACCATCAATAATCAAAGTCGGATGTTTTTGCCTCATAATTAATAATAAAATAAACTTTGAAGTATTTAATATCTTATAATACTCGCGGCCGAAAAATGTCTTTCAACTTTTCCATCGAAGCATTTCCTGCGATAATAATGATAAAAAATGTTGTTTAAATCTCTCAAAGGTACAGTTACATTCTTATGCTTATTATATAGCTTACTCTACTTTCATTCTTGATGAAGAAGATAATATAATACAAATTATATTGACATAATAAAAAAAAATACTCAATACGAATTCAAGAAAATCTTTCAAAATACATTAAACATCTAATGGAATTGTCGCTTTAACGAGTAAGAGCTGACTGAACCGGGAACAAAAGAGCATTCATACATGCATACGACATACTACCGATACATGTCGTGACAAGTTCGGACTCTCAAAAAAAAATTTGTTTTAGACTGATCGGGACTAGAATGGGATTACACCGGAACTTGAATGTCACGCATAGTATGAACACACATTGTTTTTTAACTGATAATATTTTACCAGACCAAGATAGTACCGCGAACGACCCGTGGTCGACACCATAGTGTGGATCCAGCCTAACTGGAGTGGCGGTAAACATGAATGGCAAAAGTTTTGCTTTCCCTGAGGGCAACATTTTATTTGCTTTGTTATAGTAATATTATAAATGTGAATTTGTTACGCTTGCATACTTCGGGTGTTCACCGATCATAAAGTGAAAACGTGTGTATTTGTTTCTGAAGGTATCTGTCTACACAAAGTTTTAACTACGATGTGGTATGTTAAGATATTACGACAAAAATATTAATCATCAACAGCCTTCAGTAGTACATGTATTCTGTGAACCGCATTCATATTTTCACACAAAATTAAAAAAAAAAAACAATAAATTCTAGGGGTCCCCATACTTAGAACTGAAACTCAAAAAAAATTTTTTCATTAAACCCTTACGTGTATATAACCTATGGATAAGTCTTCAGAAATTATATTAAGGTTTCTAGTATCATTTTAAGTAGTGTCATTTTTTTAAATACGTCATAAATCGTAAACCTTTCATTCAATCAATACACTATTATTAAAACGTCGATCACAGTTACAACTAACTACCAGAACTTTTACATGATGTTACTTGCTGCTACGGAACCTTTAATGGGAGACTCGCACTTGGCCGCTTTTTGTTTTTATATTGTAGTGGTTTTCCCTGTGCGAAAATAATCCATTAAATCAAGATTACAAGATATAGAAGGAACTATTTCTAGAGGTTCCTTATTTTCATCTGAATATATCAGACCACAAAGGCTGAAAATGTTTGAAATTTTAATGAGGTCTTGTCTCGACTTACGTTTATATCGCATAAAAGATAATACAATTTATAGTCGATCCATTTATATTCTCGCACAGTTTGAGCACTTCGTTCTTAAGAAAAAATAATCTCTGACGGCCTTGTTGTTCTATTGGTTAACGTATATATATTACGGCTGCTGATAAACAGGTATCGGGTTCGATTCCCGGTTCGTACCAAACGTTTATATGATCAGCAAATATTAGTTTCGGAGTTTGGGTGGTTGTTATATATATTATGTATATATTTACAAAAAAAAAAATTATATACATATGTATTTATATCAGTTGTCCCATAGTACATCTCTATTTGTTTAGTTAGGGACTTAGCGATGTAGTGTGTCAGACATCTGAAATATATATTTACTAGTTGACCCAGCGAACTTCGTACCGCCCAACTTTGAAATTCCAGAACTTAATCGCAGCGCCACCTACCGGGTCCAATTGCAAATCTAAACCATTCCCAGATCCCCTTGAAGACACACAAAAAATTTCATCAAAATCGGTCCAGTCGTTTGAGAGAAGTTCAGTGACATACTCACTCACACAAGAATTATATATATAAAGATTGTATTTCGAGAACCAATTTATGACATATTTGGTAAAGAGAAGAAATAAGTTTTAAATCTTTTTTAATACACACTTAATATCAATATTTTAATAGACCTATGAAGCGTTCCAAGCCAAGTAGCCTTATGTGATTGGAAATAATCACCGAAGGTAAGCACCGACGGCTCGGTCAGACCTAGATGAGCGATAGTCAATGGCGTGATATGTAATGAGCGTTGCCGTGATTCGGATATCACGTTAAGCGGTTCCGATTGTTATCATAGATAGCAGTCAGCTTACTTAGAGACCTTTGGGTGACTTAAAAACATCCAACGGCAAGACTACGTAACGACAACGTGTCTTGCCAATCCCCAACCTGCACTCGGCTAGTGCGGACGTATGGCCTTAACCCTCTCCTGAACTGGACCCGAGCTCAGCAATTTGATTTTTATGTTAACAGTTGTGGGACGTTAAACGATTCAAATATATCGATTATTTATTAACATAATTGAGAGTTTATTACATGTAATAGCCGTAGGATGTATTGCCTTAACCCTCTCCTGAACTGAGACCCGAGCTCAGCAATTTGACTTTTATATTAACAGTTGTGGGACATTATATCGATTCAAATATATCGATTATTTATTAACATAATTGAGAGTTTATTACATGTCATAGCCGTAGGATGCATTGCCTTAACCCTCTCCTGAACTGAGACCCGAGTTCAGCAATTTGACTTTTATATTAACAGTTGTGGGACATTATATCGATTCAAATATATCTATTATTTATTAACATAATTGAGAGTTTATTACATGTCATAGCCGTAGGATGTATTGCCTTAACCCTCACCTGAACCGAGTCCAGCAGTGGGAGATTCTTGGTTGTTGATTGACAATATAAATGAAATATAATTCCAGCTGATAAATTATTTGTTGATTTTTTGCAGGAAATGTACTGTAAGTTAATTAGCGCTATAGCAATATCGAAGTAAACAAATCGATGTTTTTATTTACGATTCATTATATGATATAATTGAGTCCATATTGTTGGAGGATTTCTAAGAGAATGAACCTGATAAGTCAGGCTAATCCGGATGTTTGGTAAATTAGTGGATAGATAAACCATATTTATATATCAAGCTGTGTATTTGTATACTTTTGTGGAGAGAAATGTGGAAAATGTGTATTACTGTATTATAAATTCTCGAGTCCCAACGTTAGTTGTCATACTCCGTCAGCACGGTTTGATTGATTCTTATGAAATTATGAAGAACAAACTATTTTTAACCGACTTCAAAAAAAGGAGGAGGTTCTCAATTCGTCGGAATCTTTTTTTTTTTTTTTTTTTTTTTTTTTTTTTTTATGTATGTTCAGCGATAATTTCGTCATTTATGAACCGATTTCAAAAATTCTTTTTACATTGGAATGGGCGTAGCTTACAGGTGGTCCCATTGTAACCATATCGGGATCTGATGATGGGATCCCAAGGAAATCGAGGGAACTCCTCAAATATCATAGGCACAATGTCGCGATTTGGGTACTCGGAATAGTTTTTCATTGAAGTCGGTTCCTTTTTGTTAAAATTATTACCCAAATGCTTCAGAAGGGTGGTTGTTTTTTGAGTGTATGTATGGATGCATGCATGTATAACGGTAGTTGAACATAAAATCGTGTCAAATTATTATTTCTTTATGTTTGTACGAATTTTTCCAAGTAAGTGCATTTTAAAAACTAGATTTAAAGGGTTAAATCCTGCAATAAATAACTTATCTATACCGCTATAGTTTTCCTTTAAAGTTCAATATATGGAATACTATCATGACTTTTTTCAGATATTTTGAGCCGTTTAGCTTTTAGAGGGGAGGGGGATGCCCTGTTTTTTAAAAATGCATGGTTTTTAAAACACCCAGACTCCGAAACCAATGTTTGTTGATCACACAAATATTTGGTTTGACCCGGGAATCGAACTCGAGACCTCTTGATCAACAGTCGCATACGCTAACAGCTAGACCAACAAGGCAGTCAAATATACATACGTGTGCTTATTATGACGATTACAGTTCTTTCAACATTTTGATTCGTTATATATATAAAACGGTGACACTTGGAAAAAAGTACATAGACCGAAAAATATGTTTTGCTATTGAATCGATGCTAACTTTTTATCGTTTGTATCTCAATTATTGCAGTAAAATAGCCTATATGTTATTCTGATATTTAATCAATATTACTGTAAAGTTTTATCTAAATCCGTTTAATAGTTTTTGCAAGAAAGAGCAAACATATTCCCAAACTTTCATGTTTATAGTTTTAGTAGGGTGGTCTTATAAATACTCTTACCCATTTTCACCGTGTAACTCATTTAATATATTCTCATGTCATATTCCATTAGTCTGGAAATACATCACAATTCCTCTTGTTTGGGTAAGAATAAATTTTTACTTCTCATATTAATTTCCTTTAAATAAAAACTTACTGAGATTGTGTTTACCGGGAAGCAGCCAGTATCAACAATACAAATACAAAAAAAAACTATGGAAATTATTAAATTTATGCTCTCACGAGTACATTTTCATTGAATAAACAGTGAAAGGAATAATAAAACATTTTACGTTGTTTGTTATTTGATGTTAAATAAAAATATTTTGGTTAAACACTTTTGACATATGTGGCAATGATATGTAATAAATAATACCTAATATTTTCTCACTAGTCACAGGAGTATATTTAACTGATATTCTAACGAAAATACATTTTGGAAAGCATTTACATATGTCTATTAAAACATATACATACAGATACAAGTTATCGTCGTTCTTTTTTTTTGCCCCTGTTATGAAGGGAAAAGTATTGAACTACTTATGTTTCTATCTCTATATTATTATATCTATGTGAACACGATTGCAAGTTTTTAAGTTAAAATCTAGTGTTCAATTATTAAAAAGACTTGCTTAAATGACAATTTCCGCAATAGTATATATCCTAAGTCTCAGTGGGCTGTTCAAATATTCTTGAAACAGGCAGAGAACACTCGGGTACAAAAATGTGTTGTCAAATATGTCGAACCTATAGCACTCAATGCAAACCCCTGCCCTGCAGTCAATTACATAATATATCTTTATTAGCACTCTGAATGAACAATAATAGTCAATTACAATTATTAATTTTACACAGTAACTGTATTCAGAAAATTTATTTCTTAAAGGATTGATTTATCTGACAAATATTATAATACCAAAATTAATATCACTTCTTTACAACACGGCAGAGGCGAGTCAAAAAACGCAGTTATGTGGCTATTCAATAGCAATGATTGAAGTCGCGAAACCCTCAATATTTCCAATAACTCTGTGAATATTGAATGAGGGGACTTACCGTCGGTGGGTGTTGTTTGCTGGCTGGAGTTGATCCGAGGTCGCTCCTCCCCGGCGGCGATATGTTTTGCAGTACGGCGTGCTACTGGCCGCAAGTCTGGCTCGGCATCGCTAGCCTCTTCCTCTTCATAGCTGTATTCCATTTCTGAAACAAAACAAAGTTTTAAATTTAAGATGTTTAAGTGGAGTATATGTTTACAAACTTGTAAAACTGGGAATGCAGAATAAATTGAGTAAACGACTACTTGTAAGGAGACGTTGAACACTTGACTAATTTATGTACGATACGAAGCAAATAAGTCAACTTAGATTTGTCTACTTGCCAGAGACACAAGTGACCTATTATTTTTATAGTTATACTTCTCATTTAGTAATTTACAGCATAATTTATATCTATATGCCGTATAGATTCTATAATTTTTATAAAAATACAATGAAATTAACTTTTTTGTTGTCATTAATCTATGTTTGTTAAACTTTCGTCTCTCCATTTTAAAGTTAAGTCAGAATTCGTCAGCGTCCAGCACATAATTTTAAATCAAAAAGCTGGAGGCTAGATACTGTGTTTGACTAATTTTGTCGATATTATGCATGCTCACATGATATCTGAGGTACTAAATGCATAGATTTGCATATTAACTATGGAATAAATTAAAAGCAGAAAGTGCTTTATGAGCGGATTAGTGGATCATATCAAACACACATGGATAGATTATGATGGAATGGTCGATTAATAATTCATACCCCTTTGTTGAAGATACTATTAGGTGAGAAAACAATCAATCTTGTATGTGTATATATATTTTTATCATCGTTTGTGCGTACTAAAATATTCATCATCATCATCTGCCTGTTCTTAGCCCAATTTATTTTTATTTTGGGTGGTCATTTTTTTCTATAACTGTTTTTAGGCTTGCACGACTTTTACACATACTTTTTTTTCTATTTTATTGCTCTTAGATTCATTTTTAACTGCCTTTCTAGCCATCCACATCCATCTTCATTTCTTTTGGTAATCAACTCCCTCCACATAACATGTCCAAGATAACGTATTGCTTCTTAATTTTTCAAACAATTTCAGACTTCTTCATCAACCTATTGCAGTCCACTGCTGGGCAATTACACGCCACTTGCTTTGATCCTTGGTTCATATGAAACACATATACTGCCAGCCGCTTTGAGCAAATCATCACTTCACCTTAACCTTTGGCTACCCTACAATATTCCTCGTATGTACTCATACCTGACTCTGCCATCAAAATTCATATCTTGTTACCATTTTTCATTTTATAAATAATTGAAAAAGTGTATGTGCATTTCAGTATAAAATTCTGTGAAAATATATATTCGGTTTTGTAAACTGTTCAGTAATATTGTTACATCACGTTACTGTATAAATAAACGAATTACATTATCTACTGTATTAATAAATAAAAAATGTAACTAGTACTTAACGGAATACTAGCCACCCGCCCAGGCTCCGCACGGGGATATAAAACATTAATAGTTCGGGTTAGTATTAAATTGCCGATTTGTACTGAAAAATTGTAATTCGTTTTTTTTCTTCATTTAACATATTTATTTAATCAAAATATCTACCATTATTATCTATACACTGCTGCCATCTAATAGGAAGGTCATTTATACCTTTGCGATTGAACTCTTGTGATCTAGATAATACAATCTGTGTGACAATCATCCACATCACGAAAAAAATGGTAGTCCGTTGGAGCAAGGTCTGGCGAATACGGACGGTGGCGCATTCGTCGCCCTTTCCATAAGCCACCATCACCTTTTCATTGATAAGCTTTGCTTTAGGACACTTGCACTTAACATTTTTCGCTTACGGTTATCATAAAGTATCCACTTTTCATCACATGTTACAATTCGATCCAATATTCCTTTATTTCTGTATCGATTCAACAAGGCAACACAAGTTTCAAACGCGTTTCTTTCTGCAGATCAGTCAAATCATGAGGCACCAATTTTTCATTTATTTATATTTTATTAATTTGACGTAAATGAGTCAACATTGTTGGTTAGGTAACGTTAAGCCATACCGCTAGTTCCTGGGTAGCTTGGCTAGGATCGGCTTCCACCATCTCTTTCAATTCATTGTTATTCACATGTGTGGGCGGTCTTCCACGTGCTTCGTTCTTCAAATCAAAACTTAAATCACGAAAGCGTTTAAAGCAAAATTGCATGGTGCATTCATTAGCAGTCCTCTCTCCAAACGCAACATTGATATTGCGAGCTGTTTCTGTAGCGTTAGTTCCGCGTTGGACCTCGTATTCAAAAATCACTCGAATTTTCGAAGTATCTTTCTTGTCTAAGCTAAATAAAAAAAAAACAACTAAAAGTCGATAATCATAGGTATCATTTGAAAGTTGGACTCTTTGGACATTTGAAAATCTAAAACCATGACGGTTCGATTTCAATTCGAAGTACTGATTACAATAAAACGGTAATTTTATACTATAAAGTACCCTATTACATTTACACAATTAACGTAGCCTTCTATTAGTAAAAGAATTGTTGAAATAGCTTTAGTAGAGCCAGAGATTACCCCTTACAACGTCATAAACTCACAAGCTTTACCTCATTGTATATTGGTATAGACTATTCATTAACTTTTAACAAAGTGTGTGGGTAGATATTTCATAAACCTGCATAAAAGTAGCAATGAAAGTTTAAGCTCAACAAAAGAAAAAGGATATTTTTGTTGATCTTTTTATCAACTTAAAATACCCGTCTTCTGAGAACAGCTACGAAAGTTTTCATCTTAGTCATAGCTAAAGAATATGCGTATAACAGATGTTCCTTCTGTGACAAACAACACAACTACAATTCCTGAAACGGTCATTTATCATCATATATCATCTAAAAAGCCATTATTACTTTATTTCTACTCGAGACTTTGAAATAGCCAGCCTTATTGTGTTGCTCATGTACTTAACCTATTTCTGCATTATATTCAAACATATTTTAATCTTATTGAGATATAAAGATGTTTTTTAAGTATTGCACTATTTACTTTATAATTTTTATATACTCAATATCATCATCATAATCAGCCTATCACACACAGTCCACTGCTGGACATAAGCATCTCCAATTACACGCCACTTAGTTTGATCCTAAGCTAAACTGTATATAATCTATACTAAACCTGGCTCATCAGAGCGTGAATAATTGATCCATCGTGCATCACAGCTAAAGATCAAAACTTGAAACTCTAAGTGAAACATGTCTGAACTTAAAAGTTCACTGAGCTCTCGCTCTACAGTTCAAATCTATGGGATCTGTTAGAAAATAAATGTTCCCTAAAAATGTGTTCTCTCCTATAATGAATAAACAATTCACGGAACGATTAATATTTAGGCTTTTAATGAGTAATTCCTTCAACTAGTTAATGTAATGAAGTATTATTATAGTTTCGTAACAAGATTTCATCTTTGTTCAGTCGAAGTTAAACAATAAACAATTGAATCCTATATTAAATAGAGTTGTTACAAATATCACATTAATATAATAATCATAGTCCTTGACCGTACTAATATAAAAAAATATGTTTGTTACGCTTTTACAGGTAAATCACTTTCTATAAAATTTGGCAAAATGATACCTTGATTCTTGATGAAGGTCATAGATACCACGAAAACTGACATTCAAGCGGTGGGAGCCGCAGACTAAAGATAGTCCACCATAACAGTTGTCCTATTAAGTTATATATAAAATAACTTAAACGAATACAGGATTGAATCTAATAGATTCTTATTTGAATAATTACACTTTGTTGTGATTTAACATACTCTAACTAATATGGGGGTAAAAAACTATTAAATCACATAAAGTTTTAACGATAAAATTAGAAGTTGGTTTTATATATATTTATTTTTATTAACATGGTTCCATTCAGCAAGGTCAAGCTATATTACGGTCCAAGGTGCGGTGTCTCGCATTCAAGTCCTTTTTTAAACAAATATGTGTATGGGCGGAACCGCAGACTAAAACAAGTAATGCATAATTTATAAAACATTATTTAGTTTAGAATAGTAGATAGGAAGGTTATATTAAGTTGTTGTTAAGTGTCTAATTACCGTAAGCAGTTAGGTGTTCTCTAAAGACTGGTGAATACGAAAATATCACTAAACGTCTATGACCGTTTTCATCTACGTCAACTAAGTAGATGAAAATTGCCATAGACGCTTTTGGATACCAAATTATGCCTTAATAAGGGTTATTTCAATATTATGATATGTTGTAACAGAGTAATAATACATAATCAGAAACGGAGTAGATTACATTTAACAGAGTACTAATAATCCTGTTTCAATTTATGAAGAGGCGGTTGAATGCGAAGTGAAGGTTGACATTTGATTGACGGAAATTGAACACATTTCTAGAGTTCTCCCGACGGTTATTGCTAAAAAAAGGAATCACAATTCAATTTAATCAGCCTCTCTTCTGGTTTCAGGTTTTTTGACTTAGAGTCACCATTTTTTTCGTTATTCGGACAATTTTCACTCAGTTTATTAGATGGCAGCAATGTATAGATAATAATGGTAGATATTTTTACTAAATAAATATGTTGAATGAAAAAAAACTAATTTCAATATTTCCGTAAGAATCGTTAATTACGTATTTTAACGCCTGTCTTCGCTTCCTACACCTACATATGCAAAGACGACCGCGGGGAAAACAGGAGCGCGGGGAACACGTCAGCTGACCGATAAACGCCCGCGCCCTACTGCCGACTCTTATATTTAAACTTTTATTTTAAAGCATTTGTAGTACTGGAACCTTTAAATTCATTATTCATCACATAGATGGCTCTCTTTCCATCAGATGATCCGTTTTCTTTTATTTTACGCAGAAATGCTTTTCGCACCTCACCACACAAAGGCGGAACAACACTGACCCACCGTAGATAACACCCCCGACCGAACCACCACATGAGCCGACAGCTATACAGATGAATACAGATTTAGCCGTTTAGCCGTGAAAGTGTAACAGCCAGAGTAACTTACGTTATCGCGTTTGACAAGTGATTGAAATTTCTGTATAATTTCGTTTAAAGTTGAAAAAAAAACAGCCTAATATAAAATTCAAAGAGCGCACTTACTTAACATGAGTTCTTTTAATTTTTCTTTAGAAACGCTATGTTTAAGTGTACTTTGGTGATATAAAAGTATCTGTTGTTTTCCAATACGGAATTATGGCACACGCTTTGCTACTTACAGTAGAAAGCCAATATTTGTGCGGCTTTTTGCAGCAACAACAAACACCGTGATACGAGAATTATATATGTTAGCTTTTTATTGTATGTAGAAGTTATCTTCTATGATAGTCTATTTCAAAATGATGGTGTTAGGAATTTACCTGCCCCTTTGGCCTAGTAGATAGCGTATGCGACAAGTGTTTTGGGGTTTTCCTTAGGAAATTCCTAATAGCAGCCCGGAGTTTGGAACTTTGGCGGTGATTCACGCCCGTGCATGGAGAGCATGTAAAGCCGTAGGTCCCGGTTGTCATGAACATCTATGGCAATCGTTATTGGGAAGTCAGTGCCCTCAAATTTACTGACAACTAGTTCAACTTTTTAATTTCAGTTCTCCTTTAGGGTTGCAGAGGAGCGCCGTGGAAAAACTGATATTCAAGTAAAACCGGTTGAACTAGTAGCCGACCCCAAATAAACTTGGGAATAAGGCTGGGAAGAAGAAGTGTTAAGAATTTATATAATGGTAGTTAATTTAATAAATAATTGAAAAAAAAAACTACTAAATATTATCATAACATTAGAAGCATTTCATAGAATAAAGTAGCATTTACCAGTATTCAATTTATTATGTGGTATTAGTTTCAACGTAAAACAAAACCAAAAATAAAACAACGTGTTTAAACAATATTCTATATTGAAATAATACTTCAAAAGTTATTAGTAGCACTGTATTCATTCGGTTCATATAATTTTGTACTGGAGTGAATCTGAATGATAATAAAGTTGGCTATCAGGGGATCAAACAAGTTACAAAAGCCAAACCGAAATGAGGTTTATTTACTCGTACATGTTTCGGACGTTTTGTAGGCTCAACGGTTATTGTTACAATAGTGTACACGGTTTTTAGAACACATATGTTCAAAAACTTTTTCATTAGCACTTTGTGCGCTAATGAAAAAGTTATCAGTCCTATACATTTTGTAGACTGTAGTAGTTGTTAAAATAGTATACATGGATTTTAGGGCACATCCTCGTATATTAGATTTTTTTTTAATTTGCGCACATAATAAATAGGAGTCATAAACCAATGGTCACAAAAAGAGATATTAGTACTGAACAATATTGATGAAAGAGGGAACTCAGAGCTAATTATATAATATTATAACTATTTAACAAGTAATAGTCTGGTGTATTTATTTTATTATGTTTGAAACTTTTGTAATAAGCATAAATTATTTAGAGACAGAAAAGGTAGAAATATAAATAATATGTCTCACATAAATATAATACAAAATAATAATGAATAACAATTGTGTAAAATTTCGGAATCGAAATAAGGGTCATCGTAAAGGTTTAAATAAAAATACTTGACTGAAATGTTTCTGAATAATCATTGTTTCATTTTGTTTAATAAATTAATAATATTATTAAAAGGTATTTTTATAATAGCCTAACGCCTCAGTAGATAGCGGTGTCCTGACATTATATACATAGGTACATGCAGCATAGCATGCAGAATTTGATCGACGTCGCTCGTCTTTTAGTTATTTTAATGACAGTCATACCCACCCATCCTTGCTTATAGCCTTTTTAGGGCACCGTACCCAAAGGGTAAAAATGGAACCCTATTACTAAGACATCTGTACATCTGTGATAGATAGACAGTTGATATCATACAGGTAATATTCATATTTAAGAATTATTTTAAAACTAAGTTACTTTACGTTTAATTATTTCAGCTTTAAAGCTTGTTTTTTCTCGAGTTGTTTTCTAGCACAACCAGCCTCCCGATAAATTAGCAGGCAGATACCTATTTGAAGTTCATTGGCTATTTTATGCAATTGTGAAGAATTATTCTTCGCTAGAGATATATTGCATTTTATATATGCTGCAGCTTTGCTTACAATCTACTACTACTACGACTACGAACGATCGTTTACATAAGATTGCAAAACTCAAAAGACTCCAGAATATCTAATGCACTAGACTTTTAGAATATAATATTTATAGTACGACTAAAACAAAGCCAAGCGCTAGTCTGAGTCTGCACACTGAGAGTATTATATTGTATCTACATTGTGCTTAAATAATTTTATAACCTAAATTCAATATTTTTTATGACTAATGGATAAACATTGTTCAAAACAATTTTAATCCATTAGTCACTTTGATGGACTCTTAGATTTTCCTTTTATAGGTGCTTGGCCTCGGTTCTCAATAAATCTGATGAATATTTTATGTTAATTTTCACTTATTGCCCCTTACACGATTCTGAAAAAATACGTCTTGAGTAGGTTAATAAATTAGACAGAGTTGACACTTGACATGAAAAAGTAATCTCTTTTTTGTAAATAATATATGAGAGTAATCAGTAATAAATTTTTGAAAATAAATTCCATAAATGTCATAAATGAGATAATTTACTCACTGAGTAAAGAAAATTTTAGTAGTACAAGTAAATAATATATAAATAAATGGTGTATTTATTTTATCATATATTAAATTATTCATATACCGCTAAGTAGTTTAATGTGAGCATGCTATTTTTTTAATATTAGTTTCAGATGTGTAAGTGTCTTATTAATTTTGCAGACAGCACAGACACAGACTTAGTAGTACACTGTAATGTGTAAGCATACATAGTTTCCCAGTCAAAACAAAAAAAACGGACATGAACGAGTCGGACTCGCCCACCGAGGGTTCCGAACGTAGGATTTATTTATTTGTCTACCAAAATTTTCTCAGAAATCTAGGTGTGATAATAGGGGGTAATTACAATATTTTTTTATTTTCGTTTCACAGACATCGAAGACTAGGAACGGATATATTAAGCATTTTTTAACCTAAATTTAGAGGTCTGACTTTTTCACAACTTCAGGAGACCGTAGACCTGAGTATACAATTTCAATTTCAAATCGATAATTTTACACGTTACTGAAACAAGGGATATTGACAGTCAGACAGACAACACAGTTATCTTACAAGGAATCCCATTTTTTCCTTTTGAGGTACGGTAGCCCAAACACTTGGAAGAAATCAAATAAAATTAGATTTTTTTTGAATAATGAAATGTGAACAATGAAAAAAAGAATGTTTAAAATAATCAAAGTGAATCTGTTAATAATAAAATTAACACAATTACATTTATATAACGAAATTCGCATACTACACGAATGCCACAATTTACAAAGGAAACTCGCTGCTGCTCGACATTTATGACGTCCTTTGTGTTTCTCTCTCACTGAAAAATCTACGTTTTATCTGGTCTCAATAATTTGAAGTAGTGTTAGGGTTTTTAGTATAAAATTTTAAACTAATTTCTTTAAGATTCATACAGCAAAAAAATTTGCTTGTTAAACCGCCATATGTATACCGTTATAACCGCCACCTAAAGAAATATTTAGAAGAGGAAAACCTTACAATTTAAGAACAGTATCTTATAATATAATATAATCTGTCATTTTGCATACATTTTTTTAAGCTTATTTTGAGAGTGATATACGGTCTGATTTCGTACTTTGTTTTATGACAATCAGACTGCCGAGAAATATGTGGGTCTAGTTGTTAGTGTGTGCGGCTGCTCATCAAGAGCTCTCGGGTTTGGTGCCCGGGTCAGACCAAATGATTGATTCTGTGGTGACTTTAATATAAATATTCTCGAATATAACTGTAAAGTCGAATATAACTGTTAAGTTTTTAAGTTTATTGAAGTCAATAATCTATGTAACGTTTTCTTTGAACCCACACGTAGTACAGCCAGTAGTGCCACTTGTATTGATAATATTTTTACAAATGTGAAACCAATTAATAAGTGTATTGTAAGTGAGCTAGATTCAGATCATTGCGGGCAATTAGTTACCTTTACGCGAACAAAACCAGAGGTTCAAAGGAAGCGCATTAGTTACGTTCCGATTACGGAGAACCACATGAGCCTGTTCAGGAATAATATGGCGGATAAGTGGTTAAGATTGCCCTATGATAGAGACCCAAATCAATCTTTCGCTTTATTATTTAATATGCTTAATAATGAATTTAAATTAATTTTTACATCAAAAACATTAACGATTAGTGATCGTGTAGTATTCAGTGACTGGGCTACTGTGGGTATCTATAAAAGTCGACAACGGCTATATGAGCTTTATTAAGAAAAAACATACAATCTTAACTTAGATTTTATAGAATATGTCAAATATTATTCAAAAACGTTTAAACGAGCCTGCTATGTTGCCAAATCTCTATATTTCAAAAACAAAATAAAATCATCTGGAAATAAAATAAAAACTATATGGGATATTATAAACGCTAAAACCGGAAGTTCCATTGTACGAAATCGTGACTTCCATTTAAAAATTAATAATGTAGATATAAAGGCGGATGTGAGGGTAGCGACTGAGTTTGAACATTTTTTTACCAGCATTCCGATTAGAATAACCAAAACTCTCTCGTTATCCTCTGTCTCTGCTTTTTGTTTATTAGAAAATAGTGTAAACCGGTGTGACGCAGGTTTGGAATTTTCAGTTGTTAGTGTAAATGATGTTATCAAGGCTTTTAAAAGCATAAATGTAAAGAAGACAACTGATTTATGGGGACATTCAGTACATACTATATCTGCAATAATTGAAATGATATCCCCATATTTAGTAACTGTTTTCAATTCTTGTATCGCATCTGGTGTGTTTCCTGATCTGATGAAACAAAGTAAAGTGATTCAATTATTCAACTCTGGTAGCAGTTCAGATCCATCTAACTTCCGACCTATCTCAATACTTCCAACATTGAGTAATTTTTTTGAAAAATTGCTTATAAACCAAATGTTACAACATTTTATTAAGAACAACTTGGTTCATCAAAAGTTAAGTTGTTGTTGTTGTTTAGTTGTTTAAGGTCGTTCAACTACGGACCCGGGCGTGGAATTGCTTAAACATATATTGGCGCCTGGGAGGATTCACAGGATGCGTTTGGTATTTTCTTTGACTTGTCTAAGGCTTTCGATTGTGTCCATCATCCTACACTCATCAGGAAGTTACAACACTACGGAATAAGAAATAATGCTCTAACTATTCTAACGTCGTATTTGAATAAAAGAGTTCAAAAAGTTGATATTACACACGACACGGCGGCTTTTGCTGTAAAAAAGATTCGACATTTAACTGATGTTGATACAGTTATAATAGTTTACTTCAGTTACTTTCATAGCATAATAACTTACGGTATCCTACTCTGGGGTAACTGTGCAGATATTAATGTCATATTTGTTTTACAAAAACGTGCAGTTTGAGCCATTTATAAATTAGGCCCTCGAGTTTCTCTCCGCTCCAAATCCTCCTAGCCATTATTCCCAATTTTATTTGGGGTCGGCTACTAGTTCAACCGGATTTACCTGAATTTCAGTTTTTCCACGGAGCGACTGGCATCCAAATTTAAAGAGATAAATATTCTGACTGTATCTTCACAATATATACACGAAAATTGAATTTATGTTCAAAGAAACTTAGCAAAGTTTCCTAAACTCAGTGATGTTCATTCGGTAAATACCAGAAACAAACATAATCTTTGTGTTCACGTCACTCGTCTCCACAGAGTAGGCAACTCGTTCATGGGACATTGTATACGCTTTTACAATAAACTCCCTATTGCTAATAGGAATTTGCCATTACGGAAATTTAAGAATACCATTAAATCTAAGTTATCCGCAAAGGGGTATTATACCATAGCAGGATATATTGATGATAAAACCGCCTGGGATTGAGCTGCCCATTCTGCACATGCTGTTTATTTTCAATGTTTAAGTTTATGTTGATGTGACGATAATTTATAGTTAAATTTTCATTATATATTTAACAAATTAATTTGAAATTGTTGCTATTTTTTTAATTATTATCATTAATTATTATAGTTGTGACTCAAATTGTAATTATCGCTTTTATATATGTCTTATGCATTTAAGAATATTGTCTGGACTTTAAAAGAGACTGTGATCCATGAGTTTGTTTCGTCCTTTCTTTTCAGGGATAGTCCAGTTAGGAAAGGCCGAACTCATCTGCTCAAAAGAAAAATTTAACTTGCAAAAGTGTTAATGTAACCTAATTGCAGAATAAATGATTTGATTTGAATGTTTGTATGATCTGCAAATATTTGTTTCAGAGTTTGGGTGTTTTCTATGTATATTTTGGTCTTTACAAAAAAAAAGTATATCTGTATATTAATTATTTCAATAATCTAGTACCCACAGTACACGCTCTGCTCAGTTTGGGACTGCTTATTGTCACTTTATGGATGTACTCTATATATATACTTACATGATTAGCTAAACAATTTCATATTACAAAACATATAATACACCTATTTCTTTAGCCCCTGTTTATATACAGTTATTTCTTTTCAATGTGTGTATATAGGTAAATATCATTAGGGAAAGATATGTCTGCCTCCAATTCAATCCGATTTTCCAACAGTCTGTATTCTCACTAGCTTGTGTCCTTATTGAAACGCTAACGAATCCTCCAAAACGTATACCTACATTTAAATCTCACTCAGTCATCTACTACAGTTTATCAACCACCGAAATTAAACCTACATTGTGAAATGCAATAAAGAATTGAGAATTGAATTTAGTAATTTGTAAGTCATTTTCATGTAGGTTTTGTAAATATTTGATTTTAAAGTATAAATAACTGATCGAACTTTAAAAACAACCTTGCTCTTGTTATTTTCCAAGGCGCTAAGTTTTATCTAAAATATCAATAATTATTTTTTTCAATCTCTGTAAATTATTCCGATTGATGTTATTCTTTCAACTTTTTAAGTTACTGAGGAGTGGCGAAAATTATGAACAAATTGGTTTTTGTTCATAATTTTCGTAACATCTGAGTTAAATGTATATTTTTAGAATTTGGAATAGTAGTTTTTATAAAGCATCTCAATGTATTAATCTTTGATGTTGACGTGCAAAGTGGTATGTTTTAGGTAGTATAAGTAGAGCCACACTGTGGGCCGGTTCGACCGATTCAGTACTACCCTCACCCGGACAACCAACCTAAACATGTCGGCTTTCGTGTTGGTTGGTGAATTTCGTTGGTGAGTGCGAAAGTGCGGTAAAGATGCAAAAATATCTTAGTAGACCGCCATAGTGTGGGTCATAATGCTGCATCTGTACTCACAATGAGGATGGTGACCCTTACTCTTAGATTCTACTCATGCTTTCCATCAGGCACAGTAGTCACTTGGTAGGCTTAAATATAATGTAAAAAGTTACTAGAAAATAGTACACTCAACAAACACGATACAAAATAGAACACAGGCGAAATGACAAGAATACGAGTTCACCAATAATAAATGTAATCCGGTAAGCTCCACGGATTTATCAGAAAATGTACAGTGATATCAACATATTTCGTAACATTTGTAACAAATCAGCAGATCCGCCTTAAATAATTTTGGTAGCAGTAATATTCTTTCTAATCTTTTTAGGGTTCCAGAGTACATGTTTTGGAGTCCTTATAGATTTGTCATGTCCGTCCTCGACTTACCGTCCAAATGGTTTTTACCATTTTTTGATTTAGGTATCCGTTAGCGAGTTATTTAGCTCCAAAACACATTTTAAAAAAAACAACACAATGTCTCCGCTTGCCTTAAAGCTAAGATGCGGGCTTAAAAAATCTGAAAAAAAATGTGATAATTGGTAGTTATTCCATATTAGAACACTAGATTATGTATGCATTTGAGAAAATAAACAATCGTAATTATCCGTTTGGAAGCAATTATGATGTCGCAACAACCCATAGATTACAGATGTGTTAAACTTACATATTTTGTTTTTTTAACCATAACCATAACGTCCTACTGCCGGGCATGGGTCGGAGAGGCCATATGTCACGCATGGTATATCACAAATTATAAAATCTGTTGTAAATAAGACTGTTAGAGGTACTTAGAATGCTGTTTCTTAAATTTCAATTTTACAAAATTTGAATGATGGTTTTTGAATGGTTAGCCCGATTTTAATAATTCAAAAAGTAATTTACAGGTACTGTATTATTTAGCCTTGTCTGAATTTTTATTAATTAATTTGATATT
The DNA here is from genome assembly GCA_932526445.1 of Phragmatobia fuliginosa. NCBI lineage: Eukaryota > Metazoa > Arthropoda > Insecta > Lepidoptera > Erebidae > Phragmatobia > Phragmatobia fuliginosa. Next base: position 26,660,717 of record OW052057.1, on the reverse strand, counting down.
ATTTTATTCTATTAAGTTATATTTATATTATTCATATAATTTTAAGTAATTGGTTTGAATTAGCATGAGTACCAAGGTATGAATAATCTGTTTAATTGGGTAGCAATATTACTCTTGCATATATTAACATGAAAAGTAGTTATTGTGATTTATATGTAATAGTTACACATATCGATGTCTTCTATCTCTGAAAATGTAATAGAACGTCATTTTGATCTATTGTCAATAGTTTCTCCAGCGTACGCAAAACAGAGATTTTTTGAGAATTTTTTAACACCTTGGGTTATAACGTTTTCATAATTTTTTTTAAGTATTCTATAACTTATGTTCATCAGGATTCTAAAAGTGAAACACTTTTTAAATCGATGCAGTAGTTTCAAGCCTATTGATTTCAAACAAACAAAAATCAAGTCTTTCGTTGGCTGACGCTTGGTAAATATTTCAGTGCAAGCAAATTTCTACATCAAACACGATCACTGTAAAGCAAACTCACCCTAAATACTGCACTTAGCTTCAACGTTAAATTCCCTGAACTACGTAACACGCTCCACTTTATTGGTGGTTATATTTGCAACCTACCTCGTGATATCGTGTGAATGATCGACCGGTGTTTATTTCTTAGTAGCTTGACAAGTGAGTGAGTAATATTAAAAGGTTTCTGTTACCAATTGAATTGTGCATTGTAGTTTATATCAAGTCACATAAATAATCCGACTTTAGGACTGCTGAATAAGTGTCAATCCTTTTTTTCTGCCAAGCCTTTATTATTCACAATAATATTTCGGGAATTCTAATAATTTAACCATTTTACATAAATTTCAGGTAGTCCGATTACTGTCATCGTACCTCCACAATCACAGAAAATTAATCAATTAGAACGTTAAACTTGTAGAGGGCACGAATGCCATAGATTTTCATGATAGAGATCGACTGCTTAAAGTGTTCTCCGAAGCACGAGCATGAAACATAGAATTTCTAGTAAGAAAAACCCAAATATAGACCAGGGTAGAAGAGAAGTGGGCTAGGCGGGTCTGGGCCTTACTACATACTTGCTATTTCGTAGCAGCTGTAGAACAGAGCAGTGTACAACATCGTTTATAAAACTACACGTGCACGCTGAGTTATTTTCTACGAAATACCTTTTGATGGTCTAAAATTTCTCGTAGGTCACTCAGGTATTCGGTCGGGATGACGAGGGGACAGCGCCGGATCTAGAGCCCGGAATGCTACGGCGGAACGCACATGCTCAAGCTCTGCGGTGTTGTTGCTCAAGCTCTCTCGAAATTCAGGGTTGTGCTAGCCAACGTGCTGTCGGAGCCGTTCTGCCTAACTTCGAAGCGTGGGTAGAGAGGACCGGATGTGTCACCTATCGGTTAACTCAGATACTCACCGGGCACGGTTGCTTCGGTGAGTATCTGAATCGAATAGGTCGGGAGGCTACAGCACAATGCCACCATTGTGGGTCGGACCGGGACTCCGCCCAGCACACGCTGGAGGACTGCCCTGCTTGGGAGTCCGAGCATCGAGTCCTGGTCGGACAGATTAGACGAAACCTGTCACCACCAGCATTGATCGCGGCAATGCTGGCGAGTGGCGAGGGATGGGAAGCCGCGGTCTCCTTTTGTGAGAATGTTATGCTCCAGAAGGAGTCCGCAGAGCGGGATCGGGAAAGGGCTGATCCTGCTCGAAGGAGGCGGCGAAGGGGACGCGGTAGAGGCCGCTAGCTCCCCAATCGTCGCCTAGGGTCGCTGCGATCACATCCTGGGGAAATGTGACCGCTGCAAACGACTCGAGATAGGTGGACACCCCCGGTGCGGCCGGGGGGTGTCGTCTAAGGCGGGTTGATGGTCCGCCTCTTATACAGAGTGGTGAGAGGCGCAGCAGCATCCTGCCTGGGGGTTGAGTTTAGTCACCCCGAGATGTACCCCAGATTAGGGGTAAGGCAGGTGGGACATCAGAAGCCGCTGATGCGATCCTGGTGTTCCTCCCGACTGCCGAGGTAGGCCGCCGCGGGGTTTAGTGGGTAAACCAGTTGCCCGGGAGTCCCACACACGCCCTTCGCTTGCCCCACGAAGGGTATGGTGCCCAAAGCATTCCCCGCGTAAAAAAAAAAAAAAAAAAAAGGTCACAGGTATTAAATTATCTTAAAATAGTAATAAATAGGCATATACGCATACAATTTTAAGAAGATTCTGCAACTTTCTTAATATATTGTAGATGTTTTATTTAATATTAACTTTATTATTTATTTGTTTGTTAATTAAAGTAGTATATTTCGATTTGCAATATTTTTGTTTATCATTGTAACATGTAATTTTACATTTTTCGAGTGATTAAAGTTTAATAAATATCTCAATAACGATTATAAAAATCGAATTCTAGTTTTTTAATTTTTTTCATTTACTGAGAAGATTAACTATGATAATATATATATTATAAGCCACAACGGCGGTAGTTGTCATTTTTGTGGCGCCATCACTTCACTGCGCTTGGTTATAAATAGGAGTGATCTGTTGTATCGGGAGGCATTTCTGACGAATGCGTCGCGGAGTGTGGATCATTGTCTATGGACAATTAGTACTACTCTGTTAACAGATGTGGAAAGCTGTCTTTGACAAGTTAGTACTGTCTGAATTGCGGTGGGTGCGAGGAAAGCTGTCTAACAGCTAGTACAGCCCTATGTGACCGCCCTTGCTGTATAACTAACTGTAATTTGTTTAGATTCGTTACTTAATTAACGGTTGTTTGTGTCTAATTGCATTTCTAAGATTATTTTGTAATTAATGAAATAAATTGTTTAGAATTAAAGTAAATTGTTAAGAATTATAATTATTTTTATTATTTTTCACTTCTGGACTCTAACATCAGAAGTGGGATCGATCTACGCTCACAAATTATTAATTTTCAAGATTTGGGAAACGATCAACTACCGACATTTAGTTAGATATTTTCATTTAATTTGCCTATACTTCATTATCTAGGTGTCTTACGATAGAGAGCATCGACAAATGCACAATAGATCGCGCTGTCATATAGAACCAAAGTGAATATACGCAGTGATTCGCCTCAGAGGTCCCGGGAACGATAAACGCGTTCGTTTGTTAGAAAAAAAGGCATTGCACACTATTAGTGCTCATTTGAACGCTATCGAAATTCAGTGTTCGTTGTGATTTTTCATAAGGGAATCAGACTTTTGTGATATTCTTATCCGCTCTAAATCAAAGTCAAAAATCAAAACAAAGTCAAAACATAGCAAATATAAAAATCGTAAAGGAAGTGACGACTAATATATTTGGTTTTTAGTGACAATTACAAACGGTTTTAAAACGATTATTTTAATAAAATAATGAGGGTACTTGTACTTCACGCTATGTTTCGGTTTGTTCGTGTTTATAATGCTTTCTTTTCAGATAGTAAACATTGTGCTAAGCGATGGAAACTGCATCCGTGCCAATGTACAAGGTGTACAATGTGGTCAACCAGTGCCGACACGGTTATGAGAGAAGGTTGGAAGCTTCAGTTATGAAAAACTGTGAGTTCAATCAAATCATATTTACATGTGGAGTTGTGATTTATTTTCACATAATTTTGATATGTAGTGTACGAATGTAAATCGTATGCGCAATTTAAAGTGATAAAAATATCGCGACTGCTCGGGGTGTATCATCGGAAAATGCCTTATAGCTGATGCAAAGCTGTGGTTTAACGAAAGAGCTTAAGTAATGATCTTAGTTGGTTGAATTTTAACAATGAACTTCTACCGTTTGTTATTGCAAATATTTTGTTTAACGAGATTAAAACTTTTCGAATTTTTGTATCCATACCACCTGTGCATAAACAACTGGGCTTCTTTACTATGGATGATGAATTAATAGCAGTTGCAGTTTTAAAGTGGCTGCCTAATGCAAAGCTAACCACATTTTAATCGATTTACGTAAAATGAAACTAAGTTGCACTAACGTAAGTACGCTGAGAATAATACCCACGCACGTTGTGATTAATTTATTTATCTTTCTTTATGGAAAAATAGATACTTGTCAGATTATAACAAGGTACAGTGTGCAAACCAAGTTACTAGATATGTTTCTCCGTAAATGTAAAAATTTAAATGACCATTATTAAACAACTAGCTTTAGCCAGCGGCTCCGCCCGCGTGTATGTCGGTTATCGCGGTAAAAAGTAGCCTATGTCCTTTCTCAGGTTCTAAACTATTTGAGTTTCAAAATTCGTCAAAATCGGTTAAGCCGTTTAGGCGTGAAAACGTGACAGACAGACAGTTACTTTCGCATTTATAATAGTAGGGATGATAAAAAAAAAATAACAAGAAAAAGTTGATGATCAATTACATTTCTAATTTTTATTTTGATAATTCGATGGGGCTATTCTTTTATATTGGTGGTTGGTGAGAGCAAATACATCGAGAGTTTAAAAACGTGTGTTGTAACTATTCACAATACGGCAAAAGGGGGCGTGGACAGCAGTGCTAGTCCTTACCGAAGTCTGTATAAAACAGCTTGAGAATCTTCCGCCGTATGTCACATTATTTACTAGTAATTTTATCAGTCAACTGTTATTGTAAAATCTGTAGTGTTATGACATCGAGTGCCAAACGTTTAGGTTCTAAAGTTATTATGTTAAATTTATTTTATAGTTACGAGTAGGTAATACCAAAATGACTACAATTGTAATTTATGGTTCAAAGAAACTTCTTTAAATTCGTCTTTAGACGGCGTATATATTTAAATACGTAGTTTGGACTCCAAACTGGAACTTCATATTGCAAATGTAATCTTATTGGGTTTACACAACGTCAACAACAAATTTATAGAAAGATTATGATAACGTGTAACACATCGTATGTTTGTTAATTATGTTTTGATATGTTTATGAAAATGCCAAATATTGATACCGGTAACGACTACATGTCTATCGATCTTATTAGTACGTCTACTTAGGCATAACTTTAATAATGGGTTAAAGTAATTGAAGCATTATGAAAGGTTTTAAATACCCTCACTAGTGTCAGGTATTAAATTAACGTGAAGTGTTAGTTTGCGAGACATTATGTTGTTTGTGAAACTATAAGTACTAATGGTCAGGTTAGACCGAGCTAAAACAAGGTTTAATCACTAGCCAATGCGAGAGTACCAAGTAGTGTTACATAAAGATAAGGCTAGCTATTTCGGGTTTTAAGTTTTAAGATCTTAAACAAAAACATTCTAGAACACTGATAGTAAAGGTGTGACATTCGTATGTGATCACGAGTTCATGTTCATGAGGACATTACAAGCCAGCACAGGTTGTGATCTTTTTCTTCCTGACAGAGGTACTTATTGAAACGTCAGTACTAGTGTGTACTGAGTAGTGATGGTTTCGACTGCTTTGTTGGGCCAACAGTTAGTGTATGCGACTACTGTTCAATATAGGTTCGATTTCTGGGTTGAACAAACAATAACTAATAATACTATGTACTTCTAATTATAGATATGCTTGTCACGGCCCGAAGTTTAAAAGTTGTGGTCAACGCTCCGTGACTCGAATGAGTACAAAGAGTCGACGGTCCTACGCCTGATCTCTTTCGGGTCATGTTGGGTGGCCGTCTCATCGAACCAAAGGCGTACACCTGTGTTAGACAAGTACTTGCGTGCTGTAGTGTCTACTGTGTTTTTGGTTGGTCACCATTGGGACTGGCCGCCGTAGCAGAAAGGTAAAAAGGTTAAAATGGTAAGGTTTAACTACAGACTCGAGACGATCGACTATAAGCAGACGGTGGCCTATTACAGTAAGTGATTGAACGGCACCTGCCGGACAAGCCCTGGTCCATAAAATTACTTTGAGGGCAATTAGTCTGAACTCGAATTCACTGCGTGGGCATACTTGAACATGTTTCGGGTTTGCTTGACGCCAATCGTCAAGCTGCAGACATAACCAAAACTGGTGACCCGGTATCATATCCTAAGAGCTTTGCGATTATTGGGAACATCCTTAACCGAGTACCGTGAGACTTCTGTAACATTTTCTGACATCCTCCGGGTCTTGCGTCCTGAGAGATATGCGAAAGTTAGTAACATTCTTGACGGTATTACTGCGTACATACTGAGGGCACTGTTATTTTTAAATATCCTAAAAGCTTTGCTTGCTAGTATCGCCTTCTAAAAGCTCTGATTATTCATGACGATAATGAAGCATATTGGTGACGTTAAAGTAATACCGTATTCAAAATTAATGCAATGTTTCATGCTTTCCTTAGATGACAACGATGCATTGAGAGCCTCGTCACTGTGCAAGGTGCAGTCTACGCGAGCTGAGCCCGGGCTGTGACCTGGTGTCTGCTGCTGCCTGGTGAGGCGCAGACTTGCGGCCTGCTCGCTGTATCGCGAGGTGCGGACTTGCGTCCTGCATGCCGCTCAGTGATAAGCGGACCTGCGGTCTGTTCTCCGTGTGCCCGAGATGCAACCTTCCGCCTGTTCACCGTGTGTACGAGACGCAATCTTCGGCCTGATCCCCGTGTGCGTGAGGTGTGGTGCAATGTATGGCGGATGGTGGAGAGCATGATTTGTGTATATTGGAATGGACCCATGGACAGGGTAACCAGCCCCAAACTCGTGGTCTTCCTGAGATAATTTTAAGACCCATGGACAGGGTAACCAGCCCCAAACTCGTGGTCTTGTTGAGAGAGGTAAGACCCATGGACAGGGTAACCAGCCCCAAACTCGTGGTCTTGTTGAGAGAGGTTTAAGACCCATGGACAGGGTAACCAGCCCCAAACTCGTGGTCTTGATGAGAGAGGTTTAAGACCCATGGACAGGGTAACCAGCCCCAAACTCGTGGTCTTGTTGAGAGAGGTTTAAGACCCATGGACAGGGTAACCAGCCCCAAACTCGTGGTCTTGTTGAGAGAGGTTTAAGGCCCATGGACAGGGTAACCAGCCCCAAACTCGTGGTCTTGATGAGAGAGGTTTAAGGCCCATGGACAGGGTAACCAGCCCCAAACTCGTGGTCTTGATGAGAGAGGTTTAAGGCCCATGGACAGGGTAACCAGTCCCAAACTCGTGGTCTTGATGAGAGAGGTTTAAGACCCATGGACAGGGTAACCAGCCCCAAACTCGTGGTCTTGTTAATTTTAAGTTTAAATGTTTAAGACACACACTTATGATAACTGTTCTTATGATATTATGGTTCTTATGGTAACGGTAGACCTTCATGCTGAAGTCTACTCTTGTGTTAGTACTAAGTTTCTAGTTTTATTTTAAATGTATCTAACAGTGACTGTTTGTTTCTAATCTGGCGCGGATTATAAATAATCTTTCACTCTTTTCCTTGGAGGTTCGAACCTTTCTTATTCGTGTTAACTGTTATTATCTTGTAAAACTATTCGTTAACTCTAACTGTTTACGCTAAATTTGATAACTGTTTTTAGTAACTGACCAATTGGACGATGATGTACTTACAGAGGCGTCCAATAAACTTTTATTTTTGTACATGTTCCAGTAACCGCGAATGAGAACAATGAAGAAGTGTGGTCATCCGGACCTGCCGAGGACGTCAGGGTGTCAGGAGAGGCCGTATAAGCCACAACGGCGGTAGTTGTCATTTTTGTGGCGCCATCACTTCACTGCGCTTGGTTATAAATAGGAGTGATCTGTTGTATCGGGAGGCATTTCTGACGAATGCGTCGCGGAGTGTGGATCATTGTCTATGGACAATTAGTACTACTCTGTTAACAGATGTGGAAAGCTGTCTTTGACAAGTTAGTACTGTCTGAATTGCGGTGGGTGCGAGGAAAGCTGTCTAACAGCTAGTACAGCCCTATGTGACCGCCCTTGCTGTATAACTAACTGTAATTTGTTTAGATTCGTTACTTAATTAACGGTTGTTTGTGTCTAATTGCATTTCTAAGATTATTTTGTAATTAATGAAATAAATTGTTTAGAATTAAAGTAAATTGTTAAGAATTATAATTATTTTTATTATTTTTCACTTCTGGACTCTAACAATATATATATTTACATCATCGGAAAGTAGAGATTTCATCGGATAGAAAACACACCATTTTAAAAAAAAGTTGATATTTTGACGGATGAATTTTCGATTGAAAATTAGGGTTTTTTTCGGTATTCAGTCAAAATGGGGTGAAAAAATAGATATTTCAAATCAAATAAATTACGGCGTATTCAGGACATAAAAAGGTAAGTTTTCACTAAATTTCTTGAAAAAATATTTTTTTTTGTAAAAGATAAAAATAAAAAACCAAAAACTTGGTTTTTTGAATTTTTCACATAAATTTGTGGTTATGTGGAAAAAGTGTGTATGCAAAAGTTGTAGATCTTTTTAATACCTATAACTTTGCCATTTGACTTTTTTCCATAGGACTTGTAGTTTTGCCGGAAATCGAGATAAACCCTAAACCCTAATTTTTCCTTTAATTTTTGTAATATTCTCCTCCTTTTACAATGGGTTTCATCCTACTATAATTTATTTTGTTTTCAAACATTATCGGCACTGGTCTAATAGCACTTTCTGTGATTACAAAATAATATTCTTGCTAGAACCCACGAGGTCTTAAAAGAATCCTTCTAAGTGTACATGGGTGACGATTGGCACTTAATGCCAGGTAACTTGTGTGGTGAAATGGTTTTGGTATGAAATTCATTTATTCAATAGTTCAAAACTGCCATTGATTTAAGAGAACACTGCACTCGTTGTATTCGACATAAAGATAAAGAAATGGCAAAACAACTCTATGTTAACTCCTCGGGCCAACGAGCTATAGAGAGGCCAGGTCCTAACCTCCTTTCTAAGGAAAGGATATGTCCAGCAGTGTACTACCAAAAGTTATTGACTGCGATTATTTAATTATTTGTGCCTGACAACGTTCGAAGTAGCTGTTCGTCTTTTTTAAATTAAAAGCTGTCAAAACGACTCTGAGCGGTATTAAAGAGTGGTGGTCACCATCCTCACTGTATGTGGACATTGCAGAAAGGTGACCCACACTATGACGGTCTAGTGAGATGCTTTTACTCGAATCATAGGATATTTTTTCTATAAATAATCTAAAGTATTACATCACTAACAAACTTTTTTTTAAACTCCACTATATAACTACACTCAAAATTATTTAATATTCCAATTGTATACTCTTGTAAATCAGGGCACTGTAACAACGAGGCCGGTTAACGTCACGAGTTTGTTCGCATTCCTCCATGTGACATATAAATAAAGAACATCTCTGTATTGGACTGGAACCGTAGACTAAATTGAAATAAATGGCGGGAAAATAGAAACGTTACAATTTACTTTTATAAGACAATTGAACCTAACGCCTACGGGAATTTAGAGTCGTATCTACTTGAATGATAAAATAATTTAAAAATCAAAGGGCTATATGATAATAACTGAAAGAATTTAAATAGTTTCTGCACATTTTTTAAAGCAGGCACCACACTTCGCTATGCGCTATTCGTTATGCGGGATATTCGCGCGCATACGGCGAAGTGTGGAGAGTATATTCGTTTCGTTCACCATAAAAATGACAATGACACATCTCTACAACTCACATATTTGCCTTCTTTGATGCTTAATATATGATTTAATATACCATACCAATTCGAAGTGCGGATGGCATGTTTGTTGTTTGCGCGCATAACTAATATTTGGGCGAATACGGCGTAGACACATAACGAATAGCGCATAGAAGTGTGGTGCCTGCATTAAAATCTTCGACGAATATTCTTATACTTCACTAATGATCTCTGCTTATCCCACAATGACATTAGATTTCTCGAAATAAAATATAGTTAATGTGTTAATCTAAACTAAACTCTTAGAATATAATATTAAATAGAAGTCCGAAATACTCAGAACCAAAATCTCTCATAACTAACTTGCCCTCACGTGTGCATCGGTTGTCAGTTCAAAGTCGGTGTTTGTGGTTGTTAACAAATGTCTAATTTGATACAACTATCCGCTTTCGTGCATATTCACTAGTTTTGGATTGGCAAAGTTACTAATTAGAGTACTATCTTAGATTTTGACGTTGGCTTATGAAAAGGCAAACTTGATAATTGGTTTGAGAAATAAAGGACCCTTGTAATTTATTTATTTTCTTAGAATTAGACAAAAAGTAGGTATAAATCTTCCGTCAGCCGATGGACCGATATGTTTGCTTGATATCAGTCCAGCAGTGTAAGAATAACAGCTTTTTCTAAACTGATGTAAGGCATTTTTGACTCATGATTCCTCAATTAAGTGCTTCACGAGTGCCAGTATAATCGTTAAATGTCAATTAATAGATAACTTTGACCTGATTTTGACCTAAAAAATTTAAGGCAATTTTATAAAACAATGTTATAAGTAAACCATTTCTCGTGATTACTTTCTTCCGCCGGTTCAACAACAAAGATTCATTAATGGTTGTATTATTTTTACGCAACAAAAGACCAAGAATATAGAAAAAGTGTTTTTGAACTCATACTAATTGGTTTTGTTCTTGTTTAAATTCGTAACTAAAGTAATAACAATATTAAAATTTATGTATACTTCATAAATTTTGTTGAAGCGTTCTTGTACGAAATAATATGAGCACTTGCAGAGCACCTCCATGCCCCAGGTAATTAAAAAAACTCTGAACTATGTATAGAAAAACGTATATTTATGGTTGAAAATTGTAAAAGATTTGGAGAATCGGGTAAATAACAACTATAGTTTTTCGTTCGTTCGTAGTTTCAGTCGTCTCGTATAACGGCGCATTAAACCAGTTTAATTGCTATGTGTGTTAACAAGCTATTAATGGAGAATGCGATAGATAGGGTTGTCATAATTGTAGTGTTAATTCATATACAGTTGTTATTGGATATTGCTATCACAACTTTTATTATTAAAACATATAAAGATGATTTGAAGGTTTTAATTTTTAATTTACTCTAAGTAAAAAAAAAACTAAGAATAAGTTTTAAACAGATTGATTAAGAATTTAAATGACAATTTCACTTGGCAATTAAAATCAAGAATACAATCTTCACAGCTCTTTTAGCCCTACTAGAATTATTACTAATTTGATATCAAAAGAATGAAGTTGTGCTTCAATTCATCAATCCAACAATCAGTTTGTCAGATCAAAGCATTTAAAGATGCATGTATGTAGGAAACCAAAAATTAGAACAGATAGACCACTATATTTCCGGATTACACTCAATTAGTAAAGAAATTGCATTCAGTTCATTACAACTGGCGAATGGAATACAATATCATGAGTGTGGTTTTCAGAGCGTACCTATACGTACTACGGATAACATACAATACATTTATGACGGTGGAATATATAACACGTGTTCTTTAATTATTAAGTTCCTGTTTTGAATAAATAACTAGTATAAAATATAGATTTTATATAATGACACAGTAAATAGTTAAATGAATTCGGCTGGTTTTTATGAATGAACCGAATTCATTTAACTATTTTAGCTCTCGCTTAGTTAGAGCTAATAAATGAACTTTATAACATATTTCAATACTTTCTACGACTTACATGACATGACTTTAACATGGATTTGGTCTTCTCTTTATTTGTAAACCTCAGTAACCTCATCGTCATCATTTCACCCGAACGACACGCGACGTCCGTCGCCGGACATAGGCCTCCCCAACAACCGTCAAAGTATAAATACAGAAATATAAAAAATAACACTTAGGTATGTAATAAGTTATAGTTTTTATATTTACTTATATATTTACTCTATACGTTAATCATCACACAATAAAAATATTTTATGAGACTTATACGGGTAACTGTTATATATCTTGCGAAATTACTTTATCACAAGTTCTGAGGTAAGCATTGTTGTTTAGTGAGCTACGACGTGCTACCTACCTATTTACTTATTTAATTTACTTTCATTGATAAACTTTGAACAGTAGAAGTTTGAACACAGAAAAGTAATCAATATCAAAGCTTAATACAACACTTTTCTTAGTACTTTTACAGTAATTGCCTGTATTTATTGATACTTCAAACTTCCTTAGTACTCAATCATAAAAAAAAAATTGGATCTAATTATTTTGTTTGCATTACTACAATTGATTCGTAGTTTTTTCGATCAGACACGTACATTTTGTATATAAATAAATAAATAAATTGGACATATGACACACAACATCATCTAGTCTCAAACTAATCAGAGCTTGTATTATGGGTAGTAAACAACTGATATAAATACATAAAGATACTTTTTTTTGTAAATACATACATATTAAATAAAGAAACACCCAGACTCCGAAACAAATACTTGTGAAACACACTTTATTAAAAAATAATTAAACACACAAATTATATTTGGTCCGACCTGGGAATCGAACCCGAGATCTCTTGATCAGTAGCCACATACGCTACCCACTACACCAACGAGACCGATAAACTTAACAGCAAGTGGGCCAGACGCCGCGACGGTAATGCCTTATTATGGCTTGCCGTGTTTCCGATATTGTCACAGGAGACAGTTTGAGGACACAGCTACGAGCAATAGTAGCGATAAGGTTTGTTTTAAACTATTCTACGTACACTGTATTTTGTTATTTATTTGTAACTACGTAAAAATTTGAGGACTTTACTTTATGTAATTCCATTGGTTTTCTATACTATCACGGCTTAAAATAGTTATAACTTATTTCATACAAATTTAAATATTAATAACAAATCTATATATATAAAAATGAAACCCGTTTTCCTTGATCACGGCATCACGCGTGAATGGCTGGACCGATTTCACTAATTCTTGTTATTATTCGTTATTGGAGAAGGTTCTTACGGAAAAAAATATTATGAAAATCAATCAGAAATGTTGAAAAATAAACATTTAATTTTGCATTAAATATGCAAAATTAAATAAATAAAAAAACGCGCGTAACGAATGTCAATGTCATTCACAGCCATTGAGTGACGTTGAATTGGCGGTACGAAGTTCGCGGGGTCAGCTAGTAAATAATAAAATTACTGTTTACTTTTAAGAATTAACTACATAATAGTGTCGTTTTGCCATTCAGAATTAAATCATTCAAATCTATCGGGGCCTCTTTAATGTATTGAAGAAGAACCATGTCGTATTCTAACACTTCACTATCGGTATTTGTTTCAATTTAAAAACTTAACTACAGTAGATTTTTTGAGATTGAGAATGATGAAGAAAAAAAAAATAGTACTAACAAACGCACAATAAAATTAAAAAAATATATTTTAAAAGATTTGTAAACTACTCAGTACTCAATGATTAAAGAAGAGGGTGCACAATTGCATGAAATTTAAAATTAATAAAAATATTTTATTACTAATTATTTATATATTCTTTCGTAATTATAAGTAAGATCGAAGATAAAATACTATTAACTGAGTCAAAATACGAAATTTTGCGAGATTTATAACACTTTTCTGACGAGGTGCACACTGCACAGCCCTATCGTTAAGTGGAACGATTAGTCCCTAATTCGTTTGAAGGTTAATAAAATGTACAAGGGGACAATTCTGTTGTTCACGTACTAGAAAAAAAAAACTGAACTAGTGTTTTAGGCAAGAAATTTCTAATGTAATATTTTGTTGTATATTTCTTATTATACTAAATGTTTTCTCGCTGTTATTACAACCTTTCGTAAATTTCAGATTATCTGATCGAAACATCAAAACATTTCTTCACGGTCAATCTATGTCTATACTATTTCGGTTTAGCGGTTTATCCGTTAAACCGCAACAGAGAGACAGAGTTTCTATTAAATATATACTGTTAGTATGAATTAGTACGGATCCGAAGAAATAATTACAGCCTAACTTGAAATAGTAATAGTAATGGTATATCATAGTTTATTCAGCTTGCATAATAAATCTGAAAAGAGGATATACTCAATAAAGTATTGAATATACGTCCTGTGTCCGGCATGCATTCTATTCAATTTGTGTTGCCGTTTCATACACAGGATTTACATCAGGCTTATAGGATAAATCTCTAGTAAATTTTCTACCTCAAAGAGATAGTTCCAGAGGGATTTCAAATGTCAAGCATATTTTTAAAATGCTATCTCGTTTTATATTGTATAAAAGTAATGTCGTTTTCTTTTTAGATAAACCAGGCTAGACGAAATTGAAAAGATCAAACAAATATATCTATTATTTGATCATTTTCAATAAATCTTTAGTAGTCTACTGGGATAACTAAGCCTCTTCTTAGAAAGCAGATTTTGACTTATCATATTGGCTAAACGGCCTATCGGTGTATATTTTATTTATGTTTTTTTTTCTCTTTACAGTGCTAATGGCCCATGTGGCCTATGGCAGCTTAGTAATAAGTATCTACATCGAGAGAGTTTAGAGTTTTCTTCAGTTCTTACAACACCTACGGTATGCTATTCATAGGTGGTAGTATGTAATCATTACTTATGACTTAAAACTCGAAAAATGAATTCGAAACTTAAAACGGAAGTCTCTTTTTAAATATAAAATTCTCGTGACACAATGTTATACCATGCTCCTCCGAAACGGCTTGATCGATTTTCATGAAATTTTGTGTGCGTATCGGGTAGACTGAGAATTGGCCAACATCTTTCATACCCCTAGGTTGCGAGCGGAGCCGTCGGCATCGCCTGTTATTTATGTAATAGTTTTTTTTATACTCATGCTAATATTGTATGTAAATTCGAAACTAACTCTGTCACTGTCTTTTATGCTTTCACGGCTAATCCCTTCCCCGATTTCAATGAAATTTGCCAGTTTGATTCTTGAGGAAGGACGCGCGTGACGCCCTACCGCTATAACGGAGATACACTGGCAGAACAGCGGACAAAAGTATTTTAAACATTTAGAACGTACAACAGGATGATATCGAGAAATTTGGACAGAGTTAAGTAACTGTTAGTGTTGTAGCAACAGAATTGGACTAATGGCCTTCATGCATATTGTCTATTTCATTGAAACAGTTGACAGTAACGTAAATTAAACAACTTAATGTTATAAGACTAATTTCCTTCAAATGGAATGATGACTGTAAATGTTTTCCGGAGCACCTTAGTCGATGTTTTAATATTTACTAAACCTTCACATGTTTACAAATTAATTGAAGTAGATCATTTAATCAAATTTTTAACCGACTTCAAAAAAAAGGAGGAGGTTCTCAATTCGTCGGAATCTTTTTTTTTTTTTTTTTTTTTTTATGTATGTTCAGCGATAATTTCGTCATTTATGAACCGATTTCAAAAATTCTTTTTGCATTGGAATGGGCGTAGCTTACAGGTGGTCCCATTGTAACCGTATCGGGATCTGATGACGGGATCCCAAGGAAATCGAGGGAACTCCTCAAATATCATAGGCACAATGTCGCGATTTGGGTACTCGCAATAGTTTTTCATTGAAGTCGGTTCCTTTTTGTTAAAATTATGGTTTTACATCTCTTTACGGCCTCATTCTTGCCTTTCCAGTTACAAGAAAGAATAAATTTTAAACATTACAAACAGTAATTTAGAATCGTTCATCCTCTTTGACTCTGAAAATGCATTATTTTTTTTAAACATTTTTCTTCGACGTGAGACTCATAGTTGGTCATGGTCATGGACCAATAAAGGCCTGTGGATTGGAGAGGAATAGTATAATAGAGAAAAATCCTCTTACAGGCACATTTTAGACTTACATACAAAAACAATCGCTATCGCCTGTCACTATAAACTCAAACACAACTAATAAAACAAAAATCCTGATACCTACATTAAAAATTCGTCTTAGAAACCCTTTATTGTTTTTAAAAGACCTTTCTAATGATGGGAGGAAATGATGATAATGATGAGGTAGACGACAGGAAAAAAAATCAGCCCCACTCTACGTGTCGGGAAGGTACCACAAATAAAAATATATAAAAAAAAAATGTAGCACTTTGTCGACGTAATTACAACACATATGCAATCAAAGCCTTTTCATTCTAACACTTACCGTTGGGATGGTAAGTCGAGGACGGACGGACGGACGAACATGACGAACCTATAAGGGTTCCGAGTCATAAACTTCGGAACCCTAAAAACTACGAAATTGCACACAAAAATGCTAATGCATTCTATGTCACAAATGCATATAAAAAATTATAGTGAGGATCTCTGGTACTTTATATCTTGTTTCATACTTTTTCAGCGCCGTTTTTCGTCGTATTAGGGTTTTAGGTGGGTCACCTGCAAGGCGTAGATGGCCCGAGGTACGTCGGGGTTCCAGGGACTTCCTTCCGAGGGTACACCTGGCTCCTCGGCTTATAGTACCCGAGGCGGCGTGCGGTTTTGGTCGGTTCGAGTCCGACATAACCATCAACTGGTGGTATCCGGGGGGATTTCCGCAAGAAAAAAAAAAAAAAAAAAGGGTTTTAGGTAATGCGGTTAACATCAACAGAGTGATTCTATAGAAGACTCGATATAGGATAACTCTCGATGAAAGCAGCTTACAACATCAGTGTTCTTATGACTTCAAGCAACGATACCCAACAGTTAGTGGTTTAGTCTGTCCTTTTCAATGCGAAACTGTGTCGAGCGGCGGTTTGATACGTAGCTCCCCTTGACATACGTATTACAATGTAGTCGTAATACCACAACGTTGACGTAAATAAACATAGTTATGTTATTTTACATGGATTAATTAAATTTATTCTATCAAATTGCCCACATAATTTATATAAAACTTTACATACGAGTATATAGTTTTTGTTCAAATTAAGTTACAACTTTTCAGAACTTTATATAATTACTAGCTGATAAACTACGCAAGATAACATCAATGCAAAGAGAAGGAAAACTTGAAACCAACCCGTCTTGCCACCGTGGTATAGTAGGCCAATACCTCCTTTTCAAGGAGAGGCCTATGTCCAGCAGTGGACTGTTAAAGGTTGTTGATGATGAAAGTATAAAAATAGATTTTGGCCGATTCTCAGACCTTCCCGATATTTCATACAAATCGGCCCAGCCGTTTCAAAGGAGTATGGTAACTAACATTGTGACACGAGAATTTTATATCAAGAAGATTTGTGAGGGAGCCGACATGTTTATCATCGAAAACAAAACCAAGAGTAACAAGGTACTTGTACCTCTTGAACTGTATACTTGTACGTCCCAAATAAATGTTATAACCACCACGAGGTTATTTTATAAATAACTAGCTTTAGCCCGCGGATACTCCCGCGTCTATGTTGGTTGTCGCGGAAAAAAAGACTATGTCCTTTCTCAGACTTTAGACTATCTGAGTACGAAATTTCATTTTAATAGGTGCAGTGATTTGTGAGTTTATCGCGTACTGACACAGACGCGGCGGAGGACTGTATTTCATAATAATTATGTAGCGACTTGCCACCCGATTGAATACACTCGGAAGTCTTTTCTCGGATTCCTTCTACAACTCCTTTTAATATTCATGCACATTAACCTTGCTTATGAATCACTCGTAGCTGTTGCTGAAAACTGCATTAGAACCCTTCGATACCCAACCAGAACAAATTTTGATATGATGACCACCATCATTTAATATGTGTCAGAGTATAATTTAACTCAACTCTGCCTGATGGGAAACATGAGAAATCCAAGAGTAGGGACACCATCTTCATTGACAATGAGTCACACTATGGCGGCTAATGCAACAGCACAAATGCTAGCGTTACTCTACTCTTTGTATGTATCACATTACAAATGACACCTTTAATAGTCTACGACTGGAACTAGATTCCAATAAAAACTTTCGCGACTTCTGTCTATCAATATTCAAAAAATTCTATTAATAAGACGAATTCTTATTCAAAAGCATTCACTGTTAAATCTGTACGATCAAAGTAGAAAATTTTGAGGAATATGGAAAAAGTTAGTTTTTCTGTTAACAAATGACTGCTAGTGGCGGCGATATTTACATAAAACTTCGTTTAATGAAAGGTTTTTGATTTTACTTTGGAATAGAAAAGCTTAGGTATAGGTAATATTTTATTGTTCTTTTGTACCTTTTCATTCGAATGTCAAAGAGGGAGGTAATGTTTTTCGTGCGTTTGTATTTATGTCCATTTCTTCAGCGCGCCATACAGCCGCTGAAAGGATTTTGAAATACGCGGTGTCGTTGAATTGATTACAATTGTGATAGTGTCCTAATATTTTGCTACCCACAAGCAAAAAAAGATCTACCAAAATTACGTTTATCATATTTATTGTTTATCAAAAAGTGTCTAGTGATCTTACAAGACAACGCATTAGTCAGTAGAATTTTAAACTGATATTATGATCTTCAAACTATAGTTCTATAACTATATATCTATATATTTGCTTTTCACTTCATTGCTTTTAAACTGTCGTTTTTTTATTAAGTTAAATAAATACTATAATAAATTTAGACTTTTGAACTTTTATTCACTAAAACGATGCAAAAGAAATCAAATTATAATATCACTTAAATAAGAAGACATAAGCAAACACTCCAGCACAAATGCGTGGGTGGTTTGGTCTGGGCCTGTTTTACTTAGAGTTCTATATTTTAATATTTTAACTGTGCTTTTAGTTTATTTTGACGATCCTGAACTCATTTTATAAATCAAAGATTTTATACTGCCTCCAAAACGATTAAGAAAGGTGGCTTACAAAATAAACATCTTTATGTTCATTCTTATTTTAATTAGAAACAATGAGATTCTTCAACAATAAGCCTCTTAAACTTACAGTATTTAAAGTTCAAAATAACACAAAATCGCTAGTTAAAGTTAATTAACGTTTATAAATAAGGGGATTAACCCGGACTTAGTAGAGTATTCATTAAACCGTCTTATTTTGATCAAATAAAACTTATCTGAGGACTTAAGGTGTTACACTATTTATAAGCACCTTGAATAATTCAGTTAAAATTTCTTTACGTTGTTACGATGTTAAGTGCGTCAGCCTGTGTCGTCACGGTCACCTTACAATCGCAGTTCAGTGACATTTGTGAGGTCGTGTGAGTCAACGAACGAGACATGCTAACTTAACCACTACATGCCTCCCTGACATTGTGTTACCTACCCTAAAAGATTTACACTGAGAAAGGTACCCATCACTCGTAGTAATAAAGTAGTCAAATAACTTATACTATGCTCTCCAATCTTTGCTTAGAGATAATAAATTTACCTGAATGGTACAACTTCGTCTGCGTTCCTCAAAGGGTATGAATTTTTCCCGTATTTCCAATATTTTATATTTTTACTTGCATCTTACTTAGCCTTCTCGACACGAAACTCGACACTTAAAACAATGTTTAATCGAACCAATTCAAAACTGAATCACTGAGATTTCCCCAAACATACAAACTTTCGGTATATATGTACAATGAATTGTTAGGAATGAGTTCTCAGTGATACAGGAGTTCCAGGATGATACGGGACCCTCCATAGTGCAACGCGTGGAGGACAAATTGTGCTGGTTGTCACAAATACGTGGCTATATGTACTAAACCTTAGCTTCCATTTGCACAATGCTGTATGTAAGTGTGCATTATCTGCACCTTTTATTGATATATTGTTTTTAACATTCCTAGTCCCTATACTCCTTTTAAACTCTTTATAATTCTGATGAAAATATACAACGTTATCTTTTAATGTCATTTTTTGTTTGCTGTTGCACTGAAGCTCAATATTGGCCCTTGCCTACATTACAATTTTAATACGCCTGTAATAATATATATACAGAAATACTTCAAGACCCTCATCACTTTGATAAGAAGTAAGTTTTCTTACACAAGGGTACAACCCATTGTAGAACTATTCATAAAACTGAACCAAGGGAAAACTAATTTCTTATAATGATGCTTGTGACTTGCTTGGATTTGGGTCTTTTTTATCAATGCGTGGAATATATATTTTTTTTTTTATTAAAACGCTTCACATCAACAACATACTTTGACAGCCCACTGCTCGACATAGAGTGGAGCTCTTCTTGAAATCAAACTCACTTTTACTTTTATTCCACTATTTACTGAACCTAAAACAATTTTTACTATTGTTTTATTAAAGGTTACTAACTATTATCTTTCCAACAATCAAGAGTATGAATTATAAAAAAATCCGGCCAAGTGCGAGTTGGACTCGCGCATTGAGGGTTCCGTACAAATCTGTAGGTATATAAGTAAAAGTTATTGTATTTTTATTGCTAAATGAAATCCATAACTGTACAATTGTGAAAGCTGGAGGAGCATAAACTTAATATTTTTTCTACTTTTCAAAACTTTATCGTTTCAATAATCCTTTATTTTATATTAACACAAAAATATTTATTATTTAATACAACTGAAATACCCTTTTTTTCGTGTGGAAACCCCCACTCGGGTATGCGGCGATTCTATGTCAACGCGAAGTAGCCTTTGGGTTTTGATTTTGTTACAAGTTTCAAAATACGCGCTACAAATGGTTTGTTTGCCGTTTGTTTTGCCGTTGCGTTTTGAGTTGCCTTAGAAATTTGTTTTTTTTTCACAACTTTTCACACCAAAAGGCAATTAGACCAAAGTGTTTGATATGAATTTCAACTCGATATATATAAGCCTGAAGATAAAGGGAAAAAGTTTTTAATTATAAAAAAATAATTATGTGATGTAACTAAAAATAAAAAAAATCCTTAATGTGTGAGATGTGTGAGGTTTACTTTTTTACAGCTCCAAGAAATAGTAAACTTGAGTATTTGATATGAATTTGATTTAAATAACTTGACGCATTCATGAGAAAAAAAATTGAAGATTGACAAACAGACGAAGAACAAAGTGATCCTATAAGGGTTCCGTATTGTCCTTCTTAGGTTTGGAACTCTATAAAAGTATTTAATAATGATTGAATTAGTAACAATACTGGTTTCAGCAAAAAAAAAATCCTTTATTGAAAGTAAATTAGCCATTCGGCAATATAAATAAATCAAAGAATAGATTTCTTTAAAACGGTCCAAATTAACAATGTTATTGACTTTACGTTAGCTATACTCATATTTGTTACCAAACAACCGCGTACGTAATAGCCAGAGGGTATTTGAACCGAGCAAGTATGCTCCTGATGTTGAATCCCCGCAATCGCGCGTGAAACCGAGAAGCATCAGCTTAGTCTGTAATGCATCTACGAACTTGGCAGTTGTTGTTAACTAGTACTAAGCTTTATTTAATACTTATTTAATCAATTTACATGAATGAGTTGCTCTGAAATTCTCAATAATATTTGGTTATTTTACATGGTTTTTTATGGTACAGTAAGTCGAAAAATAATTATTATTTCGAAGAAAGTTAGTGAGGTTGTGTTAGTGAGGCCACATTGATTTATGAGTGTTATAGGCTATATATTAACCATAAACTGATTGATTAAATAAAAAACTTGTTGTTAACAATATTAGTCATGAACCGCGAAATATGTTCACAGAATAAATGGACAACCTAATCATCGACGATTTTCGTGATCGTCGCTCTATCGCAGTGGCACTTATAAAATGTAGGATGTCATATCTACATATGACAAAAATAATTAAATAATTAACTTAAAATGATTAATTTTTTAAGACGTGAAGTTATACTCCCCTGAAAACATCTGCAAGCTAATAACCGATAACTGTGTTTTTTGTGATCTCAAAATGAATGTAAATATGTTAAATTAAAGTCTTTCTATTATTATCTAACTAAATTGTAGCCTTACAATATAGTGTATCACTGATCATCATGTTTATTCATAATACGGTTATAAGGAAAATGGTTTTATCGATAGCTATGAAGGTATTTTCTAAGTGTTCTGTCAGGAAGTAATATGTCACACAATCATGTATTGTCTTATATTGAAATACGAATAAATCGACTTACTTACTTTATATTCCTATTTCTAGGCATTTATTTATGCATTTGTTCTTTAAACACAATATTATCTATGGTACAAGGAAATTAACTGCACAAAGGCGAGCTTTACCAAAAAAATAAGTTTCCAGCCCACAAACTCTAAGTACGAACTGCTCAGGAAAACATCACTGCAAAGAAAAGGAAGACTTTAACAGACCCTAGACCAACTAGTCTAGACAGCGTAATATATTCGACCAAAATATTTTTTCTAAAAAGCGGCCTTTGTCTAGCTGTGAACTGTAAAAGGCTGTTGACTTGAATACCTGAGTAAAATAAGAATAGAAAAAAAATGTTAAACAATATTGAAGATAAGTAAAACCATTTAAAGGTTTAAACTCGTTTGTTTCCGATCAATAGTTAGAAAAGCTGTTGTCGTACTTTATCAATTCACTTTAGTTTTCAAAAATGAACAATATACAAACTTTTAATAACCCGCACGTCGTTTCAAACGAACGGAATGAAATATACTGTTCAGTTTTCGCGATAACCGATTCATGGCAATTCGAGTACAATCGTAATTGATTCTCGATATTGCATCAGCCTTTCTCGTTAAGAGAATAACTGATGCAAGTTGACTGAGATTGGATTATTAACCACTGAAATAAACGTACAAGATGCAAGAATGTAGCATTTTGTTGCTATTTTTTTATGGTTAGAGTAAACGTTATATTATCAGCATACGTCTACAACTATTTAATGAGACAAAGATTTTGACAGTCATCTTGGACGTTCATTTTGTATCATACATTTGGACACTGACGATTCTTTTAATATATTATTTAAATTATTGTCAATTATCAAATTTGTTTTCCTGATTAATGAACAAGATAACCTGATGGTGTTTTTAGGGTTCCGTAGCCAAATGGCAAAAAACGGAACCCTTATAGATTCGTCAAGTCTGTCTGTCTGTCTGTCTGTCTGTCTGTCTGTCTGTCTGTCTGTCTGTCTGTCCGTCCGTATGTCACAGTCAATTATTTCCGAAACTATAAGAGCTATACTGTTGAAACTTGGTCAGTCGATGTACTCTGTGAACCGCATTAAGATTTTTACATAAAAATAGAAAAAAAACAATATATTTTGGGGGTCCCCATACTTGGAACTGAAACTCAAAAATTTTTTTTTCATCAAACCTATACGTGTGGGGTATCTATGGATAGGTCTTCAAAAATGATGTTGAGGTTTCTAATATCATTTTTTTCTAAACTGAATAGTTTGCGCGAGAGACACTTCCAAAGTGGAAAAATGTGTGTCCCCCCCCCTCTAACTTCTAAAATAAGAGAGTGATAAAACTAAAAAAAATATATGTTGTACATTACTATGTAAACTACCAACAAAAATTGGTTTGAACGAGATCTAGTGAGTAGTTTTTTTTTTAATACGTCATAAATGGTAACACGCAATATACCTTTCATCCAATCAAAACACTAGTATAAAAACTTCGATGAAAGTTACAACGAACTACAAGAACTTTTATATGATGTTACTTGCTGATACGGAACCCTTCATGGGCGAGTCCGACTCGCACTTGGCCGCTTTTTATTTATGTATATGGCGTGCAAAATCAGATCAATAATAATGTAGATAATGCACTTAAAACAAGACATTTTATGTGTCGAAAAAAATCAAAATTGTGTTTTGTTATCTTATTTTAACTGTGATAAGCGAAAGATCAAGTAGACTTATACTCATTATAACTCATAGTTTTGTTCTCACCGAGGATACGTCCTGCAAAGACTACTCATGTAGCAATTCGGGGAAGCACAAGATGATAATGCAGTTACAGTTTTACGCCACGTCATGTCCTTCTAAGTGTACAATATATTATTACACCCTCCGCTAGCTCAAAAGATGTATTCTTGAGGTTTATTTTTAAATGAAAATTAGTTATTGAATTAAATATTGATTAATGTTTAACTACATGCAGGTTTTATTATATTACTGTAGTGGATTATGACATACGAGAATAGTCTTAACATTTCATCAGAGAACAGAACTTCCATATTGTTTGGTACGTGAGTTGCAGAGATCTAATGGTAGCCACTTCACGTAAAAAACTAAGTTCTAGTTCTAATGAACTTAAATCTGACCCCAATTGTTTTAGCAATGACATCATAACATAATTCCATCTCCTGTACAAAGACATGAACTATCAGAAATTGAAAATAATTAAAGACTAAGGTATTTTTCACAACTTCCCGCAATAGAAATGTGACGGATACTTTATAAACATACACTGAAAAGAACACAAAGAACAACGAGACTAAGAACATCAAATTGTGTATCACACAAAGTGTCTCTCAGTGCAGTGATAAGCAACTAGGTGATCACCTAAATCACTATGCAGTCAGTCTAAGCACTTGAATTGATGTTAATCAATATGTACAGCCTGATAAGTTAGATGTCCTGCGTTATCAAATTTATGCATAATTACTACATACTATACACTACATACTAATGACATTTCTCGAGATGTTGCCCTTGTTAATTAACTTACTTATGTCGTTACATTATATGGCGCTTATTACAGACCAGTGCAGTTTGTTTACTACGCGCCACTAAATGAGAAAAAAAAGCGGCCAAGTGCGAGTCGGACTCTCCCATGAAGGGTTCCGTATCAGCAAGCAACATCATATAAAAGTTCGTTGTAACTTAGATCGATGTTTTTATACTACTGTATTAATTGAATTAAAGGTAAATTGCGTGTTACGATTTATGACGTATTAAAAAAAAACTACTTATTAGATCTCGTTCAAAAAAACTTTCGTTGGTAGTTTGCATGGTAATGTACAACATATATTTTTTTTGAGTTAAAAACCTTAATGCGGTTCACAGAATACATCAACTGACCAAATTTCAACAGTATAGCTCTTATAGTTTCGGAAAAAATTGGCTGTGACATACGGACGGACAGACAGACAGCCAGACAGACTTGACGAATTTATAAGGGTACCGTTTTTTGCTATTTGGCTACGGAACCCTAACTAGTTGCTACAGATATTTTCGTGGCATTTAAAAGAGAATATTTTTTAACATGAGTATCATTCATGACAGTTTTTATTCCAAAAAGAAATTCAAGGATAAGATTTTTTCTTTATAATGTTCAAAAGGGATTGCTTGTACGCGTAGGTAATATTTGTTATGTGATACTATCAAGATTAGATACTCCTAATTGAATTAGAAAAGAGTTATTAATTTAGGAATTTTGAATTACAGAGTTCAACTGCAGTTGAATCTATTAGAATATGACCTAGATTTGAGTTTCGATCCCGCCGCACCTTTCTATAATAATAAACTGATGACTGAATTTTAAATGAAAACTTTACTAAATTTATATTCTCATTTTTATAGTATCAAATGCGTCAATGTCCAAACCAAGAAACAAATTAATTAGAAAGTGAGAAATAATTTTCTTTAGACTAAACAACATTAAAAAGACCGCCAAAATCAATGTTTAAAGTTATTTTTAAATACACCCATTATTTACCTCAACTGAAATTCGGCCACAAATTTACCAAGAATCCCTGTGTAAATTTTTAAAGGCTCAGCCTAAATAATTGAAAAGAAAGTGTCAACCTTTTATTTGGGTTTATTTTTTAGCAATTAAGGTTGTGTTTCCAATAAGGTTTTTAACCGAGTATGTTTAATATTTAATGAATAGCAGTGTAAGGCGGTCTAAAAACCAATGCTTATGTAACGAGTAATATAAATATTAGCACTTAAATTTAAAACTCTAGAGACTTTTATAAATATTATCATTCTAAATTTATAACATGGTTTCATGAGTTTAGTAAATGTGTTTACCTGTTAATGACTTTTTAATTGCCATTAGCATACGTACGCCATAATATGACATATTATTTCGGAAAAAATTCTACAAATCATGAAAAAAGGTTTTCATAAAACTCTACCAAAACAATGTCATACGTTAATCTATGGTATCTTTCTATCTAACATCTATGGCTTATAAATAATATGTGTCTCAGCATCGATACTATTTAAATATTAAAACATAAACTTTAAACATATTCAGAACCTAGTTAACAAGAATTTGGAACATACGTTTTAAATTAAAAAAAAAACAGTTGTAATCATCATCATCATCATCAACAGCCTTTAACAGTCCACTGCTGGACATAGGCCTCTCCTTGGTATTGGCCTACTATACCACGCTGGCCAGACGGGTTGGCATAGGGTTGGTTTCAAGTTTTCCTTCTCTTTGCATTGATGTTGTCTTGCGTAATTTATCCCTTTTTCGCCTGTTACGACACCCGCGTGGGATGACAATAGGGGTGGTGACACTCTGTATTCTTAATCCGTCACCACACGGACAGTTATCAAGAATTGGGACATACGCTTTAAGTAAAAAACAGTTATAATAAAATATGCATATTAAAAGATTGTAGCGTTGTCTGCATTCACAGTTTGTATGGTGACTACTACTCTTGGATACTGCTTATGCTTTCGATCAGGCAGAGTAGAATCACTTTGGAAGGCCTATCTTTGGAAAATATTAGTAAAAGAATAAATTAAATCCTATAACTTGGACCACTCGGTTGGTTGGTTGGGCCACTTGGATGCGTTTTCACGGGAATGCCATGGATTCAAACAAAACGAAATTATTATATGTAGAGTAAAACACTAGATGTTCTATTTAGTTTTACTCGCTTCGGCAAATATTTATAGATATGATGATGACGTATTAAATATTGTTCTCATGTAAGTGAGAATCGTTTTAATCCTACTAATGTTATAAATGTGAAAGTTTGTGAGTATGTATGTTTGTTGGTCTTTCATGTAAAAACTAATGAACGAATTACAGTAATATAGCTCATATATCAGAATAACATATAGGCTACATTTTACTACAATAATCGAGATACACGCCTGCGGAGCCGCGAAAAGTAGTGAGAAATAAAAATCCTTAAGTCAATCAATATATTAATCTGCAGATGACTTGAATATAGAAAAACAGAGAATACAAACAAATGTTATCAAGTTAAACTATTCGAGAATTTCTAAAATAGGTTTATCGAAATCAGACTTTATATGAATGTATACTGTGAATAACAGTGCTATAAATTCTTTGGAATCTTGGAATTAAATTAATGATTATTGACCTCAGTAACTCTTATATGGCTAATACTTCATCTCTCAAGTTTTAGGAGTTTGCAAATTCCTTTGGAAGAACTTCAATAAATTAGATTGTAATATGATGGTCAAACTGCAGACAGCCAGAAACAAATTTTAGGATTCCTTACGTTTGCGTTTAATTTTATTAGTTTTTGGTTATCTTTTACTCAAAACTAGAAAATTTTAAACATATGTGTAAAATTTTACACTCGAATAACCGTGTTGAGTCCCATATGCACTTATATTATACCTCATCGCATCGCTGCATCGATGGATTTCAATCGCATGGTATTTAATAATACGGGTATTTCTAAGAACTCCTACAGCCGTTTTTCAGTTCAGTGCATTTAATCGCAACTAATATTTCTTATTAAAAAGAATCAGCACAGCTTTACAGTTACATCTTGTGCTACGTTGTAAAATTATAATGAAACTTTAACACAATTTCGATACATTTTATAGATCAGTGGGCATGGGAAATATAATGTTTTGAATTTTATAAACGTTGAATACACGGAATTATATACAATACCACTTGCTAATCTTGTAGACTTTATTGTATCCGAAATATGAAGCTCAATATAAGCAAGTTCAAAAATATCACATTATTAAATTAATGATCATTTTTGAAAAAAGTATCATAATAATATTATTGAAAAGAAGAAGTCTACAATAGTTTAATATTTAAAGGTACCCTCTACTTATGAAATGCATTAGAAGTAGGTGTTACAAA
Source organism: Phragmatobia fuliginosa (assembly GCA_932526445.1). NCBI lineage: Eukaryota > Metazoa > Arthropoda > Insecta > Lepidoptera > Erebidae > Phragmatobia > Phragmatobia fuliginosa. The sequence goes on along the minus strand of OW052057.1, from coordinate 26,632,996 downwards.
TTAAGATGGCGGGTAAAATGGGAATGGCAAGTGTGGTATAGTAGACCAAAACCTCCTTTCAAAAGAGAGCCTCTTCCCTATACCTACGCCTAGTAGTAGACCGTTGAAGGCTGCTGATAAGTTGTGCCAAAGCTACAAGGACTATAAATTTTTGAAAATATGAAATATTTTTTTTACATATTCACTGTATTATGTGTATTTAAAAGTAAATGAGAACCGCATCAATAATCTTATTTATGATGAGCAGTAAAAGTTATTTTTGGTTTAGTAGAATTCCAATATAAGCCCAATATAATTATATATGTGTGCGGGAATTAGTTATAGTACATTATCATCAGCCTGTCGCAGTTTAATGGTGGATATAGACCTCTCTAATGGCACATCACTTATAGTACATGTTACTTTTAAATTAGTAACTTATTAGTACTTTATTTCATAGTAAATATTAATAGGATGCGATTTAAGAAATTAAACTAAGAACAAATTTATTCAAGCTATTCCTAGCCGTGGAGCCGTCGATAATGGCAGCTCAGACATTGCTTGGAGAAGCCAGTACGACAGGGACGTCAGCTATCGATTTTATTTAGTACCTAAATTTAAATAAGGTTATTTTGAACTCGTTTCTTTTCATTTCCATTTCGAGGTTTTTAATTTTCAAGTGTTTTTTTTTTATTGAAATGTTACAATTCGGGTATGAGTATTAAAGACTTAACAAAATGTTTACTATTACGTTACTTACTTAACCATTTATTAATGAAGATTTAAGAATACAATTTCTCTAAAGGACAAATAAGATAGAACCGTGTAAATCTATGGGAACTATAGGTATCTAACCGACTTCAAAGGGTGAGAAGGTTCTTCTCGTATGTTTTCAAACATAACCCATTGTAGTATCTCAGAGACTATAACATTAACAACAAAATTTATTTCCTTTAGAAGTCTATTTTTATCATAAAGTCGATAATACTCACGGAATTTACTTTTACTAGCAGATACCTTCCATATTTCAAAGAGGAGCAGTTGCACAATACGGATTTTGAACAGAGTACTCTTTTTGATTGAAATATGTAGATTATTTTAACCGAAACATAAAAATATTGTACCGCGTTGACGTACCGACTTTATAAGACAAGAAAAATGAAGAATAATCTCATTAAAAAAGTAAATAAAGAAATAAATCAATGATCTTTTATTTTTACTAATAATACCTACCTTTTTTGCCAGTTGCAGGCAGAGCGATAATACAATTAGAAGTAATGAAAAGGATTAGAACCGGATTGGATAATTAGATTAGACGGCGTCTCACTAGCCGCCATAGTAATTGCATTGTTTAATTAACAATGAGTATGGTGACCCCTTCTCCTGGACTTTACTCATGCTTTCCATCAGGCAGAGTAGAGTAACTAGGCCTAAATATAAAAACTGTTCAGTGACAATTTCTTCCTAAAGGCCCAGCTAAATATAACATAAGAAGTAGTAATTTTCTTTTCACGTTTGCGTATGTTATTACAGAAGATCTAACAATGTTTGCTTAAATAATATTGTGTAATATTGTGTTGTAATTAATTAGATTATGGATATAATGTGTTTGGTCACGTGGAAAATATAACTTCCTTTATTCAGAATCTCTTCTGTACAATCCTAGTTCGTATTTTAAATAAATTTATATTATTTATTTTTCAAATCTAACTCCTCTCCTCCTATCTAAATAGTTTTAGGATCATACCTATTTGAATTGTTGACATATTATTTTGAAAGTTTAAAAAATCCCATCTCCATTGTTCCTTAAAACAGTATGTTCTATGCAATGTTTACACCGAAAACAATTACTGTACGTAAAAGCGATATAAAGTAATTACAAAACTTTACTGATCTATGCATGTAAGAGGGTCGCGTTTAAGTTCATATATAAAGTTACAACGAGTTTTAGAGCAATTTATGGGCGCTATAAGATTTAAAGGCTACTTTAAGATTCACTTATATATATCCGAATTTATGAAACGATAAATAGTATTTTAGCATTATCGACTGTATTGGTTCCCATCAGCACTTTCATGTAAGATTAAAACACCTGATCTGACCAAAAAAGTAACTTTATTTAACTCTTTATTCAATTCCTTAAACCGTATAGTTACTGCATTCATTTTTACACGTTCAGTCTTTCTTCGATAGTGTTATTATCATAATATTGATATAATTTCATTTATAATATTATCAAACAATTTATTCGATTTTGTTTCAATACAACCTATGTTTATGATGTCAATTATGAACGGAATGACAGACTGGCATAATATAAGCCAAGTAGATTTTATGAGAAACATGTGTCATGGGTACGGTGATTGAAATATTAAACGCTAAACTTTTTAAATATATTATAACTTTTTAGAAATACAACTTTTGGTAATACAGACCATTTTAAACCTGTAAATGCCATTGGAACTGGTTAAGGAAATCATTTCTTCAGAGCTCTATTGCATGTAGAGGGAGGCATTTTATAGCCACGGTCATTCTAAGATAGATCTATAATAGTAAGAGAGTCAACTCAGTCAGTCAACAAGAAAGGTATTAAGTTTGTTTTATACTTTAAATTTTTATCGTATATTTAATTCAAACGTGTGAATAAATTTTGTTTTCTCGATAAACCATTTTGATGAAACATGTTTTTACCATTGAAATAAACAAACCGACTTTAATTTGCGTTCGAATTACTTGGAAATTTTCAGGCAGCATAAGTATGTAAATCCTTTTAATTATGAAATTTTGGCAATAAGTACTCGATTCTGATTTCCAGGTAGTCTAGTAATCAGAATATAATTGATACAAAATGAACTCAGGTATGAAAGAGGCTGTTTATCTATCTATCTATATATATAAAAATAAATTCCTGTTCGTTAGTCTCGCTAAAACTCGAGAACGGCTGGACCGATTTAGCTAATTTTAGTCTTGAACTATTTGTGGAAGTCCAGAGAAGGTTTAAAAAGTGCATATATAAAAGTGAATAGCATTTTTTTATTAATTATATAAAAGGAATCCCCTTTTGTTTATTTCAAGTTTATTTTATACTAAAGTTTAGGTCTTCTATTTATCGATTGAGGCAGTACGAAGTCTGCCGGGTCAGGTAGTAAATAATAACAATATAAACCGAAATATTAAAATTGTTTTAATTAAGTAATATTCGTCTTATGATCGTTACTAACATTACAATAACAAATTTAATATGTAGATGTGTATGATGTTTGATTTTATTAAAATTGTCTCCGATCCAAATAGCAAAATCAGTTATTTTCATTATTATGCTAAAAGAATTTAAAAGAAGCTTCTCTAAAATATGTATATTGAAGATTCGTTGTGGATCCTCAGATGAGGAACAGAATTTCAGAAATTTAAACAGACCATTTCATCTATGATCAAAAGCATATATACCGATTTGTGGATTGTGGCAACTCGACAACACTTCAATCTTTATTCCTCGCATTTTTACAATGTAGCACTTTTTTCAAATGATTATTGTGTCATTTCGTAATAATATTAATTCATTATTTCTATAAAATTATTAACTTTAAAATTTTGGTGTATACATTTTTTTATTTATTTAATATTTATTAAGGAAGAGCAAGCAGGTTAGTGTTTTTATTTTTATAGTTCGTTTTTGTATTGACAGAACTTTGTCCTTAATTATTTTTTGATAGAGAAGGGTTTATTTCAAGTTGAACATCATACAAGATTGATAAATAAATAAAAACTTTTAAAAACGGGAAACTAAAAAATGTAAACTGTTGCTAAGTTCAATATTCACCATGTTTTATTGTATTATATTACTAGCTGACCCCGCGAACTTCGTACCGTCTAACAGTCGATTCAACGTCACTCAATTGTTTTGCATTCTCGGGACCCCTCCAATAAAACTTATCAGATAATTATTTTTAATTTTTTTTTCCTTAAAACCATTCTTGTACTTCAAGGAATATTATAAAAAAAGAATTAGCAAAATCGGTCCAACCGTTCACTCGTGATGGCGTGACCAAGAGAAATAGGGATTCATTTTTATATATATAGAAGAAGGTTGATATTCTCTAAAAATGTAATTTTAAATGATTTATTCTTAAATAATAGTGTCGCTTTTGTAAACGAATAAAACGAGAAAGAGCATTGTGTTATTTATTGTTTTCTAAGATGTGGGTGTGTATGATATGTTTAATTCTATATATAATAGTGTTTCCTCCTTTTTGTAAGGTAATTTAACTTATATTTGGTTATATCAAATGTATAATGATATTCGTGGATAATAGGTAAGGTAAGGTACGGTGGGGAGAATATGGCTAAAAATAAAATGCATCCATATGAAATGAAGACGGTCCAATGTCGAACTTCAATGAAGCTTTGGTATCAGACATATTATATACATTTAGGAATTCCTATGATGAATGACAATTTTTTTGTTACATATTTGAACTTTGTTTGTATTTTGTGCGTGTGTGTGTGTGTGTGTGTGCGAGTGTGAATGTAATGTATTTTAATTATTTGTAAACACTAACGTAAATAATAGATGTGTATAACAGATTTGAGTGGATGTCAAGATTAGGATAGGATGCACTCACGGGGGAGGCCTTAGTAGTATACGTCGTAGCTAATACATTGTATTTGCTTAGAAAAAATAAGAAATAAGGCAGAATCTCATAATTTTTTTTTTTATTGGAACGAAGGGAAGAAAGAAACTGAAACGAAACTTATTTATATAAGTGGAGTGCAGTGTTTTTAATCGACTTCAAGAAGAGGAGGTTCCAATTTGACTGGATTTCGTTTATGTTTGTTACCTCAGATCTTTCTTTGAACTGATTTTGATAATTCTTTCTATTTGAAAGCTGGTGTCTTCCACGTGGTCCCATGATAAGGGAACCAGGATCTGATGATAAAATCCTGGAGAAATCAAGGTATTTCTTCAAACATCATAGGCATACCTATCGCGATTTGGGTACTCGGCATAGATTTTCTTTAAGGTCGGTTTTATTGTTAAAATTATTTATTGTCAAAAAATGTCCAAAACACAGTTTGCGATAGATGAAAATACTACCGTTAATAAATCATCTCTTTTATTTACATGTAATATAAAACATCATCTGGTCATCTTCATTGATGCATCATCACATCAGTAGCCTTTTACTAACGGTCTATCTAGCAGTATCTAGGTATATTGTACACTGCTAGGCATAGGCCTCTCTTTAGAAGAAGAGGTTTTGGTCTTCACTGGCCAAACGGATTAGTATTGCAATCAATAACACTTTTTCTTTTTAGGCACTCTAAGATTTTCTTTCGATTGATGCATAGCACCAATGTAAATTCTAGGACTGGGATTAGTTCTGAGACTGATTAAAAAAGAGATCTCTCTTGCGGCCTGAGATTATATTCTTTAATGCTTTAGTTACAATCGGAGAAGTAATTGGTGCTTAAGAAATTTAGAAATGTCTGAAACGAAATAAGAATATATTTTTAAGCGTGTCTTCCTTTGTGGTATTTGAACTATATATTACTGTTTTTTTATCAAAGTTAAATAATTTTCAGAGGTAATTAAGTACCTTAGAACGTATTATAAAATAAATTTAACCGATAACTTCTTGTTTGATAGCGAACGTTTAAAGAATGCAAAGGAAAAAAGTGCTCTCACTTTAGAAGAGATGTATATATTATATGTCCTGTTATTTTGAAATATAATACTACTTACGTCAGTTGTTCTTATAACGGTCTATTCATTGTTTGATACTGTATATTTCGCTACAGCTACATTTTACATAATTATAATGTCAGCTACCATTATAATTATTTCGCAACGCTATTCAAAAAAGGAAAACTTAAGGAATGTCGCAAGACAAATAAAGAAAAATAAACAAAGTCATTCAATATACATACTTAATACATAAATACAAAACAAAAAATAATCGAAATACTGTAATAAGGTGTCTACCGTTCGCTAGGAACGTCGATAGTCATAAGGTTTCACTTGTTTATCCGTCATGGTGACAAAACGTGGCCGTTCCGCGATGGTTGTGTAGATTATTGTCGCACAGCTTCATAGGACGTGAAACCTGAATGGTAAGCAAAGCAAGGTCAACGGGATAAGTTGGTCCTTGGCAAGGACAGGATAGAGATGACTCACCGAGAGGCTGGTGCAGCGCGGCGTGTGCGTCACAGTCTGCACAGATGGTAGATCGCAGCATTCGTTCGCGTTGCAATCGGCGCAGTAGTTGCAGGTGCTGTGGGGTGAATACAGTCCCTGAGCGCTCGCCTACTAGTAATACATCACCGGCTTCCCACCAGGCCTGTTCTCGTAATGTACCGTCGCGATTGAACAGACCCATATCTTTGTACCCTTCGGGCGGGCTGAGGGCACCAGGTTCTTGTTCCTGGTACCGCTCGCACGCTCCGCACCCTGAGCATTCCTCGCTTTCACCCTCATCAGAGTAGCCACACTCATCACGGACCACAATAATGTAGTCGGCTTCAAAAAATTCATTAGCGCTCTCATCAAAGACCACCCGATTTTTTTTGGTCTTACTTCCTTTTTTAAGTGATGACTTTAAGTTATCGTGATCTTTATTATGGCGCGAGTCGCGCGCGGCGCGGTCGCCTCGCATCGTCGCGAGTAGTCGCGCCGCGAGCGGTCGCCTGATTGTCGTGGTACGAGTCTGGTAGGCGTCAGGCGCCAAACGATTCTGAGTCGACTGCAGCGCCGCGCTCCCGCCCTGTCTATCGATCGCCACCGCCCGCCTTACCGGTGCCCTCCAGCATTACTTATCCGACCATCGACTCGACACCCTTGACGGAACGATTTCCCTCTCACTGCCATAGGTATTCAACACCGCGCACTCTTATTAATTGGACTCATCAATAATTACTATGAACGTTTTCCTGCCTTAACATTTTCTGTTTCGTGGTTTTTCTTTACTAATTTTACTTAAATAGTATTCGAGTATTTTAATTATAATTATTAGTAGTATAGAATAACAAAAATAATCTCTAATAAAATCTCCAAGAAAGTAAAAAAATGTGTGACATGAGAGACACGTGGATACATGACTGACGATGGAGAATATTTATTAACAATGACTTTAATTCATAAACTGTTGACTTTGACCTAATAAAGACTAGCGTGTAACTTTGTAGTAAGTGCCCGCAAAGTTAACTTACCATGTAGTGTTTTATTAAAATACGTAGGTATTTTGTTTTCAGACTGATGCAATTTTAAATTAGAAATTTCCTAATTTTCTTGTTATGAAAATAAAATATTATACGTGTAAATACGAGTAGATTCATGCAAATTCAATAAAGCGTGGTTGAAACATGAATGATATCTTGTTTGATTTAAAAAACGATCAGTGTATACAAACATTACTGTAATAGATCAAAAAAGTGCTAAAAAATTATTTATAATATATTTTATATTTATATATATTATACATTTTATTTCATGAAACGCGAAAGTTCTTCACTTATATTAAATATGATGAGAATACACCCTTAGCTATACTTAAATGCACGTGAAATGACGTTCTATTCATGCGAGTGAATTCACTTGAACGGCATTAATCGGCTGGAGAAAGTAATCGACAAATGCTTACGGCACTAAGCTGATTTTGCTTAACTGATTCATTTTAAGCACTATTGTGGATTAGGTAAATGCACCGAAAAATATCCTGGGATTGAATACGTATTCTAGACACGTTTTGATTGCATTATAAGCTTTTTTACTATTAGTATACTAGATTAAGTATGATTCGATGAGAATACACGCATCATTTTTAACAAATGTAAATTTAGATAATTTAAAAAAACGGCGCAAATAAAATTTGCAAAAATTCTTGAGGTTTTATTAAAGGGCAGGGTGGCATTTCCTTTCAGGGTTCTTACTCCTTAGAGACACGGGAGCTAGGAAGATATGATGCTTATTGCCAGTATGCCAGCCTTAGGCAATTTACTCTGGAGAGGACCCGAGCCTATTTAAAGTTCAAATGAACCCGTTCTTAACTATCCGATAGAAGCGCCATATTGCCCAAATTGGCCCAATAATGATATTGCGGTGTGAATGCTTCTTCATGCGATTAAGTTGCCACCCTATCCCATACCGCAGTCCTAATTTCCGTGGCCTGTGGTCTCGTAGGCGACTATTCATAACTGATAACAAGGATGAATTATTGTTATCCTCCACCCATTCTGTTTAGTATTTTTTTTCTGGAATCTTACAAGTTCACCAAAAGAGATCAATGTCCAGTCAGTCCTCACCCGCCAGCATGATACTAATGATTATTGAAAAGAACAGATCCTGTCCGAATACAAAAATACCCTAGACGGAGCTACTAACGCAAATAAAGTGACTGAAATCTAATCTTGTTTTTATGCAGAGAGTATCCCATAATGTATGTTAGTTTGAAAGGGAATTTTCAGTTTCCAATCATATAATTATTTGTCTCGAAATTACACCAATAAAAAGCGGTAAGAGAAGTTAACCAGTAGGTACACTGTTACACATTTGCGTAAATATGTTTCAAACGTGACTTTCAAGGTACTTTTCACCAACTTGAAGTCTTCTAATTATGTTGAAAATTTACAAGGACATAACATTTACAAAGACCAATGAGAATAGAATAATAAAATGAGAAAAACAAAACTTTTGTAAATTTGTTTAGTTTTACTTCAGGTTTCTTACATTTAATAAAATTGTTATTATTGGGAAACAAGAAAGGCAGAATATAAAAACTGAGAGTGTTTCTCCTCTACATTATTCTTTTGATGACTTTGAGCATGCTTAAAAAGACACATTGCGAGCAATCATGTCTGTGCCATAACTCATCATTGGTACATGTACACCACTTATCAAAAGACTTTGCTTTGTATCAATGCAGTTGCAGTAAAAAAAACAGTTGTTGGAGTCTCTAGTAGCATGTATGCAGGCCCGACGCAAGCGGGCGTGCAAGTCATGCACTGCACGCGAGCGGCAAATCAAGGAATACATATGTGTAATATTCAAGTACTGTTATAAGAAGCCTCTCCACCTTCGTCTCCACGAACTTTACGTAGAAACAGATTACTCAGCATTAAATACGATTCGCCAAGGTGGAAAACCTACAGGGCCAGTTTCCGAAATAGTGGAAGACGCGGGAAGATTGGTTCGTATTCGAAAGGTGGGCGCCCAGCGGACTCACTAGTGTTGCTTAATGAGGTGTGCATATTCTTTGAAATATTAATTGCACACCGCCTCGTCACGAGGTTTCCGGCAGGCGCGCTCCACGGTGGATATGTAATTGCGCGTGAGGGCTCTGGCGGTGTCTTTGAACATTGCCAACGCGTTCAACCCTTTACCCTGGAGTTGCATCAGGGAGGCACTGATATTTCACCGAGTACCTCTCTTCCTCCGCCGCATAGTTGGGGCATATCTGTCAGGGACAGCTGCCTGTAATACGCGTAATTACTTGACTTCATAATTTATTTTCACAATTGGGTACATTGGAGGGATATAATTTATGTTAATAATGTTACAAATATAGTTATGAGGAATAATTCCTTACATTTATCAAAAGTGTTAAATGAGCAATACTGAGATTTAGTTATAGCTATATTTTTGTACTTCGTATAATGATACTGTAGGAATCTAACTTGTGTGAATTATGTGTTACAGGCAAATCAATGTTTTTGAACAGGTTGAATTCTACTGGTAGTACAGGTGGAATCTTAAACTTACTAAACTAGATACAAGATTTCATGAATAGACCTTAAAATATGATTTACAGCTAATTCGGATTCGATGGATAAGTGTCTGATGTTATCGTTAAGTTCCTGTAATTGGCGTTAATATCGCCGGATGTAGTATATTTACTTTACTGAATAGAATAATATTTATGATTATATCTTCTAATTGGAAACTAAGCACGTAAGTAAGGATTAAAGTCTCATACTTATTAACTACAAAATTTATGTTTGTTCTTACATCTAGGTCATTGGAAAGAATTGACATGTATTGTTTTTATTGTAGCCAAATATTGTTTTCATTGAGGTACCGATACCTCCAAACGATGAGACACGTTAATTTACAATAAATTAAGCTTATGTATGGTACTTTTGAACTTTAAAGAAAGTTTAATATTAGTTGTAACAATACTGATTTTAACTAGATGTCACAAAATCAGTCATATATAAAGGGGGCTGATAGCTGTTGAGTAAACGGGTCTTAATAAATTAATGTTGACTGCACGGTTGGGTTAGTGGCTTAAGCGGTCGCCACGCCGCTTCCTACTACGCCAAGTGTCGTGGGTTCAAATCCCACGTAGAACAACACTTTGTGTGATTCACAATTGGTTGTTCTGAGTCTGGGTACTCGCGGCACAGGAATTTATATTCCTAATGCGGGAGTTGTCTTTTTAAGAAAAAAAGAAAGAAATGTAACGTCCTCAGCCAGATGGAGTGACGACCGAAAGCTGGCTGGAATAGATTAAATGTGAAAAATGGATTAACAAGATATTTGATAAGTTAGATAATTTCTCTCACTAAGATTACGAATTTCTAGTTCTAGATTAGTAATATCAAACTTAGCTGAGATACTAATTTACCATTTATATTAAATTCTTGTAGATTTACATTGTATGTAAATGTATACTCTCAGTATGTCTTTGATAATGCTATAAAGCGAAACCTATCAGGAAAGTTTTGAAGTTCAAACGAAATAGTAGGCTAGAATTGGAGCAAATAACAAGTTTATTTTGTATAACTTCAAATGCTAGTTGTTGTTCATTTTTCCAGTTAAACAGTGTGTCTTTCTTTAAAAGTGCTGTCAAAGGTTTTGCGATTTTTGAATAGTCTGGGATGAATCGTCTATATTAAGAAACTAGTCCAAGGAATAATTTTACGTCAGTCGGGCTCTATAACTAAATAAAGAAATTAAAACTCTAAAAGGAATTGACTTGAAGACGGTGTTGAATCTATCCTAGGCAATTTTGAAGTGCCTATTTTCCCAAATTTTACTAAATTACATGAATTTCACATTGTGAAAAAAAATTGGTTTGTCTCATGATGGAATAATTGGCAAGGATTTTTTAAACTACTACTTTAGTAAAAAGATCTTAAGAATAGGAAATAATCTAGTAAATTTAGGTTTTTCAGAATCTCGTTCAACTATTCTCCCTTCGACAGAAATCGTTATTGAATGTACCGTTTCTATCCCTGAAATCAAAGAAGGTATTAAAATTGATAAACACATATTTGACACATTGTTAGTTGCAAATAGCTTAGTTAAAGTAAAAAATGATAGAATTAATATCACTATCGCCAATACTTTTAAAAATGAAGTATTAGAACATATACAACTCACTTATTACATTGACACTACAGTTTGAAAATAAATGATGTGTATTTCAAACCTCTAAACTTCTGAACTTGACTGTAATGTCCTGGATTGAAATGAGGCTTTTAATTTAATTCAGAGTAGGTATATTATTTTCTCTTCACTTACAGCAAAACTTATAGCTGCATTCAACGATTCGGGGATACGATACCGCACCATTTTCGATAATCATGGATAGAGTCCAATCACAAAAGTATGGAGAGTAAGGTCTTACATGGCTGCCACACGACCGACTACTTTGGTTTTCTTTATAATAGAGATTTTAACTTCAGACATTAATTGACAAACTGTTTCGTTAGAGAATTTTTGGAATCTTTCAATTCGGAAAGAAGGTAAGCATAATGTTTGCGATCTCCAGACTGTTGTTTTAAGAACTCAATAAACTGATCAAAATTCTCGAATTCTTCAATATTACATATAGTTTCGGCTCTGTCTGTCAATTGGCTAAGAATGTATTTAAATAACCTATCCGATTTTGAGATTTGGCAGCTAAGTCATAAGCACTAAGGCAGTTTGAAATGAAACAGTTAAGTTTATCTATGGACCCATTATAAGACTGAATCAAATTTTGAATCGGACTTTGTAGGCATTTCGTCTTATTTTATATAGTAGTATAGACAAGTAAACCGAGTGCAAAATTTGTGTGTTTATTACCAGTATCCGCTTAGATAAAAATATGATGAAACGAAGTTAATATAAACAAAGTTTTAATTTGAAAAACAGTGTAACTAACTTGTAAGATTAAAAGTTTCAATTTAAATAATGTAGATGTGTAAACGTTGAAAGTTCTATAACTGGATAACAGAAACTGAAATTGTTAATCTTTGATTATATACATGTGTAAATGGAATACAGCCCTGTGTCACATGCAAGCCCTACGATCTTGAAGGTTTGAATTTGGTCGTAGACCGTACGAACCGTATGGCTATTAGCCGCTGCAGACTCCTAAGTTAAGCCTGGCAGAGGGAGGATCCCGCCAGGTTGTCATACCAGATGGGCCTCACTTAAAAGACCATGGATCTCACGACGCCAATATTGAGGCAGCGCACTACTTGGTGGTCCCCCGAGGTTGGGCAGCAGGCGTAGCACTCCTGCTACCCCTCGTACTCCGGGGACTAATCGTCAAAGATGCACTTCGATGCTCCACCGATTGTCCAGGATGAGGCCTAGTTACTTCATGTACCGGCACACCTGGACTTCAACGTCATCCAACAGGGGAAGCGCCTGTTCATTTGATCATAAAATAAAATTTTATTCAGTAGCTTTCGCCCGCGACTACTCCCGCATGTACATACGTCGTTCAACTTAAGTCCACATGTATGTCAGTAAACTGTAGCTTAAGTCCTTTGTCTGGGTTTTATTTAAATGGGTTTAATACTTTTGGCGTGAGTTTACTAACAGAGTTACTATCGCATTTATAATATTAGTAAGGATTGTATTTATAACTAATGTAAGTATAGTAAGTAATTAATGTCCGTGTGGTGACGGACTAAGAATATAGTCTCACCACCCCTATCCTTCCCGCGGGTGTCGTAAAAGGCGATTAAGGAATAAACTATGCAAGACAACATCAATGCAAAGAGAAGGAAAACTTGAAACCAACCCTTTTTTTTTTTTTTTTTTTTTTATGTGTGAAAAATCATCATGGACCGTCACCCCACCGGGGGTTACGGCGGGGTGGTGTGTCGGACTTGAACCGACTAAAAAACACACAGTGTGCCCTCTCCGCGCTTCTCCGTTTAGGAGGGGGAGAAGTCCAGGGTGGGATCTCCTTCTGAACTTCTCCAGCGCCTGCCCGCTCCTGATGCGGGCACCGTCTCTGTACGACGATCCTCTCTTAGGCGGCGTCCGGCACACACCGACGCCGCCCCCTCGCGGCTGGCCACATAGTGCGGGTGGAGGGAAAACCCGTCCCGTCCACCCGCGGCCACACTCAAGGCGGCATGAGGCGCAGATGTTCGCGCCTCCGCCGCCCGAGTCGCCGGCGGCGAATCTGGTCCGATTGGATGTCGTCCTCTCGGGCCTTCTCCGCCACCTCCTTCTGCAAGATTACGTCCTCGCAGAAGGAAACCAACCCTATACCAACCCGTCTGGCCAGCGTGGTATAGTAGGCCAAAACCTCCTTTCCGAGGAGAGGCCTATGTGGACTGTTGAAAGCTGGTGATGATGATGATGATGTATTTATAACACTGTTATAAATACAATACATCATATACTACAAATCAGTCAAATTTTAGTGAAACTAACGAAAAACATTTAATTTTTATGGTTCTGTAGTTCATAACTCGGAACTCTCATAGTTTCGTCATATCCGTCCGTCTGTCCGTCCTCGACTTACCACCCAAACGGTGGTGATAGAAAAAGGAAACTTAGCATAGATATGTGTTAAAGAATGTAAAGCAACCTCATATAATATTGGGAATAAAGGCTAGGAAGAAAAAGATGAAGAAGTCATTCTTTAAATGGCAAAACAAATCTGTAAATATATTGTGTGCAACACAATGTAATGAATTGTTCATTTGCTTTTTCTAACCACATCGACGGCATCGCGCTCCGACCGGGGACGGAACCCCGGTCGGAAACCCACTGCTCGTATTTGTATTTTCGGCACGCTTTGAGAATTATATATAGACATTAGGTAGGTAGGTACACATAGTCGGTTTAAAATTTCCAAGGCAATGAAATACGAAGGTACGAGAAAGTCTATTAATTTATGTTTAAATCAGAATATCATTGATCATTTCATAAAGTAGATAATTAAAAAAAAATGACTTTTAAAGCAAACTCGCCATTTTAGGGTTCCGAATTTCAGGACTCTGAACCCTGATAGATTCGTCATGTACGTCCGTCCGTCCTCGACTTACCGCCGAAACGGTTAGTGCTAGAAAAATGAATCTGCATGGATATGTGTTATTATCATTTCGACGTGGGTATGTCTTATAAGTTATTGTATAGATTTTATCGCGGGCTTTGAGCGCGGCGACCGAATCAAGAATTTCCGTAACGAAAAAACCTAACACCCTAATAAAGGATAGAGATATGATTGATAGCAGCTAACATCACTGCCAAGAGAAGGAAAACTTGAAACAAACCCTATGCCAACCCGTCTGGCCAGCGTGGTATAGTAGGCCAAAACCTCCTTTCTAAGGAGAGGCCTATGTCCAGCAGTGGACTGTTAAAGGCTGTTGATGATGATGATGATATGATTGTAACTGCAGTGCGACAAGAATGTGGTGGCTCCGTGCTCTATGGGCAGATTAGCGCATGCGTGCTGCCGCCACCGGCCGTTATCTGTTGCTTTGACATCACAGTCATTCTAGATTCTTCTTTTTTTATTTCGTGTTTTTATTACATAGATATGCTCTTAATACTATTATGTTCTCTGTTTAGTTGTCATTTTCTTTCGGTTATTGGGATGATTATATTGTTTGGCAATAATATTGTTAGAATGTATGTTGGTAAAAAGACAGTGTTTATTGTTTTGTAAACTTGAATTAATATAAAAGAAAAAAAAATACTGCGTAGATAAAAATTAAATAAACAATTATAATTGATTACGTTGATAAAAAATACTGTGCAATAGCTTTACCGCGGCAGTCCCCGAGTGCCACACAAAATTTTTTTTCTCAAGTTTACTGCATCGTGTGGGGTATCATTAGATAGTTCTTTTAAAAACATTGTGAGGTTACTACAACCATTTTTCGATTGAGATTTTGTAAAAACAGGGCGCCTCCCCCCCTTTCCCCTCTTAATTTAAACGACTGAAAAATGTCATAATGGTAGTCCGTAAAATGAACTTTAAATTAAAACTATAACGGCTTAGATAACTTTGTTCATTCAGGACTTATGTCTATTGTTTTAAGATGTCTATTGTATTAAACTTTCATGGTCAGTAACATTAAAATATAAATCTGTGGGATTGCTAACCATGTACCTTTTTGTAAGTGAGTATCCGATATTTCGGCGCTGTTGCAAGCGCCATGATCACGGAGTAGGTAACTGAAGATCTTGCGGGTGGGATATTATTGGCAGATATATCGGTCTACCCTCTTTCGCAGTCTTTTACTGCGTTGGTACTGGGGGCGATCGTACAAAAGTACAAAAATGCAATGCCGTAAATGTATATTTTAATTATAGATGTCTATCCTGTAAAATGCACTTAGGTACTTAGAAAACTATACTTACTAACTAAACTAACGAAATAATAATTAAACATAACAATTATCTATTGGACACGATTTTAATTCCACCAGCCATAGTATATACAGGGTGAATTTTTGAGACGGGACAGTAAGGGTAGGTACCTTAACCGCTATAGCTAGAGGAAAACGCTTTTAGAAGACTATCCATAATTTTAAAAAATATTCTGAATGGCATTTACAGATTTTGGAAAAAATGTACAGCCAGCAAGAAAATTTACATTTTAAAGAAAAACTTTTTTTGATGCCAATCGATCCTGTTTCTTATAAGGACCAAAAGTCTCTACTGGACCGACTGAGGTTTGAGTACTAGAAATGTCAGAAATCGCAAAAAACTTTTCCCATACGTTTGTACGGAAATAAGTCGGTACGGTAATAATTTTAATATGTATTTTAGACACAGATAAAAATAGCTTACATTTAGATGATCTACGAAATAAATTGCTCAAAATGACCGCCGTTTTAACGAATTCATAAGTACACTCGCTTTTGTACTGAGCTAGTAGCAGCCGATAATTTTCTTGGACAGATATCATTTAAAATCCTTGTTAATGCATCATTGCAATGCATTTGTATTAAGCGTATTTTGTAAATAATAGGAACACGGAATCTGCATTGGTGTGGTACGCGAATAAGTATCTACTGCGACAAGTATCGAGTGGTAATGGTGGAATTTTATGAAGGTACTCATAATTCTGCCGTGTATAATTTTTGAAAATCTCCAAAACCAGTTAGATGAATGGCTCCTGTCAGAATTGCGAAAAGTTTAATTCCAGCAAGATAGCGCTCCACCACCCAACAGCCTTGTATTCCAATTTGAATAGGAAGTTCGGGTCACAATGGATAGGTACACATGGTCCAACCAAGTGGCCACTTCGTAGCCCCAATCTAACGCCTCTCCATATTTTTCGGTGGGGCTACCTAAAAACGAAATCTACAAAAAAAATTACAACAGTATTCAGGAGCTGAACGATGCATTAACAAGGATTTTAAATGATATTTATCCAAGAAAATTATCGGCTGCTACTAGCTTAGTACAAAAATGAGTGAACTTATGTATTCGTGACAACGGCGGTCGTTTTGAGCAATTTATTTCGTAGATCATCTAAATGTAAGCTATTTTTATCTGTGTCTAAAATACATATTAAAATTATTACCGTACAGACTTATTTCCGTACAAATGTATGGGAAAAGTTTTTTGCGATTTCTGACATTTCTAGTACTCAAACCTCAGTCGGTCCAGTAGAGACTTTTGATCCTTATAAGAAACAGGATCGATTGGCATCAAAAAAAGATTTTGTTTAAAATGACCATTTTCTTGCTGGCTGTACATTTTTTCCAAAATCTGCAAATGCAGTTCAGAATGTCTTAAAAAATTATGGATAGTCTTCTAAAAGCGTTTTCCTGTAACTATAACGGTTAAGGTACCTGCCCTTACTGTCCCGTCTCAAAAATTCACCCTGTACCTATATATTATTATTTTTTTATATATATTTAACGGGTTCCGTAGCCATATACTATGGCAAGTGTGTGTCAAGCAACCAATAGAATAGGGATTCTATTGGTTGCTTGACACACACTTGCCCGATTTTTTTTTAATTATTTAATGAAAAAAGTAGTATGGCTCTCAGATTGCCTAAAACTGACAGCCTAGTTACTTTTTTCATCTGTCAAAAGAGCTCACAACTCTCTTAAAATCGGATCGTCATTCACGTTTCGATCAAAGTAATACTTTAATACATATACATAATATATATTATGTACATACATGTAATTGTAGATACAATATGTAGTAATACATCCTTCCACTTGCCACGAAATCTTAACAACAACCACCAGTTACATGAAAACAGTTTAGTTTTTTTGTATTGCATGAAGTTGTTTATAACTAAAATAGTTGCTTACATTTAGTTTTTTTGGCTGTCTACAAAACTCTACACTGCAAAAGACAGTCTTGGATTCTACTCTCAGGCTTTCCCAATAGAGAGCATAAGAGTAAACTAAATACGAACGTGGACAATACAATATGGTAAGCCAACTCAGGCGGACTAGTTAAGGGATCCAGACAGACCCATTATCCAGTAACTCCACTCGACTCTAATGTTAGCATATGTATAAGTTGATTGTGGCCATGCTGGTTTCCACGCCATTAGAAACATGTTATTATTACAGTCATAATTTGTGTTGATTGACACCAATATGAATAATACATTTTGGGATTCCATGGCTTATTGCCAGCAATAGTCTTCTAAATGCTGTTGATGATAATAATATAAAAACCGCTTATGGTTATTTTAAATTATGTAACGCATCCTTAATATTAACGAACAAAACTATTTCTAAATAGGTACTCTTTGTGAATTAAGTTTCTCTTCCCGATCCGTAAGAATAATCCTGTCACACATTTTGAAGCTCTGAAACTTAGTGCCGTTATTTTTATTTACGACAAAAAACTTTTTGGTGGCTAAAACAAAAGTTAAATCCAACAGGTACTAGCTATCAATCGCGGGGTTTTACAGTTAGTTTAAAAAATTGGCCAAGTGCGAGTCGGACTCGCCCATGAAGGGTTCCGTATCAGCAAGTAACATCATATAAAAGTTCTTGTAGTTCGTTGTAACTTTCATCGATGTTTCTATACTAATGTATTGATTGGATGAAAGGTAAATTGCGTGTTACGATTTATGACGTATTAAAAAAAACTACTCACTAGAACTCGTTCAAACCAATTTTCGTTGGTAGTTAGCATGGTAATATACAACATATATTTTTTTTAGTTTTATCACTCTCTTATTTTAGAAGTTAGAGGGGGGGGGACACATTTTTCCACTTTGGAAGTGTCTCTCGCGCAAATTATTCAGTTTAGAAAAAAATGATGTTAGGAACCTCAAAATCATTTTTGAACACCTATCCATAGATACCCCACACGTATAGGTTTGATGAAAAAAAAAAATTTTGAGTTTCAGTTCCAAGTATGGGGACCCCCAAAATGTATTGTTTTTTTTCTATTTTTATATAAAAATCTTAATGCGGTTCACAGAATACATCGACTGACCAAATTTCAACAGTATATCTCTTATGGTTTCGGAAATAATTGGCTGTGACATACGGACGGACAGACAGACAGACAGACAGACAGACTTGACGAATCTATAAGGTTTCCGTTTTTTGCCATTTGGCTACGGAACCCTAAAAATTCTAAGTTACTGCCTATATCATCAGCTATCTTCGAGTAAAAGTCTCATCAAAAACGCTCCAGCTGTTCCAGAAATTAGTCAGAACAAACCGTGGAATGGACAGACATATACAAAATTGTTACACATAATTTTATAAGAATATTAATATTAATTATTTTAAATAAAACACAAGTATCGTTAATTTTGTGAACATCTATTATATAAATAACACTTTCAAAAAAACGATTCTTTTTCCCCCACATCGAAAGCCTCCTGTAATGATGTTGTTAACGTTTAGCATTAAATTAAAATAACTAATAAAAAAACAAAAGAGTTCGGCTGAACAATTAATATTGATTCGTGATTTACCAAATCACGTCATATACAGTAAAAAATCTTACTAGATTTTTCTTCAAAACTACTATATACAGGCACAACATTTTACCAAGTTAAAGTCTAAAGGTCAAATACAAATATGAAGTATACTTTATCCACTGAAGTAGGAATGACTTTAGCCTATAGGAATATGAACTTTTCAATTTACGCGCGGTTATCAATGGTACAACAGCCTTAAACTGTAATATCCTTCCATGCCACAACTTAACTGAAGTTAATTCTCAAAAACTGATATAAACTGTATTGCTTAGGATGTATAAAAATACACACTGACAGATTTGTAAATTACATGGGAACCAGTAATAAATAAATAAAGAGTCTATTTTCAGAAAATATTCTAATCATCATCTTCTTCGTTGCAGAATAATTACACATGGCAATTTGGCAATGCATGGACCATAGAGAAAGAACTTTGAAGCTTATTATTTTATTATTTTATGTTTACAACACTGAAGTAGGAAACCTATGGAAATGGCATGTCAACAAAAAATTCGTGCCACTGTGACGTCATCTGCGCGCTAAACATGGCGGTTTTAGTGTCGCCCAGAAGATTTTACCTTTATTAGGTTTTATCGATAAACGTTATTGGCTTTTTTTCTTTTAAAAATTATTGAGTATTATTTGTAGAAATTGTACTTTAATAGGAAGTAAGTATATTGTTATGTGCAAAGAAACTTTGATTTAGATGTGTGAAATCTAAAATAAGTTCGTGCTTTAATTTTACCAAGTAAGCGATATGACGATTGACGATGAACTGCACGGTTGGCCTAGTGGCTTAAGCGGTCGCCACGCCGCTACCTACTGCGCCAAGTGTCGTGGGTTCAAATCCCACGTAGGATAACACTTTGTGTGATTCACAATTTGTTCTGGGTGTTCTTTGTGGTCGTTTCATGTATGTTTGTCAAGTCCCGCAACACAGGAACTTATATTCCTAATGCGGGAGTTCTTTTAAAAAAAAAATAACAGTTTATACACTAATTTTGTAAAGTTGTCGTTTGACAACTCAGTGACCGCAAAACATAAGCATATGGCGTAATACAGTGCTATCTGCCCATGCTAAATTTATCGTCGTTTCATATGTTGCCGTCACACCTGCTTAACTGCCGGAAAGGGATGGAAGCTTTATGTCGGCGATAAAACGTTAGTATGCTAGCTATGCTGTTTTGGATATCAAAATAAGAGTACGTGTTTTTCTTAGACTACTTACCTCTCTATTACAATCTATTTTAATTGTGTTGCTGACTCCGAAGTCCGTAACATACTCAAGATAGGTGCGCCGCACCATAAATGAGAATGATTAAAATGTTAAACATATGAAGGGACCGTATGATTAAAAAAAACAAAACACTTTCAGATCATTCATTTTAATTACAAACGTCATTCCTTATGACTTCCGCTCTAAAATCTGTCGAGATACTCCTTCTCACCGTGTATACGATAATTAAGTACTAGCAACAGCATGAGGAGCAGTATGTGTACTGGTATTGGCAACTTTTAGAGGGACATGTAAATAAAAGTGTGGTGTAAGATAATGGTTTACATTTATGGTTTTAGTTAACAAATATAAATTTTATAAGCATTTCTTGAACGGTGAATGTGGCTAAAGGAATCATTTTGAAACCAAAAGGTCACATAAGGAAAAGAAAACTATTTCATTGACTTGAACATTTTTAGAATTTATTTTCCCATACAGAGAATTATAAAAATACAATGATTACATCAAATTACTATAACATGTTTATGCTTCTAGAACTTTCCACGGAATCAATTTATAGAACACAATTTCAATACAAAATTAAAACTGTAATTTATATTTTAAAAACAATTCAAATGCTTCATAAAGCAAACTGACCAGTTATACATAAAAAGAGATTGTATACCTGAAATTACTGTCCAACAGCATTTACCAAGGTAGAGGTGTCAGGACGGCCAAAACAGACATTGTTTCCAACTAATTTTCTTTTAATATGCCAGTTTTATGTTGGCTGGCATGTTGCTGCAAAATATTGAAATATTAGTTTAGAATTATTGTGTCCACAGTATTTTTTTCATAAAGTTTACTTAAATGATGACATTATCAGTCAAATTGGGAAAATACGTTTCTTGGTTGTAATCGCAGCCACAAAACACATAAGTTTTTCTAAAATATAGAATGATAATGACATATATCACAACTAGACGTAACTAGCATATCAGTAATAATGTAGCAGCAACAAGTTTATTAAAGGCTAAAAGTAAAGGTACAAATTTTAATTATACGAGCAGTATCCATGAGGGTGAGAGGCATGACAAGAAATATTAAGGCCATCGACTGCGAAGACTGAGCAGGAATTATATAATAAGCCCTCAGTCCAATGACTATCCTGCTGATCATTGTCCCACCATAAAAAACTTGTATATTAATTTTGATCCTTTTATAGCACGTTTTATTGTAAAATAATATATGTATGAGCTTTCTGTTTGTATGCTTGTATGCTTTAAGTTTTGTCGTTTAAAAAAAAATCACATCTAGAACCTTATAGTACCTACTGACAGAGTAATCGACGCTGTGACTAAACAAAATCATTAATCCTAATACTTTAAATTGTTTTGAGATTCAAAATTTAAACACATTCGAATATAATACAATATGGAAAAGACAAAACTTAAGGCATTAAAATGCAAAATTTGTATACGATAAAAAAAGGTATATCAATACTAACTATAAAAGTATATACAGTATTAACTTACTCTTACAAATTTTAAATGCATGGCATCATCTCGTAGTCTAGTCACATCTAGAGTTCTGTTAAAACATTTATCATCAAAATGTAGCGAGCAAATATAAATGTCTTTAATATTTGGCTTTATATTTTCCATTCCAATGGCTTGCAACCACTTTTTCTTTTTATGCTCATTTCTTGGGATCCTATAAAATAATGTTTTAATTATTATTTTAGAATGTTTTATACAGGGTAGATTAAAACGGGATAAAATAAGAAATTTTATATTAGATCATATTACATCGATATCAAAGTCGATAAATAATGTACAACCCCAGCTAATAAATTAACATTATTTAAGCGTAAAAATAAAGTTAAATAAGTCAAATCTATTCATAACCTATAACTGCAGATAAGAACCTTGCTAATTATAATGTAAATCTGCCTTTACTTTCCCGGCAACATTAACAATAACCAAGATTTTTAATGTTATTTATAGCTTACCTGTGTATGGTTAAAGGTGGCTGATTTGGTGTTCTTCTTATGCCGCACCCTATTACACTACACACTGGCATATTTGCGACGTAATTCTTTACATTTGGCTTCAATTATTTCAAATCACAAGCAAAATATTGAAAAATAATTAGTTATTTTGATTTATACCAAGACTTTTTGACAAGACAAGTACCGGCTGAACTCACTGACAATGACATTTTCGCTCAAAACATGGTGGATTTTCGGCAGCATTAGGTATTTACGTATATTCGTGTGTCATTTTTATACATTTTATGTACACACTGAAATACTGTCATATTGTTTTCCTGCGAGTTAGAGTCATGAGTAAGAACGAGATAGATATATGTTTATGCGTGTGCCGTCAAAATGGCCGCTATTTGTATAAGCAATTGTACGTATAGAACAAGCACCTAGAAGTTAGCACCCGAAAAAAATTTTTAATATTTTGGGTTCCAAAAATAGATTGCGCATAAAAAATGCATTAAAAATTTGCAAGTTAGACGTTTGCGCGAATTTTGGTTTTCGAGATAAGTCAAAATCTCTTCCGGGTGCTAGGGTATTTTAAATTTTTCTCATCTACCGTTTTGATTAATTAATTATAACACTATAAAAATATTAATCTATAGATTTTTGCATGCGCAATCAGCACCCGTGAACGGTTTATGCATATAATCATTATTTATTGCAAAAAAAATAAAAATAATTGGGACGCGTCGGGGCCAGGCCGCCGGCCGAAAGATGCTTGGTGGGCGTGCGCGCGCAAGGAGTTCGGCTGCTGCGGAGCGCGGAGACGCGGAGTATATAGTATAGCTCGTCTGCTGAGGAAGAAGTTTATGTGAAAATTAATAATAACGATAGAGCTTATGTTGATATCGTTATCACCATATACTTCTACGACGCGAAGGTAAATATTTATTCATTATGTACTTTATCGATAGTATCGGATTTTTACTATAAAAAATTTATATGTATATGATAGACTTAACCTCACTTATTTATTATAAAAAAATCTATTTTCATTTATATTTGTATAGGAATCAATTGACTAGTATTCATTATGACCATTTGATTAAAATAAACAATACATTTTGTTTTGTTTACAGTGTACTTAAATAATAATGTTTATACCCATGGGCCAGTAAAATTGGTATAAGTATCAAATAAATCAAAAGAAAATCTACGGACACGATGGATTACAAAGCAATAAAGTGGTTCTGGTCATCTAATACATACACTAAATTTATCAGAAGGTTTAATAACAAATTCATGGTTTCAAGAATATATTTCATGCAATGGTTCAATGATGACGCCAACTTGATGTGTGAGCAGTGCCAGAAAATGCTGTCTGTTATTGATTTCCTAGGATATGGTAAGATTTGTTTATAAAGTTTTACAACACATGATAACAGATGAAAATTTTAAAGTCATTTATTATTCGCAGGTATACATAACAGTGCTCTAACGTATGAAGAAGGGATGGGTGGCATTAATATCCACAAGCTAGTTATCAACTTGACGAACCCATCGCAGCAGATATTTAAAAAAATTCATGTAAAGCTTCGAGTCAACTCATGCTGTAATAGCACTTAATTTTAATCTTGGTTCGTTGTTCGAGCACATAAATTATCAAACCAGTTCATCGTGGTACACTGTAAACAAAACAAAATGTATTGTTTATTTTAATCAAATGGTCATAATGAATACTAGTCAATTGATTCCTATACAAATATAAATGAAAATAGATTTTTTTATAATAAATAAGTGAGGATAAGTCTATCATATACATATAAATTTTTTATAGTAAAAATCCGATACTATCGATAAAGTACATAATGAATAAATATTTACCTTCGCGTCGTAGAAGTATATGGTGATAACGATATCAACATAAGCTCTATCGTTATTATTAATTTTCACATAAACTTCTTCCTCAGCAGACGAGCTATACTATATACTCCGCGTCTCCGCGCTCCGCAGCAGCCGAACTCCTTGCGCGCGCACGCCCACCAAGCATCTTTCGGCCGGCGGCCTGGCCCCGACGCGTCCCAATAATTTTTATTTTTTTTGCAATAAATAATGATTATATGCATAAACCGTTCACGGGTGCTGATTGCGCATGCAAAAATCTATAGATTAATATTTTTATAGTGTTATAATTAATTAATCAAAACGGTAGATGAGAAAAATTTAAAATACCCTAGCACCCGGAAGAGATTTTGACTTATCTCGAAAACCAAAATTCGCGCAAACGTCTAACTTGCAAATTTTTAATGCATTTTTTATGCGCAATCTATTTTTGGAACCCAAAATATTAAATTTTTTTTTCGGGTGCTAACTTCTAGGTGCTTATAGAACAGTATGCCTTGTCCCTATTATAAAGGTCTATGGTTTACAAACATGTTACATGTTACAAACTTAAAGGGGTTCTACACGGTTGAAACCAATTTCCAACCACCCTGACCTTGATCGAAAAAGGATCGTGTAGAAACGGAACCAATGTCCTACCACCCTGATCTTGATTGGAAATGGATCGTGTAGAATTCGTTTGTACGATCAATAGTGGGCGGAGCCGCCGGCTAGGTTGGTTCGTTGGTTGTTCGGCGGCGCATCTCGCGACAGGCTGCGTCTGTGTGCGTGTGCGATCGTCTGGAACGCTGTCGACCAACGCGAGCGCCTCAGTGTGCGCTGGGCAGGAGTCGCGGGCGCACTTAGCACGTCCCGTCATCGTGTGTTGCAATGAATACGCAATGTTCGCGTGTTCAACAGATTATGTGTACTTCTTATTTTGTACGAAATTTACCAATTAAGCTCATTTAACAAGTCAGGCATCTATATGATCTATAACTCAAGAACTAACACTATAACTCAAGAACTAACACTGTAACTTTTATTACTACCTACTTTACGTTACTAGCTGCGCCCCGCGGTATTGCCCGCGTATTTTCGGCTTAGCACATAGCCGAAAATACGCCGAAAATATTCTGATATATAAGTAGTAGGATAAAATAGTATAAGCAAGGCCGTCTTAACCTATTCGGGAGGTCCTGGGCACACAAGAATTAGGAGGCCCTTTTGGAAAGTAAGAAAGAGAATTATACTAACATCTTTATACTATGATCATTTATTATGGGTAGATTGTATACATTAGGCGCTCATAGCCAAGTTGCCCTAGGTGATTAGAAACAATCAACGAGGGTAAGCAACGCCAGTGCGGTTAGCACCTGGATGGGTGACCGTTAGTGGCATGTTACCATGATCCTCTCCGTGATTCGGAGGTCACGTTTAGCAGTCGGTTCCGGTTTTTACTATAGCATCACAGTCGTGAAGCTTAGTTGTAGATCTCAAATAAAAAAATCGTCTTACCAACCTCTCAATATTTTTCAAAGAACTATCTAATCTAACACCCTACAGGATGGGGTAGACGTGAGGAAAAAAAACATCCCCACTTTACGAGTAGGGGAGGTACCCCAAATAAAAATATTTTTCTGCGTGACTTTGTCGGCGTGATAGTAACATCATATTCATGCAAAGTTTCATCTTTCTAGCGCTAACCGGTTAGTGCTAGAAAGTTAAATTTTATTAAAATAATCTTGTTTTTATTTAGACATTTTCAATATTCTACTCTATTGTCATTTCGATCTACAAAAAGTATTAATTATTACACCATGCAATTTTAATCTGGCATCATTAAAATATAATATTAGTTATGCAATAAAAGAAAAAATAATATTAAACAATATAAGAATGACATGATCATCTGCTGAATTGTGATTTGTGCCACATAATATTTTACATAAATTTTTCACTAAACTTAAAAGATCGAAAATCACTTAATCAAAACTCTAAAAGCCAACCCTCCCTCTAAAAGCCAAAACGGCTGGCTCAAAAAAACATAGAAAAATTCATGATAGTAGTCCATGTACTGAATTTTCAAGGAAAACTACTTATAGCGGTTTTGATAACTTTTTCATTTCAGGAGTAATAGGCCTAACTGTGAAATAGGCTTATTTAGATAATTTCGTATGAAAATAGTGAATTAATAAGTAAACATGCAAAATTTTGAAAATGAAATCAAACAATTGTCAATTGAACACGATTTTATTTTAATTTGAATCCTATAAAGATGATAAAACAAAATTAAAAAAAGTTCACAACGACAATTGATAGGTGGCGTTATGCAAATTTTTGAATCAATGCAATGGTTTCGTTACAACAGGTTATTTAAATTTATTCCTAGTTAAACTAAAAACCGTATGCGAGCGCCATCTAGTGAGAATACCTTGAAAGTACTTGTAAGTCGTGAATTCATTTATATATTTAGCGATCTATTCATATGAGTAGTATAGGTAGTCTATTCCTCATTCATATTTTTATTTCTTGCACTAATTTTAATTTATTTTTAATCTTCATTTATTTCCTAACCTAAGTTATTTTTTTCTTATTTATATCGTGCTTATAAAATGTATATATGCTTATAAGTAAATGTGTTTTTGAGAAAATGTCGGTTCTTGGGGGGCCCCCCATAAGACGGAGGCCCTGGGCACAGGCCCCGTGTGCCTTTATGGTAAAAACGGAGTAGAGTATAAGTAGTAAGATAAAAAGTAGGCTATGTGTTATTCTGATATATAAGCTATAATATTGTGAAGTTTCATCCAAATCCGTTCAGTGGTTTTTCGTGAAAGAGCAACAAACATACATACACACATACATACATACATACAAACTTTCGCGTTTAAAAAAGTCATCAGCATCAAGAATCCGTAAAATATTAAGGTTATTGTAAAATCAATCTTTTGATTCTTTGAGAGACAAGGAGCCGTCGTGAATACCGGAGTAGGACTGAAGTCAACCACCGACCAACGAACATACGAGTGGGCGGAGCCGAGCGGTCGCTCGGTTGGTTAAATCGTGTAGAAGCCGTCCCAACGCTGTGTATGTGTGTGTGAGGTTGGTTGAGTTGGAGTCGTTGCCGATCGTGTATTCGGCGCTTTATTATTTTATGTTTACTATAGACAAATAAATAAATGTTGATTTTTATTGTTATAATTATTATAATTAATATCACATTGAACAGAAAAAATACAAAAAATATTTATTGATAATCATTTAAAATATAAAACAGAATTTAAAAATCATAGAAAATGTGAATGTTTTTTCCGTTTGTTACAGATAAAAAAAGTAGTGGAAAAAATCTTCTGACGGTAACTTGACGTTTTCTGCCTAGGTTTCATCAGTAGGAAAAAATTGTTTACAAGAATAGGGCTACTCCGTATAAAGAAAAAGATTTTCTTTTATTGTACCTTCATCTATTACAATTAAAAGTTGTAATCAATTTTCACATCATTTTCCTTCGTCAGCGTGGTGTTAGACGTGTTTTTTGAAAACCAATGGAAACAAAGCCGCGGTAAGTTATTATTATAAAAAATATCGAGCAAATGGTGGAATTGAAAATTATCTTGTTCTGTATAGTATTTTATGAAACATTATTACTTAAAGTTGTTTTAAAAAAAGAGATAAATCATTATGGAATAGTGGGCGATGAAGGGAGAATATGGCGTAGGTGTTATTACCGATTTGTACATGCGCTTTTGCTATCAGTGTTTCATATTCAGGATGCTAAGCGCGATGTAGACTTAAAGATGTTCTAATATATATTTATAAAATCGATTCGCAGTTTGACCTAGATACATTGTTTCTTGTTCCTACAAGTTCTTAGAGAGCATGTTACTGAGTGTGTTGTAAATTTATTGACTATTTGAACAATTTAAGTGATACGCTCTAATTAATTACAAAGTGAACATTTATTATACTGCTATATAACTAAGGACAGTAAGCTAAATTTTATATTCCACTTGTTAAATTTCAGCTGCTCTCTTGTAATGTGTAATCTAAAATCATAAGTGGGTTAAAATAAATCTGAATAATCAAGGGTTTCGTTATATATCTACCCATCATAACCATATGCAATACTACAAAATGAACTCGGAGCAGTCTTAAGGTAAACTTATTGTTCTGTCACCATTGACCTCAGTGCTATTGAAAGTATTTACTAAATACTGACAAACACAATGTAAGTCTGAAATAACGTTTGACTTTCATTTAGTTATCATAAACACAAATCTGGTTTACAGACTATTGATTTTATCAGATGCCTTGTGTGGTGGCAGGTTGCCTTTAGGTGCCAATTATGCATTTGTAGCCCAGGCATAGGCTATTTTTAGCACAGTATAAATTTAGAGGAAAATCTTTAAGAAAATCTGAAGAAAGTCAACCTTAGATAAGAAATTATAAATGTTGATATGCATTATGACTTAATGTGCCATTAAACCTTAAATTAGTTACTTTGATATCATAACATAACTAAACTGTTGATTTATTTATTTATTACTTGAGTCCTATGGTCATACCTATAGTAATATTGTTGTAAGTGGTAAAGCTGCGGAGTGAACTTGTCTAAAATAAATTTGTAGTTATTCCTTATGTCATCAACTTTCTGCGAGTGGCAGTCTCTGCAAAATAATTCCAGCCATTCCAAAGATTACCCGTAACAATCAGACTGACAGACAAAAAATAAAAGAATTGCTTTCACCAACACTAAGGTAAAAATGGTGCATTTGATATATAATTGAAATGGTAAACCAACGGCACACACACAAACACACTATTAACAATATTACATAAACATATCTAGAATACATGCTTATTACAGGTACACACAATATTCACCATATGAGAAAACACCCAACGAAACAGTATTAAGAGTAAACAAATACTTATAAAAAAAACAAAGTGATGAAAACATATTACTGCTTAATTAAAGATTACTAATATAATTAGTGTAGGGAAAAAGGATAGCAAGGGCATACAATACAAACAAATTGAAATTGGTTTTAAAAATAAACATTAACATGGGTTGTTATTAGTAGTATAGTCTACAATAGAGCTTCAAAATTTATTTCAAGAGAGATATATATCTCAGTGAATAAATGTTGTTACCTTCTCTACATACAGACTCACTGTTATATGTCTGCTATTGCGGTAAAAAGTAGTCTGCCATTACACTATCTGAGTACAAAATTTCATTTAAATTGGTGCAGTGGCTTTTCATTTCATTGTGAACAGATAAACTATTTGTCCTGAGTCAGAATTGTAACCACAAGTATATATTTACAGTATATACCTGTAAATATATATGACACTGAATCTAATTCTGCACCCACTAGTAATTAAAAAAGCATTTAAAATATGCCATGTTTGGTATCATTGGAAAGAGCATTACTTGGACATTTTGAATGTATTCATAGTATTATTATTTTTATATATACAGTATTGTAAAAGAAGCCAGCCTTGTCTTCCTTAATTTGACAAATTAATAGGATGCTTTCTTAGGGGTGCCCTGTTCATAAAATACAAGGTTGTACTCTAGACAAAGCAGAACTGGCTAGCAGGTTTCTAGGTTTGGCAAAGCATCAATAGTATGGTGACTAGCCTTCTGATGAACAAACTGATTTATTTCTAAATACATAAATTTATTTAGTCAATAAATTAGTGTTAGTTCTTGCCAATACAAGTTTCAAGGGAAAAGAAAGGTTTTGTTGAAATTTTGGAAGTAGTTAATTTACATTACTTAAGTGTAAGTATAAGTCTTACACTTCTGTGTAAGACTTATATTTACAAGAGTAAGCTATTGAACTATATTTTCCAGTAAATAGATACACTTAATAAATTCTAGGCACTCATCATCCCTTCATAATCTTGATTTAAAACTTAGTAACTTAGTTGACTGGATGGATGTAATAGCGCTTAGTGTTGGAGGTTCTATTCCCACATGAGACAACTATTTATGTGATCCTCGAATTGTTGTTCTTAGGTTAAGTGTTTTTTTATGTCCGTTTCATATGTGTAAAAACACACCCAATTGTGTTTCTGGTGCAAGAGATGTCAAAAATAGAAACAATATCTCTATTAGTAAGAAACCTATTTTGACAGATAATGGGTACGTGTTGGTGTAAAGACATGTCACCAAATGACGGCTTTGAGTCACCGGGCGCTTTCGGTGGAATGGACTCTCGACCTAGTGTCGTAAAAGTTGTGGATCCCGTCATCGTTGATCAACTTGTCTTAGAACTTTTGAGCCTCATTGCATCATTTGTTGACAAGTAAGAACTTTTTAAATCAATATCCTTTAAAGAATATTTATTATAGATATAAAAGTAACACATCTTGACATATACCCTAAATAATGGAGTTTGTATCAGATGCTGACAAATTAAGATAGTTATTGTCAACAATACCATTTCCTTGACAGTAAAATAGGTATTTATAAAACAAGACAAGACAACTAACTATATTAGATAACAAGACTAAATTGTTTTTAAATGATTTGATGAAGATTTTGTTTAGGAGTCATGTTGAGAATAAAAAGAGAGTGCAATTTAAGCTTGCTTTCATCGAAATAGTACCTAAATAGTTTTAACTTTTAATTATAATGTGAACTTTTTCTTCTACCGTGACCTTCTTGTTAGTTATGGGACTAAAATACTAATGTCACTTGTCCCATGGAACTGGGATGTAAAGTGTCAGTTGTCATGGAACTGGTGGCACAGACTCGTCGTTTTTATTTCTATTATGTATAAAGAATTGATGTTTGGTGAATGAAATATATTATTTCCTGAATTCATTTTCAAAATTGTATAATGTTTTAATGACTGTTTTAGCGATGAAGATTCTCCAGTTTCACTGGTAAAGCTACATGTTATAGCAGACAAAGATGAAGGTTGGTTCCAAGTGGTGTTTTCGATGGTGCACGTCATTCCTTTGGAAGATCCCCTCGGCCCATCAGCCATCACTATAGTGTTTGATGATTGCCCTCTGCCATCCAAAGATTCTGTCATTAAGGTATCAGAACATAATCATTTTTTTTTCACAAACAGTTTCTAGATAGTCTGTAGCATTGTAATCAAACTGCTGATAAACATACTAGTTTCCCCTGTGTTGTTTACCCGGTATCTAAAATAAAAGTTACTCACTATAAAATCAGCTATCTGCAAGTGAACACCATTTGAAGTTGAATTGAGCTCAAATTAAAAGAATAAGAAAAAAATATCACAATGTTATTTATCATACTCCTCCAAAATGGCTGGACAGATTTGTATGAAAAAAAAAGACAGACCTACTCTCCTGTCTTTCTTGGTCAGTCTATTTATTACTGTAATTATTTTGCTGCATAAATGGTAATGGTAAACAAATACTAAATCTTTACAAACCTTTTACGCAATTATTTGTTATACTGAATAAATAAAAAAATGGACATGACCTTGTTCTCCAATTGCCATTTCTTTTCATATTTAGCCTACCTAAGTGACTTTACCCTGCCTGATGGAAAGCATGAGTAGAATCCAGTAATTAAATGTGATTGTTACCACTCCTACCATTTATTCAATTTTAAATCTTAAATCATCTTCTTAATCTTGTAATAGAGAACATAATTTTATGTAATTGTAATTGGTTAATTACAGTTAAGTAAGATGTTTGGTTTGTGCGGCGAGCGTGCATCAACACCTGAAATAAACATTCGCGTTGAGCGGAATCTGTGTGTGGTTCTCGGCTGCATTGCCGACAAACTGGCGGGGCCAAACAGTGTTGCTGTACTTACCGAAAACACTCTTGAATACATGCTGTATTTCTTGGTTAGTTCCATTACATAATAT
This sequence comes from Phragmatobia fuliginosa, assembly GCA_932526445.1. Lineage (NCBI taxonomy): Eukaryota > Metazoa > Arthropoda > Insecta > Lepidoptera > Erebidae > Phragmatobia > Phragmatobia fuliginosa. Next base: position 26,600,911 of record OW052057.1, on the reverse strand, counting down.
ACATACATACATATAGACTGTTCTTTCTAGCCTTATTCCCAATATTATTTGGAGTCGGCTACTAGTTCAACCGGTTTTACCTGAATATCAGTTTTTTCCACGGAGCAACTGGTATCGGACCTCCGCAACCCTAAGGGAAAACTGAAATTCAAAGGTTGAACTAGTTATCAGTAAATTTGAGGGCACTGGATGCCCATTAACGATTGTCATAGATGGTCATGATAACCGGGACCGACGGCTTTACGTGTTCTCCGAGGCACGGGCGTGAATCACCGCCAAACTTCCAAACTCCGGGCTGCAATTAAGAATTCCTAAGAAAACCCAAAAAATACCCGGTATTTGAACACGAGACCTCTTTGATCAGCTGTCGCATACGCTATCCACTAGACCAAAGAGGCAGTTAAACCTTTAGACTATAGTGACAAACAGTGGCGTAACAATAGGGTGGCAGGGCTGGCAAAATGCCACGGGCCCCCGACTCAAGAGGGCCCCGGCCCAAGAGGCTGCGATCTCAAAAATATTTTTTTACACTCTAACAGTATTTTATTTTATTTCAAAAAGTATATTTTTATAAGTTTGCTCTTTTATTGAATATGAAAATAATGGTAAAAAAAGTAAAGTTGATTGTGAAAGTTAGATATTAAGATGTCTAGTTCCAGAAAATATTTAAGTGGGAGCGAAAAACGAACGAGAAAGAGGGAAACTGAAAAAAAGCCACCTAAAATTAGTCAGTACTTGAAAAATTATGACTTAAAGAATTGGAACTTGGAACTGGATGTAAAGAATTGGACCTTACTAAAAGTATACATCCAGTTCCAGAACAACCACAACAAGGTACTAGCAAAACTCAAAGAGAATTATATTTTAGCATGAACAATATTGTATATTCGCCATATGTTACTTATAAGGGTAATTTTAAAGTGCTAACTGAAAGCTAAGGGCTAAAGTGAAAAGCTAAGGGCCCTTTCTTAAATGATATTGACAATAGATCTTTTCTAGAAAAACATTACTATATTGTTTTCAAGTCTGGCGTGAAACTTGAACGTACATGACTATCCTATTCTTTAATACTTCAGAAGGCGTATTGTGAACCGTTCGCAAATCGGGCATCTAAGAAAATACAAAATGTTTGGATTGAGAGTTATGACGACTGGAAACATATTGTAGGTGCCATTTATAGACACGAGACATCATGAAATTCATCTGGATTCCTGTCTTACGTATCAACAGTGGCGGCTACATGGAACACTCGATGAAGAGCAAGTCTATGATCAAAAAAGAAAAATCTTTTTGGCGCCAAGTACCGTCTAGGCTCCTTGATGTTACTTTGATACTTTCAACGTGTTCTTTAGCCTTTCTTGCCCACAGAGAAAACGCATATATCAGTGATCCAAGCTCCAAAGGAAACTTTTTAAGTATTGTTGAGTTATTAGGAAAATAAGACCCGATTTTACAAGAATTGTTAAGTAAACCAAAGGGCCAGATAAAATACTTAAGTCCAAAAATACAAAATGAGCTTATTTTTGTGCTGGTTCTAAAAGTAGAAAATTCACTGATAAATGAAGTAATGCCGCACAATTCTACTTTATCATATTCGATAAAACTTAAGATATTTCATAAAATGATCAAATTTGTGAACTTTACGGTTATTGTATGATCGAAAAAGATGCTAATGGGATCCCAAAGGCACTTGTCATTAAAGAAACATTTTACGATTTCGTGAAGTTAAGGATCAAACTGCCTTAGCAATGTCCAAGCAAATTATTAAATCCATAAATGACAAAAATATTTCTTAAACAAGTGTAGAGGACAAGGATATGATGGTGCTAACGCAATGAAAGGAACTTATGGTGGAGTTCAAAAACTCAAAAAAAAATGTCGAGCCGAATGCCGAGTGAACATATGTTCACTGTGCTGCTCATAATTTAAATCTAATACTCAATGAGAGAGAGGTGAGAGAGGTTATTGATATGCAATTTGTTTTAAACAGTTCAACAAATTTACAATTTTTTTGGGCATAGTATCAAAATATATTCCATATATTTTATCAAATACAGTTTAAGTCATATATCTAAAAAAGAAAGGGAATCTTCAACTTCAATAACATTAAAATCATTAAACCCTACTAGATGGGCAGGACGTTATGATGCCGTTTCTGCTTTAAAAGTTCGGTTCGTTGAAGTCCAAAAAGCGCTAACTCTTCTATGGATGAATGTGAAGTCTCCAATATGCATTGGGCTAGCGTGGGGACTACAGACCATTCCCTCTCGCCTAAGACAGGAGGCCTATAGCCATTAGTGGGACATATACAACGTGTAATTGAGTACGCTGAAAATATCGAAATTTATTAAAATTAAACTGAGTACAACGAGACAATTTTCACTGATAGGGCCCCATCATAAGAATTCGCCACGGGCCCCAGGTGGTATTGTTACGCCACTGGTGACAAATCTATACAGATACATTGTCTGAACCAGTGGGGCTATATACTTGGAACTTTGGCAGCTGATGCCTTTTAAATGACACCCCTGCTAGTGTAACACACGAAACAGAGACATAAACTTTAGAAGTACGATCAACGGTAAATCTAAAGAGATCCTTTATCTAAAAAAATAAGATACAATTATACGAGCGAAATCCAGGGCCGGATATAAAGGTGTGGAGGCCTCGGGGCAGCAAAGGAGTGGAGGCCCCTTGGTCTCAAATTATATTCCAAAATAATGACCAATTTTTTTTCAATCTAGTTTTCCAATTAATAATTTATTGTGAAACCAAGTATAGACTATTTTATTATTTAACGAACATATAAATATAATCGGAAACAAGAATTATCTAAAATTGAATTTTAGTGTTAACGAACGGAACTTTCCGAGCTTTTTTCGCCAAAAAATCGTTGATGATTTCGCTGAAATCCAGTTGCCATGCAATTTTAATGTTTGGGAATGTAGCTCTGAAATTTGGATCTTCGAGAATTTGGTAGTAAAATAGTTCCGGAGATTGGTCTTTTCCATAGTCTTTTTTATATGAGTCGATCAAAGATACAAATTGAACCAACTCACTACCAAGACTAGGTTCTAAATCATCCTGATAAACTTTCACCAATGCCTCTGCTGCAGCGTCCAACTTTCAGCATCCAACTTCTTGATGTGATTAAGAAATCCAAATCTTGAATGTACAGCCAGTACAGGGCCATTTGAGATTTTGATATTGCCTGATTGGAGTGAACAAATATATATATATATATAAATAATGATTTCTGTTAATATTTAATGTTTGTACAAAGTAGGAGTGGAGGCCCCGGGGCTGTTGCCCTGGTTGCCCTTCCCTAAATCCGGTCCTGGTGAAATCACTGGAAATAGCTAATCTTTAATACCTACTAATATTATAGAGACATAAAGTTTGTAACTTAAATCTACTGAACCAATTTTGAAAATGCTTTTAGCAGAAGCAAGCCATATTATTTGTGAGTGTCAGTCGATGTCCAACAAACACGCGGGCATAAACTTGTATATTTGATAACGTAACAGACAGACAAAGATACTTAATTTCTTATATTAATATGGAGTATTGTTCCTTGTAACTGTCAATATTTCTAACGTTAACAATGTATTCGTTTGTCACAGTTTCTTCGCCGCGAACCAAACATTGTCTTATTCGCATTAATCGCCCTGGAGAAATTCGCTCACACTACAGAAAATAAGTTGACTATAAGAGAGAGAATTGACAAAGAAGGTGAGAATCCGCTACTCATACTGGAAGAACTGGCTGAATCTGATGACTATCCCTGGCGCCAAGTGGGATTCTGCGCTAAATGGACTCTTGATAATTTATGTGAGTACTGCATTATCTCTAACTAACAAATTGCAAAATTTCGTTATTGAATGAATTTTTGACCGACGCTTTCAGAAATGGTACCAAATATATTGTGTCATACTCCTTTGCATCCTTCACTTGTTATTATGCCCACCAAGTCCTTGTTAGAAATGACACTTTCCATCAGTGCGTAAAATACAAAACTATACTTTAGAAATAAAATTAGAAGTACATAATATTTAAAAGTACTATAATGGTACTTTTTCAAATGGCAATCAGAAATGCCGAGTTATTTTTAAACACTTATCTTGACCACCTGTTGCTGTTTTAGTGTACGGACTACATATTGAAATATTCGTATATTTGACTGCACGCTTCTTACAACAATGGGTGCTGTGGTTTTAATCCCCATATGGAACAATTTATGTCTACACATAATATACTCATAGTGGGGCTGGCTATTTGTTATTAAATTGTCTCATCAAATCCTTGTGTGTAAATTATATATGTAGTAACTCTTATCAATTGCTACTTTATGATATTTTAAATAGGGAAAAATTTAATTCCCCTAAAGTAAATTTCCTGCTGAGCACTATTCTCGGTAGGTTTTTACCCAACTACTGCAAAGGCAAAAAAAGGGTAATAGAATATAAAATGTAAACTACTAAACCGATTTTAACGATTGTGGTATCGGTAGAATCCCAATTATGGGTCGGGTGGTATGGGAAATATAAATTGTATCAAAATTGTTCATCTATTAGTTATAAATTCAGTTTAATTTCTTAAACTTTCATGGCTATATAGTCTTAGGAGTTGTAAATTAAAAATATGATATATTGTTGCAGTTATAATAGAAGGCCGGCCACTGTCCTATGAGGTGGTGGATATGTCCTCGATCAACGCCATACTAAACTCACAGGACGTAAGCGAATATCTAAAGATATCTAGCGATGGACTGGAGGCCCGCTGTGATTCTTATTCGTTTGAGAGTGTCAGATGTACATTCCAGGTAAGCATCACGTTTCTGTCGTTGACCAGCTTGGTATCGGAAGCCTGAACCTTCTGTTGACACACCTATGAGAGCACTGCTAATGGACGGTCATGATGATTTTTACAGCTTTCATTAAATACCTCAACCAAACAGATACAATAGTTAAGTATATACAAAAAAGCAAAATATAGTTCCAAAAATGTGAATCTAGTTAAGTTTACCAAGCCTAGGACATGGCTGGTGGTCTAATTTGTAACCCTAATTGCTAAATCAGAGGCAGAGGAGTTCGATTCCTGCACATGACAAGAGATTGTGTTATGAATATGGTTATTTCCATTTTATTTCAATGTACTACCTGTTTTCAGGCGGAGTATACATACTTTCTTAGCCTTAGATATACAAAATTCTGTCTCAGATTATCCATAACATATTTATTTTTATCTTTCTTACAATATACAGACTAATCCAATGTGATATTGTAGTTACATTTTTCTAACTAAAAACTAATTACATCTATTGGTAACAAATTTTGCTAAGTGCTATATTTGTGAATATATACGTACTAGCTGCGCCCCGCTAGCTGTCATTATGGTTGCTATGCAAGTGTGTTATGCCTATGAAGTTTTGACAGGAGACAAACAGTGATATATTTTGAGATCTACGATTTGTGTATTTTTATAATCACTTAGCTTTCGCCCGTGTATCTCGACTATTGCAGTAAAAAGTAGCCTATGTGTTATTCTGGTGTATAAGCTATATTACTGTAAAGTTTTATCCAAATCCGTTCAGTAGTTTTTACGTGAAAGAGCATAAATAAACATACATACACACATACATACTCACAAACTTTCGCGTTTATAATATTAGTAGGATTAACGTGGATGTGGTGACAGATTGGAATATCACCATCTCTTTTCATCCTGTAAGATTAGAACTATGGAATCAAACTCCGTAGAAAACCTGAGAACTGTCAAAACTAATGATGATGTATATAGAAATATCTAGTGGTTTAAGCGATCTCCACCCCACATCTACTGGAATGAGTGATGTGGGTTCAAACCACACATGGAATATCAGTGTTTCATCCACATTTCACATGTGTATGTTAAAGTAGGTACCTTGGGACACAGGATCAATTCTTAATAGAGATACGGGGAATATACATACTGTTTTTTCTTTTCTTTTTAAATTTAACACAGGCTCTACAGTATTACAGTATTTGGGTTCAGATTGCCGTATACCGCACTTGGGTGACTTGTAACTTGTTATTCAATCTTTAAAAAATGATTTTAGGTTTTTCTTAGAAATTCCTAATAGTAACCCGAAGTTTGGAAGTTTGGCGGTGATTCACGCCCGTGCCTCGGAGAGCACGTATAGCCGTCGGTATCGGTTGTCATGAACATCTATGCCAATCGTTATTGGGAAGTCAGTGCCCTCAAATTTACTGACAACTAGTTCAACCTTCGAATTTCAGTTCTCCCTTAGGGTGCGGAGGTCCGATGCCAGTCGCTCCGTAGAAAAACTGATATTCAGGTAAAACCGGTTGAACTAGTAGCTGACCCCAAATAATATTGGGAATAATGCTAGGAAGAAGAAGAATTATTTTATTTATAACTAGCTGACCCCGCGAACTTCGTACCGCCAATTCAACGTCACTCAATGGCTGTGAATGACATTGACATTCGTTACGCGCGTTTTTTTAAATATGCAAAATTAAATGTATATTTTTCAATATTTCTGAGAGATTTTCTTAATATTTTTTTCCGTAAGAACCTTCTCCTAATAATAACAAATACAACAAAAAAAGAATTAGTGAAATCGGTCCAGTCATTCACGCGTGATGCCGTGACCAAGGAAAACGGGTTTCATTTTTATATATATAGATGAATTGGCTATGTTCAACCCGTATATTGTTCAATTTATACTATCAATTGCCAGCAATTGGTGTAACATGTATCACTAACATTAAAACAAAGGTACCTACTTATTTAAATATTTAATTTACATAAATTGATCTGACCGATTTCGCCTTATGACACGATCAAGGTTGCTGTATGTTGTTACAGGTGAACAGTGGTACCTGGTACTATGAGTGTCTCATAGTGACGCCCGGGGTGATGCAGATCGGATGGGCGACGAAGAGCAGCCACTTCTTGAACCATGTCAGTTATCATCTGAATGTTTATGAAATAGGCTGGCGTTTTGTCTCATACTAGCTGAGCTTTGCGGTTTTACTCGCGGTTATATCCAACCGGAATACTATATTTGTCCAGTTTCAAACTATCTCTGTGCCAAATTTCATCTAAATCCGTTTAGCTTTTTTTACGTGACAGAGGAACAAAAATCAATCTGAACTTTGGCCTTTTTAATAATAGTAAGCTTAATTTGGTATCCAACTGTATCAGCTGCTTGCGAATTATTAATTATTGAATATTAGTGTGTTATGTTGCCGTTTTTGTTTCTTGAACAAATCGCATATTCGCATTACTCATACGTTTTGGTCTATAATTGCTTTGTGATGCTTAAAAATAACTTCATCTATATATTAGTACGTGAAACTTTGTACTCTTTTTTATGAAAATTACGCGGACGGTGAAATATGAAGTTTCGCACACTTATAGTTTATGTAGAGAAGGAGTGCAGGCAGCAATTTTTTAAGATAAGCATAAAAAAATACATGAAATCTATAAAAATAAATTATATATATATTATATTTATTATATTATAATATACTTTAATACTAAATGCATAGAAAAGCATTTACGACACTGACATCAAAAAAGCAATTTCTAAATTTTTGTGTGTCTGTTTGTTTGTTCCGGGTAATCTCTGGAACGGCTGGACTGATTTTGACGGGACTTTCACTGGCAGGCGGCTTATGACGTAAGGAGTAACTTCGCCCCGCGGCGTTACTCGCGGCTTACAATAATAAACGCGGGTAACATCGCGGGACCTAACCAGTCTTTAGTAAAACATTACACACACTACCATGTATTTGACACACACGCATAGATACTCGTTTGTCAAATTAACACTGTACTGGCCTTGGCGAAATCCGTGAAAATAGAAGTTGTAGTACCTACAATAGAACCCTTAATAATGTTGCCACTTAAAATTTAAATTAATTATGGTCGATTTTCGACCACTAGTATATTTAAAACCAAGGAAGGACGAGTTTTAAAGCATACTTGTTATAACAGGTATGCCTTGAAAATCTCAACATATATGTTGTACTTGTGTTGTGTATATGTTGCTTCAATACATGTTTTTATACGAAAAAGGTGATACGAGAAAAAAATATTTAAAAAATCGAAAACTGCTATATTAGTATATATATAGCAGCATCTCCTACTAAGAAACAAAATTTCGCATATTAATGAGGAGTAACAAATCTTATTAAAGTGGCTATAGTCATAAAAACATGAAAGCATGCTTGTACCTCTATTATTTTAAAATGTCCTAATCAAGTTAATAAGGACACGACGTAAATCACGCCACTATCGGTGCAGTGTCAAGTGCGTGATAGCCATTAATAAGTGCTTGGCGTTAACAAGTGCCTTCGACTTAAGTGCTTGGTATCAAACTTGTGTAGTACATGTCTGTTGATTGCATTGTTGGTGTAGTGGTTAGCGTATGCGGCTTCTGATTATGAGGATTCGGGTTCGATTCGTTTCTCGGACTATATGTTTGTATGATCTGCATATTTTTTTTATAGTTTTGGTGTTTTCTATGTATAATATGAATGTATTTAAAAAAGTATGTTTATGTTTTTATATCAGTTGTACTATGGATACACTGATCCATAGTACAAGCTCTGCTTAGTTTGGGACTAGATGATGTTGTGTGTCAGATGTATAAAAGAAAATATATTTATATTTGCATTTCTTTTCTTTAAAGGAGGGCTACGGTATTGGCGATGATCTGTATTCATTGTCGTATGATGGATGTCGCAAGTTAATATGGCATGAGGCGAAACCTTCTTGCGTCACCGAAGTGCCGGCATGGCAGCCAGGCGACATCGTCGGCTGTCTCATTGATATGGACATGAGGGAAGCAATATTTTCCCTCAATGGAGAACAACTGAGACCCTGCACTGAACTTTTCGAATCTACGAGGTGAATATTTATTAGCTTATCGGTTTTTTATAGGATACACTTTGGAGAGTGCTCGAAAGCTTTTTTCGAACTGATCGAGCCATCTCCATTCCTTTATGGGACTACTAGGCGCAGGCAAAAGTTTCATCCATACGTTGTTGGCATACCCAAAAGACGAACTAAACGCTTTGACAGCTCGTTTTTGGTGAGAGTCAACAAAGTTTGGAACGACCTGCCTGGGCCTGTTTTTCCTGATGAGTTGAACTCTGGAGCCTTTAAGAGTAGAGTGAACAGGTTTCTTTTGGATGGGCGTGTACCATCTTCGTCTTCATCTACACTTTCCATCAGGTGAGTTGGAAGACAAACGCCTATTCCATTACAACAATAAAAAAAAAATACTAGCTGATGCCCGCGGTTCCGCTCGCGTCCTAGGGGTATGAAAAATAGATGTTACCCGATATGCAAACAAAATTTCATCCAAATCGGTTCAGCCTTTTCGTAGGAGTATGGGAACGAACATTGTGACATGACAATTTTATATATAAGGTATTCCCCGCTATTATAAAAATTTTAATCTGTCGTTTCCATTGCTCTGTAGTCAGTTATTCCAATATTTTATTCCACATTTACAGGAGTCGAAGCGTAGTAAGTTCAATGAATTCAAACAAGGTAGAGACAACACTGTGTGCCCACAAACTACTGCCCTCAGTCTGTTTTCTTTAAATCTGTTTTCTAGATATTTGTTACCGTTATACATGATAGATATATTACTAGTGATTGAGTTGTCTTTTCTAAATATACCTCCTATACAATATCCAATATAAAAAGTACACTTTACTAAGACCCGCTGTTTGTCTGTCTGTCCTTCTGTCCTCAGGCTGTAACACATACACCATGGTATTTAGTCAGTTGAAATTTTCACAGATCATGTATTTATGTTCCCGCTAAAACAGAAAAATAATAAGCAACAGATAAAATGTATATTTAAGCTGGCTCCCATTAAAAAACCGTAATATTTAATTTTGACAAGGGTTAGAAGTAGAAGCTTCAAAACTGACTCGCACTTGGCAGGTTTTTTAATACTTTATTTAAGTAACTTAATAATTTTTTATGTGACATATGTAATTGTGTAACAAATTAAGTGTTTGTTTGGCAGGCAAGGATTCTTCGCAGCTGCAAGTTTCATGGCATTTCAACAGTGTCGGTTCAACTTTGGCCACGAACCATTCCGGTACCCGCCTACTGATCGTGAATTTGAATGCTTCAATGATCACGGATATCTCACCGATGAAGAGAAGAAGGTAGAACTAGAACCATAACATTAAATAAATATTCATAACAGTTTCCGTAGACCGTGTGTATGACGTACTAAGAATACAGAATCATGCTACATCATTCGCTACTTACTGCTTTCGAACGCGGTATCGGTACCGCGCGTTTTAGCGACTGCTCAGATGCCTGGATCGCGTCGACTGTAGTCTTGTCTAGAATTTTCCGATTTGTAACTTTGATTACTTATGTTTGTGATTTGAAATGATATTGCAGTATTCTGTAATCTGTGGTTTTGTTTACAAATAAAAAAAAAAGATGAGAGTCAAGTCGTGTAAGCAGACGCCAAATCGATGCTACCGGCATCCGAATGTGTGCGGAGAGTAGCGTTCAGCTGCTGTGTCGCGCTTCTAAAATGCAACTCAATCTCCGCGTTTGGTGTTTTTAAGTGTACGGTGTGGAGCGTTCGGTCGCCGTATTTAGCTTTTAAAAAGCGACTAGTTGCCGATCGCCGATGCTAAAAGTAGCTAGTGTGCTGTGGCCCTAAGTGACATCTGTCAATTGTGAACTATTATTACCTATAATACAATCTCTGCTTAGTTCGGTACTAGATTGCTGGTGATTGTGGCTTCAAGGTACATTTACCAAATGCACAATGATGCAGAAGTATCTCAATAAACCAGAATATACACTTGAGTGCAAAAACATAAAACAAACTAACCTTAATAAGATTATAGTGCTACAGTAAAAAGTGATAATTATTGGATAGAGATCTAAACACTTGATTACATAATAAGTAAAACATTTCGAAATTAATGTATAATGCCAGGTTTTATTCTCGATAATAACTTTGAAAATGTTGAACTTTTTTTTTCTCTGCTTTATCCAGTTTCAAAAGCAATTAGTACTTGTGTTTTGAAATGGGGATTATAAATATCGTTAAGAATTTTTTGACTTTATAAATTTCCGTTAATGTGTTTTTCAATTGAATCGGGTGGGGGGTTACACAGCCGGGCAATGAAGCGGGAACAAATTTGGATTTAAACTAGGGTACTATGGTCTTTTAGTATGGTACATACTTACACAAAAATTATTTATTTTGTAGGTGATTTCACGTTGAATTACAAAAAAATATTTATTTTTTAGGTGATTCCACGTCGAATTTTCTTGGAAGAGCTGAGATGTGCAAGTGTAAAGGAGGATAGTTGCACTCTGTGCTATGACGATGACGCATGCTGCATCCTTGACCCCTGCAAGCACAGGTATTATATTAAGAATACTATGTTAATATACTACAATAATTAACTTTTTTATTTATAAATATTCTTTAGAATATTTACATACAAACTTCAAAAAATTAGTTAGCATTCCCAAAAGACTGACAGCATCACGGAGCAAATACACAGTGGAGATGCCTTAAGGAGATTTTTGTATTAAGATTACAACCTCTACACCTTTCCAACTATCAAACAATAGCAAAACTACTTGCTTCACAGTTATACTGGGTTTAGGATGTAAGGGCCGTACTCAGTATTTTCTAGTTTTTTGAAGGTAAATTTTTTAAACCATCTTGACATGTATTACAAAAATGGCATTCATACATAATATATAATATTATACAAAATAATATTACACAAAATTTATGTAATACATAAAAGCTATTTAATAATATTACAAAAGTGATATTTTGTCTGTTTTGTCTTCCTATAAACGTTAAATTTAAAAAAAAACATAAAATAAATAACATTTATTATTTATTTAGTTTAGAGAACCAGAAATATACAGATATATGTAGTGCACAACATTTGATTAATAAATAATATAATCAAACTTAGATATCCGAATTACGCCAATCGGAGAAAGCAACTAATCTATAACTCGTGCGAGCTAAGATGGCACCTGGCTCAAAACGAAACATGACACCGTTCCCCCGCATGATACCCCTCTGTCGTCCTGCAAGTAGCGTTAGCAACACTATTACCGTTGCAATTACCGTTATTATTATTATTATTATTAAAGGTCACACGAAAAAAACCAGCATGACGACTATGAGACGCAATAGTTTAAAATAAAGAAAATCCAAATACATATGATTTTCAGAGACTACGATTAAAAGGCTTATCATGACGATTTTAAATTGTATTTTATAACCATATTTCAGTTCCTAATTTCATTTAAAATGATATTAGGTATTGCCTAATATTATTTAAATCACTGCACGAAGAATGCATTCGGGTAAATAATGAATGAGGCCTGCTTCCTATTGGTATGCATATGTATTTTCTTAACTCAGGTAGTAAAGTACCACTTAAGATAAAGTAGTATGTTATGAGAAACTAATTGAAGCCAAATAAATGTTGAAATTTAAAAAAACTAGAATAAATTATATTTTTCTTGCACTCAGTACTTTAAACGACTGACATTTGAGTCAGGTGCCATCTTAGGACGCACGAGTTATATAAACATTTCGGTCACAAATTCGGTCATACTTATGTTATCGTCAATAGTCAATCTATTCACTTTTAATCTATCTTAATATGACCAAGCCTCATTCATGACTTTCTATCTTATACGTTTTATGGTCTGTTTTTGAAATGATTAGTCATCGTCATATCAATTAAAGCAACAAATCTTATGTATTTTGTAAAAGCTGTGTTTATATATATATTGATCTATTTCTCTTTAATACTATTTTCGGATGAAAATCAAATTAAAAAGTAATGTAAATGCAATGCAAAAATATGTATAATTATTATACAATAATTTAAATTATCAGTAAACTTTTTTTCATTTTCAGTATCTACTTTCAATGCAATATTAATATATCTAATCTAATATATAAAATTCTCGTGTCACAGTTTTCGTTGCCATACTCCTCCGAAACGGCTTGACCGATCTTTATGAAACTTTATATGTATATTCAGTAGGTCTGAGAATCGGCCAACATATATTTTTGATACCCCTCAGACGCGAGCGGAGCCGCGAGCATCAGCTAGTCTAATATATAAAATTCTCGTGTCACAGTTTTCGTTGCCATACTCCTCCGAAACGGCTTGACCGATCTTTATGAAACTTTATATGCATATTCAGTAGGTCTCAGAATCGGCCAACATCTATTTTTGATACCTCTAAAACACGAGCGGAGCCGCGGGCATCAGCTAGTATTAGTTATAATATTTGAATTCTAATTACGGCCCTGTCTTTGGTTCGTATTTCACGATAGATATCAGTCTGTTCACAAAATTGTTACACAACATTTACTTTGATGAATAAAAATTGTAAAGGAAAAAATGCTGATACAGTTCTTATTAATTAATTATATATTTTACCAATACTTAGCTCAACATGCTTTTATATTTTTATTTTACATTATACAAAGTTTTGCCATCTAGTGGCGGATAAATTTAATCATACATAGTTGAATAATGCACGAAGACATTTTTCTAGAACTGTTTTATGAAACTAGCTATAAAATTGTTTATGAATGAAATATAATGCCCTTCATGGCACTAAAACGTCTATCCAAGGATCCAAGATAAAATACAACACTTCATAATTTATTTGTATATATGGGAATAATATAAATGTTTGTGATTTTTCGATACCATTCTAGAAGATTAACCTACAAGCCGCGTCAACTGCAATGACGTCAGGACTCATTTTAGCCACAGTGCACATCTGCTTAATCCCTTTTCTCTTTGTATTTGCTTCGTGAGCAGCATACTGTTAAAATACTATATCTGTGTGCAAAATGTTTTAAAAAGCGGTTGTCATTATTTTACGGTCTGGATGTATATAGTAATTCTACATAAATGTTAAAAAAAATTAAGATCCCAAAAATTTTGTGAATAAATCATGAAATTTCCAAAAGTTTATTCCCATTAACAATCGATCTCGTTCGTGATCGTTTTTGCCGGGATTTTTACTGGCAAATAGTTGGTGATATAAGGAGTAACATATGCTGTTTTATGACAAACCGCGGCTTTGAGCGGTTGTTGTTGTAAATTTAAAATAATATCATCAACACTTCGTAATGGCCCACTGATGGGCTTGAGTCTCTCAGATGAGAGTTATAGCTACACGTTCCCACGCTGGCTGAGTGCGAGTTGGGGACTGGCAAGACAGGTTCTAGCAAGGCATCACTTGCGCCTCCTACTAAGCTTCACGACTGTTATCTTAATATAACAACCAAGACCGGCTGCTTAACTGACCTAAGGCAACTTGGCATGAGTGTTCTTAATACAATATAACAAGTTTAAATTTGAATGTAATGTTTTCAGTCTCCTTTCATTACACGATATATTATGTTGCAGGGGATTCTGTTCGCTATGTACGTCCCAACTGAAGGAGTGCCCCTTATGCCGAGCTCAGATATTAAACATTCACTACGAGACATGACCCGAGATCAACCCTCGCTCGTATGGCAGCGATTGCGAAAGTTTAAATATCACGTACGATGAGTCGTCATCGCCACCCCGCGCCGATAGCCCTCTACCCCTCAACCACACTTCAGAGTCATCATAAATACTTTGGCGTGTGCAAGAAAAATTGTGATAGGTTAATGCTAAATGTACATAATTTTAACTAACATGTTGTAGAGGCTATTCGTATCTCTATATTTATTTTTTATGTTTACAACCTTGGCCAATTCAATTGGATATATTTATGCAATAAGGAATTAATCTATCATCATCATGATGATGATTTTATATACCCACATATATATATATAGATCTACCAAAGTGACTACTCCGCCTGATGGAAAGCATGAGTAGAAACCAGGAGTAGGGGGTCACCGTTTCAATTTTGAATGAGAATATGACTGCCTTGTTGGTCTAGTGGTTAGCGTATGCGACTGCTGATCAAGAGGTCTCGAGTTCGATTCCCGGGTCAGACTAAATATTTGTGTGATAAACAAACCTTTATTTCGAAGTCTGGCTGTTTTCTATGTATAATATGTATGTATTTACAAAAAAAAAGTATGTTTATGTATTTATATCAGTTGTTTAGTCCCATAATACAAGTTCTGCTTAGTTTGGGACTAGATGATGTTGTGTGTAAGATGTCCGAAATATTTATTTATTATTTAATATGTAGCATGTTAACGCTCACTATGGCGGCCTAGTGAGATGCAACTGCAACAATAGGCCTCCGGTCTCGTACTCACTAAAGAAATACGACACCACGTATGCTTTCAGGTTAGTCTTCTGTGTGAGTGTACTACTGCTCGAGTCTGGTCGTGCCAGCCCATTCGCACTGACATAAGCGTTCTACTACCTTTAAAGTAAATTATTTAACAAGAAAATTATTTAGATTTAGCATGTGTGGACATGTGTTCCTTGTTACATAAGTAGTTCCAATTATTTGACGGCTTATTAACATACTATACTCTTCGTACAGACCATTCCAAACAATTTGTATTCCAAATGTAACTTTAATTTAGGTTAATTCAATTGGTTGCTCACAATTACACTGTAATAATTTATTATTATTTACGAAAAAAATTTTTTTTGTTTATTATAATAACTCAATATTACAATTCTAAACTGAATTTTTTTTTGAGTTTTCTGTTTAGATTTTATATAATTATATTGAGTTAATATAGTAGTTAGAAAAACACCCAACGTTCAGTGATGTGATTTAGAAAGAATATAAAATTTCTAATTTTAGAATATTGGTGATACATGACAACCCTTACCATGATATTATTATGATCAACCTTATGAAATTAATATCTTGTTTTGATTTCATGTTATTGTAGTGATGTGCCGGATATTCGTGTCCACGTATATCCGATAGTCGGATCAGCGGATTCGGTTATGAAATGATAAGTTTTATGTCCTAACGTTAACCTTTTAAATTTATACTATAATATAGTTAACCGACTTCAAAAAAAAGGAGGAGGTTGTCAATTCGTCGGAATCTTTTTTTTTTTATGTATGTTCAGCGATAATTTCGTCGTTTATGAACCGATTTCAAAAATTCTTTTTGCATTGGAATGGGCGTAGCTTACAGATGGTCCCATCGTCACCATATCGGGATCTGATCATGGGATCCCAAGGAAATTGAGGGAATTCCTCAAATATCATAGGCACAATGTCGCGATTTGGGTACTCGGAATAGTTTTTCATTGAAGTCGGTTCCTTTTTGTTAAAATTATTATTTAAGGCACTGGTTGACCATTTTCTCTATCCTACGTTTTTGTGAAGTTAATTATTTAAATAATATTTAAACATACCCGAAAAGCAGTCTTTAAATGAAATTATTCTTAATTGATTACAAACATTATTTATTGGGTTCGTTGATTGCAGTTGTGGTTGAGGTTTCTTGACATTAGTGATTCTCTATATTTAGTTCGCTTAAATGTATCTTTACATTTAAATCAATTTACTGATACCTAAATACGGTGGGTATTTAGGAAGTTTTAGGCGAATTTTTTTGATTTTTTTTTTCTAAAACTTCAAGTCGAGTCTGATGAATCGGTGCATCTAGTTAATAAGACACATGCATCCTTCGTTACTCCTTTTGCACTTTGATCTTCAAATTACACCAGCTTCAAGTTGTGTCTATTAGCTTGTCCCATCTCTACACAAACCATATTACAAAGTTAGAATTACTTTCACGCAACTGCGTTAAATAAAATTGATTTGGACTGATTCGTTACCGAATTCATATATCTAAATCATTATCAATCATATCAATCAATCAATCAAATTATATATCAATCCATATTCGTATAATTAATTGTGAAGATATGCGGATATACGTATATTTGAAAAGACTCGGCACATCACTACAAAACTAGATCCATGATTGTTTAAACGTATTATTTTTTCTGGATCTTGTAAAAAACAGTAATTTTCCTTTGTACATTACATTCATTCTTTATTTTATAATTTTATGTTAATATTACGTATGACGGACGCGCTTAAATATAATTTTGATAAAAGTTGTGTACATAAATCTGCCATATAGATTTAATTTATATACTTTGATATTTAATAGTTTTTATGTTTATAAAATTATTTTATGAATTTTCTAAATACATATACATGTAATAGGAAGTATGCAAATTTATTTATGATGGTCATAATTAAGTGCTAAAATAGAATGGTTGATGCGATGCGATGCGGTATAAAATTGACTTGTTAGGCCTAAACATTGAACTCATTTCACTTTACGAAAAAGCTGTAGAATTAAGCCCATGCAGCGTTCAATAGTTTCTACAACACATCGAAATCCGTAGGCTAAGCGTATATGTCCTTTAACATAAGGTTCATTATTTGTATGCTTATTATTATTTTAGTACTAGTTCAATATTTTATGTCTGATTTTCAATAGGCTAGAAACAAAAAATCCGAAAGAGACTATTTCAAGTAGTAATTTAAAAAAAGAAACATACATTTGATAATATGATACTTTCCAGATAATACCAAAGTGTCAGTGTCCAGTGTGACCAGTACTAAAATATTTCATTACAAATATTTACCCTTATGTAGATTTAGACCTCCTTTGACTAAACTTCTTATAATACAGCGGCTTACACGTCAACGAAATAAACATCGATAAAACTTATTTCATTATATTTTTTTATGTAATAGCTTATGTATTGTACTATAAAGTAATATAGTTACACTCGTAACATATATGTGTAGTATATACGTGAATATCATAGTACTATACTAATAAAATTGTTAAAAGTTATATATTAGTTTTTAGAGATGCGCAAATAACTTTGTTTATATAATAGCTTTACTAAATAACGCTTTACATTTTTTTACATTTCACCCGGACTTTGAAAACGTTGAACCTAATGAGAATAAGAACATGGTTGTGTGATATGTGACGTTACGGGTCTGGGCAGATCGTCAACGAATTACGATGTTTATTTTTATTTTTTATAAAAAGTATTTTAGAGTTAGCACTTATTATCACGAAAGAGCGATACACGTGAAAGGTATTATTAAAATATTATACTCCTACATTTCGATTCTAAATCGTTTCAGCTGATACCATAAGTATTACTGATAGGTATTTTTTATATTTTTGTAAATAATCATCTTAAAACCAAATGTATGTTTATCCCTTAGTAAGTTAAGTACGTTTGACTTTGGTGTGTAATAGTTAATAAGTAACACTACTGTGTACTCTAAATCTCTGTGTTAGGTATCTCTGCATTTGTGATTTCTTAATGTTAGTAGAAATGGTTTTCCAAAATTTTCGAGCTTGTAATATACTGTGACATATTCAATAAATGATTATGAGCAATAAACATAATGATACCCTATGGTGCACTGGTTCACAAGAAGTGTCGTTAAAAAAGCGACCCTAAATATAAAGTCATAAGATGTTTGATCGGTGCTTGTGCACTATTTACTTTATCATGCTGTGAAAACATAGACTTGAGTAATTTATTAAACGAGCACTAATTTACTATATATTCTATATGTAAACGTAGGTAACGAATACCCAATAGATCTTGTTCTAAAGCACTTGTGTGATGTAAATATATGTAAACAACTAATTTAATATATCAACCTAAATTAAGGTATCAACCTTTAGTGTAAATAATTGGAGCACATAACGTGTGTTCCACTTGAAATTCTAAAATTCTTGTATTTTTCTCAAAGAATATATTTTTGAACACGTTGATTACTAGAAACTTAGTACTCGTGGTCTATTTTTCGTAGATTCACTTTATTGATTACTATTTGATGAATTCATTTCTATTTTGTGATTGATAGATATGTGCATGTACCTATTTTATAATGTTAATCTAATAAATATTACGAATTCGTACTAAATTTAAGGCTCACTGATCTTATCTATAAATCTATTAGGTTGTGAGTAATCATGACTTTTTTTTTAAAATAAGGTTAGTGTTGAACAGACCTACGATAGCTGTGACAACGAAAAGTTTATTCGCAATATCAGAAAAGAGCAATGTATTATACTTATTATACAGATCTCTTTTATGAGATACTGTAATTATATACGTACAAGGAAATCGATTGAACATACGATCATTACGCTCTAAGACTCTGTTATTATAAGGTGAAATGAACTAATCTAAGTATGACATTAAGTGCCGGCTTAGGCTACTGCTGATACAATGCACGAACTTGGCCAATACACTGTCGCCAAACATGTATACTATTGAAGGCAGAAGGTATTATCAGTTCTTAACCAGCCCGTGTAGTCCTTGCTACGGTTCACTCCTCCTACGACTATTAGTATATTAATATACCTAAAACAGTTCGTTGATATTTGAACAATGATAACGTACGTAACCTTGTATTTATATTCAGCTGAATTATTATTTTAATCAGCAATTCATGAAATTTTTGTAATCGCATTATAATTTCAAACGTGATATGGAAACAGGAATATGCAAAATTTTCTTTTTCAATTAAACTATTTTAAGTTATTATTTTAATAAATTACTTTCAGTGTAATAGCTTTTTTCATTTTCTTCCTGTTACATATTAGCATTTTCACCATTATTTATTAAATCGTACTTTCCCAAGTTTATAGTTTGCTTTGACTTGCCTACTGGACATACTCTACTATAAGTAGGTGTTATAATATTATGCATAGATTTAGGCTACTATAACTAAGTATTTACGCTTAGGTTACGCTTCAATGTATGCAATTTCTAATAACGAATATTCTAAACTACGCTAATCACCAGTATTGACTGACATGGCTGTGACGTACTAACTCGACCACATATATAACGTATTCTGTGGGGGTGCTCTATTAATTCCAACACTGTCATCCCAATAAGTGAAGCTGTCTGCCGCGACAATTTCACTTGAGCCAACATCTCATCTCGTTTCGTTTACACCTCGATATACCACATAATCCATAACTCTCTCATCTCATTCAATCATTGGAAATGCATCACAATAAAATCAATCTAAAGCAACCTGTAGATAGAACCAACAACAGGTTACAAAAAGTTGATAGGGTAAATTATTGTGTCAAATTGATGTTAGATTATAGAAATTTTGAGATCTTCATATTAATATGTAATAAGGAAGACGGCAGTAGTAGTAACTAATGTCGTGCATTGATAGACGTGAGTGTTGGTGCAAAGTATGACTTGAGCGAATTGTTTCATGAAAGAATATTGAGTGATATGTTGTCAAATTTGTAAGGCTTGTTACCTACATATATGTAGTTGAAATTGTTGTGTAGAAGTATTTATTTCAGATATAAATGTACTTTATTGTTGGTGTGTATAGAAATTAAGAATTGTTTTATGGTAAACGTACATTAAATGCTTCTAAACATCTAGTATTCCCTTTGATAATGAAATTCTTGGTGGAAAGATATATGTATTGTTTAGGATATAGTAATCTATATATTCTGCACTTTGTATTTCTTATTCGCCCAGCACAACTTTGAGATCTGCTGGGAGACACTAATAAATTGCCAATGAGTTCTTTCTCGCCTCTTAATTTTTATTTTTTTAAATTAATAAACTGTTTTCATAAATGTGTCAGAAATAACCTTATAAAGGGCTGACTTAGTTATCCAGGTTTATGTATTGGTATAATTTGCCAAACTTCTTCTAGTCAAAGCATACAGTAACATTTTTAGTAATGTATTTAGTTATGTATTCGATACAAAACTTATTTATCTGCTCATCCCATTTATTTTTTTAAATAAACTCTTCGATTAAATAATGTGTCTAGAACCCCTAGAACCACTGAAAAATTATAAACAAAATGTCCATGCCCAGCATAAAAGTAATAATTAATAATAAAAAAGATTTGATGGCTTTGTAGCAAAATAATTTCTGTATATAAAATTCTCGTGTCACAATGTTCGACTTGGTTCGATCCTCTATAAAAAAATATTGAACGAAGTTTATTTTACAAAATATTATTATGAGGCTTAGCTTAATCCATCACGGTGTATAAATATTAGCCATACTGATTAACGATTACATTAGATACCTACTTACTTCAACAAATCGGCACAAAATTCAAAACAGAATAAAAAAAACACGGTAGTCGAAAAATGAGGTTTCAGTTCCAAGTCGACGAAAATTGATCGTATTCCACCATCGTCAAATTCTAGTATTTCATTATTTCTTTTAAAGTGTAAGCCTAGCATATCAAGCTAATAGGGACTGTAATTAAATAACTTCGTCCAGATATCCAGCCAATTTACGATACACACACTTGTAATTATTTCATACATTCTTTGAAATCGTTTCACAGTTACTAAAATTTGTTTTTTTTTTTATATTCTTCCTTAAATTTGTCCTTTAAAGTAGGGACCGCTAAATATATTTCTTTTTATGGAATCTTCTTACCTACAAAAGTTTTCTAGTAACGCAAATACGAATTAGTTTACACTATAAAATTATAAAGTATAAAATATCGTAAATTGTAAATAAATAATTTAAATTGCTTAGGTTTGCAGTAAAGTTTATGAATTAAAATCCGTGATTACTATAATATTTTGTAGGTATTCGAAGTGCAACAACCGGAAATGACTTTCGTCGGCTTATGCAATATATTAAAGCAGGCTAATCAGATTTTTCACTGACTCTTTTTTTTCTGAACATAAAGATAGTACCTAGTTCAAAAATCACAAACACCTGTGTAAAATCAGTCTCGCTGAAGGTTCTCCCTAACGATAAACAACCCACTTGAAAACCAAATCAATAATTCTGAATATCTATTATCTATAATATTTTTTTCAGAATTTCAAATGTAAAAATAACATATAGATTCACGCTGATATGACCGAAAATATAGGCATAGTCTAATAAAAAATGCTTGGTGGAACTTTTCATCAATCTCACTTCCATATTCATGTGAACAAAACTAAATTTGGTTTAAAAACACATAAATACGATGTGCAGTAAAATTCTTACTGACTCCTAGACAGTAACGCTTCAAAGAATATGAGATTTTTTTTCGATGAAAATGTAAATTTACTGATTTACGATTATTTCTCATACATCGGTCGGACTACGCTTTTTCTTAATGTTGCGTGTCCGACGCCACTTCAGAGACACGCAAGTTGTTTCTAGTAGTACACTTATTGTTGACAATTTACGCCTAATTTCTAGTTTTAAACATTCAATCTAAATTTAGAACTATATTTTTAAGTTGACATGGAGTTTAACTGCCTCTAACAAGTTAACGAACTTACAAGTTTACACTATCCTTTCTCGTAGATACCTTTCGTCTGGCCATATTTATGTCCTTAATTTTTATATTCTTCATTATGTACTATTCCACTATTTCCTAGAAGAATGTAATCTTCGTTTTTAAATACATGAACACTATTTTATACACCATTTACATCACTTACACTAAGACTAGAGTTAGAAATTAGTATGTTGTCAGTTAAATATTAGAAATTGGTGGTCATTATTACTCCGTGCCTACTATTACTTACAAAGTAAAAACCGGGAAGATGTCGAAACTGAGAGCTTTTGAACCCAATAAAATCCCTTTTGCGATGAATTTCGTGATATTTTATGTACCGAATAGAATGCAGATTGTATTTATTTTATAAGCAACATTTATGGAATACATATAAATGTACAAAACTGTCTTGATATGTAGCAATTCCTTGTGTACCAGATCAAAGTTGATGTATTTTTCTAAAATGTTCAGCAAATTATTGGTGTCATTAAATGTACTAGATGATTGTCAATGTTACATGTCAAATAGATTCTATTCACACAAATGCATATCTTATTAAACTTACTGGATGTCATAAATAAAGTTAATAAATGTAAAATTGATTTTTCTTTATTTCATCTAACGATTTGATTTTCAGGCACTATATAAAGTAAACCCTAACTTCACTCGGTAGTTGTATTACTGTAGATTCTGTAGAACTACGTGAATAAAATGGAGACCATGTTTTACCCACCTACGATGAACCCTAAAGGATGAGTATTATTTTTGGAGGTCTATGTATGTTTGTATGTTCTTCTGCATAGTTGTTACAACTACTGAACCAATTTTAAGCTTTACTCGATTATACCTTGTCCATTCCTTTAATATCTTTTTGACACATCACGCCTATAAATTACCGTTTCTTTTTTCAAAATAATGTATTACAGTAATATCGTACTTTATAGACGCGTAGTGAAGTGCCCTGTGCATAGCTTACAATCACAGACTTTAAAACAGTTCTTAAAATCGATAAGTCGATTAAATGATTAAAATAATCGATCATTTTATAAAATAATTTAACTTGTGTAAGTATTGTTACTGTTAATTTAATAAAATAAAAGTCGTGTGGCACTCGGGGACTGCCTCGGTAAAGCTATTGCATAGAATTTTTTATCAACTTATGCAATTATAATTATTTATTTTTTTATTTATAATGCATTTTTTTTATATTAATTGAAGTTTACAAAACGATATACACTGTCTTTTTACCAACATACATTCTAATAAACTAAATCTTTCTTTCACTTTGGAAGTTAGGCCTTACTATGCCAGTCCACAACGCCGGCGATATAAGCGATGTCAAAAATTACAGGCCGATCACTATACTATCTGTGTTCGACAAGTTGCTAGAATCCTTGTTATGTCCTTACGTATCATGGTATATTAAGAGTGTTCTCAACATGGATTTGTATCTGCTCGCTCGACTTGCACCAATCTTGTGTATTTTATTGATGACATATCCCGTTGTTTAGACGATTGCACTCCCGTTGATTTTATTTGTAATGACCTCTCGAAAGCTTTCGATAAGGTTCCTTACAGTATATTATTACAGAAGTTATCGCTACTTGGTTTCGCTGGTACTTTTCACAAATGGTGCTCCTCATACTTGCGCGAGCGCACATCAAATGTAGTAGTCAGTGGATATGAATCGGATCTTTTTTGTAATATATCTGGGGTTCCTCAAGGTTCTCATTTAGGACCTATAATCTTTAATATTTTCATGAACGACGTCACCTCTTGCCTCAAAATTAGCAAACCTTATCTTTATGCGGATGATCTCAAGTAAATGAGACCAATCAGGAATGTTCGAGACAAAATGCTATTGCAAGAAGATCTTGATGGATTGCTTAGTTGGTGCAAAGATAACAAAATGGCACTGAATGTTGACAAATGCTGTTATATTCGCTTCACTCGAAACCGTAATGCTGAATGGCTTGGGGTTTACAGTATCTGACCAACGTATTCAAGAAGTCGCAAGTGTTAGGGACCTTGGCGTTATTAATGATAAAAAACTTGATTTTAGGAAACATTATGATCGTATAGTCTCTAAATCACTTAAAACTATCGGTTTTATAATGAGAATCACCAAAAATTTTAAAAATTATGTGTCAGTTATTAGATTATACGAGAGTTTCGTCAGATCTGTCCTGAATTATTGTTGTATAGTTTGGCATCCGCACTATGAAGTTCATTCCAATAGAATTGGACGCGTTTAGAAAAAAAATGTGTACCACTTAGCATATAAATTTAACCTTTCAAGAAAACTAACCAGCTACACAAACAGACTTATCCATTTCAAAATACAATCACTAAAAAAGCGTCGTTAAATTTTAGATTTATCATTATTACACATATTAGTTAATGGTAAAATAAATTGTCCTCATCTACTACAAAAACTTATTAATACGGTCTCCAATAAACTTCCACGACTGACTAGATACTCCCTTTTTACACCTAAGAGAACTAAAAGCTACCTCCGTTGTATTGTTTAAATGTATAAATATTGATTATTTGGTGATCTATCATTTATACTTCTAATTATTTCATATATAATTTAAAAAACTAATTAACGAATAATAAATATTAAAACTAAAAATATTTAATTAATTCGATTGAAAGTTCTTCCTCAATAAAATTGATTTTAATTTCAAATCGAATCGGTGACGTGCGAGAGCGTCACTATTTTCGAAATTTCTTGAACTGTCAAAAAGATATTAAACGAATGGACAGAGTATAGGTAATACTATTTATTGTTTAACAACGCCATCTATTATCTCAAGTAGCCGCAGTAATGCAGTGTCGGAGTACCAACCACCAATCAAGTGCTACCTAAAGAGTGGTTTAGATGTCGCAAGAAATGCTAAGAATAATAATAAATGCGAAAGAAAAGCGCATGAAAACTCGCGTTTTCCCAAATTTAAAACTAATCTTGATTGATTTTTCAACTCCCGAAAACAACGAAATGTTAAACAGAAATCGTTTAGATCCGTTTCCGTTTCATAAATATATTATTTTTTCTTCCAAGCCTTATTCGTGTACGTTACCCTGGCAAAAAAATGGGCTTTTGAGAGGTGAGTGTTTAACAGAAAATTTGTGTTCGAAGGGGTAATTTGTTACAAATAGCAAAATTTGTGCATGTAGTAGGTTAAAAGTTATTCGAAAAAAAACAGATTTTGCTAGAGTAACTTTTTAATGTTACCACAGCAATTTTTTTTTAAATCGTTTCAGAGCAGAGTTATCACCCGCCCCGAATTTCCCGGGACAGTCCCGATTTCGATGATATCGTCCTGCGTCCCGACGACCTGTTAATTTTGTGGCGATTTTTCATAAATGTAACAATCACTCAATTTGAATTCACCTTCTTCCTCACTCACGCAGCGTACATAAAAAGAAACAACTATTGGGTACCAAATCGAACTAATGGCAACTTTTTTCCAAAATCTTAATTTGTGATAAAAACTAGTTAATATTTAAAATTGTCAAGTTAAAAAAGTTAAACGCATAATTGGGTCTTATATCCCGTGCTTTCAGCATACCTTCTTCAAATGCTTATTTTAGGTGGGTGTTTTCACTAATGCTAATGAAACGTTCCAATATCAGTAATGGTTGCTCGGTACATTTGATAGAAGCAGAATTGCAAATTTCAATAAATATAGACATACGCTTGCCAAGGTGCCTCTACTACGCCTGATGGAAAGTTTGAGTTGAATGCAAAAGTGGTGGTCGCCATACTCATAGTGAAAGGAGGCAGCATTGTGGCCTAAAGAGATGCTTTTTCACACCCCGCTTAAAGAACCCGGGATCATAGAAACACATGAGTTGGCAGTGAGTTCTAGTTTTTCACTGCTCGGCTCAAGGAATATCCGAAACACTTAGTTCTGGTGCGTATTTCTTACACTCTAAAGCGGTGACTTCCAAGGGTAGCACGTGTTATTCTGTAGAGGAAGAGATAAGGTGGGATCAGTTAGAAGAGCTCTTCAGAACACTCCCCATGGTAAAGGCAATAGAAGACTGCCACAGAGGCGACTTCTCTTCGCAACTGCAAATGCTCGAGAAACTCGGTACGAAATGATGCTCACGATGAAAGGGGACACCGTTTAGCATTTAGAGGGAGAGGACGACGTGTTTTAACAAAGAAATGCACTTTAAAGTTGACAATTTAACTAACAAACGGATACCGAAATCAAAAAAATTCAGTCCAAGCAACCTCTTGATGCTTAAAAATCGAATGATGATGAAAACACTACGTGTTACCTACGCGTGTAGTGTGGGTGATTTTTTATCCCAAAATAATTTTTTTCATGATTTTAATTTAGCACAATGTCGTCGTTATAAAAACATATATCCATGCATAGTTTCACCTTTCTAGCACTAACCGTTTTGAAGGTAAATCGAGAACTGACAAACGGAGGTGACGAATCAATAAGGGTTCCGACTCATAAGCTACGGAACCCTAAACATGAGATCAAATTAGTGAACGCGGCCCGTAGCAATAAAATATGTGCATGGAATAGGTACCATTTGAAAAAAAAATACGTAAATGTTTACCCAAATTTTTTTATTTTTTTATCATATTTTGCCATTTCTAACGATACACCATAAATTTATCTTCATGGTCTAGATCTTATGGTGGAATTAAGAAATTCGAATAAATAAATTGATTGAGCTGGAACTAATTTTTTGGGTAATTTCCCTTAAAATGTGCAGATTTGAGAATCGATTCTTGACTTGGACGTCTACGTGAAATATCGTTTCCGCATCGAGATTAAATAAAGCGAAAAATTGTCGCACATTGCTAGACAAAGTTATATGTGCCCCGGGCGTGAGGACTGAGCCGATTTACCATAGCGTAAGTATTGCACTAAAATATTTGTACCTACATACCAAAAAGTAAATATTTTTAAGAGGAATGTATGAATACGGGTATGTAATGAATGGTATTGATAAAAATATTTCATCTTAGAGTAAAACAACACGTTTGACTGCTATTAAGGCAACTTATTTAAAATATATTCGTCTATATTGTGCTACTTAAAGGTACATAATTTATTTATTTACTTGCATTGCATTGTTAAGACTGGCAGGACAGACAGAAACACAGACATAAATATTTTGTAGGAAACTTATATAGGTAATGTCGGCTCTTGTACATTTTCTTTCAATTAGCAGTTATGGAATAATTATTCTTAGAAATATCATTAAAATGTTTGCGAAAAGATATAAGTATATCATAAATAGGTAAATGACATTTATCCTACTTGCTCATGTTGCCCAACTGCTCGCACAACCTTGCAAAATCATTTCCCATAAATAATTCAAATTCTTTTTTAAATATGTGACAAAAAATGTAGAGAAACCATCCCTTCAGCGCCTAAAAACTTGCCTAGCTTGTACCCTGTTACAATCATCAAAGTCACATGACGTCTGATAGCCCCACGTTTTTCATCTTTCATATGAATAGCAACGATGAAATATAATACGGCCAATTACAATATATACATTTCGGTAATTGGCCGAATTATTTTTCATCCTGTTTGCCAAAAATATCCCCTTCTCGTTATCTCACAAACATCGGAAAATAACGTTAATTAATTTGATATTGTCTCTAATTAATGTTATTGAATGTAGTATCCATGACTTCGTACACGTGAATTCTTCATTTGTATGTATGATTATTGCTTACTAAAAATATATCACGGAAGAAGTTTTTTCCGCAATATAATGTTGAGCTTACATTACGACGGATATCTATTCTTAAGGTATTGAATTAATTCCTGGGACTGTATTTTGTCTAAAGTTTCTAAATTAAACTCTTCATTTAACACATCACGGGGAAAATTTTTATATTTAACTTAGTTTATTTTTAGGCAAGTAACTATCCATTCATAATTTTATGTTAATTGTGATGCGATTGTTATGTCAGGGGCCCACCAAAAGTCAGCGCTGTGTTTTAGCACAACCTTAGGTGACTTGAGAGAAAATAACATCAATGAAGTGTTTTTGTATATAAATAGTTATAACCTATACCTGATATAAATAGTTATAAGCATATCACGTTTCAGTTTAACTTTATTGTCTACGTGCCACTTAAAGTTAGTAGAGCCACGGTGACTTCAACATGAATGGGTAAAACCTTTAAATGATAGCATTCGTGCTGTCGTATTTCGTTGGCGAGTGTGATACCGGAGGCCTAAGGATGCATCTAGTGAGGCCTAAATTTAAAAAAAAATACAATAAATCATCAGACGTCATAATGAGACGTCATCAGACATCCTGAGATCTCAGAAATCGAAACAGAATTCTAGGGAAACCGTAGTAGGGTGGTTTTTATACGTTACTAGATCGGTTACCGCGGTAAAAAGTCTATGTACGTCTTTAAGAATCAAATTATCTCTATGCCAAATTTTATTGAAATCTACCAAGCGGTTTTGGCGTGATAGTGAAACAGACAGACATATAGACAGAGTTAAATTAGAATATATAAGTATTGATTATAATAAAACTTGCCGTTTGTCTCACAATTGCAAAAAATAGAACTTATTTGGAAATTCATTTTCAACTTATGGTGTTCCTAATATTCGTACCTATCAATTTGAACTCCATGCGAATTATTATAACCTTGATTGTCTATATTGAACAGACTATTAAGAAATCATTTAAATACATACATTGTTTATAACGAGTAAAAGAATTGGCCAAGTGACTGTATTTTACAAGTTAGGCCCCTATAACCCCTGAAATATATAAGTTATCTAAGCCGCTATAGTTTGCCTTTAAAGTTCAATATATGGACTATCTTGATTTTTTAGATTTTAATCCAGCCGTTTATAACTGGGGTAACGTTTGAATTATTACTCCAGCAATATCTCTTTTTGCCAAATGACTTTTAAGCTACAACATGCACGAATTTTGCTATTTGTAAGAAATTACTCCTTAGAACACACTAATTTTCTGTTAGACTCTCACATCTCTAAAGCTTGAAATGTTTTTGGTTGGGTAACGCACACTGTTTCCTATGCTATGAGTATTAATTCGAAGTTGTTTTAGCTACGTACTTTACATTTTATTGTACAATAATCTGTTATTATTACGTTGTCAAGTTTGAATTACAAAAGTCTTAGGAAAGTAACAAAAAATAAAGTAATGAAATAAAATAAAAAAACTACAATTAGAACATAAAAAATTTCGTTACATTATTAGAAGAAAGCGAAGACCACTTTAAATGGCCAAATGTTTACTTTGCGATATTTGAAGTAAATGAATTGTATGCCAAGAAAAATATATTTATTACATTCATATTTATTTTTTTAAACTTTTATTTTTATTTTTTACATTTCGTTATTTTATGCTAAAAACCGAAGAAGACTTTATAAGTGGTCAAGCGTCAAGCTTCTCGTCGTCATAAACCCTTTGCAGTCCATTGCTGAATATAGGCGTCACACAAGGAACACCACAAGCCCGATCTGCTGCTTTTGACCAATTCTACGACTCTAACACTTTTCATAGTTAATGGTGTTTTTAGAGAATGAATTTGAGTTGTTTTCATAAATCCCTCGTCTAGTCAGCATTGGTGTCCAAATACAACATAATGGCTTATTGTATTATGTTTGCTTACTGTGTAATGGCAAAAGTATTGGCTTAACGCTAGTAAATATTTCCAAGTCTATAATATAGGTATACTAGCTGCGCCCCGCGGTGTTACCCGCGTATCATTGTGGTTGCTAGGCAACCTGTGAAGTTTTGACAGGAGATAAACAGTGATACATTTTGACATCTATGATTTAATGTATTTTTATAATCACCTAGCTTTCGCCCGTTTATCTCTATTATTGCAGTAAAAAGTAGCCTATGTGTTATTCTGATATATAAGCTATATTACTGTAAAGTTTCATACAAATCCGTTCAGTAGTTTTTGCGTGAAAGAGCAACAAACATACACACATACACACTTACTTACAAACTTTCACGTTTATAATATTAGTAGGATGATGGTCATGGTACAATCTTCGACAAATTTTTCCTTTCATTTTGTGTACAAGACATTATACCTATCATGTCTACTTGTCCTTGAATATTTTTACTGCCCCTTGGGTAAAACATAATCACCTAACCAGATTGAAAAGCTTCGGCAGCGCATGAACCTTTAGGCGAAACCGCAGTTTTTATTTTCAGAGTTATAAGTCATGATTGTAATAATAATGCTAATTAGGTAACACTTATTATTATAAGTCATATTATTTGTGGTTGTTCTCGACTTGCCAATGGCTATTATTTACTCAAACCCAGCTAAGTACGTTAATGACTTGGACTTCAAATAGAGCCACGCTGATTTCAGCACGAATGGGCCGGTTCGACCGGGGCGGTACGGTATGGGTCACCATGCTGCATTGCCTACACTCACAATGAGGATAGTAACTCCTACTCCTTGTTTCTACTCATGCTTTCCATTAGGCAGAGTAGAGTCACTTTGGTAAGCTTACATAAAAAAAAGGAAAGTAAATAGTCGGATGGCAATGCATTGTGAAGGATTATGATAAGTGGTAGAACAGTAAAGTTGCAATTATTGCGTGGGTGTTACGTTTATTAGACCAGTGCTTTTAGTGTTTGAAAACAAAATAAATTATAGTAGGATGAAACCCATTGTAAAAAGAGAAGAATATTGCAAAAACTAAAGGAAAAATAAATTACGGGCGATCTGAGGTCGGGAACTGAAACTGAAAAACCTTTAGATAGCCAAAAAATTTTCATAGGTCACTCAGGTATTAAATTATCTTAAAATAGTAATAAATAGGAACATAAGCATATACTTTAAAGAAGATTCGGCAACTTTCTCAAAATATTGTAGATGTTTTATTAAATATTAACTTTATTATTTTGTTAATTATAGTAGTATATTTCGATTTGTAATATTTTTGTTTATCATTGTAACATGCAATCTTACGTTTTTCGAGTGATTAAAGTGTAAATTTTAATAAATATCTCAATAACGATTAAAAAATATCGAATTTGAGTTTTTTCATTTTTTGCATTTTCTGAGAAGATTTACTATGGTAATGTATATATATTTTTACACCATCGGAAAGTAGACATTTCATCGAATAGAAAACACCCAATTCTTCACTTTTTGTTATTTTAAGAGCTAAAAGCACTGGTCCATAAGTAAAATATTTAAAGTTGACGTATTCCGCGAGTTCAAGTAAATATGGCTTGGCAGCTCTAAATATGACTGAGCACAGTCAAAATTAGAGCTTCCCACATTCTACCCACACATATATTGATTTTAAATATAAGCATTTCATTAACTTTGAAAATTATCGCACTCTGAGTTATTTTTACAACTATAAAGTGACTAAATGATTAAAATATATGTAATCATGAGCTGATTTTCATATTTCTTCAGCTGCACGTTAGTGTGCAAATAATATTTAAATATTAGGTTAAGTATTAAACACTTTCTTCGTGATATTTAAACACACTTACATAAAGAGCTTTGTGGTATTGAGAGCACTTTAGTCATTGATCATTGCGTCCATTCATTGTACACGGTTTCCTGACCTTCCTTGACCAATACACGATTATCTTCAGTGTTTTAGTTAGTAGTATACACACATACTATGTAGAAACATATCTCGTTTACATTTATGAATATGTAGTCGAATATATAGGCAATCGTTTAGAATATCTATTCAAAGAGCAACTTTATGGGTACCTATACTATTACCAAACAAGCGAACCTACTAGAAAAACAGATACTCGTGCCATTACCATATAAGTCATGCATGACAACATTATAAATTAATTAATTGAAAATAATCTATTTTTTTAAATTAAGAGATTTCACTACCTTTATTTAACCTTCGTAGCTCAGAATCGTGGACATGAGATTGCATCTTCAACTATTTCAGTCAATGTTAGAAATTATTAGTGTCTTTTTATATATAAGTGATTCTATGCTATAAGTCATAACTATATCGTTTAGATATTTTTATATGAAAATTCTATTTCAAAGTTTAATACAAATACAATAGAGAGCTTCCATCTGTCTATCTTCAATATCTAAAAAATTCTCGTGTCACAATGTTATCTGTCATACTCACAGATAAAAGAAACACAGGAGATATGCAATTGAGGCGTGCCGCTTGCGAACGCATCTGGCCTCAAAGCGGCTTGATGCCATTTTCGGACATTAGTCGAATGCCAACTTGCGACGTCTTCACTGCTCATGATTTTTGACAAAATGCCGCGTTGTTCAGCGATTGTTTGCAAAAATAACAGCTGTATTGTAAATTACAAGAAAAGTGGCATCTAATTTCATATATAAGTACTATAATATTATAGTTTTTCATACTGAATTCATTAAAACATTTTAAAAATATGATGAAATACCAAATCAATCGTTTTCTTTAGGAACTAAAAACTTTCAAAACCATTGCTTACTTAGTGCGAATCGATCAATGAATCGGCTGTTCTAATAGCGCAATGGATAAGTGTTTTATTGATACTCTCAATCACATGATAGTTTCGGGATGCGGCCGCTGCCGGCCGGCTTGTGTTAGAGATGTGTTGTGATATTTATGATTGTCGATATTTTATACGATCCTATTAAGTACGCATAATTATTAAAGATATAAATAAATTATAATATTATAATTATGTAAACGTAAAAAAAGTGTAAATAAAAAAGTTTAGATTTTTAATTTATTGTGGTACTCAAGCATAATTTATTATACCTTGCTTTTATTTTTAAAATTTTAGCTATCCGAAGGATCAAAAACTTAAAAAAATTTGGATAAATGCGACAGGAAGGGGTTCAAGCTGGTTCGTAACAAAAAATGGCACAATTTGCTGGTCCCAATAAATTTTCACCAATACGATCAATCGCCAATGATTAACCATTTAATAATACTAATAAAAGCCGTAATGGAAAAATATGAAAACGTAAGATTACACTACTGTACTAAGAACGCAACACCTAAACTGTCTAAGCGGCAAGTTTTAAATAAATATTTACATTTTACTGGTTAATTAAACCCTTATCAATAAAATTCTTGCACTTTTACCTGTGTTCTAGTCTAGATTCGAGAAGTTGATATCCTGTTTCTTGGTAATTAGTTAGTTAATATTCCAATTATGATAAAACATCGCTTGTATAGAATATGTTCGAATTAAACTCCTGTTTAGTTTTGCTTTTCACAGTCAATGAAATCTTTAGGAGAAAGAGTAGGTAATATAGCTAACTGAAGTTCAATCGATATTTTTCTATGATTATCACTTAACATTACTAGTTGCATAATTTGCACACATGTGTGTTTATTCGGAATCCGTAGCTACAGGTAGATGCGCCGCCCTCTTTTTGAACGTGTTATATTAGTGGGTTTATTGGTGTTGCTGTAAGTTTCTTTGTGTGCGGGAGAAATACGAGCTTGTGTGCCGTGCTTACAATTTTTGGTTTTGTGTTAGTGAAGGAAGTGGGAGAAACGCGGAGACATCTGAACACGAATAAATTTGTGTACAAACCTAATCTCCTGTGTTTCTTTTATCTGTGGTCATACTCTTCCGAAACGGCTTATCGATTCTTATAAAAATTTTGAGAGTTTAGTCAGTAGGTCTTAGAATAAAACGAAAACATTTTTTTATGTCTCCTGGACGTGAGCGGAGTAGTGGACATCAGCTAGTAGCACTATAAAATTCTTACATATTAGAATCCCTGTTAAACATCTGTTAACATAAAGACAAATTACTGATCTTATTAGATAGGTACCTGGTACAAGTAATACATGATAGATCCTTATTATTCATATGTTTATAGATGATTGATGTCTCTGAAGTCTTATGTCTTATATACTTTTATTGAGCATTATGCTGTTAACAATTAGCAATGCTATACAATTAGCTGTAAGCAATTTAACATCTAATGTTATATTGCTTTAGATTTGTTAATGTTTTTACCATCTTATTAAACCATTTCACGTTTTGTAATTACGTCTTGGTATATTCAAGTGAGTAGTTCTTAAGATTACTAGTCAAAGTTGCGATGTATGTAAATGTTTGTAATATGGTACAACATGCAAACAAAAACGTAATACTTTACTCGAAAATATTGGTTGTATTTATATTACTGTTAAGCAAAAGTGGGTTGCATTTTTTTCTAATAAATTCTAAATTCTTTTATATATCAAGATATCTTTTCTATAGGTGATAATATCTTCTTTTATAGGCAGTAGCGCTACGCTGATTTCAGCACCAATGGGACGGCGCGACCGGGTCAGTACTACCCTTACTTAGAACACCAACCTAAAATGACAACATGGTGATGACGTCTTTGGTAGTGTGTCTTGAGTATGAGACTGGAGGCCATTATCATCATCAATCATTCTGCATCA
Organism: Phragmatobia fuliginosa; assembly: GCA_932526445.1. Taxonomy (NCBI): domain Eukaryota; kingdom Metazoa; phylum Arthropoda; class Insecta; order Lepidoptera; family Erebidae; genus Phragmatobia; species Phragmatobia fuliginosa. The sequence goes on along the minus strand of OW052057.1, from coordinate 26,566,149 downwards.
TTCTGAAAGAATGCGAATGATGCAGCAACATCTCCATGGTGTGGGTCACTATGCTGCATTGTACGTACTCACAATGCGGATAGGTGGCTCCTACTTCTGAATTCTACTCATGCTTTCCATCAGGCAGAGTTGAGTCACTTTGGTAGGTTTAAAAAACTGGTTTTGTTTCTAAACTTTGTGAAATCAGAACTATAAAGCCACGTCGCGTATAGAACTGTGTAATTGTTTAAAACTTTTATTTTCCTCGTGACGTCTTTATTTAAGTTTCAAAGAATTAAAAATATATCTTATTACGACAGTATAAACTCGTAACCATATGAGTAAGAATATTTACCTAAGTTAATATATAGGGTATAAGTACCTTTAAATCTATTACTAAATATGCCAATACATTCATCAACAGGCAACTTCTCCACTCATTTTCTTCTCCTTAGAAATTAGGTTTAATATATGCATTCTACACCTAAAAGGAATATTAACGATAGCTAGAAATTATTTTGTACATAATCTAAAAATGTTATATATATATATATATATATTTAAATTATAGGAATTAACATTTATATACATATATATATATAAATCAAAGATATCAATATTCAAACACTGTACAGTATTGTAAGTACTTTTCTGTATGTAAGGTATTTACTCTTCCGTCTCGTAGAAGTGGTTGTTGACTTTGTAGAGGGCTTTCCTCGTTCAGATGCGCTAAAACTGAATGTATTGAAACGTTGTTTTATCAATGTTACAATACAAACTTGATAAATGTTCACCTATGTATTTTTTAAATAAGAGTGGTGCCAACCAGGAACGAAAAACAGTCTTAGTAGTAGGTACTACATATTATTAACTTGAGTTGACAATACTGGTAAATTTTAGCATTTTAAAAAACCAATTCATTCCAATGAATTCTCGATTTTATTTATTTAGAAAGTTTATTAAATATATTTTTTTCTAATTCATAAATTCTACTTTAATTCTTGTGTAACAGTAATATAATGTACAAAAAATTAGGCAAAAATTTCTAAAGATAACTTTACTAAATAAATATCGTCCCAATTAATGTATAATCGACACAATATTTGCCACAAACTTTACTATTTACTCTTGAAATCCACAAGTTAATTAAAGGAGTATATGAAACCATGATATAATTAGCAGAGAATATTTATGTTGCCCTGGTAATCGGAGCGGCAACACAAGGCCACAACCTGATCACAGACATAAAAGGTCAAAAGGTACGTTCCCTAGTACTAAGCACAGTATCAGGTATAGGAAGTGCTCATTAATTAAAGACTTTGATACATTCAGCATATTTTATTCAATTCTATAACATTCGAAAATAGTTCAACTCATTAAACACACTATGACATCGAAAGTGATATCGAAACATTGATGAAGCTGGATCGTAACCTGAAAATTACAAATACATTAGTTAATAAAAAAAGTCACTTCGGTCACCTTTAAATGGCCTTATTATAAGAGAATTATTATGTTGGTAAATTTTTTATTTCTCAGCTTTTGCTGGTAATAATTTGTGACATTTACGGACTCAGTCAAGTAAATGCCACGGTATTTTCTGAAAATTTAAGCATGTGCTTCTGTCATACTGTGAGTGTTTTCGTCTATTTGCAGAAACTTTCTGACGATTCTGCATGTGTTTAATATGGCAGCTTTTTGAAGGAGTATGTAGGTGTTGGGTTTCAGATCAAGGAGTTTCAAACTGTGGTGAATGTGTTTAGGGATAACTCCAGTAGTGGACAGAACTATAGGGACAATATATACTTTCTGTTGTTTCCAGATTCTTAATACTTCATCCTTAAGGTCCGTATATTTATGTACTTTTTCTGCAATTGTTTTTTGTAGGTTGTGAGTGTTTGGGATAGCTATATCAATTAGGTAAGTAATTTTATTTATTTTATCTTGTACAGTTATATCAGGGCGGTTATAGTGTATTGTCTTGTCGGTCAGTATTGCTCGGTCATAGTAAATTTTATGGGTGATATTTTCTAAAACTGCTTTAGGAGTATATTGGTAGTATGGCGTATGTGTATCTGGGATAAGTTTATGTTTGAGAGATAGTCTTTGGTGAATGATATTTACCACTTGATTGTGTCTATGTGTGTAGTCAGTTTGTGCAAGATTAGGGCACGCTCCAGTAATATGTTGTATGGTTTCTGATTGGTTATGACATTTCCTACATCTGTCGTCTGTTACTGTAGGGTCTTTGATAATGTGTTTTCTGTGGTTTTTTGTGTTTATGATTTGGTCTTGAATTGCTATAATAAAGCCTTCAGTTTCTGGAAATAGGGAACCAAGAGTGAGCCATTTGTTTGAAGCTGTTTTGTCTATATGGGGTTGTTCAAGATCTTGGGGGTGTCGGCCATGAATTATTATTATTATTATACTTATTATTATAGGCTAAAAATAGGAGCAGACACGAGGAATTAAATTACAAAAAAAAAAGAAATAATCACACGTCAAGAGAACATAAAATACGTAAATCGAATAAAAATAGTTAACATTAATAGAGTCAATAATACATTAATCACATACAAAAAAAACGTAGACATTAATAATAAAAAAAAACATTAGCAATAAATATGTAAATCAAATAATCTTCATGTTGTAGATTCTTTATGACGAAATATCGCATCGAGGAAGTCAACAAAGCTGGCTGTGATATGTGTTCAAGAAGTCCATAAGGCACAACCACTTTGTCGGCTCCTTACGATGCCACATTGATCTACTACTTCAGATGTATTAGAGAACCTGGAATTGTGAAAATGATCATTTATACAATATAAGAAAGTATATAACACAAAACATAATTAAAAAGATAGAAGAAATAATATGAAGTAAGAGTATGATAATTCCCTGTGTTGGACCAACTTAGGAATCTCATCGCTCATCAAAGCTGGCTGTGATATGGAACTAAAAACACACACATAACAACCACTTTGTGAGCGACGCGTCTTCCTTTTAACCGTTGTTGATAGCGCATGTCGGCACGTCTCTCAGCCCAACTCGTCAAAAATGGCTGTGATATGTGATCATAAACCATGGCACAGCCATTTTTACGAATGGGCCACGGACTCTTGGAGGCAGTGTGGCGCGTCAACGTCGTAAGTCTCCGTAAACCGACCACATCAAAGTGGCTGTGATATGATGACGGATACATTTCACCGCCGCTTTGACAGGCTAGGCCCGGGAACACATATACACTACTAAAATACAAAATGACTCAAATACATAAGTCAATGAAGTAAAGAACATCCATGGTCGTTCGGCGTGCAGTTTTACAAATGAGCCGTGCTCATCAAAGCTGGCTGTGATAGTTTCACTATGACCTATGACAAACCGACTTTGATGGCACGGACCCACCGCATTCACACAATCTTCAGCAATCTTCTTGTTTGAAATCTGCAAGTGACATTTTAAAAATACAAAACAAATACACATAATTATTTACATCAAGAATGTAATCAATATTAAATAAACATTTAAATTATACAAGATATTAATGATAATAATTAAGAGCGAACTTAAATCTCAATAAAGTTACTAACATTGATAAGGTTACATCATTTTGATCAACTCTAGAAATTAATGTCAATAAAATTGGTTATTTCGTTATATCCCAGTTTTGATCGTAGTTTAATATCGTTGTCATTAAATACCACAAAATATTATTACGTAGTTACAAAAACATAATAGTTTAAAAGGCGTGGATGTAAAAAAATATAGTTTTATAATTGTTTATTCCTAAAAAAGCGATTTACGAATTTGTAACAACTAAGTTCACTTGATTGATATTTAACCACGCTAAAACCGTTTTTTTTTTACTTTTCACTGAATAAAAGTAAACGAGAATTTTACGCAAATACAATACGCGTAAAAAGGTCTCGCCGTGAGTTGTACATATTCTCCAAACACGTATGTATATTGAATTTACAAGATCGCGTCCCGTTATAGAACTCTTTAAGATAAACAGCCACTGAAATATTTTTAACACCGAAAATTATCTCGAAGTATTTTTATACTAAAATGTCTATATCCGGATTACAAATGGAATTGTAGTTCACTAACAGAAGGTATAAGTTAATTGAAACTAGAACCGGGTTCTACGATACACGTTTTAAATTGAAGCTTTAACACCGCAGATAAGAACTAATCAAAGTTGTTGGTGAATGAATTTACGGGCAGTTGATACGCGGTTATTGTTCCCACCGATAGGACATTGCGAGTGCTGGACCGATGCCGGCGGTCTGACGTCGAGTAAGTTCCGTATTACTCCAACGTACTTCCATCCCGAGGCTCCACGCATGCGCAGACATCGCCCACACATAACGTTGCAATTCCTATGTCTTCGCTACCTCACTAACCACTAGTATACCGACACGGCGACGTTCTGTTAATTATGCATTATATTTTCAGCTTCTGCTATTTGTAACCGTTACCGAGCTTTTCGATCGATTTTTCGTCTGCTAGTAACTAATACTGACACCTTTCTAAAGCATCATCCAATGACGCAAAGACTTGTCCTTTAATTATGTATGGTGTTTATTCGTTCGTTATCATTGAGTTATCAACGTTTTTTGACACCGAATCAAATTTCCGACCCCATTGGCAGTATGTAGCAGATATAAATAAATAATAATAAATATTTTCGGACATCTTAGGCACAACGTCATATAGTCCCAAACTAAGCAGAGTTTGTATTATGGGTACTAGACAACTGAAAAATACATAAACATTCTTTTTTTTGTAAATACATACATATTATACATATAAAACACCCAGATTCCGAAACAAATATTTGTTGATCACACCCGCATTCCGACCCGGGAATCGAACATGAGACCTCTTGATCAGAAGCCGCAGAACACTAACCACTAGACCAACAAGGTAGTCATGTAGGTATCTAATTCCCAAATGAAAACTAAACAGACCTATTTTAGTTCTAGTATTATATAAAGTGGTTTGATTTACTAAAAGGTTATTAACTAATTCAAGACATTTTTTCCAATAAATTGAACTACCTTCACTGCGTTATTACAATCACTGTTCAGTAGCTCGTCCACAACTCAAGTTTCTGATTTGATTTGGAAGGAGGAAATGAAAATTTTAAACAGGAAAATCTAAATAAAAATGACCGTTGAAAAGGAAAAGAGTGCACTCGATGTCAAGTGCTGAAGGAAATTGTTGGCTCGATGAAAATATTTTCTGATAGTTGAATCTTCCTTTATTACAATACTTCAATGACTATATGACATTTCCACGACTTAAGCTTTAGAATTGATTTAGCTTTTGGTTGAAAACTATTACAAGACTGGCAGTTATTAATACATAGGAATATATTTTTAGGGTTCCGTAGCCAAATGGAAAAAAAAGAACCCTTATAGATTCGTCATGTCTGTCTGTTTTTCCTTGAACCCATACGTGTGGGTTAGGGTTAGGTAGGATACATCTATAGATAGGTATTCAAAAATGATGTTGAGGTTTCTAATGTCATTTTTTTCTAAACTGAATAGTTTGCGCAAGAAACACTTCCAAAGTGGAAAAATGTGCCCCCCCCCCTGTAACTTCTAAAATAACAGCGTGATAAAACCAAAAAAATATATGTTGTACATTACCATGTAAACGACCACCGAAAATTGGTTTGAACGAGATCTAGTAAGTAGTTTTCTTTTAATACGTCATAAATCGTAAACCGCAATCAATACACTATTTTGAACTTATAAATTATGTTACTTGTTGCTACGGAACCCTTCATGGGCGAGTCTGACTCGCACTTGGCAGCTTTTTTTTATCAATAAACAATAGGGAAATGTCAGTAACAAAGCTTTTAACGGTTGATAATTGAACGGCAAAAAGCCGTCTGTGGAGGTACGAGTTTACAAACTTTTAATCCGATTAGGATTGAGTTTTCGTTGATTAATCCTGACAGCTTAAACTCTATGCTATAGCGAAAGCCTAATCTTAACGTGCATTCTAGCTGAATTTGATTAGTTAGATTAATCCTGATGATGATTTATTGATAGATTCTGGCGGCAAGTCCATTTGATAATATCGGACTTTCCGCCACAGGCATTATTGTTTTGGTATGATTTTATTGTGCTGCACACTTTAATCCTGTTCATCAATAATATAATTTTAACAAAAAGGAACCGACTTCAATGAAAAACTATTCCAAGTACCAAAATCGCGACAATTGTGCCTGTGATATTTGAGGAGTTCCCTCGATTTCCTTGGGATCCCATCACCAGATCTCGATATGGTGACATGGGACCACCTGTAAGCTACGCCCATTCCAATGCAAAAAGAAGTTTTGAAATCGGTTCATAAACGACGAAATTATCTGACTGAACATACATAAAAAAAAAATCCGACGAATTGACAACCTCCTCCTTTTTTTGAAGTCGGTTAACAAAATAGACATTACTCCAATGCCTATACCTCTAAATAGTACAACCAACAACCCAGCAATACTCAACGAATATGGATTCAATATTTTCCTTCCATTTTTTTATATAGGTATGCATTGAAATACACGTAGTGTTTTTACTTCTATATTTATTCGCGGTTCCGCTCCGAATGTAGACTACCAGTTATGAACCATATACCAGTTTATGTACCTACTTATTTGTTTATAGGAATTCGGCTAACATATGAATACTGTTCTTTAGTATTCGTTATTTCAGAATTATGAATAATAGTGCACTTTCACTATCGTTTCTTTTACCGATTTGCTACAGCAGTCATTGTCATCATAGTACATTAGTAGGAAATAATATTTAAGATAGAGCTTTCTTGATCTATACGGGACTTACAAGTCTTTCAAGTGATCTCAAGGCTTTGAGGCAGTTATGAATCCTTAATGAAATGTTACCCTTACATAAAGGTTTAAAATTATTGTTCTTCTAACTTCTAGTTTATAGTTTTAATATACATAAGCTACTTAGCTCTCAGTGAAGGTGGTTATTAGAATAATAAGATCCTAAAACCGTTTAAAAAATAATCTCGGACTTTAAATTACAAAAGAATCATAACAAGAAAGGGATGCGCCTCAACACTCTTCATACATAAACATAATAATACGACAACATTGTACACAAGTTGAGTTAGGTCCGGTGTCTTAACTTTGTAAGCTTTGAGGGTGATCGATACTAATAAAATATATTGCTGCAGGTGGTTTGTTCGGCCAATTAACTTTAAGTTGCATGCGCCCCCTTACATCTACCTGTATACACACATACACAAGTATTCATGTGGGTCTAATCGATTGATATTAACAGACGTGCGACGCCACAGGTCGTCTTCTATCGAATATAACCTTTCAATTAACGGGTACACGTTTACTTTCTTACAACTACTTCTGCTGTATAGTTAATTGCAAACAATGCGAGATTTTAACTAATACAGACTCTATAAACTTCATAGTGTTTGCGATATGCGATTGACTATGAAATTCTTAATTGAAAATTTTAAGTGAAATCTTAGTATGTGTCTTTTGTAAGCACATATTACAAACTTTCTTCGTTTATTCTTCTTGGAACTTCGAATATAAAAACATTAGAAAGTAATTTAAGTTGTAGCTAGACTACCAGAGACTTTTCATTTCTATTTTTAATTTTGCTATTTTTGAAACCAGCCCACAATGATATGCGAGCCTACACAGTTTAAAACTTAAATTAAAGTACTGAGACAGATTCTGGTGGGTTTTTATCTGACTACTTTACCATCTGTTAAATTGAGTAACCAAACCTACCCAAATATACCCGAATAATACACTTGTATTAGCAGAATCAAAAATAGATAGAAACGAATTTCTGAAACTAAAAAAAAGGAAATAAAAAAGGAATTCCAATTACTATCACATCAATTTGCTAGGATAAAAAAGTTAATAATGGGGATACAAAGTGCATGTTTCTACCTAATTATTTCAGATTTTTAAAGTCGCTATCCACTCGTCCAATTTGCCTGACTGTTATTGTAGCATTGCATCAAGCTCAGTGGTTTTGATACATTTGTGTGTGTTTTCACTGTTGTGCAAATATATACCAACATTGTTGATAATATTCCACAATGTTTACAGGAACCCAGCCAACATTTATTTTTATTGCTTTTATTTATGGTTGATGAATGGCCGATAAAGTCTATCTATTGCCGCATTCTGTAAAATGCGTATGCTTTACTAGATTTTCTGTCATATAGAACAAAGAAGCAACTGATGACAAATTGTTAATCACCGCTTATGTGTTATACCGAATGTCTTATTTATGCAACTTTTCTATCAATCATAACACAACACTAACATTAAGATAGTGTTTTGCCACCTGATGTGGCCCACAGGTATTAAATTTAAATCATATTTCAAACTAAACAAATTTCTATTCCTTCTATTGTTTTCTTTTTATTGATTTAAGATTTGACAATTCCGGAAACCACAATCTCTAAAATAAACTGTATAAAGTCGTAGGAAGTACATTCGTCGAGGTTTAATCAATAACTGTTTTAATAGCTCAGAGGTTGTATTACTTTTTCATCGAAGTAGGCCTCTGCAGTTTTAAAAGAATCAAACAGAAGTAAAATTATATGAAACTCACTATGCTACAGTAATGGAAAAATTGCCTCTATTTCTCTCACCCTCTAGCATTCGAAAAGTTTATTTGTATTTCACGTTTTGATGAACATTCTCTTTGCTCCTGACTTCTAAATGTTTAATTTGTCGACATTAAACATTCAAACGTGTATTTGAACATCGTTTTGTACAGAGCTTTCAGCAAGTTAAGCAATTAAAAAGTCTTGCAAACTAACATGTTTACAAGTCAAATAAACCGAGATATGCGAAGTAAACCGAGCTTTCGTAGCATATTATAGACTGCTTGTACTAAAGATTTTACTGAATAATTATCACATTCGGATAACCACGTTAATTAAGCCTCAAAGAGATATCATGCTCACAGAGAGTTGAGGATATACAAAGTCTAGTGTGCCTGCATCGGTGGCTTAGTTAATTATTATTAATGCTGAGCGCAGTCCCGAGCGAATCCCTCTAACTTTATTTCTTCTTTTACAAATGAAATAGTATTAATCTCCCCAGTCATGTGTGGGTATGTTGCCAAAGATACATGCTTTGTAATTAGTTCAAATACCTATCAATTCGTAGATACTGAATTGATTGATGCCCAATACATCATATAAAAGTCATTTCAAGTTGATAGTCTATCAATAAATATTTAATTATTCTGCTTATAAGAGACATTCAAATAATTTTCAACTTCTTCATAAAATAAAGATATTTTGATATATCGCAATTATAATTTTCCACACCATCCTTTTTAGACTTACAATACTAAACATGAAAACAAATATAATATGTAAATTTATTATATGCTTATCAGTGATTTAAATGGGGTGCATTATTAAAATATCAAGTCACTATTCATTAAAGATTTTTTGAATATCATAAAAGATTTGATTTCAAGTTACTTTGGTCTCTCTAATTTCAACTATGAATTTTCAAATGTTATAAACATTGATTTCATAATTTATTAAAACTATAATTTATTGAAACAACCAGTTTCAATGTAAACCTCAAACGTTGATTGAGCGAATAAACAGTATACAACTATTTGACTGTGTGGTAATCAATAAATTGTATCTTGTATGTTCGAACATACTAGCGGCATTTCGAGAATTCCACGTTCAATCAGTTAGTCTGGAATGCGCTCCCGCTCAAGCTGACTAACACACACTATTTCACCACACAATATTCTAGCCAATTTAAAATAATATGTATATACATTACGTATTAGTTTAGTTTTACATTATTAAGTGGTCGATTATTAAGTGTACAAATTATATTTATTTGTTTAGGTTGGGCAACTACAGTACTTTCACAGTTTTTATGTCTTGTGACTGGGACTGTAGCTACATTTAATTTTCATTTTTGTTTCGACAATTCAAAAGTGACTGTAACTGGCCTACTTGAAATAAATGCTTTGATTTTGATTTTGTTGGTGCATACATGCACACCAACCAGCATGACAATAAATGAACAGTACATGTATTGAAATCAGTCAATCTTGAAGCTTGGCTATTATCTAGCTTAGCTCCCTATACTATACAATACCTGTTTAACAAAACAAGCTCTAGAAATTGTGCCTTTTTCGTACATAAAGGGTATGTACAAAAAAACAGGCGCAGATTTATAACAAAAAATCGGGTTGCACTGTTAAACTTTTATTAATTTTCGCTATCAATGTGAACAATATAAAAACCATACGACAATGGACTCTAATCGGTCTTAGAGCGTAGATCTCTCTAATTTCTTATTTGCACTTACTATTATTTCTTTACTGAAATTGATAATTTTGCCGTACTTCAACAAATATATTTCCATTAATTACCTACACTTTACTTACATATGAAACATGTATGACAATATATTGTAAACACAACTTAATAACTAAGCGCCAACTAAGTCCATAATTAAGTTAGAAATTGTCAAAGTTCGGTATAGGTTCTCCAAACTTACTAAATACAGAACAGTGCATTGAGGTAGATGCATATGCACTGCCTTGTTGGTCTAGTGGTTAGCGTATGCGGCTACTGATCAAGAGGTCTCGGGTTCGATTCCCGGGTCGGACTCAATATTTGTGTGATCCACAAATATTTGTTTTCAGAGTTTGGGTGTTTTCTATGTATAATATGTATGTATTTAGAAAAAAAAGTATGTTTATGTATTTATATCAGTTATTTAGTATCCATAATAAAAGCTCTGCTTAGTTTGGGACTAGATGATGTTGTGTGTAAGATGTCCGAAATATTTATAGTGCTAATATTATGCACAAAACATTTTGTTTTGTTTGTAAACGATATACCTAGTTGTAAAGCGGTTTCGTTCAATTGTTACTATAACTAACGTGAGTTGCTATTTCGTGTCGTTTTTAATCAATAGATTTTGCTACTATTAACGCTTTCACAATTGAAGGATTTTTTCTGAAAAATGAATAATGATTGCAAGAAATTTGACTTGAAGATACCATAGCAATCTGTGTTCTTCTTCGAAATTCCTAGTTACAGTGTTATACTTAATTAACAGACACGAGACGCGAGCCATAGGCAAAAGCTACTAGGTTATTACTTCAGAAAAAAGTATATAAAACAAACTGGACGTATGAACCGGCAACATTTTTCTTGAGGGATATTATTTCTAAAACTGACGGAACGTTAAAGTTAGTTAATTATCCTCATCTGGGTCCCTCAGTTTCTCTATACGCCCCTTTAATTAGTAGATGGTACAGTGAACAAAGCAACTGGCGAACGAGTTCTATACTTTTGGGGCACATATCTATTTTTAGCCAAAACCGATACCCCGATGAATACCGTACATTAAACTGAAGTATTTTAAGCTGCGGCAGAGATAACTTTTAAAATAATAACCCGTAGAACCCGGACGAATATAATACAGCAATTTATGTCGTTTATGGCGCTTCGAAAGTTTGCCTTCAGATAAAAGTTATTGTGTTTGTAATAGTTTGAAACAGGACAGTGCACACCTTTGTATCCGGCATTCGAAGCAGGCCGGATACAAAGGTGCCCCTGCAGAAATACAGACATTAATTGTTGTTACAACAATAATATCTCGTGTATTTATTTATACTTCGTAATGGAACAATATCATTCATTATGTTGCCTCTGTACACAATTTTACAAGTCCTTTAAGCGAAAGCACGTCTCGAATATAATATTGAAGATAATTAGCCGACCATTTCAATCTTGAATCATCATGATAATTTTTGATTATACCTATAAAAAAGGTTAAAAAAAAAATAGTTTTAAATTGAATGTGATTAAGTTTTGAATCATGATTTACCTAAATCTATTGAAATAACATTTAAAGGTTCATTCAAATTAATAAAATTCGAGTGTCTGTATGTAATAACAACATAAATTGGCCAAGTGCGTGTCAGGCCACGCATAGAATAGGGTTCCGTAGTCACCTATAGTGGTAAGTGGGGTGGGTATTAAAATCGTGTCCAATAGATAATTCATTGTTATGTTTACTTATCATTTCCTTATTTTTGTAAGAAGTATCCCAAGTGAGTGCATTTTATAAGTTAGGCCCCAATAACTCCTGAAATACAAGAGTTATCTAAGCCGCTATAGTTTTTTCTTTAAAGTTCAATATATGGAGTTTTTACAAGGGGAACGCCCTGTTTTGCAAAAAAATGCCCTTTATAGTTGAATAACTCGCAAACAGATACCTGAATCGAAAAATAGTATTAGCAACCTCACAATGTTTTTAAAATATCTATCTAATGATACCCCACACGATGGGAAGACGCGAGAAAAAAAATATATCCCCACTTTACGTGACTACGTGTACTCCAAATAAAAATATTTATCGTAAATTTTATTGTAGCACTTTGTCGGCGTAACCAGAAAATATATTTGTTTAAATTTTTATCTTTCTAGCACCAACCATTTCGGCGGTAGGTCGGACATGACGAATCTACAAAGGTCATGAACTAAGGAACCCTAAAAAGGCAGTTTAACAACAAAAACCGTTTGTCTGTTTTTCCGGCTAATAAGCTGAACCGATTTTGAAGGGGTTTTTGAAAAAGATAATGACCTAAGGAGTAAATTAGGCTTTTTTTTTTTAGAGTAGCTTTAACCCCGGCGATACTCGCGTTTTACAACAATAACCGCTGAATTTAGCTATTTTATGGTAATATTAAAAAGATGAAGAGTTTGTTTGAAACTACTGGTCTGATTGAACACCACAGGACTCACGACACTTACGACAAGCATACATTATTACAAAGGAGTAACCGGAGGAGCTCTAAGAACAATTTGTCATGACAAAGACGCTAAGCTTACGATATACGATACTTACAAAGTGAAAATAACAAGTATTTAATAAAACGCTGCATATTTTTATTGGTTTTGATCATATTGTATATTTTTTATATAAACCTTTAGTTACGTGCTTTATACCGAAAAAGGTAAGATCTGTACATACTAATGTTATAAATTCGGTAATGACTATATCTGTAACTCTTTCACGGCTAAACTTATTTTAATGACATTTAGTATGGAAATACTTTAATTATTGTGGATGAACATGTGACGCGTAAAGAGGAGCAAAATGTAGTGAAGAAAGTATAAAAGTATAAAAGTATAAAAGTTGACGAATATAGGAGTAGAGAGCGACCAAAGAAGAAATGGATGGACTGCGTGAAAGAGGATATGGCCAAAAAAGGAATAAACAGTGAACTGACGAGTAATAGAGAAGAATGGAAGAAGAAAATTAATTGCACCGACCCCAAATAAATTTGGGAAGAGGGTAAGAAGATGATGATGATTATATTGATATTATGGAACTATGTAGCGAAATATCTGACATACACGGACGATGTCGTGGGCACATCCTGGCAGACTATAAAAATTCATAGTCATCAAGGAATTTGAGATTATTTATTAAATTAGTCGTGTCTATAATGTTTTAAGAAGACGTTGAGATATACAAAGCCTCCTTTAAATACCATTACGTAAGGTAAAGCCTTATCTTCAATTTGGCCTTTCTAACCTCTTCTTTTTTAGTCGCTAAATTTTCCCTCTCAAGGCTAAACAATCTAGAAGTAGAACTGAGTAAACTACTACATTCCAGTGCTAAGGCGGCTACTTTCTTACGCCTCCTAAAAAGGACCCGGGATCATAGTGAGAAGGAAAAATGTGAGCTGGTAGTGCGTTCCAGTTTTTTTAACGTTATGAATACTACTGACTTGATTTTTTTCACATTTTCAAACACTGTTATTTACCACCCTCCAAAACCTAAACGTTTAATAACGTAAAAAATAGCGTGAGTTATTTTGACTTAGTCTGGGTTTTATGTACAACTAGCTTATTAACATATTAAAATAGTTGTAATGTAATTGTAATGTAATATATGTACTTACAAATGAAGGAGATTTTTATAATGCAATGTTACCTTTAAAATTATGTAACAACTATTACAAACAAATACTAATTTTTAGTTCAATTTTCTCAAAGATATTTAAATGTATTCTTGATGAAATGTTTAGTTGTATAGTTTCGTTTTTAAAAAATACGTTCAAGCATCAAACCACGCACAACGCAGAGTTCCGTAGATATTTTTCACAATGATGCGAATACTAATTCGCATAAACTAACCTGACTAAAATACTATCTGAATAAAAACTACCGAATAAAATAAAATAATAACTAAATCCCCTTTGCCTTTTGTAACTATAACCTCAAATTAGTTATTCGGCAATCACTCATTAACTAATAACATCTATTTAGCTGTTTAATGTTCCTCTTGATTTTTTTTATTATATTACATGACTCTGCCCTACTTGATGGAAATTACAAGCAGAATCCAATAATGAGGTCCACCACACTTACAGGGAATGCACACAATAATGCATGGAGGAATACGCTATGGCGGCTTAGTCAGATGCTTTCTCACGCCCCGATATAAGGACCCGGGATTATAGCGGGAAGGAAAAACGTGAGCTGGTAGTGCGTTGCAGATTTTGAATGTTATAAATATTGCCTTGATTTTTGTCAGATTTTCAAATACGGTTATTTACCACCCCTCCAAAACCTACTTACTTTGACTGTAACTGTTTGATTGCAAGACAACACTTTCAAGTTCATAGTTTATGAGATATAGTGTGAACAGACGGACCAACACACAGTCATGGCGAAATTATAAGGCTTCTGTTTTTAAGGCACTTTGCTAAGACAACTTAAAAACGAATACAATATCCGTATTACTCAATTCTATAAAGTTTAAAAATGATTTACTTTGACTAGACATTCAATACTAGAAATTTGATGTCAAGTCACCTGTGTGACAGAAGGTGTTTGGCACTATTAACTGACAAACCTGAAAGGCACACAATATGATATTAGGTACTTTAACGTACGTGATACGAGCCTACATATGCATAGTTTGATTATAATATCCCATTGTTTAAAATTCTAAGAAGTTTGAATAATTCTCTAAATTTTATTTTTGTTCGAATTACCTTGAACTAGCTCAACATCCATTATGAAGACTAACTAAATAATACTGCTAAGCTGCAGTGTGTACTAGGTATTCCTCGCGACTTCGTCCGCCTGCATGTCTGTTTTCACGGTAAAGAGTACTCTATCTCATTCCTGAAGAACCAAAATATCTTTGTCCTAATTTAATTACTACAGCAGCGGCTAACTAACACTTAAGTGTTACAGACAGACAGAGTTAATTCAAGTTTAGAATGTCAATATAGCCTTGAAGTAGAGAGAACGTAGGCGTTTTAACACAAGTAAACGTTGCTTTGTTTGAGACTAACATAGGTTTATGCCTCGTAATTTAATTAACTAACTACTAATTACAAAAACTTTTATAATTAATATTTTCACCCTCATTTTTAACTCCAGACGCAAAAACAACAAGTTTGACGTGTCTATGTATGTGTGGGTGTGTGTGAGCGTGTGTGGCTCCCGAGCCGTACATAACACCGTACAAAAATAACACCCCTTATTTACAATTAGGTAACTTAAGGTAACCCTTTGTATGTTAAGGTTAATTACGAATTCATTTTAACCGAGTTCTAAATGTATCACAATTAATGTGTGTAAATACACACAACTGTTCACAATGCCTTGAATCCCGATGTTTTACCCGAAGTTTTACGAGTAACGCCGCGGACCGAAGCTACTCTAAAAGAAATTAGCCTAAGTTACTCATTATGTCACCAGCTTTCTAACAGTGAGAGTCCTGTCAAAAACGATCCAGCCGCCCCGGAGATTGCCCGGAACAAAATTACAGACATAAATTATAATTGCTTTTTTTAATGTAAGAACCGTTTTTACTTTCTTGCGAATTTAATTAAAAACTTGATATAACATACAGCCTACAGACACTTCACTTTATTTGTTTGTATATAGATTTTATTAATTATATCGTAATTATATTTGTACCAGTGTTTCCACTTTCGTTTTCAATTTTTCCCTAGTTTCTTTCGAATTTATCCCTAAAATTCCCTAAACTACTTTCAAAATTCCTTTATTTAGGGAGCATAAATAAAATACAGAAAATAAACCACAGCATTTTATTTAATGTAGGTATATATAATATCAAAACGTCCACAGATCATAGATCACCTGGATTTTAATTTTTGGAAGTTGACGCATTGCTTTTATATTCACTTGCTGCACGCAACATAACACTGTTCGGTTCTAAAATTGAGCAATTGTTTGCTAGCATTCCCAGCTTTGTATGAAGCAAGCCGTTCAGGGTTTCATTAGAAAGCTTGTTTCTTTTGTCATTTTTGACATTTTTGAGAACACTGAATAATCTTTCCACCTCAGTATTTGAAGAAGGAACTGCTAATAAAAGTGAGATGATAACTTCAAGGTTTTCGTAAATAAAATTACCATGATAATCTTTCATGCTTAAAACCTTGTTCCAATAAATTTCCGCTGGCATTGTTTTTACATCTTCCTCACTTTCAACACCAAAGTACTTGACTTCTATAAGAGCATGATGTCTCCATTCATTGTCTGCTTTCTGCATATTGCACTTTGTTTCTAAAAACTTAAATTGATTAAACACGTTTTTTATAGATGGTTTCTCTAGATTTCTTGCTACTTGGGGGTCTAAATATTTCAATAAATCAAAGAGTTTCTCATCCATGTCGAACCGCTTTTGTATTTGCAATACTATTTCCACATAAAATTGCTGACAATTTGCATAAAATTTATTCAATTCTTCCATTGGGGCTTTTGTCTTTAAATCTTCAATTATAGCTTGTGCTTCCAGGCCCACGTAAATTTGTTCTTTATTAAGATGAATTGATTCGTTAGTAACATCCAACTTCATAATGCTGTTTAGATCAGATCCAGAGTACATTAGGTGCTCTTTTTTTATGAAATTGCACAAAAAAGTTTGTAACATCTTCCGAACCATCTCTGGCAACATATACAATCGTGGTGATTTTGATTGAAAGAAGGTATTAAAATCGTTGGTTATAGAGAAGACGTAACTCATGAAATGTAATAATGCTTTATTAAATGGGTTATTAAGACTATTCAAGATGGAATCATTAGTGTGAGACGGATCCTCAAAAACTGCTTCTGTAAATAGTAATTTCAGGGCATTATACTGTTCTAGTATTCTGTCGACACAAGCTTGAAGTGAGAGCCATCTCGTATTTGATGCAGAGAGAAATTTATGTTGTTTAATATTTAAAAAATCTTGAAACTGTTTTAATAATTCTGTTCGCTTCGAACTCATGTGAAAATACGCGGGTATATTACGGCACAAATCTTCTACATTTTTAGGTAATTTACGAGAGGCATGTGATGTCGCGAGATGGATTAAATGGCTTGAGCACCCAATAACGACGAGATGGGGAATTTCGTGTTTTAATAAGGCTTGGACCGAATTGTGTTTTCCCATCATAACATTAGTTGTGTCCGATGTAAACCCAAAGACATTATGAATAGGTATTTCATGTTTTAAAAGGTTATCTTTTATTGTTTGAAAGATACCTTGTGCCGTCCCATCAGTCGTGTCGATCATATCAAAAAATCTAAATTCAACTTTTTTTGTAACACTGTTAAAGTACGTTATAATGACAGCCAACTGTTTTTTCACGGACAGGTCTGTTGTTTCATCAATTATAAGGTTAAAATAACTTTTCTTCATGATATCAATGACTTCTTTTTTGTATGTAGACCCAGTGACTTGACGTAATATATTTGTAGCTTTTTGCTTTCCTAAATGCACGTCTTCCAAACATTTTGACTCTGGAAATAAGTTTCGTAATAGGGCCACGAAATCGTCTACTAAAGAAATAGGCAGATCATGTTTTGCAAGAAATCCGCACATTTTTAATTCCATTTGCATTACCTTATTTGTATGATTCTGATTATTGTTTATGAAAGTAGACATGCTTGCACATTGTGATATAACACCCATTTTTTTGGAGTGTTTGATACTTTTTTGGTGTTTCAATAACTCGGACATTCCACATGCAAGATCACAATCACAGATTTTACAATAAGCTTTAGTTTCACCTTTGTCAGATCTTTTTAGCCAAGGCTTAAAATCGGGATGCTCCAACCAAGAAGTTTTAAACTTCTGCACATATATTTTTTTTTTACTTGAACAATCTTGAGTCGAAGATGATGCTTGATAATCATTTTCTTCCATTTAATGTCGTAACAACTTGAATAATTGATGCCACTAGTGCCACTACTGCTCCGCAATACAGAAATAACATCAAACATATAAAATCAAAACATCACAATACGACTAAGTTCTGGTGACATCAACTAAAATAGGTAAATAAAAATTAGACGGATTACATTTATTAGGATTCTGGGGAATCCCCAAGAAAAAAGCAGGGTTACCAGTATAGGCTTTAATTTTTCCCCGAAATTCCCTAAATCCTTGAATTTTTAAAATTGTCTTTAACCATTCAAAATATCAGCTATTTGTCCCTAAAATAGGGAGAATTCCCTAAAAGTGGAAACACTGATTTGTACCCAAATTAAAACAAGTAAGATGAGCACTGTTCTGGTTTTGCTTTGTCAGAACTGTACTAATACTAGTATTTTCCCATATATACGCGTGTATACCGTATATCGTGGTATTCATTTTTATATACAGGGTGTCCCGAAATTCAACGTCAAGTGGGGGGTAGGTGAACAATCCATTTCTTTTTTTTTTTAGATACGAGTATTTTGCTTAAAATGGTGAAAAATTCCGAACTTGACGACATTTTTAAGCACCTTAACGACAAATGTACAAGTTTCGGCGACGAGTTTCTAACCATAGCCTAGTTAACTGCTCTATCGACCAAAAGTATAATTACGACCAGATACAACACAAAAAAAAATATTATAACAAAGTTGTGAGGATTACACTGCAATTTTATACAAGAAATCATTTTTCACCTTACTTTGACACATCATGCTACAAAAAAATATATGGTATCCATAGTGGCAAGTAATTTTAAAAGATGGCGCTAGTATTCATAAATCCGAAATGGTATTATAATACTTAGTACAGTTAAAAGTAACTTGGCAAAAAAAAAGTTTTTTTGAGAAAGACTTACTATAATGTACTATAATTAGATATTTGTATCTTTTAAAAACATTCTGAGGTTTCCAAAACCATTTTTCGATTTTAATAGGGCGCCCCTCACCCTCTAAAAGCTAAACCTCTGGCTCAAAAAAATCATGATAGTAGCCCATATATTGAACTTGAAAGGAAAACTATAGGGCTTTTGAAAACTTTTTTAGTTTAATAATAATAATAATAATAACGTTTTTTTAGATCAATTAAATTAATTACAAAAAGTATGAACACTGTTACTTAAACTAGGGTTTCCTGTGCTATAAGTAACAGTTACAATTCGAAGTTGGTCTAGCTACGTACTTCACATTTTATTGTACAACAACTTTTATTCTTACGTTATTAAGTTTTAATTACAAAATTTTAAGGAAAGTAACAAAAATAAAGTAATGAAATAAAATAAAGTTATGATGAAATAAAGTAAAATTACATTACGAACATTGTTTAGTTTAGAAGTTATAGGAGCCTAAATTTCAAAACGCATTTACTTGGAAAAATTCGTACAAAACTAAAGGAATAATAAGTTAACAATTTGTCTATTGGACACTATTTGAAATCTACCTACCATTATGGGCCACTACGGAACCTTTTTCTACGCGTGACCTGACACGCACTTGACCGAGTTTTTTTTAATATTAGTATAGACCAGCTGAATCCCGCGGTATTAGTTGTAAACCGCGAGTAACGCCGTCGAGCTAAGCTACTCTAAAAACATAACTTAAGTTACTCCTTACCCAAAAACTTTGAGGCAGTGAAAGTTCCGTCAGACAATAAATACGAAACTAGTTTTTTTTTTATTTAAGTACTTTACATACTTCCACATGCATTTTGTAAAAAAAACTGTTAATTTGATATTATAAATAGACACTTTAACTTTATTTAATTTCATAATAATCTTCGTAACCAAGTTAAAAATAGTAAGATGCGCCATAGTTGTTTTTGTTTGTCGACACTGAATTTATTGAAGACGCAATAACATATTTTCTTGCATTCTTCTGTTACTGATATTGAATTATTTGATAATAGTATTTTTCCCACATATGTGATTATCATTTCTCGAGTTAATATATATCCCTTACACTCACAAACAATGTGGCTTTCTGTTAATATCGTGTCAATGCGTGTGTTTGTGTCAATTATCGTAGTCAAAAGTAATCTATGTCTCGATAACAGAAGTATCTACATATTTGATGGTTTAAATAAGTTCAGCGGATTGGCCATGAAATCATAGTCATTTAAACATTTATTATATTCTTTATTTCTTTCTTTAAAATTGATAGATAGGTAGATAGTGTGAGTAGTTAGTAAACTAAATTCGTAAACCATTACGTAATGTACTTAACAAAAGAGTATAATATATGTAATGTACAAAATCAATATCTCCAGGGATTGATTTATTAAAAAAGGTTTTTATATATTAATAACTTAACTTATTGTAACAATATTTACTATAAGACTGTTGTCCTTGCTAAAGATAGGGTACGCTCCTGGTAGCCGAGATCAATAAGTTGATCTATCTAACGGCTTGTAGTTTTCAGGCCGCTGTTAAACTGAACCGGGAAACTGTTATATAACTTCGTTTTGGTATTTCGTTTTTATTTCATGTTATTAAGATGAATTCTATGGAAAGTTTTGTACTTTTCAAGTTATCGCTGTCGTTCGAGTAAAATCATGTATATGATTTTATTTTCAAATTTGATAAATTCATTATTTAATAGATTCGTTTCTATAGCGACTTGTTAGAAAAAAATATAATCTTAGATATCACATCTAAAATTAACGTTTATTTTTAGCCTACAGACTTTTCCGTAATAAACAAACTAGATATTTAACTATAACCCATCACGCCATCACCCACGCAACTTCCACCGCGTCTCAAAATATGAAGAAATCTTCGTTTTCATTGGTGGTCCTAACATTAAGTTATATTACGATTAATGGGCTATCAAAAACTAAGAGTATTTTCAATACAAACTAGCACTTTCAAAAATTAGCGCTCTTAACCGAATAAACACTTTTTTTTTGTTGTAATGGAATAGGCGGTTGTCTTCCATCTCACCTGATGGAAAGTGTAGATGAAGACGAAAGTGGTACACGCCCATTCAAAAGAAACCTGTTTACTCTACTCTTAAAGGCTCAGGAGTATAACCTATCAAGAAAAATAGATCCAAGCAGGTCGTTCCAAATTTTGGCGACTCTCACCAAAAACGAGCTGTCGAGCTGTTATTATATTAGTATTAATAAACACTTATGTGTGTTTTAAGTCATTCAAGTATATGTCAGTAAGATAATATCAGGGCATAATATTTAGTTATGATGTCCACGACGTGTGCAAACTATATTGTGTACTTAAAACATCTATAAACTGATTTAATATATTCGTAGAGTAGAGAAACGCCATAAACTTTAAGGCTCACGTCAAGTATATGTCACTTGAATTATGAAATATGTAGGTTATAATTATTGGAGCAGTTAATACGCTCTACAAATACAAATTTCAGTCAAATGAAAAATAGGCCGCCGTTAAGGCGCCTTAAATTAATGATTAAGTAAATCGTATATATATTTGTACATATATATACTATAATACCAGTGTTGTAGTACGTATTATATACTACATTACCGTTTGAATCTTGGAAAAAATCTTTCAACTTGGATGATAAGAGCTGGGAGAATCAAGCATTTCGTTAAAGTTTACTTGATTACTAGTCGATTAGGTTCTTATATCCTTAATAAAATTATAAACGCGAAAGTTTCTGAGTGTGTATGTATGTTTGTTGCTCTTTCACGCAAAAACTACTGAACGGATTTGGATGAATCTTTACAGTAATATAGCTTATATATTAGAATAACACAAGCTACTTTTATGCAATAAACGACATACATGCGGGCGGAGCCTCGGGCGAAAGCTA
Source organism: Phragmatobia fuliginosa (assembly GCA_932526445.1). NCBI lineage: Eukaryota > Metazoa > Arthropoda > Insecta > Lepidoptera > Erebidae > Phragmatobia > Phragmatobia fuliginosa. Next base: position 26,544,069 of record OW052057.1, on the reverse strand, counting down.
GTTATAATATACAAAACAATGTACTTGTTATACAAAACCTTATACGTATGATTCCGTTGAGATTTTTAGCACATCTAGCACACAAACAAGCCACTTAGAAAGTTTAATCCATAACAAATTTTTTTTATATATATTGAAACGAGTAAAGTATACTTTCGATTAATTAAAAAAAATGTCTAAGCTTCTATAAATATCACTCTAATTTAGCTAGCAAAATGAGCAATACAATTCAAACGAGACCAAAAAAGATGGAGGAAAAAGTTTTTTTTGTTGCATTACAGACATTGTAAAGGTAAAATAAATGTTTAACGAATTCTTATTCGTCTAAAATGAGTAAAATGGAGCTGAACGCGTTTCCCTAATCTCTAATGTCTCTATTCCTAGTCTTTAATCATTTATAGACTACTGAGACCGAATTAAAATATTGAACTTCTTCTCTACACTGTTGTTTAGATTCGTGTTTTTTTTAATACTGTTTATTGGCATATTCTTTTGTTACTTAATAGTTAACTGAATCTTTAAAATATTACTATATCAAACTTCATTTACATGTTATAAGTCAAAGTTATTAATTGCTAAAGTGAAAAAAATGTTCTGAAATAGAAAATATTTCAGTAGTGATCAAAATCAAACATTATCATTAACGTTGCATTAGAAAAACTTTCTAAGTGCCACATTAATACAGTTAAGAAAACAATATTGGTCATCACATTAAGTAAATATCATCAAAAGTTAAGAGTTCACAGATTTCTTCAAAATTTTGATGGCCACCGATGAACTCCTGACGATATCTTCTGAGCGACATCTTAGAAGAATTATGCCCAATCCTCATGAAAGACAAGGTAGTGAGAATTGGGTATGTCAGAGACATCTCCCTACCCATGTCTTTCATAAGGCAGAGAGCCGTACTTGTAGCCCGCGACCAGCATTGTCCACTCGCTACAAGGAAATAAATAGTTGGGAAAAGTGGCAGAAGTGTAACTCTACTTTTAGATGGACATTTCGACTCGACTTGCAACGACTACGATCTCGGTATTTGTGTTTGCAAATGAGTGTTGTGACGTCTTTCATTACGATTATAACGTAATTAGTTAGAGAATACTTATCGATCTGTGCACTTGGAAACAAAGAAACGATTTTCCAGGCAGATGCTTCATGTGAGTATTCACGTTTCTGGATATCTTTAACATAACCTTTTAAAGAATTATATAATGACTCTCAGGAAGACTATGAATGTTATAGAACTACTTAAGAGGCAAAAGGTCTATTAACTTTAACCTGATATCGGCACTTAAATCCAACATGCACATCTCTCTAACTTTTGCTCTTTTTATGAACAACCTTGACTTGATTTAAACTATCGCATATTGCTGTGCATTATATTTCCGGTATCTTCAGAAAACCTTAAGTAGCTAAAACTTTTATTCTTGATTTCGTCTTACATAGTTTATCCAAAGGAAATAGAATAAGGGCCACCGCACACTAGCTACTTTTAGCATCGGCGATCGGCGATTTGGCGACTGCATCGATGCTGCATCGCGTTTTAGCGACTTCCTGCGTTCGATCGCGGTATCGGAAACGCGCGTTTTAGCGACTGCTCAGATGCCAAATCGATGCTACCGGCATCCGAATATGTGCGGAGAGTAGCGTTCAGCTGCTGTGTCGCACTACTAAAAAGCGACTCAATCTTCGCGTATGGCGTTTTTAAGTGTGCGGTGTAAAGCGTTCGGTCGCCGTATTTAGCTTCTAAAAAGCGACTAGTTGCCGATCGCCGATGCTAAAAGTAGCTAGTGTGCTGTGGCCCTAAGACAATACAAATGACTGTCACATATAAACTGGCAATTTAAGATTGTTTGTTCTCAAATACTGTTATTATCCAACAATTTAAAAATAACCCCCAGACGCCACTACAAACATTTTATGTTCACGAAAACGAGTAATAAGTTATATACAGTCGCATCCATGCAAAGTAACAATTATACCACTCACAAAATTACAAAATGTTATTGAGTACACAATATAAATAAATGATTGCATTATTACACATTTAATATAACATAAACTAATTATATAGTCATCTTTATAATATGTCACCTACGCATGATAAAGTTTTCGGAAATATCATAACAGTTATACTTTTGATACATGTATAAATAAATGACTTTACAGATACTTGTATATCTACACTCATGTTTTAATTAAATTCATTTTGGAGAAATCACATGGTTATAGACTGTGGTCACAAAGTCTGTTGAAACTTATTACTGATATAAAAATAAAGCAGTTCATAGTCAATAAATAACATTATAAGTCTTGCAATAGAAACAAAGGCAAGTTATTCTTCGTCTGTACTTCTGTCTCTTTATTTACATTCATTTCAAACCAAAAACAGCACGAGTTTGGATGCGGTCTGGTGGGTTCTCTCAAACTCGCGTGCTTGCTTGTATCAATTTTATAAAGCACTTAGATATTAACCATGTATTTTAGTTTACTGTATGTAATAATCATAAAAGTTTGATACATGTTTTTATAAAAGTCTGACAACGGTCATAGTTTATATACAAAATTTAAAAATCGCTTAATACTCGGGTTATGAAGGTCTCATAGCAGTTGCTAAACTTAAATATGCAGCATTGTCATAGTAGACAGAATCCACAAGCTACTTTAGGGAAAGAATTCAGAAGAAGACATTACGTAATTACAAAAAATATTTAGAACATAAAACATGATTTATTTTGCATAAATCATATTTAAAATTGATTTATTTACATATCTAAGCGATTGTGCACTAAAGGATTCAGTTAACGTAGATACTTTTTAACGTGAAGTGTAGAGGCAGATAACGAGTAAGTTATGGAGTTTCTTACAGGTTCTTCTCCATAGGACTGGCAGTTTGGAACCACGCTTCGAGAATGCCTGAAAAGGCCGACTTAAAACGAAAGCTCTTTAATTTAAAGAAATTGATTTGACTACGCAGTCAGTTTGTTTTATCTGACAAATTGGTAGTGTGGTTGTAGTGATTGTAAATACTTAAATCTGAAAATATGCAAGACAATAACAATATATAGCTGTACTTGATTCCGCCTCCCCGTGTATAGCGGTTACTTTCTTGTTACCTAACAGGACTACCCACAATACGTCTAATGTCTCGATAAACCAAGAACGTCAAGTCTTTATTTATTTGTAACTAGTTGATAAATATTTTTTTTTCAATTATTAGGCACTAAATAGTGGCTAGGGATAGGTCTTGAGATTAATCTGAATCTTCAGAAACAAATTAATAGAAACAAACCATATTATGCCATCGATACATTAACTTAAATGCTGTCTAATTGACTATAAAGAAAATTTGTTTTTGTGGAATGTGGAATTAGAACTGTATTTTTTTTAAAGTAAAGTTCAACATTATCCATTGATATTAAAATGGCTATTAAAAATGTCTAACTACTTACTAAGTGCTACACAAAGACGTCTACTAGTATGAATTAAAGTTTTGCGCATATTAAAAAAGGATAACTGTAAAAAAAATGTAATCAAGTCAAAAACTCCCGTTGGCTTACACCACTAAACAAAAAAACGATCATTGGTTCTACTTGGAACATGTTCTATATATGATGAATATACATATTTCATAAATGTATATTCATACAGTTAATACTGTAGCTTATAAAACGAGACTAAAAGCTAAATTTTTTGTAGCCATTTACGTAAAAACCTCAGATGAAACATTCAATAAATACTAGAGTCGTCCCTCAATTTTTAAATCGATTTCTTAGTAGTTCAAAAGTACGATCTTAGAGTCTCATTTTACGTTGACTTTTATTCGAAACTAATATTAGTTGTTGTGTTAATGAAACTGTGTCCATTACTTTCTTACTTAATACTCATTATGATCGACCGCTTTATTATTCTCCATTTTGCAATTACTTTATTTATTTATTTTCATATTTACGAGTTTTAATTTTTATGTCCCTAATATAAAGGTAAAACAAAAAAAAACCATTGAACAGAACACTTTACAACGTGATAAATACTTTTACATTGGAGGAGTACGATTAATTTATTTTCTTTGACTTCAATTAATTCAATGCAATTTTATTATATTTTGAAGACAATCATTCGTAATGAGAAATTTCATATAATAAAATACGTTCAAGTCTAATACTTTATATGCACATATATACATGGAATGGTTGTCTTTAATTGTTCGTAGTTTAATTTATTATAATAGAAATTTTACAATTTTAATTAGAAATTAATTTAGATCAAAGACGGGCACTAAATAAAAGTGAATGTTTTAAATTATTTCGACTTGTCTATAAATTCAAATGTTATTAAAAACAATTATTAAGTTTTTACAAAAGTAAGTAATTAAAATCGGGGAATATATATATATTTAAATAAACATCGTAATTTTGTACTCGACTTGGAAATCGTCTCTTAAAATTACTGTTATTATTTTATTAATAGAGAAGTAGTCCCTACTCAAAACAGTCTGCCAAATCAAATGTGTATGATACCTTCGTCTTCCTTCGTCTTACTGTAGAGCTCATACGTACCTAGCGTACGTATTCTGAGATATCCTGGGACCAAAACGATTATAGCTTGACTGTGATCATTTTTAAATTTACATGTGTTTTTTTTCAAAAAAGTATGTTTTTCTATGTTTAATTTGAGACCTGTTAGAGTAGTCATACAATAATGTAAATCTTAGTTATTGAATGTAATGTCACGCGTATTAGTATTATATATCTGTTAACAATTGTTAGTATAGTTGTGTATAGTATGTATATAAATGACGTAGATTAAACACGAACCAATTTGTTGTCTTTAAAAGTAATTTATGGCTATTAACTTTCACACTGTTCATATTCCTTTAACTCGATGTAACGTCAGTCGATTACATCTGGTAGAAATAGTGATTACTGACGTCTTAGTGCCCGATCACGCAAACCGACTAAGAGGGCATTGGACGGCGTTCGCCTTTTCACAGAGATATTATAAGAATCAATTTATTTTTAACCCCCGACGCAAAAACGACGAGCTGTTATAAGTTTGACGTGTCTATGTGTGTGTCTGTCTGTGGCATCGTAGCTCCCGAAGGGACGAACCGATTTTGATTTCATTTTAAGGTTTGAAAGGTGAATTAGTCAGGAGTGTTCTTAGCTATGTTTGATGAAGATGGCCGCTGTGGAATGTTTAATTTATATTTTGTTTAAATAAAACCTTTTTACAATTTCTTCTAAATTCACTTTCGTTATAAAGCATTTTATATATATTATAGTCGTCACAAAATAAGAAGCCCGGTTTGACATTTGTCATCGTGGCGTAACTAATACGATTAATTCGTGTTTTTGTGTGCAATTTTTCAATATCAAGTTAAACTTGATGCTTATTTATGATACGCGTTGTGATAGTGTATGGGTAACATAGTAATTATATAGGATTATGTATTTGACTTTTCAATTTCTTACATGCGGCATGTCAAATGACAAATGTCAAAACGGGCTTCTTATTTTGTGACGAGTATAATATATATAAAATGCTTTATAGCGAAAGTGAATTTAGAAGACGTTGAAGCGCTCATAGCCTAGTGGAAACATTGGAAACAATCATCGAGGGTAAGTAACGACAGCGCGATCAGTACCTAGATGGGTGACCGTTTGTGGCATGATATGTTATGAGCGATTCCGTGATTCGGTTGTTTTCATAAGATAACAGTCGTGAAGTTTAGTAGAATTTCATACCCAGTCTTAGTCCCCAACCCGAACTCGGCCAGTGTGGGGACGTTGATGATTGATTTGAATTGAATTTATTGACGACCGTATTAGCGTGCAGTCACAATTCGGTTTTTTCTTTCTATTAAGCCATCCAGAGTGACTCTACCCTGCCTGATTGAAAGCATGAGCAGAATCCAAGAGTGGGGGCTACCACACTTGCTGCGAATGCAGACAATAATGTATGGCGGCCCACACTATGGCGGCTTAGTGAGATGCTTTTTCACGCCCCGCTTAAAAGACCTGGGATCATAGTGGGAAGGAAACTAGCAGGAATAATAGTATCATACCTTTCTATTAAAGCGTACTTGGGGCCAAAAGACACGAACACCGAACGCTCTGAACCAAACGGATGCACTCGTAGCAGAAATAATGCGCTCGGAGGATTTATTATTATTATTTTACTATATTAGGGGGCAAACGAGCAGAAGGATCACTTGATGGTAGGTGATTGCATCAGCCCATGGACACCCGAAACACCAGAGGAGTCACAGGTGCGTTGCCGGCCTTTAAGATGGGAGTACGCTGTTTTTGGATACCTTCGAACTGTTAATTGATACGTGTGCTTTTAAATTGAAACATGGAAACAAATAGGTGTGATAAACGTTACTGTATGGTTGTCAGTGAACTTGGAGATAAGGGAATAAAGTTCAAAGAGTACGCATTGACATGTACAAAACGTTTTGAATGTAAAAATCAACGTTATATCAATTACTTAAGCTCTACAAATCAGTTTGTGTGAAAGGATCCTTTTTCTGCAGACGAAATCTAAGAACTGAACGGCATTAAACAACTTAATGGATTAATGATGAAAGTTGTTCTTTCTAACGCCAATCATATGTTATTGATGTGAATGAATGTATACGATCTGTTTAAAGTATTTCCATATATTAAAATTAACAAATTTCGTTACCTTAAAAACAAATAAAAATATTCCTACTTCTAAACTCTTTAGTGATACTGTAACTGATCGTAAAGCTAAGTAATTATTTAAATATTGCATGTATTTATGTTATAAAATATTCCAATATATCACTACATTCGAAGGTTGATCGAAATTTAAGGAAAATTGATAATTTCCAGTTCACAAAGAAAACTAAAAGTATGTTTTCTACTAGCTTCCATACCCACGTTTTTTGTCCGTTTTGTTGTTGAGACTTTTAAGGAAAGTTTAGATAAAAAAATCATAAGATTCTGGTTATTAGACTATAGTTTAATGTAGTGGTTAGTTACAACATCTTATTGTCGTCAACGTAAACTTTTTAGGGTTCCGTAGCCAAATGGCAAAAAACGGAACCCTTATAGATTCGTCAAGTCTGTCTGTCTGTCTGTCTGTCTGTCTGTCTGTCTGTCTGTCTGTCCGTCCGTATGTCACAGCCAATTATTTCCGAAACTATAAGAGCTATACTGTTGAAATTTGGTCAGTCGATGTATTCTGTGAACCGCATTAAGATTTTTACATAAAAATAGAAAAAAAACAATACATTTTGGGGGTCCCCATACTTGGAACTGTAACTCAAAATTTTTTTTTTCATCAAACCTATACGTGTGGGGTATCTATGGATAGGTGTTCAAAAATGATGTTGAGGTTCCTAATAACATTTTTTTCTAAACTGAATAGTTTGCGCGAGAGACACTTCCAAAGTGGAAAAATGTGTGTCCCCCCCCCTCTAACTTCTAAAATAAGAGAGTGATAAAACTAAAAAAAAAATATGTTGTACATTACCATGCAAACTACCAACGAAAATTGGTTTGAACGAGATCTAGTGAGTAGTTTTTTTTTAATACGTCATAAATCGTAACACGCAATTTACCTTTCATCCAATCAATAAACTAGTGTAAAAACATCGATGAAAGTTACAACGAACTACAAGAACTTTTACATGATGTTACTTGCTGATACGGAACCCTTCATGGGCGAGTCCGACTCGCACTTGGCCGATTTTTTTACTAAAATCACTGTGTTATTTTTGTATCACCCCTCTTGTATACAATAAAAAAAATATTAAATATAATATTTTATGATATACATAAGCGTTGTAATTTAATGAATGGAAATAAAGATTTAAAGGGTAGGTATATGTATTTTAAAAGGTACCATGAGTGATATGATGTAAAAGAAGGAGGACAGAGGTAAATAGTGACGTAATTGTTGTAATCGCTTTAGTCTCGCCAGCTTTAAAAAAACAAATTTTAATGTCATTTATTTGTTTTTTTTTAAACAAAATAAATATAGGAACAAGAACAAAACCAGGCCAGAATTCATATTTGACAAATAATGAAGAATTTTTATAATGATATGAATGAAATTCAGTGAAACTTTTTCTATGTTTTATTACATACCTGCTACTTTGCCTCGATGTACTGGTTCCGGTCAGCTACGTGAATCAGCAATTTTCTGCCCCGATTCCATTAAGCAGGCTGCATTACATATAAAAATTTATAAAAGGTATTGCAAAATCCATTCTAATGACTCATTTAATTTTATTGTACGCCAGCAAAGGTGATAGATAGTTGTTGGAACCTTGCGTGATGTTTCATCAAAGAGTGGTCAATATAACATGGAAATTAAAAAAAAAAAACATAGTAAATGTTAACAATAATTGAGTAACAGATATCATAAATAAAAATATTTCAATTTCCTTGTGACTGTTATCACGCAACATTAAAACCGCTATCTATAAGCTCGCGAAGAAGCATGTTACTATTTTCGCTTTCGCACATTAAAATCGCAAAAATATACAGTAAAATTATCGCAAGCACAAAAGTATAAACTCTTAAATGATACAAAGGCGAAATTTAAATAACATATAAAATATAATTTACAAGGAAAGTTGTGATGTTTACCTGTAAACTGAACTGTATGTGTTGGCGTCACGAAAAGCGGAGGCGGTTTCCAGTATTTCTTAATTTCCTCGTTTATTCACAAACACGTTTCGTAATTTTAATCTGTAACAATAGAGAAAATGTTCTTTGATCCAAATTCTAGAAGGGTAAATAAATAATTTAAACAAAAATTGGATAATAATTGCATTGCAGCAGCGCAGCATAATATATATATTAATACGCGATAATAATATTTCACAAAAAATAAAAATTATAAAACTTCGCATTGAGCATCTACAAAATAAAACATAACTATCTACTTATATCATCATTAACACTTACCAAGTCTGTAAAGGAACGTTCACATATATCACTGGAACCCAGTCATCTCCGTTTGTCACATCTGCGAGAGAAAACAGAATTATTATTTTTTTATTGAATAACATCATCAATATTTAACATATAAATAAATAAATGAACATAACTAAAAATAAATAAATAAATAATAATTTTGACTGCCTCGTTGGTCTAGTGGTTAGCGTATGTGGTTGTTGATCAAGAGGTCTCGGGTTCTACCGTAGAACTTTATTTTGTAGCAGTAGCAAAAAGAAACGCAAAGTACAAAAATAAAAGAACTCCTATTAGTTCTTTCCAAAAATAATAAAACATGTATTTCTATAATCTAGACGGCTATTAGTAATATAACGTGACGAATTAAATGAACACGTGATTTAATATAATCTGTCAAAATAACAATATTGCGGTACCCGGCGTCAAATACATATTGCTAAAGATTTTTGTAATCTTATCCATTTAATCTAGATGAGTGTCAACAGTAAAGCAAAATATACCTACCTAGGTATCTTTTGATAGCCGACGATCACCTTAACACGTTTTTGTAAGAATTCCGTTACTTTAACGATCCGGTAGGGCGGGCGGTCCACTGTTGCGCCGCAAAATGTCGTCCCTACTGCCTACGTGGTGCCTGCGCAAATCCTACCCTGACAAAGTGAGCAGAAATTCCTCTATACCCATACCCCCACGATCATCCCCCTCGCCCTCGGATTATACGGCGAACGCTCCGTGTTCGCATACCTACAAATTTCACACCGCCCACTCGTAATAAACCTGTAGATACCTTACGCACGCTAAATTACATTTATTTTATATAGAATTTAAATACTGATAGATAAAAGATAAACGATATTATTATATAAATAATAATTTACATCAATTAGTAGATTAGCGATTTTATTGTTATAATCCCTCTTGTGCTATAGAAGATTTATTAGTAGTACTTAATGAGAGGTTGAGCTCGAGAGAAATACGGACCGTATTGTTTTATATTTTAATATGGTTACACCTGATAGTGTAGCAGAATATTGGAAAAAGCTTGCCGTATTTACGAATCAATCGTACAGCGCATGCGTGTTTACTTTGTGTGCCACTTTCGGACACGTTGTCTTGCCATTTTGTACTTAAATTTTGATCGTTTTCGTTATTGTATTGTAACGATAAGTAAATGTGTTTTATATTAACTATGTTTTATAACTGAGTCATTATTTTTTAACAGCTTTTAATTTAAATAAAAAAAAATCGAGTAACTGCGTGTCAGGCCACGCAAAGAATAGGGTTCCGTAGTCATATCAAGTGTCAGTTCAAGTGGAATTAAAATCGTGTCTAATAAATAATATTGTTATGTTTACTTATTACATATTTCGTTTTTTTTGTATGAAGTTTTCCAAGTAAGCGTAATTTACAAGTTAGGTAATCCGTTATAGTTTCCTTTAAAGTTCATCATATGGACTAACATCATGAATTTGTTTAGATTTTTCGAGCTACCCGTTTAGCTTTTAGAGGGGGGTGGTGACGCCCTGTTTTTGCAAAAAAGTGTCCTTTTAAGTTAAATAACTCGGGAACGAATAACCTACAACAAAAAATATTTTTAGCAACCCCTCCATGTTTTTAAAAGACCTATCTAACGATTTCCCACACAATGGGGTAGCCTCGAGAAAAAAATCATCCCTACTTTACGTGTAGGAGAGGTACCCTAAATAAAAATATTTTTCGTGATTTTATTGTATCACTTTATCGACGTAACAGAAACACATATCCATGCAAAGTTTCATCTTTCTAGCACTAACCGTTTGGACGGTAAGTTCGGACGGACATGACGAATCTATAAGGGTTCCGAGTCCTGAACTACGGAACCCTGAAAAGGAGGCTTTGGCCTACTATAACCACGTGGGTTATACGATTTGAAACAAGTTATTTTTCAAGTTTACCTTCTCTTTTCAGTGGTGTTATTCTACGTAGTTTACTTCCTAACTCGCCTCTTGTAAGAGGTGAGGTAGGTGTTGTAACACCCACTGGATGAATTAGAGTGGTATTGACACTCTATACTCTTAATCCGTCACTACAATGAGGATTACTATGAACACATAAACGTTTATTTTTTTGGAATGGATATCGTTTCATTGTAATAAAAAAGTTCAGATTATAAGTTGGGTAATTAATTAAGTACATACTTAGCAACATGGACGTCGCTAAGGTGTTTGCGTAAGTACGCCTTTCCATAGAGGGTCGATGTATCTAAGGCGCCTGGAATAATGGTGTAATATAATATTAGTGCCTACATATTCATTGTATGTACTTGTAATTTGATAACCACGTATCTAGTGATGTCGAGAAAGACTTATCCATTATTTTTAGGGTTCCGAAGTTCATAACTCGGAACCCTTATAGATTCGTCATGTCCGTCTGTCCGTCCGTCCGTCCGTCCGTCCGTCCGTCCTCGACTTACCGTCCAAACGGTAAGTGCTAGAAAGGTGAAAGTTTGCATGAATACGTGTTGTACCTCCCCTACACGTAAAGTGGGGATGATTTTTTTTTCTCGAGGCTACCCCATCGTGTGGGGTATCATTAGATAGGTCTTTTAAAAACAATAAAGGGTTTCCTAGACGATTTTTTGATTTAGGTATCCGTTTGCGAGATATTTCACTTTAAAGGGCACTTTTTTGTAAAAACAGGGCGTCCCCCCCCCTCTAAAAGCTACATGGCTGGTTCAAAAAATTTGAAAAAAATCGTGATGGTGGTCCATCTAATGAACTTTGAAGGAAAACTATAACCGATTAGATGACTTTCTTAGTTCAGGAGTTATAAAGGCTTATATAGTAAAATGCGCTCACTTGGAAAATGTCATACAAAATTAACGTATTATTACGTAAACATAACAATTATCTATTGGATACGATTTTAAATCCACATACCATTATAGGTGACTGAGGAACCCTTTCCTGTGCGTGGCCTGACACGCACTTGGCCGATTTTTATTTCTTTCTTCTACCTACTGCTAACAATAGCCGGACAAGTTCTTTGTTTTCACGTCTCTTATAGTATCCATTATATGTCAAGTCAGGTATGCCCGTATGCTATACTTCGAACCGACGACCGCAAAGCCAAAGGAGGGTTATGATTTAACCCTTATGGTTTAGCACTTAATGCCGAAACGTTAGTTAGTGCTTGAAAGATGAAACTTTGCATGGATATATATATAACGTCGTCTAAGTACTAGAACAAAATCACCAAAATATTTTTTTTGAGGTAACTCCTCTACACATAAAGTGAGAATGTTTTTTTCTCTCGTGTCTACCCCATCTTGTGGGGTATCATTGGATAGCTCTTTTAAAAACCCGGGAGTTAGTAAAATATTTTTTTGATTTGGGCATCCGTTTGTGAGTTGTTCTACTGCAAAGAGCATTTTTTATTAAAACAGAGCGTGTCGGGTGTCCCCCTCCCTGAAGCTATGAAAATCTGAAAAAAATCATGATGGAAGTACATATGCTGAACTTTAAAAGAAAATTATGACGGCTTAGATAACTTTACTTAGAAAACTTCGTACAAAAATAACGAAATAATAATTAAGTAAACATAAAATTATCTAATAAAAATGATTTTAAATCCACTTGCCATATGACCACGGAACCCTATCCTTTGCGTGCCCTGACACACACTTGTCAAAATTTTTAACCAAGTGTAAACCAAAACATGTAAAATAATCATTTTAACTTTATTGAATTGAGCTAGTTTGCAAGTGATACGATAATCCGTAAAAAAAAACGAAAAAAAATAGTCCAGTCATATTTCAGTAGAACTATAAGTAAATAGTATAGTGACCAAATTTAGTAGTAGTTAACCGTAAGGAAGTCAGCTGATAAGTTATGCATATATTTTTCAGTCGAGCGCACGGCACGACACAATACACCCTGACCTCGGATATAGCTAACGGCTCAGTGCATTCGCCGTACTGGGTTCAACGGCACTTGTTTTTTCGCCAACTTTTACAACCGCCAACGCCATTCAACCTCGCCGTTTGTCCCGTACGCAGTGCAATACGATTAAGGGTATCGTTTCCATAATTGCTCGAAAAAGCACTTACGGATATGACAAGAGAAACAAATTAATTCATTATTTGACAGTAAAAAAAATATCTCAGTTCCTTAACTAATCAATCTATAGAGAGACCGAGTAAAATTACTAATACGGTTATTATTTTTCGAGAAAAAAATCATCAACAGTGACCAAAATCACCGAAATCGACCTTTTCTGATTGGAATGTATCTAGTATTATGTTACTTTATTTGAAATAAATATTATATTAGTTGCAAGAAAAAAGTACAAAAAAGAGATTAACCATTTAAGGTTTCTATTAATTCTCACCAGAAAGTCATAATTTAAACTTAAACATCATTATTTTTTAGCGGCAAAAGTTCCATACATTTTAGTATGGAGAAATAATTTGCAATAAAACAGAGTTCACGCGATCCTAAAATTCAGTGTTCTCCGAATATTCAAGGCGAGCGCACGCTCGTTTTTAGCTCCACACGCACTGTCACGCACACACAGATTTGATTGTTTACATACGACGACGTGACTGTGTGTAACTTTTGATAATATTTGGTAGGTCTGAGAATAGACACACCAATCTTTATATTTTATATTAGTATTAACCAACTTCAAAAAAGGAGTATTATTTATGTTTAACTAAATGAATTTTTTTTATTGTACATTCATTGATTACTCTGTCAATTGTCGACCGATTTTTAAAATTCTTTTTATATGACTGCCTCGGTGGCGCTGTGGTAGCGTATGCGATTGAGGTCTCGGGTTCGATTCACGGGTCGGACCAAATCTTTATGAGATCCACAATTTTTTTTTTTTTAGGTGTTGGGTGTTTTCAATGTTAGTTTATAGGGAAACCCTAAAATTTTATAAGCACGTTATAATACGCCCCTATAAATAGTTATTATTATTATTTTTATTTTATAAGCCTATTCCAGACGCAATATCTGGTAGCCATCATTTCATGATGATGAGCTGATGGTGGAAGATATAACTTTTTAACGGTTAGGAGTTTTAAAATTATTATTAACTTTTATTACTTTTTGACTTTTATTATTTATTGACTGCCTAGGTGGCAGTTAGTGGTAGCGCATGCGACTACTTTGCTTGAGTGAGGTTTCGGGTTCGATTCCCGTGTAGGACCAAATATTTGTGTGATCCGCAAATATTTATTTCGGGGTCTGGGTGTATTCTATATATATAGTGTATTGTATTCAAAAAAAGTATGTTTATGTATTTATATCAGTTGTCTAGAATCTATAATATAAGCGCTGCTTAGTTTGGGACTGGATGATGTCGTGTGTAAGATGTTCGAAATAGTTGTTTATTTATTATTGTAATATATCATACTGCCTTGTTGGTCTTGTGGTCAGCGTATGCAACTGCTAACCAAGAGGGCTAGGGTTCGATTCCCGGGTCGGACCAAATTTTTGCATGATCTGCAAATATTTGTTTCGGAGTTTGGGTGTTTTCTATGTATAATATGTATGTATTTATAAAAAAAAGTATTTTTATGTATTATAAACTGCGAAATAAATATTTGCGGATCACATGAATATTTGGTAGAAGATATTCTGTGTCATTCGTCTGAAATATTTATTTATTGTTATTTATAATAAACTAGCTTTTCGCCCGCGGCTTCGCCCGCGTGGAATTCGTTTATATCGCGCGACACGGTAAGGGTAGATTAAACAATCTTACCTGTTTTTATGTTTGATAATAAGGAACTTCGACACAAACTTTCGTCCCCTATTTCAAACCCTTCTACCTTTATTTTCGCGATAAAAAGTAGCCTATGTCCTTTCCCAAGTTCAGTTCTATCTTCATACCAAATTTCATCAAAATCGGTTTAGTGGTTTAGGCGTGAAAGCGTAACAGACAGACAGACAGAGTTACTTTCGCATTTATAATATTATAATATAATATTAGTAGGGATATATGTGTTACCTTTAGTCGTATCTTTCAAGATGTTCAGCTGATGATGGAAAGTAATACTACTCAATGGTTTGGTGTTGGAGGCGTGAAAAGGTAACAGACAGACAGACAGACAGACAGAGTTACTTTGCATTAAATATATATAAAAAAAACACAGTCCTCTGCCTCTTCAACCTGTCTATTAAACTCAAAACATAACGTAACTTAAAAACTACTGCACCGATTTTCATGATGTTTGCAGCAATGGATAGATTGGTTTTAAAGGAAGGTATAATTTGTCAAATTTTAAATGTTTTTTAAATACCTATAAGACCGCGTATCGTTAAACACACATTATTGACATAATAAAATCTTACACTGAGAGTCACTGGTGTAAGATTACGGCCAATTACGGTGCGACCTGGATGAACGCTCTGACGTATTATAAAATATTTATTTAAATAATATTGTGTAATAAACAATTTTATTCTACATGAAATGCTTAAAATGTCTACAGTATTTATTAAGATAAGGATTAATATTACATTGTTCCAAATTACTTTGAAATTATAATTTACAAATAAATTAATAAAGAAATATTAAAAAAGTATAATTAAAAAAGTATTACTGTAGGTTATTCCTAATTTATGTAACTCGTAAAATTTTGTCAATATTAGCTTTATTTATGTGTTCCTTTAAAATAATAAAATAACATTAATAAATCTTCCTTAAAAGATAACCATAATTATGATGAAAACCGTATTTAAATACCTTGCGTATTTAAAAGGATCTGAGTTGACAGACAATGCACGTGAGCGAATTTATTTTATACTGTGTAAAATTATTTTATAATCTTTGCCCATTCGATTGGTATACAGAAAGTATTATGACTTTCTGTACTGAATGAATCCTACGGGCTTTACGTTATGGCAAGATACATTGCGTGCGTTGTAAGACATTAAAATACGTTCTACAAAGGCGAACAGTTGATGGATATTTAACATAAGCAAAAAACCGAAAGTCGGTGATTACTTGCTACGGTATGTATGCGACAGTGCGCGATGCGTCTCGTCGTCGTCGTGTGCATGTAAAATATATATGTGGGTGTTCAATCACAAATTCTCACGGTCGGTGTCACGGGCCTTAAATGAATCGACCCGCCAGATTAACATCTTTGCGCCAACTTGTGTGTGTGCTATTCAATTTTTTATACAAACAATTTATGATATGATTTACTTTTCCGTTTGAAATCAGAATGATATTCATTTTTTATACAATTAAGTAATATTTTAGGGTAGAACATTAAATAAGAAACTACTTAAAAAGTTATGAGAAAGCTGCAAGAAAATCAAAATTTTGAGTGTAAGGTGACGTGATGTATTAATTACTAGCTTTTGCCCGCGGCTCCGCCCGCGTGTGTCTCGATTATTGCAGTAAAATAGTAGCCTATGTGTTATTCTGATATATAAGCTATACTGTAAAGTTCAATACTTTGTGCGTGAAAGAGCAACATACATACCTACATAATATATTCTCACAAACTTTCTCGTTTATAATATTAGTAAGGATGTAATAAAACATAATCTTGAATAAAAAAATAGATATACACTCTAAAGTGTTCTTGACTGATAATAATTATATAGGCATAACATCATTTATAATGTTAGCAACATTAATAAATACATTTATCTATTACGCAATTAGTTATCTGTACAGATAGACCTGTGTTCGTCATTGCGACCTTATACCCAGATTTCGATACTTTGTTCTTTACTTAAAACAATATTCAGTAGGTTCTTGTGATAAATAAAAATATTTACCGTTAAATGTATGATATCGTTGTTCTTGAAGTTTATTGGATTTGCCAGCGAATGTCATTGTCAACTCATTGCCGAATGTTATCTCTAGCACGACAAACATTACATTTTAACATTAGACTACTTGTTTTTTATTTATTTTAAAACCTGATGTAGATTACGGACCACAACGTGATGCAGTTATTGGAACTGTACAAATATCGTGATGTACTTTATACCTACCTAAAGCAGGCACCACACTTCGCTATTCGCTATTCGTTATGCGGGTTATTCGCGCGCAGACGGCGAAGTGTGGAGAGTATATTCGCCAATATTCGCTTTATTCGTTAAGCCGAATAGTGAAGACGCATATCCGTCGACTTGTCGGTTTTTTGACACACTTCAAAGGACACGAATAAGGCGAATACGCGCATCGACTGCCCACACTTCGGACGGCTAGTGAAGTGCCCTGTGCATAGTGTGCATAACTAACAACCATAGACTATAAAACAGTTTTCGAAATAGATAAATCAATTAAACGATTAAAATAATCTATCATATGATCAAAATAATTAGACTTCATTTAAGTATTGTTTCTCTCAATTTAATAAAATAAAAAGGGAATTAAAATAATATGTTTCGTTCGTTCGTTGACCAATAAAAATGACAATGTCCTGTGCTCATCTAACAGCCATAGACTATAAAACAGTTTTTGAAATAGAACAAATCGATTAAACGATTAAAATAATCTATCATATGATCAAATTAATTAGACTTCATTTAAGTATTGTTTCTGTAAATTTAATAAAATAAAAAGGAAATTAAAATAATATGTTTCTCTCGTTCGTATGGATTCGTTTCGTTCACCATAAAAATGACAGTGACACATCTCTACAACACTCATATTTGCCTTATTTGACATACCAGTTCGAATTGTGGTGGCGTGTTTGTTGTTTGCGTGCATAATAAATATTCGGGCGAATACGGCGTAGACACATAACGAATAGCGAATAACGAAGTGTGGTGCCTGCTTCAGAAAGCGATGTTTATTTGGAATTTTTATTTGTGCAGGTGACCGTTGGATTTTCATAAGCACTAGTTGCTTACTACTATTTTGAATGTAAACCCAAATTAAAGATCGCAAATAAGTCAAATAACAGAGAATTGAAAGCGTTTTCTCTTTCAAAACTATCAATTTGCGAGGGTGTCAATTTCTACTCGTGTTTCTCGTGTTTTATAACGTCGGAAAAAAAGATAATGGACAGATGTTTGCATATTTTTTTATTCAAAAACATCTCCTTCAAACCATGATTGAGCTTATCAGCGCTGAACTTGAACTTAAATTCTTCAAGTTCGGCACAAACAAAGTCCTCAAGTTTCTCTTATAGTTTTTTGCACATTAACTAGAATAAAGTTTCTATTTTGAGAATGATTTTAAGCATTCCTTTCAAAACTGTTGCTATTTCGCGACTGTCCAATAAACATTTTCAATTGTTTTGGCTGGTTGTGCCAAAACGTCTGTGATAGACTATTAAAAACAAAAGCATTGCTCTAAGATGGTTCACAAGTACTTCAAGTGCAAACATACGTAACGGACAAAACAATATTTCGAACAGTTACGTCTCGTGCGATTACAAATTATATTTGTTATGATATGACAGTGTTACATTATCGTGCACTCGGTGTACCGTACAACGTACTCCTCCGACGTCATACCTTAGCTAGCTAGAAACTACATATTATTTAGTTGCGAACGCAGATTAATGGACGTATTGGACACTCCTAACTTGACACATGCCACGACTACATATGAGTCACTGTACCAGTCTATTAGTGAGTCACTAGCGCTCCCCGGGAAGGAGGAAAAGGAACTATTAAGTTGCCACAGTGGCGATGCGAATTGTACAATATGTATACAGGAAGAATATATTTATGTGTTAGTATATTAGTACGAACACATAAATGGAGTTCAGCGGGAGAAGCTTACGTTCAGCAGTGTACTGTCTAAACCTGTTGATGATACTAGTATGGATTGTATCAACCAATAATAAACGTCGATATGGATTTTGGCAAGTGTTTATTAGTATGCAATTCTACGACAGCAATAACCAACGATATTTTTTTTGACCTTGAACTTGTTTTAGTTAAAACTCGAAGAGATAAAGAATGGACCAAGCTAACAAAAGAAGAAAAAATAACGTTTTAGTTACTATGTATCTATAAATACTTTTTAGTTTAAAAAGTAAATAAAACAAATATGTAACTAAGTATATACATAAATGGTGAACAAAAATATGCGTTTAATAATGTGTGTTATCTCGTTATCGGATTCTGATAGTTATCGCTTTGTGACATAACAGAAATCAATGTAATAGTAGCTGCCATGATACAGATTTTGATATCTAAACAATATAATTTAATTGCCTTTCGCACGTGGTTCCGACCACGTGCTATATTAGCTATATACGCTATATTACTGTAAAGTTTCGTCGAAACCCGTTCAGTAGTTTTTTCGTGAAAGAGCAACACATACATTCTCAGAAACTTTCGCGTATTTAATATTAGTAAGGATGCCACATATTGCCAATTTTTTGTGGCAAACAATACATTATTAAGTGACCGAAAACTTTATTTAGTTATAAGATATTTGATCGTTCAATATCATTGTGTGTGTACTTTCAAATAACCGTTTTATATTTTCAGTATACAAACTTTTTTCTATAATAAATAGTCTTTTTGTTAATATACCCGTATTCTATTTAAACACATTTATCTATTAATTATTTTTTTCAGTTCAGTTATGTATTTATGATATAATTTATTATATTAATTAAGTTATCGATATTATTAAAGTTCATATTTGAACTTAATAATTTCTGAAGCCTTTATGAATAAGAATAATATAATTTTATGATCACTTTATGTTTATGTTTACGAATTTCCCTTTACGGAGCATTCCTCGTCATTTGCGATTAAAAACGTAAATACATATATTATTGTGTTCTAGAAATAATATACAAAAACAAAAGATACGTATTATTACATCATTTCGCAAAGTAATTGCAATTATTCTGTACAAAACGTCTGATTCCACGACTAGGTACCTATATTCTCTAATAATGACCGTATCTTTCTAATGTAAACGTATTTATAACAATGCTTCACTTGAAAATGCGTCTCATTCTGTTTCAGAATAACTGACTTGGCACAAGTCCAAATTTTACGAAACCAGTGCTGCCCCGTTCATAATGACGACTGCGGAATTTTTAAATTCGGTACAAAGCGATATTCGGTAGAAAAGACAAAAATGAACTATTCTAAAATGCGTATAGTAAGCATTTTGATTTAAAAATATTATATACAAAATTTCACTACGATTTAGACAGATGCTGTTTATTTACGCCTCAATTTAATAAATATTAAAATAAACATATTTTACTGGTTATTATAAATATCGATGAAAGTTATTTATGTACAGTTTTTAAGAGCCATATTAAAACTTCTCAAAAGTGAAATAGCTGTATTGTAAATAACGGGTGTGCCTGTATACGTTTACTTTGCCAACTTGGTATTTTGTAATGCCGGTCAATTGTCAGTAATCCCTTATCTAATGCAACAATTAATTATATATAGGTTTATGTTAGTCCTTTGAAGCTAATAAACCACGTCACAACTCATAGTCCACAACTAGACGCCTTTCTATATGTATAACATAATTGTTATTTACTAGTTTATTATCTAGTGGGTCTACAGCTAATGACTAATTGGAATGGCGTCGGAAATACGGCAGGAAGGTACTGATAAATGTGTAACCGAATCACAACATTATTTCCTTATTATTATTAGAACATATTTTTTGAGTTTCTTTTACCTTGTTAAGCTCGAGATAGATTTGTATTTTAATTTGTAAAAGGTGATCCTATAGACAAATAAAAAATCATGAATTTCAGATGTGTAGTGAAACTACTTTAGAATAATTAATTAGGAATAAGTTTACTCGGAAATATGCATGGAAAGACGCATGCTGTAAACAGGCAAAGACATGTAATCAAAATATTTCTCACCTGATCTCCAATTCACATTGACAGGACAGCAAAATTGGATTGTTATCATTGTGCGTAACTGATTCTGTAGAAATTCTTTAAAAACCATTTTGAAATCCATTTCACAGTACCTGAGAACAAAAAAAGATTGGGTCATTATAAACTCTCAAACTTTGAAAGTTAAAAGTGTACAGAGAGCACAGAACTCGTTGTCCTTAAAGCGCGGGGTACTGACCCCTTTCAATGTCAAAACGCCACATGTTCATAAAAGGCGTTTGGGTGAACGTCGAACTCTCATACATAAGATAACGTGTGTTGTTTGTCGCACGAATGTACCAGCTACTCCGCTTATCACTTCAATTTTCATTTTCAATGTTACGTTCCAACGCGTCCTAATAATTACTAGAGTCTTTCCATGTTTTCACCTTTATACATAATTGTGATTGACTTAACATGAAGATTATACATTTATTATAAAAAACATTTCAATGGAAAATATTACTTTTTAACATTTTGTACTTATTTCAACTGTTAAAGTTAATATTTGAACTTAATAATTTACGCGTCCCAACAATTTCAAGTGTCTTTCCATGTTTTTATCTTTATACATAATTGTGATTGACTTATAATAAAATAAATTATTCTAGATTTCGAAGATTTAGTAGGTAAATAAACTTTTAATTTAAGAAACATTTCCTGTGTCAGCGAAATGGATTGATTTGATTAGACTTATTGAAATAATTGAATTTTTTTTTACTTATCTCAGATGATAAGTTAATATTTTAACATACCTAATAATAATTTACGCGTCCCAACGTGTCCTAATAATTTCAAGTATCTTTCCGTGTTTTTATCTTTATACATAATTGTGATTGACTTAAAATGAAATAAATTATGCTAGATTTCGAAGATTGAGTACCTAGTAGGTAAATACTTAATCTTTTATTATAAGAAAAAAAATCTGTGTCAGAGAAATTGATTTGATTACATTTACATTCATTGAAATAATAGACAGAAATGGGAAATATTACTTTTTAATATTCTGGAGCTTGACTTTGTCAAAGGAAATTCTTTAAGGTACATAATATCAGTTTTGTACAAAGACGGCGTAGATTAATATACCATACATATGGTAAGTGAAGGAGAAAGTGTGACCTATCAGGAGGTCAAACAAATCGCAGACAACAAAGAGAAGTTGTGATTGTTCCACCTACAAGGGCTTGGTTCATAAAAAAGGAGAGAGAGTACAAATTAACAACCAAAAGTTTGTATAATTTTCAAATATCTGTTTCGGATTTTGAATGTTGTATAATTTGTATGCAGTTACATTAAATGCATATTAAACCAGTTAACTAGTTACCCACAATGCAAGCTTTGCTTAGGACATAATGGCATTGTGTCAGATATTAGAAACTTACGAAAATAATTAAAAAAAACTCATGACGACATTTCTTTCTCTAAACGAAATGTTTTTTTTTAAAGGTTGGTTTTCATTAATATAATTAACAATAAAAAATGTAAGTACGGTTATTTAGAACTACTTATGTGGTTGACTGAGGGCAATAATCTTGTCCCCTTTTACGAACTAAGTGGAACTAAAATTACAGTCAGTACAATGTGTAAATGATCGTTTAATACGCCCCTGTCTCCTCTTTAGGGATCAAGACAGGATGTATGGTATATAAAATGTACTTTAAAACATAATCTATTGTTTGTACTTAAGCAAATACATTACGTTATCTCGTATGTTACTCGTACATTACTAGAGAGCTTAATACTTTAACTTCTTTTTCATCTAAAGATAAAGATGATTTTTCAACCGTTCATCTGTATATTTTATGTGTTTCGATCCTGTGTATAGGTTTACACAAAGAATGAATGTGTTGCATAACTTCGAAATATTTTTTGTGATCACTGGCTTGGGTTGGAATTTTTTGGATAGCGTCGACTACCTGCGCAGAGGGAGTGATAAAATACTCCCGTCGTCTACTCAGAACGACACCATTTCAAAGTACGACAGACAAAGTAATTTAAACTTCGGTTACGTTTTATCAAATCCCGATTGAAGATTTACTATGCCCCAAATTGAACACACCTTAACAATAACAAGTACTTTTGTATTGCTAGGTAATCATATAGGCTGTTTACAACGTCGGCTACTAGAGCGTAATTTAGGACGTGTACATGAGGTGTCAAACTACTACTTTAGGCAATTAGCTAATTAATATAGCGGATGTTGACGACCTCTACACATTCGTTTCAATTGACAAAATTAGTTCATTATACCGTACTCGTAATGAGGGTACCGGTGTCTCGTAAAAACCACTCAAGTAATGAGACATATCTTTCGGAAAGGTGTCGGATGCTGCAGCCACGATGGAATATCAATGTTAATGCGTGCTGAGTCGCTCTACTTGATGTAGGTAACGGCAAGTACATAGCGTGACCGACGTTGCTGTTGCACATTACTGATTCGGAGCGTAAATTTCAATTCAAAGAATCTTACAAAATCTAAGAAAAAAATGACAGTTAAATAATATTAATGACAGAAAGAAATCAATGATATGCCCTCTTATAGATATACATATGTCTGCTATGCGAATATATTGCGCTATGCGCAATGAATAAAACAAATATATACATAAGTGTTATGTAATAAGTAACACAAGATAGACGTTTATGTAATTGCGTAGTAAAATATTCTAGTATGTGTATTCTCATTAAATATTCAAAATATCAAATGGGACGTTCACATCCTAAACGGACTCAAATTAGAAACTACTGAGCTCTACCGGATGGCCGGTTACGCATGCAAAGTTTATTCTAATTCGACCATACAATTCCAAGTCACGTATCTTGACTTTGAAATTTCAATGTTAGTCACAACGACAGTAACAAATAGAACTTATTTTATTAAAAGTTGAATGCGATGAACAACTTCAATAATAAAAATTAAGTAAAACAAGAACCGAAGATTTAAACTATGAAAAAACTCAACGTAAAATTGTTTGATTGTTAACAATCAATAGGCGAAATAAAACTAATTTATAATATGTAATTTGTTGACGTACAACTAATTAATGTAGGTACGTAAACTGTAAAATTGATAAAGGAATTCATCTTAAATCATTCTGACCGACTTCCTATGATATGAAGGAATCGGAACCAAGTCTGTTTAAACTGTGTCTAAGACCGCGATTACGTAGACATTAAATAGCCGAAAGGGTGACGTCATATCCTGCGATGCTTGCAGTTCTATTAACTCAACGGTCGTCGCTCCAATAATAATCTAATTGGAACCGTTTTAAAACTCCAACTGACACAATAATATGTATACGGTCATTAGCTGTGTTTTTTTTATATTATATTTTCACTTCATAAAAGTTTCATTCGATTTAGTTTAGAAAGTGAGTACATACCGCCTAGATAAAAGGCCAATAAGGTGATTTACTATCTTTATACATATATATTTTGACTTAGTAGTATACCTACACTGGTATCATGTATTTTTAAATGAACAAGAGTTTCGTTCGTAACAAGAGTTTAAGAGTGAGTTAAATAAATATAAGAGAGTTTTTTCTTATATTAAGATAAGTATGCCAGTGCATTGATTAACAAAATTGTAAATGTAAAAAGTTAAAATGGTAATTTTAAATATCGGTGATAATTGAACACAGTTATAAGTATCTAAATTAGTGAAATGCGCTTATATCTCAGCAATGTTGGAGA
This sequence comes from Phragmatobia fuliginosa, assembly GCA_932526445.1. Taxonomy (NCBI): domain Eukaryota; kingdom Metazoa; phylum Arthropoda; class Insecta; order Lepidoptera; family Erebidae; genus Phragmatobia; species Phragmatobia fuliginosa. The sequence continues at coordinate 26,519,583 of OW052057.1, read as the reverse complement.
AAAGCAGAAGATATTATGACTTAATCAAGCGTGGAAATGAAAAATAGCTTTCCAAACGCCACACTGTACGACGAATGCACGCTGCTCACACAGATGCAATTGATGATGCTATTCAAATAGAAACAGATATGTTACTAGTACGATAAAAAATGGCCTAATCAGCAAAGAACATTTTAGCAGACCCAACCGTTGCAGTATGCCGTATTTTGTTCATCCCTGACAATAAATTACTTTTACTTTTTTACTTAGAACCAAATAAGGGCGAACGCGTTACGAGGGTTTCGTTTCATATTTATGAGAATATTCTCAATCACCGTGATATAGAAAAATACTAGCAGCTTTTGATCCGGTAACGTCTCCCTTTATATACAACTAAGTACCTATGTACTTTAATCTTTGAAGAGATTTATAAACGAAAAATTTAAATTGTAATTTGAAGGTGATTCAAAATTAAATTGTATTTAAAAATTAGTGAACGAGACAATCAAATTACTGTAAATCTGTAATGTACCCACTGCGCTAGATTGTTATGATACATTTTACCCGAAATTAGTCAAGATTCTGGTTTACTTGAAGACATCAAAAAAGTGGAATGACTAAATGTTTTATAACAGAAACGTATCTCAACGCTGAGATACGAGTAGTATATCTCTATAGTTCGATGTGTCTTCACACATCCTAGCACTACCTATCCTGTATCGCAATATTAAAAACTCTTACACACCGATGAGGATTTTAAAACTTCCCATCAAAAATAATCTGTATGAAAGAAAGAAAGAAGGAAAAAAAAAATCTTGTTAATTTTTGGATTTGTAAGTTAAAAATGTCAAAATATTGAAAAACCAAAATATGGTTAACAAAACCTGTCGAAAACTATACCTACGATTTATTTTATAATTACTTCATTAATTATTTGCAATTATATTAATTTCTACTTTAAATTTTATGCAGATTAAGTCGCGACTTGAAATATGTTTTAATATAATAATGTTCACCCGTCTGGCCAGGGTGGTATAGTAGGCCAATACCTCCTTTCTAAGGAGAGGCCTATGTCCAGCAGTGGACTGTTACAGGCTGTTGATGATGATGATGATAGTTATGTTGCATTATTGTTTTTCTGTCATCTACATAGTGTATGATATTTATTAGGTTGTATCCGTACGACGCACGACTTGTTACAAGAATTGTATAGCAAGTCATAAAATCTCATAACTTTATTTATAATATATATTCGTTCCCTTTTAGCTGTTATTGCTTTAAGCAATTGGCACTAAAAAATCAGTGCAAAAAAAAAAACCAATATAGGCGCGATGAGCTTTCTTCGCATACCGCGCATTGCGTGTCCCACTCCGTGCAGCAGAAATGGCTTCGTTGCACTCCATTTCGCACGGGGTCTGCGTTCACACACCTGAGGAATCCCGTACTTATTACACTCTACATAACAATTTTCAATCTAAACAACATTATAAGAAGACAAACGACTACCTATATAAGGAGCATTAACCTTTTGACCGCAAGGGTCACATATATGTGACAAGCGAAAACTGTCCCTGTACGCCAGCGTCACAAATATGTGACAAAAAAAGCGGTACACCGAAATACGAAATAAAGCCTTTAAACATTACTTTTACGCCTTTAAATTTATATAAGTACCTTAAAAAGAAGATCTAACTCTTATCTATTTCCATAAAACTATTTGAATTGCTTTATAATATTAAGAAATTTTACTCTAAAAAGAAAGAAATAAACTCTTAAAAAAGAATGTCCTCACACGCCAGAGTCACAAATATGTGACCACTAGTGATGTAGGGCACGTTAGGTGATATCGTAAGTTTATATTAAAATTTCGTTAGCCTGTTTTATTTTTGTTGTTAAGTTTTGTTATTATATATAATCTGTTAAAATGAGTAAGAAAGTAATTAACAGCTGTGCTCGTGAAATGATAATTAAAGTAGAAAATTATTATGTAAAGAAGAAAGAGGACTCTTAGTTATTGATACAAAATATAAGCAGTGCCCTAAAAAATACTTCGTACACTACTGAGGTTTAAATGAAATAAATAAAAGTTTTAAAATGTCAATCACAAGTTACTTTGCTTTTTTTTTCAAAATTCTACTTGTTACTTTTTATGCCAGGTTTATAGAAGCTAGTATTTAAAGGCTATAAACGTACATACTGTTTTACATTTAGTTAAATTTTTCTATTTTTATATAGTTGATTATATAAAAATATAAAAATTTAACTAAATGTAAAACAAATAAACAAATAAACTTGGGAATAAAGGCTGGGAAGATGATGATGATATAGTTGATTATATACTTAACCTATTTGAATCGTGTATTTTTTTTAAATATCTCCTTCAACGGAATTATAGAAATCTAATTTAAAATACGTGTTTTAATTATTATTAGTTAATATTATACTCGATAAGCGAGATAGTACGTTGCTACATCCTTATTTGAGAAGCGCAATATTCATAAAAATGACGTACCGTCCACGCCAGGGTCACAATATCAAGACAACAGATCAAGAATAGTGTTGTACCTATAGTTATTATATTTAATTATATTGTCGTCTCAATTCTGTTAATACGGTATTAAACAACTCTGTAAATAGTGTATAACTATTACTAGAGTAGGAAGAAGTGTAATGTTGAAATAAATTCAGTGTTTTATGGACATATATTTTGAAATTGTAGACGAAAATAAAAATACAATTCATGTTATCGATAAAGTTTTGGAATGCTTATTTTTTTCGTAGGTATTTGCGCTAAATTTGTGGTCTGGCGTTGAGGGCAAGTTGATGAGTTTTTGCTCTGGCGTTCAAAAGGTTAAGCATAAAGCCCTAGTGCTATTGGTTCCAAACTTTGTTTTCAGCAATACTCGCAAATTTCAATATACAACAAGACTATTGGTTTAAAAGAATTCTGGAATGAAATGAATGTCGATTACCGACTCACCTCACTTTGTTCCAATGTATGCAACTTGTCTGGGACCGCCTGCCGTTGAAGCTATCACAGTGTACAAGCTTCTATAAAACGGTTATGTTCATGTGAGTCAGTTTCACATAATGACACATCTTTATAATTTTACAAATAAATAAATAGTTATGGAAGTTCTATCCAGCGTCCAAACACACTAAACGTAAAGCGTCACGATTTCACGTACGTCTTCATTATTATTACAAGAAAGGTTCGATGAGTACAGGTATTTTTAAGTTGATATCATAACCCGTCGTGAGTAACACGTAGATTCTAACGAAGTTAGTTGTTGGTTAGAGAGGCCCGCCGAGGCGAGCTGGTCATTGGCACGGAGCCACGAGGTCCTCGGCCACGCATTTCTTACTAATAACTGACCTAACACTAGGCACACCTTCACACAAACAAGGGTAGCATTGCACCTGGCCAAAGAACCGACGCTCGTTTTTATAATAGCTATCTAACGTTGGCAGTTTATTTTAATCGTGTGCGCAGATGGTGCGAGCGGCCGGGGTCGTACGCCGACTGTTTTATGCGTACGAATGTGTACCCTATGATAAAATGCAGAGGGTGCAGATAGGATCACATCGATCCTCCGGCCTAAGTTGTAAACAAACCAGGCGAGGGCAATGGCTGCCTGCCACTCCCCGCACTCTACCGCCCAAGCGACGCCATTCAACCGGGAAGTTCAACATTTATTTTTAGCGTTCCACGAAGCTTCCAATGTTGATAAAATAACGGACTTACTAAGAACATAGTTTTACAATGACTAGTTCACTACATCTCCGTTCATTTGGAAATTTGTAACTGTTGTAGACACTTACATACCAATTGATTGATAATATCATAAAAATTTAAAAAATTTAGAGAAAAAAAATAGACTTCTAACAGAAATTCTAATTAGATTAGAAAATCCCAGAAGTCAAATTTGAGATAACAAGTAATGGAAGGGTACGCTCGGGTACTTAATAAAGAAACAGGCCTAATATTCTACAGAAATGTAAAAAAAAATATAAAAACGATCTATATCGTGAACTAAACAAAACCGCCGTTTATCTTGGTATCAGAAAATGAACGATCCATTTAGCTATGATTATAACCGGTTTCATGAAAGTAAAAATTTGCTGTAGGTACGCATCATGAATGTGATGCGTCATTATTGTAGAGGGGTAGTATTTAATAAGACCAGGTGTAGAAAGAGAGTTCATTAACCGCAGTAATGAGACAAGTTAACACTTTAATTCGTTCAGTGTAAAACAGCGTATGGATAGTTCCGTTATCGCAATACTTCTAATCATCGGCATTGACATTGAAGTTTCCGGCCGGCATCACTGCTAAAGCCAAGAGCGCGGTATCGCTTCCGAAAACTGGTGTCTTCAACATCGATGGCGTCGTCGTCGCCGGCGGTGCCAGTGGCGGACAGTTGCGTGTCAATGACCCGAGGGCGACGAGAGCGCGGGAGGGTGCGCGCGCACGCAGCCGCGCCCCGCCTTTATTTATTACGCTACGCGCGGCGTGTTCAGCGCCGACAACCAGCGGCGGGGCGGAGGCCGCATTCCGGACAGCCGGCGCCGCGACCCGTTGTATGCTGCGAAAATAACGCGCACAGAATCGACTCATCAGCGAATCGACGTCAGTAATCCAGTCACACTTTAAAATAAACTATCTAAAACTTACTCAGTTTCGGAAAGCAGACTCGAGCACGTGCGCCAACCTCGTGTAGCACTCTGTCTTACAGCTCACAGGCACCAAAGTCACTATCTTTTACAGCAAAAGTCATAGAAACCTTAATTGAATTTCTCGAACACGCTGATCTGTCTCATGTCTGTTCATAAGTTAACACAAGTTCACATGACGCGCGCGAAGTGTAGGTTTAGTGTGGCGAAATGCGCGTTAGCTTCAGTGGCGATATGACGCATTAGTGAGCGCGCGGCGCGGCTATACAGAGTGCGCAAGCAGTCGGGGTATAGAAAAGAGTGAGGGGGACGCGGGAGCGTGGCTCCGTGCTGCCCTCTGCGTCGGGCTCATCGACCGCGCTCGCCCTAACCGCGACACGATGTTGCTGCCATGCCACTCTCACTGTACCGCAACACGACACTACGTGATAGCGACCACATCTAACTTGACACACTCCCGCTTAAACCAAAATTACAAACACCACCGTACCACCGTACCTATGTACCGTTGTCAGTGCTACCTAACAATTGCGGCACCTAGACCCGCAAGACCAATCATTTTAATACCGTCGAGTCGCTCAACCCACGCGCAGTATTAGCTGCGTGTACAAAAGCATTCCTTACTACTACAGTTGTACACATATTTACAAATTATATTTACATAACCTTATGTTCATGGCACAATGTCTTAATCAATCAGATGTTTAGAACAATGATTATCTATATATATATATATAGTTTGTCTTAACGGTTTTACCCGTACGGCCCTCTCTCGTGTGGTCCACCCAGAGCAATACGGTAACGGCTCGAGAAACAAGCACAACGCGACGTGTCAACAACCATGCGTATAGTCATCAGTCAGGACAATATGTCGAAATAAAAAGCAATCCATATAAATATATCACTTCAATTAAAAAAATATGAATATCCAATGATACTTAACAATACCAAAATGTGAATTTGCCCAGAGTATTTACCATGTCGATGGGGTTAATTATGTACTCTTTATGCTACATATATACATACTTACACATACCAACCGACATGCATACAAAAATGAATATAAATAGCTATTCAAATAGACTTCAATGTGTAAAAGAAAACATTTACATCATACCTACCCTAATTTGTTACTTACTCAGTAATGGAGTATTTATTCTTGAACAATTTTCTTTAAATTGCGCTTTCTTATTTATTGGCAATGCATTCCACAAGCGCATAGCTTCAGCTGTATTAAATTGGTCATATAATTTTGTGAAATCCAGTCTGATGAACTTAGACATTTGTCCTGTTAATCATTAGTTGGGACTTAGTTGCCAATGCTATCCAAATACCAAGCATAGCTCTCTCCATCTGGTTTATCTTCACCGAGAGTATTAATCTTAGCACTGTAGGTAATCCTCAATAATCCATAATGTTCCACTGCTGGGCTCGGGTTCCTCTCAGGAAATGGTTAAGGCCATATATCACAACACTACTCAAGTACGGGTTAGGGACTGGCAAGACTCGTTGTGGCTACGTAATCTTGATGTTGGATATTTCTAAGTTGCCCGAAGGCCTCCAACTAAGCTCACGAATCACCACTGTTATCTTATGATAACAACCGGTACCGAGCTTCGGTGACCGGTGGCCTCCGAATCAAGTAAACGCTCTTAAATAACACACAACTTGGCTATGAGCTCTCGATGTTATTACCGGTAGCTGTCAATCCTAGTTGCATCATTCTATTGACTTTTCCTCTCGAAGTCATACTACGTTTAACATATTTTTTATTTATTTTTTGAGTTCAGCATCTGTGATGCTAATCCATTAATTTGTCTGTTCTTAAATCCATAAGTCGAACAGTGTCATAAAAGAGTTCAGTTTTTCTATCTTCTCGCTAAATGTAACTAAACTTAGCATTACTTGTCTCAAGATTCTCGCACAGTTTTGGTAGTTTCTTCTCTACGTGACTAATGGTGTATTAAACAGAAAATCAGCTGGAAAACATTAGACTGTAGACTCAGTACAGTTTGGACCATAATAGGCCTCGGACTAATTCGTCATAGCTTCAGGTTTAACCTTGTCAGTTTCACTAAGATAACTCCGAATAAGTGTCCCTTGAATGTCATGATGAAATTGATCTCATTTCTTATCATCAAAAGCGTTTTTTCAAAGTCTTCTGGGATTGAGTATTATCTAAATAAAAAAAAGTTGTGTGGCACTCGGGACTGCCGCGGTAAAGTTATTGCATGGCAGTTTTTATCAGCTTGTGCTTTTTTTTATATATTAGCTGCTAGAATGACTCTGCCCTGCCTGATGGAAAGCATGATTAGAATCCAGAAGTGGAGGCCACCATCACACTATGGCGGCCCAGTAAGATGCTCTTTCACGCCCCGCCCATTTCACTTGAAGGACCCGGGGTCATAGAAGGAAGGAAACACATGCGCTACTAAAGAGTTCCAGGTTCTAACTGCTCGGCATAGAAAGGAAGACCCGAACCGTTTCGTTCGAGAGCGTATGTCAACCACTCTGAAGCGGTTACTTCCGAGACCAGCACGTGTTGTCCTGTAACAAATAAATAATTTTTATTTTGTATACATTGTTTGTATACACGTATTGTATACTAAAATAAAATATAGATATCTAAATATTTCGGACATCTGATACACAATACTATTTGTATTGTACAAAATAGATATAATTTATGTAGCTTAGTTGCATTTCATTACCTCCAAAGAACAAACTACGCAGCACAACATGACAAACAAACTTGATACCAACCTGTCTGGTCAGCGTGATAAAGTAAGTCAAAACCTCTTTTCTAAGGAGCTGCCTACGTTCAATACTATATAGACTATCATATATCTGCGAGATCATAATTCATTACCCTATAGAGCAAGAGCCCAGAGCCGGCAGACCTACGTCATTAGTGCAAAGCTGAAATTTTCAGGATGTACAATGTCTTGCTAAGATGTATGCGTACCCATTAGCTTGAAAGCGGGGCCGTTTCTGAGGTAGCGCGAAGTACAAATGGATAAAAACCTTACTTACCTACGTTAAAGGTGCAAAGTTAGTATTTACATATTTTTTCAAGAATATTATTTAAAATTAAAATGCATTACTGCCAGACACTTTCCGTGGGCCATTACTTCTGCCAGACGTCTTGAAAGTTGTGAAAAAATTAGGTAAACTACGTTATAGTAGCAAACCTAAATTTTATACATAATTATTATTTATGGTACTATTTTAAGACCCTTTGTATGCAGCCAGACCAATCCGAAGGGCCAATCATCCCCCCAGACACCTTAAAATATTTGTTGTAATTAGGAAGCTGAGGTATATCATCTCTGGTATTATTTCAAGAATAGAATTGTAAAATATTAAATGGTTTTTACAAGCTTTTTATTAGCTTCACCTGTATGTTTGTTTGTTTGTAACCAACTCCTTTTGGGTGCGATTTGAACCCACTTTAAACGGCCAGATTTCGTTCAAACTTTGTAGATTTATCGATGACAAAACACTAATATGAAAAAAAAAACACTGTAGTAATGTAAAAAGCGTAGGGCGACGTTATTGAAATATTGCCAGAAAGCACCCCACGTTTTGTTACATTAAAATTATTTGCTACTTTTTGGGTTGGAAGCGTGTTTGTTTAGTTTTTTAAAACTATTCTTTTAGAAAAATACTAATTTGTTTAAAGTATTTTTTTTTCATATTAGTGTATATATATACATAACGTAGTTTACCTAATTTTTTCACAACTTTCAAGACGTCAGGCAGAAGTTATGGCCCACGGAAAGTGTCTGGCAGTAATGAATTTTAATTTTAAATAATATTCTTGAAAAAATATGTAAAAAGTAGCTTTGCACCTTTAACGTAGGTAAGTAAGGTTGTTATCCATCTGTACTTTGCGCTACCTCAGAAACAGCCCCGCTTTCAAGCTAATGGGTACGCATACATCTTAACAAGACATTGTACTAATAATCCTGAAAATTTCAGCTTTGCACTAATGATGTAGGTCTGGCGGCTCTGGGCTCTTGGTCAACTATGACAGTTCAGTAAAACAATTACCTATGAGCCGTTCAATTAACGTCAAAAAACTATCCAACATTACATTAAAATAAACGTATTATTGTCGTTACGGTACAGTTTTTATACATTATACAGTTAAATATACCGTTTTTTTAAATTACATATTATATATTAAACGTGTTCATTCTGTATGAAATTTAAATAACACTATTTATTTCTAGAATATGTGAATATTGTATTCTTCTTATTAATATAATTTGCTGGATGTCTGTTAAAATTGTTGCAACTATTTATATGACCTCTTTAGGGTTCTTCTAACAGAACGACAGATGTTTATACTACAGGTTGTACTAAGACAAAATTAATTAATCTGAACATCTTCCACACCTTCGTCGTTGCGAAGAATCATTTTACCACTAGTGCCCCTCATAGGACAACCTTTAACCAAAGATTCCTTGGCTTTTTTGGCCGGTTTCTGAATAAAAGAATGGGATACTTTTAAAAGCTAAAAGGTCGAAAAATTACTGTGAATCGTAGTTACTGATCAGCTTTATAAATATAAATATGACGACACAGGAACTCTAATTCATCCACAGTTCTAAAACATGCGCTCTTTATATAGTACATACAACAATACACAATCACAAATACACATACTTTACATTAATTATATTGCGAAGGTTCTAATGTTATTAGAAATATATTTGTTGTAGTTTGTTAAATTTATTTTACTTTTTTAAATGTAAATTAATATTCAGGTAAGGATAATATTATGTATAGTTCCAGATAGTAATAATAATAATCTTTATTGTAACAGAAAGTTGATTACAAAGCACTATACAGCTCCGTCTCCCAAAATAGCGCCAACTGTGTGTGTGGAGTCAGTTTCTTATCAAAGCAAATAAAATAACCAATAGTTAGTTATGTTTGTGTGTCAATGTGAGTGTAATGTGTGTGATTAAGTATGTTCTGCTGTGTATTTGAGGCTGTGAGTTAAGAGCTGTGTGTGGTTAGACTGGTGAGGGTGTGTGTATCATTATTCAAGGTTTCATGATTTCACTATTTGTGGTAGGTTTTCAATATCATCAAATTTTAGCTCAACATTTATAAATTTAATTTAATTTGTTATAAAGTCTGGTGCAAGATTATTGTAGTGCTGCTGTGCAAATTTACTTGCTACCCTTGAAACCGGACATTAGTCTAATGTTTTAATAACAGTTTTGTGGAACAACAGTTTTGTGATACCTACGTATTGTCTGGTATATACATAAATATTAGGTCCTTAAATTAGAATTTCTTTTTTGTAAAATATTTTTAATTCATCAAAGTAGGCACCGTTGTTATCTATGCACTTTTGCTATCTCATAGGTAGTAGATGATCCCTTTAATAAAAAAAAAACCATGGGGGCGAGAATCAATAAACTCTGTGAAGGCGGTTTGGACTACCGCATCGGAGTTGAATTTTGTTTCCTTGTAAGAAATTGTCCAAATACCGGACAAAATTGTAATATGTAGGAGCAAGGTCCAGGGAGTACGGTGGATGTCACAGACATTCCAATTGTAGCTCATCTTACTTAGTGGTTGTTTGTTGTGCAGTGTATGGTCTTGCGTTGTCGTAAGCAGCAGTTGCCTAGAGCGATTGACCAATCTCGGTTGTTTAACAGCTAGTTTTTCCGTCGTGGTTTGCAGTTGCTGGCAATAGATCAGTCAGTCAGAGAGTAGTCACATACTACTGTAACTCTATATATTTATAAAAAAAAACATTCTAAGTATTCATAGGTAAAATCTGCCACATTTTAAATACTGGCCTGTGTTTTCTCTGCAATATTCCACAAATCAGATTTTAACATTTTAGTTTTTTACTCAGTGATGCTTGAGTAAAAGCATCACTGCATCTGAAAAAGTATCGAAATATGCCATTGTGGATAGTCTGCGTGCCGTAGCGCAGGCTAATCGCGCATGTTTTTGCAATAGGACTTTCGTACGAAATCAAAAGTGCACACTGTCAACGAGAGTCGTTAATGTAACTTAATTTTTAGGTAATTGTTACACGATATATAAACTCTCGCATTAGGAGTATGTAATACATCCTGCATCACGAGGGATTTTACAAACATACATGAAACGGATATATAGAACACTCAGATCTCGATCAGCTTAGAACAATAATTTGTGAATCACACAATTCACAAAGTGTTATCCCAGGTGGGATTTGAACCCATAACACTTGGCGGTAGAATGGAAAGTAGAAAACAGCGTAGTGACCGCTTAACTAGGGATGTTATGGATATGATATTTCGGATCTGAATATGGATTTAGGAATAAAATTATATCGGTGTCGGATACGGTTACGGATATGTCATTATTTTGGATTATCCGTTAGTTTTGGATAGTTTTGTTTACGGATATTAGATTAGAAGTAATATACACAATTTGGAGATATTTTTTTTTTTTTTAATAGATTTTATATAGTCCAGTAAGTGATTATAAACCGACGAAAGAGGTCATGTTATAACTATAAATAACAAAGAAACTACTACATTTACGAAAGATGTCGTTTTATCTAGATTCCGCCTATAAACGAAACTACCCGAAACTTGTGAAACAGATATGGTTTCGGTTACGGTTTTCCATGACATCCCTGGCATAAACCACTAGGCCAATCATGCAATCAATTTATTGAAATTTAATCCTATTTTCTATGAGCACCTTTTGTCTAACAACTAAAATCATTGTAGTAATGTATACCAACCCGGCAGGCCTGTGAAATGGAAAATTTGCTACAAGCATTTGTTGTATTAAATCCCTAACCCGCACTCGGTCAGCGTGGGGACGTATAGCCCTAGTACTGTCCTAAGAAGAGATTTGAGCCCAGCAGTGGGACGTTATAGGTTGTTGATGAACTTATTAGAGACTTGGTGTCAATCCGAAGTAAAATTTTGGTAACTTTAAAATAACTTCTTGCAAGTATCCCTAAATTCTGTCCGTACATACGTACGCATTATTAGAACTCGCTAGAGAGATTGTTAGTCAAGAATAAATTAATCAACGTTACATTTTCTTTAAAGCATTTGGTGGTATAGCTATCACAGACATAGTAGAGATAATTGTAGAAATCACAGACATTGGGAATGGACGTTATGAGATTTTATTAATAGTTTAGCATTTCCGAGTGTCTCTCAGCGGTCTGAGAGGCATATGACAAGGAAAGCATGCACTACCTACGCAGAATACACTGAAATAACTGCGCGTGCGCCGCCTGTGACTCAGCGCAGACAATGGACCTGGTGTCCCCGCCAGCAACAGCTTTCGCCAACGTCAACGCGTCGTAGCGACTATTTCATTAGATGTTTAATAACCGCAAAATATGCAACGTCTCGTTTGTTTTCCAATTAAAGTTTCACACAAATCTGAGTGAATAGAATATGCAATGGAACTTCAATAAGTTACGCAAGGAGTATAAAGCCGATTAACACCAAAATTATTGTTGAACACCCTATGCTGTATCTTATTTTATTCTATTCTTTTGGATTAATTATTATTTATTGTAAAAGTGTATTGTGTCGTGTTTGTTAGTGTTCCAGAACCTCTTTTCAGTTATTATGTTATTTGCAATCCGTGAAAACCTAGATTTATCACTGTTTCTTTTTTTTTTTAATTTGGGTCTTTCTTTATCGTGGCGTAGTTAAAATGTAGGCCGACCATCGACATTCTTGGCAATATTACTATATATATATAAATATATATATCTATTTAGATAATTTAAATTACACCTAACGAGTCTACAGCCAAAATAAAAAAATAAATGTAAATACATTAGAATATCCGCGAGTGGACTGGAGTCAAGAGCGCCGCGGAACTCTTTCACCTCGCCAGGGACAAAGCGAGGTTTTCAGGGCTGATGTCCAACCTCCAGTAATTGGAGAGGAACAACAAGAAAAAGAAGAACATTAGAATAAATAACACCCGTAAAAAAATTTAAATATTTGTAGTTGAATTTTTGAAGTTATTTTTGTATGAAAAGATAGTTCACAATTTTCACAGAAAGCTAATAGAGATAATACACGACATACTAAACAATGTAAAGCTAAATTAGAGCTAAACTAGAGCAGCTTAAGAGACGTCTGACTCGACTCCGGAAAAGTCATCGAGCCGATTAGACCATTAACTGCAGTATAGGGAAGTTGTTTAACTCAATTTAAAGATTTCCCAGTATAACTATAAATGACCAAGAAGGAGCAAAGTCACTCGAGACATTTATATATTAATTTAGGTAATGCGCTGTAAACACGCTGTACCTCTAGGGCTTAAATTATACTTTAATCTAGGATCCAACACTCAGAATTAGCAATGGAAACCGACTTTGGATTGCTTAGACGATGATTCGTAAACCAGGCCGAGCTTCTTCGGTATTCATCAACTAAGTCTCGCACATGAGTTTAAAAGGTAACGATACATCCATAATTTCAAGAGTCGTTACGTACAAATCTCTAGTAAATATCAAACAGAACCACGTAAAATTCATCAAAATTCATATTTTTATAAAGGGGATTGCGAATGTTGTTTAAAATGAATTGAATACAAGTTCTTTCAAATACATACTTTAACGACCACGACCGGTCTACTTCAGTTAACACAACACATTCATTAATATGTAAATGACGTTATAACACAGTACAAAATTTAAAAAAAATCGGAACATTATTCATTCATAATGTTTTACGATGATTTCATCGTTCCAGCTTGTATTCTTTTTGTGTACCTGTGTCAAATCAAGTTATTGAAGATCTTGTATTGTTCGGAAAAAATACACCTTAATTAAAATTACCTCCGAAAAAATAATGAATCATGGATTTTAGAGAGATTTTATGATCAAATTAAAACAGTTAGTTTTTATTATTAATGTGAAATCTTGAGAAGTCTTAACATAATTATAATTTGAATATAAATAGAGTATTAAATAGAAATATTTAATAAAAACTCTGCAAGATGGCGTATACGACGTGTCAAGTCAAAGTGCGGTTAGTCAAATATTTCTCAAGTCGAATACTTGTCAAACATGCCTAGTGGCACATACTAATGTGATGCTAATCATTACGCCCGACACATATTAATATAAGAACGGCACTTTAGCACAGCAAAATGCGGCATCCTATTCACCAGTACCGGTGTAACTGCCTATAGGTCCTCGATACAAGGAAGCCAATATAGCGGGCCTACATGTTCTTTGACGCAGTGATGGTAAAAGCTAGGGTCGTAATAGCGGTTAGGATATTTTCACGACTCGTACTGTTATTAATTGTACTTACTTAAAATTCGAGACGTAAAACAAATAATGCAGAGCCTTTTCAGAATACTTAGCGCTGAAGCTACTACTTGAGTTGAACGTGACTTTTGCTGCTATTTATATATCACGTTTTTTTATGAAAGTTCACGTTCTTAGTGTCAACTGAAAGCTACTACGCGATAGCATTAAATTAATAATACTGTATGATTAATAGTACGAACGTAGAAGATACGAATGAGATAATATGGATCTAAAGTTACTATTTTCATAAAAGGTTTATTTTTAATATACTTCGGTTGTACCCACAAATTTAACAGTCATAGAAATTTCCCACTGTATTTATTTTAATAGAATAATATTTTGTACAATTTCCCTCCTTAATATAAATGACGAGTTAGTGTTCAATAAAATAAATTCATATAAAAATCAGCTGGCTGTATTAAGTTTTACTCAATTGTTCCTAATATTAGAGGTATTTAAGTTGGATCCTAATCATTTCCGCAGTGCCGCATCGTTAAATTCAATCTTGCAACTTGGTTGCAGTGCCACTTATGGGCTTCCACTTGAGAATCCAATCTAAACCATCAGAGAACAAACACAAAAACTTTTAAATCTCTTGTATATTATTTATGACGTACATAAATAAAAACTACCAGAACTGAGATACACATGTTATAGATACCTTCATAGTTTGAATTATTTATCATATCCAAACACAAGTTAACCGATAAGTGTTAAATGATAACGATATTGTACAAATACCGGCAGGATTCAGGAATGGCTTGAGAATATTATTGCACGGGCTGTGACCAGACTCGCCCAACGGCATTCTCCACCTCTGCGACTCTGCCTAGCCATGTAGCCGGCACTACTATCTAGTAGGTTTTGTTTTCTGAAATATTTACTTCAATATTAATATTACTTTTAACAACCGTTATCAAATTTAAAATAACATTTCTTTTTTTAGGTATGCCTGATAACCATATGATAAGTGTCGTGTTAAAAGATGGCCTCAAAAATACGCCCTCTATTGACAATATTAGCGGTCTGAAAATATGTATAGTACTTTTAACGAGCTTTCAATATCAAACAGAAACACACACAAAGATCATTTTTATTTATTTTAAAATACGCGTATTAAGTACCCAATGGACTGAAAATAGAAAGTACTTTGTGTTGATTCCAAATAACCTTTAACTATTTTTATTTGCAACGGTATTACCAAAGATTATTTTTTATATACAGAATACACATTTGTGTCCCTTCAACATAAAATATGTAAGAGTGAATAAGGCTAAAAATAAGAGTGAGACAGGAAAATCAAGCGTGGGAACAATTTAACTCGAAGTATAACTGCATTCGAGCCTCATGTGGTACAGACAACAAGTTGCTGGAAAAAGTGGTCCTGTGTACTCAGTCATGCCTTACGAAAGTCTCGTAAAAGTAACGGACATTCTTTATGTGCAAAAGTATATTGTAGAAAGCTTAAAAAAACAGAGGCCAACAAAAAATTGCAGTGCAGACTCATTGCAATGTACAGCATAGACCTACATGAAGTGAGATGGAGTTATGCACAGTATAACTTTTTTATATTTGACAAATTAAATTTTTATTCTTTTATTATTTTTGTCTAATTAAATTTTTATTATTTTTTTATCATTTATAAAGCCAAATCACTCTTCAAAATTATGTTTACATTGCCTAGATTCGAGTAGTAAACATGTTGAAGAGTTTAAACGTGTGAAACGAAATTAACTGCACAGGACTTTTAGTATAATCTTAAAACAGCATATCTTTAAATCAAGTAGGTGAACCCTAAGGATTTTGTAAGTAAATCAGAGAGCGGTACACGAATTCACTACTTTCTCAGCTTTTCAATAACATATTTTGAACTGATTATTTTACGACTTTGATTGATTTTTAGGGCACAGGAAGCGGTTCTTCATTCGTTTTCTTTGCATGTATATTTTTACGTTTGATATTTGTGAAAACATTAAAGGTGAGTATATTATTTTTTAAAACTGCTTACCGTCTGGTTATGGTGCGATACGGGTATGGTGGTGAGCATTGGCGATTCACAATGGAACTCCTTAGCAAACTTAGCAACTGTGATTGTATATTAAACTTACTGCCGGAATAGGCGATATGTGCGAGTGAGAATTCTAACCTTAAACAAAAACCTTTGTGTGAGAGAGAGATGAAATAAACAGGAACGTAAGGATACTTTAAAAAATGCTTGGCTCCCTATTTAAAAATAAAGATCGTTTTTATTGATGTCTTTGAAGTAAGCTTTTTTATGTTTTAACTGACAGATATAATAATGATATTGCTTACTTTGTGCGATTGTCGTGTAGGTAGTAATGATCTTGCTTATTGTGTGCAATTGTTATGTGAAAATTAGTTGAGTATGAGTATGTTGTTTTAATCACACACCTCAAAAAGAGCTATGCGGGATTAAACGTTTCAAAGCATATTTCTTTTTTAAAGGACCATTCCAACCGATTCTATAATTTTAGAAGTATTTCCTATAGAACAACCGATTTTTAACTGTGAATAAAATTATTTTGGGATATTCAATGAATATTTTTAAATAAAGAAGTATGTATTATAAGAAAAGAACAACAATATAAATTGTTACTTTTTTTTCTTTCATTCAATAACAAATAATACATAGGTACCCATCGTTATTATGCTCTAACTCTGCTGAGGTTATGTTATGAGCATAATAGGACATAAATACAAAAAATACAACGTATGTGAAATTTGTATAGATGTATCATTCAGGAAAATAAATAGACATGAATCGAGTCCTCAACCCCCAGGCGTCGCGTCGTTCTAGAATATACTATCAACATGTAACACTAGTATTACCTCTGTACTATACCATAAGAACAAATAAATCAGTTGATCTAAAAAGTAAGGAGCTTACTAAAGCTATCTTTTATTTCTTTATTCAATTTATTGACGTATTCAGAATATTTTAATTTTAACTGACGAATATGGTAACGGACTAGGGTACAATCACCGTCTGGTTTAAAATAAAGTCTCTATTTACCTATATAGACACATAGCTCTGTCTGTCTGCAATAAGTAAACGACCTAACGCAGACGCTTTTCTCCCAAACTATCTGAGAATTCCGTAAAAATCAATAGAAGACCGTGCTATGCAGAATATGTTTTAATGAAATTGCTTATGAAACACAGAGCATTAAAATATACAGAGATGATCGCTATTAAAGTATGTATAGATTTTTTAAATTTAATTTTCAATGTATCCGTGTTCAATTTCGTATTTGTATTGCGGTTCTCACGGTGACCATGTTCGGCGTTACGATTGGCCAGCGCCAAGATTTTCACCAATCACAACGCCCAACACCCTTGCCAACGATAGTGAATTGACGTGAAATTCACTCACACACACTGCATTGTGATAAGAGTTCACAAGCACCAACCATAGCGGTACCAATACAAACAGCACTCACTGCTGGCGTTGTCTGTGTACCCAATGACCGATATGTTTTGTATTTTGAAATAATAGCAAACAAGATATTAAAAGTACGCTATGGCAATATAAACGTTTTTGCCATAACGTACTTTTAATATCTTGTTTGCTTTTTAATGCTTATATAAATTTTTACAGATAGTTGTGATTGGCAATACCTAATAATAAGGAAGGGTTTATAAACCCTAACCATATTATTTTTTCAATACATAATATTTTAATAAAATTTTCATAGAAGCAATCGGGATGTAACGGCGAAGTGTGCTCGGGCGGAAATTACGTTCCAACGGAAGTGACGTGACGACTACACTCTGATTATATCATAGAGTTAGGATTTTTAAACACAACGTTGATAAATACGCTCACACGACGATCTAAAAATGACAAGATTCGTGTTGTCGTATTACGTTAGTGAGTGTAAGTAAGGCCCAGAGGCTTAATGATACAGATGCATGCCACTAAGCCATATATCTATAGTGTGGATCATCATTCACCATACTGCGTTGTCTTGTCTCTCAAGTCACAATTAGGACAGGCGACTCCCAATCGATTCTACTAATGCTTTCCTTCAGGCAGAGTAGAGTCACTTTGATAAGCTTATTACAGGAAAAGAGACGATGTCCATTGGAAGACGAATACTGCCTCCAATTTTGGGCTCTGAATAATATGTACAAAACTTCAAAACGACTGCTCAAAAAAGAGCAGTCATTTTGAAGTTTTGCGGCCACCAATCAAAGTAGTATATTACAAAATAACAGCTTAAAACGTTCAAAAGTTATTTTGTGCACAATTCTCAAAACAATTTAGAAGCCGAGATATTTAAGTTTATATTTCTCATTAGAATCGAAAACAGTTGTCATATTCTGCTGCACTATCTACATTCACAATCTACATTCATCTATTGGTTTACCTCCTCGATGCAAAATAGTTCGTCTAGTATGAAATTTGCTTTGTAAGATTTTTTCTAACTTCTATATAAAATATTAGGCGGTTCTACCATCGCATATCGCGTTACTTATGCCCTTTTTGAATTATGAACCAATAAACTATTTTAGTTTAGAGAAAGAGATGGAAGACAAACGCCTATTCCATTATAACAATAAAAAAAAAATAGTTTAATATGACACTGCAACACACGATTCGTTTCTTATTTTAAATCCTGTCAAAGTGACTCTTCTTAGCCTCATGGAAAGCATGAGTAGAATTTAAGAGTGGGGGGGAGGCATCACACGCGCTACGAAATCAGATTGCAGTATTGCTTCTCATACTACTAGTGAGGTTAGTGAGATGCTTTTTTTCACACCGCGTTTGAAGGACCTGGGATCATATTAGGAGAGAAACACGTGAGCTGTTACTGAATTCTAGTTTCTGCTGCTCGGCATAAAAAGGCAGAGCTGAACCTAAAGGAATTCGGTGATTTCTGAATTGTCAATAAAATAAGTATAGTAGTATAGTAAGTAGTACACGCAGGAGCGAACCTGGGTCTTATACGCCGTTTATAGTACACCGACGCATTCGTATGCGGCAGCGAATCACTGCGAAACTACTGCGGTAGCGAAATATCTGCGAAAAGTTAGTACATAGCAGTTTTTTCGCAAAGAAAAATATTTCAATATTTTCGGCTTCCATGGTAAGAAAATCTGTCCTCAACGACAGAACGCATGCGAACACCTTGCGATGCGAAACACCACTAGCGAAACATCTGCGTCTGTGTAACGACGATTTCGCAGTTCCTTGCGAAACAATACCGACAAGGACGCAACTATTTCATGTAGCCTAGTGCTAGAGTGAGACGTAGGGTATGCGAAATTCTGCCATACTACTGACAGTTTTTTCGTTGTTTCGCTGCCGCATACGAATGCGTCGGTGTACTAACGGCGTTAAAGAACACAGATGCCCCGGTCTCACGTAGTTTAATAGGTACAGCTACAACGAGGCTGCCTTTGTGATGCAGGCACCACACTTCGTTATGCGCTATTCGTTATGCGGGTTGTTCGCGCGCTTACGGCGAAGTGTGGAGAGTATATTCGTTTCGTTCACATTAAAAAGGACAATGACACATCTCTACAACACACATATTTGCCTTATTTCATGCTTATTTGGCATACCAGTTCGAAGTGTGGATGGCATGTATGTTGTTTGAGCGCATAACTAATATGTGGGCGAATACGGCGTAGACACTTATCGAATAGCGCATAACGAAGTGTGGTGCCTGCATTACGCTCTAAATGTACCTACTCTCGCCGGTTGAGATTCCGGCAAATGCCCATACCCAAGGTACCGACCTTATCCTGTAGTAGAAGTTCCGTATTCTGAAATGTGGAGAGCGGAAGGGACGGAGACTTTTTGGTAGTGAGCGCGAATAGATTCTCATCACACCATTGAGAAGTACGGCTCAGAACTTATTCGAGTTCAATGACTAGCTTTCGGTTTTGCTCAATATCTTCTGGCTTAGCAGTAGTGTATTCAAAATATCGCCATGGACTGTTCTGTCATCCGCATAACAAAGTATGCTGCCAAGGGCTATCATGTCATTGACATGCAGATGAAACAGCATGGGTGACAAGACATCCAGCAGAGCCCTGAAGCACACCAGCGATAATCGCTGAAAATCACAGGCCGTCACCAAAAACCTTCATGCGGCGCTAGTGCAAAAAGATGGCAATCCAGTTTCCGAGGTTAGGGGAGGCATCCTGGAGAGAAGCGAACGGTGTCAGATCCTATCGAAGACCTTGACCAGGTTGTCGAGACTGATGGCGATTTACTCCCCATTCCCATACATAGCCTAAAGGTGTTAGACGTACGCTAGCAGATCACCTGTGTACCGGATTGGTCTAAAGTCTAGTATCTCTCGGGGACACAAAAAAGTGGCCTTTAAAATGGAATTTCTCGCAAACGGATACCTAAATCAAAAAATCGTCTTAACAACCCTGTAATGTTTTTAAAAGACTAATATAATGATACCCCACATGATGAGGTTGCCGCGAGAAAAAAAAATCCCCACTTTACGTGTAGGGGAGGTACCATAAATAAAAATATTTTTCATAATTTTATTGTAGCAACTTTGTCGACGTACATACATATTAATGCAAAGTTTCATCTTTCTAGCACTTACCGTTTGGACGGTAAGTCGAGGACGGACGGACGGACGGATGGACAGACGGACATGACGAATCCTTATGGGTTCGAAGTCATGAACTTTTCTTCTATTACTTTATTTACTAATGACCATAGTAATTAAAGCCAATTAAGAATGGGTATTGATTTACTGTTAAACTCACATACCGAGCAGTTGCAATTCAATCAACAAAAAATAAAGAGTGCTAGTTACTCGATCTGAAGGCAGTTGACCTTGCTGGATGTTTACATCGGCGCACATCGGTCGCGGGCGCGTCAGGGCCGCACATTGCACTGTGCGGTGGGACATAAACAACCTACATACGCACACCTACATCAATGTTCATGTGGCTCTATCTACATAGTGGTTCGAGTATGCAGTACACCCGCCGCCGTGTCCGGTTAGATGCATCGAGATCCGACACCAAGGATACCACTGAACTTCTTGCTCGCATAATGATACGTACTAGGATTGTCAAAAAGTACCAGGCAAATTTAAAGATCCTGTAGTATTTAAAAATAAAGGTCAGCAAATAAATATCACTATATTCAACTACTGTACAAGTTGATTTCTACTTCTCTATTTCGATTTTTCTCTTTCCTGATTAATAAAACCTAGCTTAATAAGCTGTATGTGTTTTGTATAATAACTGAAGGTTCATGAAGCCCATAGAGGTGATTGAAATATATTATTTGCACTTCGTTAAGGAGCTATTTGAGGTTGCAGTTATTAGTGCAGCAGGTGGCTCGTTACGAAGGGTCTTTGTCAGTAGTTAGCCCAATTAACGAGCTGATACATAAATACGTGAAAGGGACTGCTTTTTTTACAGATCTCACCACTAAGTTTATCATGAAACTTTTTAAAATAGAATAAATAAAGTGTTGTGGATAAGGCATACTACAACTATTCCTGTTTCTGTTAAACTATTATTATTTTTCAAGCGGCTACTGCAAAGCTAAGGAGGGTTATGTGACAGGCTATGAATGTATGTATGTACGGCTTTACAAACTTGAATATGTGTATTTCTGTCCACTGATAATTATACCGAATCTTACTTCTTCAGGAACGTTATTTGATCAAGCGATGTTTTTTGTCATACTTAGGTTTTAGTTTTTCCCGTTTTAAGGTTCCGTAGTTCACACCACACACCACAGCCAAGTCAACCACTAAAATGTGTAGGTCAGTTTCACCGCAACATAACATCATTTTGTATCATTTTTAGGGTTCCCTAGTTCATGACTCGGAACCCTTATAGATTAGCCATGTCCGTCCGTCCGTGCGACCGTCTGTCCTCGACCTACTGCCCAACGGTAGGTGTTAGAAAGAAGAAACTTTGCATGAATATGTGTTTTAATTAGGTGGGCAAAGTGCTACAATGAAATTATGAAAAATATTTTTATTTGGAGTACCTCCCCTAATGTAAAGTGGTAATGTTTTAATTTTACTCACGTCTACCCCATCGTGTGGGGTATCATTATATATGTAGGTCTTTTAAAAACATTGTAGTGAGCTTTCTAAAATCATTTTTCGAATTAGATATCCGTTTATAAGTTATTCAACTTGAAAACGTTTACTTTTAAAAAACAAGGCGTCCGCCCCCTGTAAAAGCTAAACGACTGGCTCAAAACCCCTTACTTGTAAAATGCGATCACTTGAAAAACTTCGTACAAAAATAAAGAAATAATTAATTAACATAACAATTGTCTATTGGACACGATTTTAAATCCACCTACCAATATGGGTGACTACGGAACTCTATTAACACCTGGTCAATATTTATTTATTCTCAATTCTCAAATCAACCTCAAAAATTAGGTACCCTTACATACATACATTTTCTACCAGCTGATTTTTTTTATATCATTTGATACCCCTCCAAGAGTCCTGAAAAGTTCTTATTGGTCCCGTGGGTGCAAACATTTTTAATCAAGGTCAAAGGTTGAGAAAATGTTTTTTGTTAGATTTTTTTGGCCAAACGGTTAGTGTCACGATAAAAATAGTTCAGATAAAAATTGTGGATCAGAAATTTTTCTTATACTTTTCTCTTTAAAATTTACTATTTTTGAGTAATACAGAATGTTATTCGAAAATTAGCTGGAGCTGTATTTTCCACATAATACACACATTTTACATACGTGTCAGTATTATTGTAGGTACTGTCTTCCCAATAACGATTGCCATGCATGTTCATGACAATCGAGACCTTTACGTTTAACCTTTAAGCCTTTATGTACTCTCCGAGACATGAGAGTGAAACACCGCCGAACTAATAGTAGTTCGGGTTTAACAACCTTATGACCATTCCCAGGATTGCAAATGATAAAAATTGTTAAAAGTTTTGACCTGACTCAGGAATCGAACCCGAGCCCTCTCGATGGGTAGTCGCAAATGCTAGGTAACCATTAAATATAATATAATATAATTATATTTCATAGTGTTACTCTTTTTGGAGAGACATTAGTCATATACTTATAAAGTCTTAAGAAAATAGAAATTTATTATAACTCATCAATATTTGAGGTAGATGCGGACATATCTCTCATAACCACATAACACGTGTGGAATCTGCAATTGCGATATTGCATTCTCCGCTGCATAGTTTCATGAGGTGAGAAATACCAGTGAGACATCGGAAATGGCACTGTGGAGAATTAGCACCGCATACCCTCTCGTCCCGCAAAGGACAGAACAGTCGCTCGAGTGCAAGCGAACAATGGATAGTTATCTATCACATTAGCAGGAACAAGTCCCGTTCAGCACCATGATCCGCGAACCTTTCTGATGAACAGGGGGTAACAAAAGTCATTGAGCTTTGATCACTTCGTATTAAAAAATACAAATATGCTAAAAGAGTCATTGGTCAGCTACAGTCAATTTATGTGCATCAAAAAAATGGTGGGTATTTTTGGTCTAGTGGGTAGCGTATGCGGCTGCTGATCAAGAGGTCTCGGGTTCGATTCCCGGGTCGGACCAAATATTATTTGTGTGATTCACAAATATTTGTTTCGGAGTCTGGGTGTTTTCTATGTATAATATGTATGTATTTACAAAAAAAAAAATATGTTTATGTATTTATATCAGTTGTCTAGTACCCATAACACAAGCTCTGCTTAGCTTAGTACTAGATGATGTTGTGTGTCAGATGTCAAAAATATTTATTATTATTATTAATAATTAAAAAAAACTTCTTTAGGCTATGAGGGAACGAAAAACATGAACATTGTTAATAAGAATTAAAAAATAAAGACTGAGACAGATTCAATAATCAGAATGACTCTCTGACTGATTTACTAAAGTAATAAAAATATTAAATTAGAAAATGTGTATTTTCTTCTTCACTTACCTCATGGTCACAAGAAGCTTTTCTTCCCGTGAAATACAAGGACGCATGTTCGTATTTACTCCAGAAATTGATTTCCTTATCTTTGCCAACAAATAATCAAATGAAGGAACATTCGCGTATAGTTAACTAGCTGATGCCCGCGGCTCCGCTCGCGTTTTAGAGGTGTGAAAAATAGATGTTGGCCGATTCTCAGACCTACTGAATATGCATATAAAGTTTCATAAAGATCGGTCAAGCCGTTTCGGAGGAGTATGGCAACGAAAACTGTGACACGAGAATTTTATATATTAGAATTAAATAAAACTTATCTTCATGTTGTCTTAAACTTTTAAAGAATAACATGAATACCCCATTTAGAGTTCTGCTTTGTAAAAATGGATGAACCCAATATCTTCTTTTCTTTTTTCTTTTTACGCCATATAAGCCAGATTGCTGCCACCACTTCAGCATCCATTCTTGCGAGTGTCTGTGATCAAACTGGTCAAAACCTCGTTAAATCCATCCGCGCGGTAAGGCGCGTGAACCGCCTTACCGCGCGGTGCACCACTACAAAATCCGCTCAACCGCCACCGCCCACCGCGACGGTGCGCTGTGCCGTGTGTTAATCGCCTTAAAGTTGAATAACTCGCAAACGGATACCTAAATCTAAAAATGGTTTGAGCAATCTCGCAATGTTTTTAAAATACACATCCAATGATATCTTACACGAATGGGTAGAATCGAGAAAAAAATCATCCCTACTTTACGTGTAGGATGGGTACCTATCCTACACGTAAAGTAACAAAATACCAATATTTTTCATAATTTTATTGTAGCACTTGGTCGACGTTCTTACCACAAGTTTTCATGCAAAGTTTCATCTTTCTAGCATCAACCGTTTGGGCAGTAGGTCAAGGACGGACAGACGGACGGACGGACATGGCGAATCTATTAGGGTTCCGAGTCATGAACTACGTAACCCTAAAAATTGGCCAAGTGCGTGTCAGTCCACGCATAGTATAGGGTTCCGTATCTAGTCTATATCTATAGATAATTTTTATATTTACTTATATCTTCATTTTAAGTTAGATCAATATAACTCCTGAAATAAAAAAGTTACCAAAACCGCTATAGTTTTCCTTGAAAGTTCAATATATCGATGTATCGTATCGAGGACGGACGGACGTACGGACATGTTGAATCTATTTGTAAGGGTTCCGAGTCATGAACTACGGTACCCTAAAAAACGTCACGACTTATCGCGACAGCAAATCGTAGGTCGTTGTTGTTGTATGTAACAAGTAACAACTTCCTATAGTTTAGAAAATAATAGATCATTGAAATATCATCTTCATCCATTGTACTTGTTTACTATAGCCACTACTCATCTTCCTAGCCTTATTCCCAATATTGTATGCGGTCGGCTACTAGTTCAACCGGTTTCACCTGAATATCAGTTTTTCCACGGAGCTACTGGCATCGGACCTCCCTAAGGGAGAACTAAAATTCGAAGGTTGAATAGTTGTCAGTAAAGAGGGCAATGACTTCCAAATAACGATTGCCTTTGACAGCTACTACTGATTCTTTAAATTCAAATAATCACAAAATGGATGAACTGATTGTTCACATAAAATTACAGATTACATTATATATCGTATTATTGCTTCCCATTAAAAAAAACTGGATATCTACTAGATGTGAATTTAAATCTAACATGCATTTCAAACTATAGCTAATAATCGTATTTGGTAGTAGAAATACATACTACCCAATATCGAAAGTTATATAAAATACAATTGACTATAACATTTTATCAATTCTGTTAGTTTAGACCTAACTAAAGCCTCCACAGTAAAAATATCTAACCCGTTACTGAGGGTGTTAGCGAGCAAAGACACGGGCGAGTAATGCAATATGATAGTACGGTAGTGGGGCAACTTCGTCCGGTTAACCAAACGACTGCCAACGCAAGGAATGCAAATATTGATCATTCCTGAGAGGCCATGTATTACCTTGAAAATAAAGAAATACACCTAAGACCATACGTGCACTAATTTTCATCATATTGTTGTAGCTGTAGGCTGTAGATGCAGCCTACATTCACTAATAGGAATAATATTTGTTCTTTAAGTAATCTAAATTGTATACGAATCGGTATCAAACAAGGTTCCTACCTCTTGAAATTGGTTGGTAGATCATACTTTTCAATAACAATGTTTTTTGTTGCTTAATAAACTCGTATGTCTCCTATTTCAATAACTATACCTACCTGAATGACATATAAATTGAAATTATGTAACAAAAAAATTGTGAGAAAAACACATTGTATTTAATTGCTGGATGCGAGAAGCCCAAAATCGATCAGAGTGGTGTGCAATTGGAGAGGCCTTTGTCCAATAGTGGACTGCGATAGGCTGATGATGATGAATTGTGTGGGTGTCCACTCAGATCTTTTGCTGGTGTGAGTGTGTTAATTAATTATCACGACATAGTGGAAACCCACCTTAACTAACCAGAGAGCAGACAGACAGACATCTATATCCATATCCAAGACTCGGAACACGCACCGCACTGCTGCTCTGCATCTGCTTTAAAAATATTTAATATCCCAGAAAACCAATAATTCTCGTAAATCCATCTTCTCGAAGAACAGTTTTAAGTTCCAACAATTCTGTTTTACGGCTTATTATGAAATAAAATCACTGCAGTAATCAAATAGACATTTTTGGCACTACATTTCGGTGACATAAGAACTGAGTCCAGATTCTTACCACTGATTAACCATGTACTGATTGATGTCCCTAATTATTATTATTTTTTTTTTTTTTATATTTAAGCCTGCCAAAGTTACTCTACTCTGCCTGATGGAAAGCATGAGTAGAATCCAGGAGTAGGGGTCACCATGCTTATTGTGAGGGTAGGCAATGTAGCATGGTGACCCCTACCATGGCAGCCTGGTTAGATTATTCTGCATCATTCTCCCGGCCTTCGAAGGGCGGGAGAATGATGCAGAATGATTGGGCCTCCGGTCTCACACTCACCAACGAAATACGACAGCAAGAATGCTGTCATTATTAGGATGGTCTTCTGTGTGAGGGTAGTACTGGCCGGGTCGAGCCGGCCCATTCGTGCTGAAATCAGCGTGGCTCTACTACCTCACATTAGGCTAATAGGGATAGCCGCCATTGTACCCACATTTATTTGCTCGCTTTTTGGACCAACTCTGTTTAAAGTATTTTTTAGAATATATGCATGTAGAGTTTACCTACATAAGCTGTACACTTAGATTAAGACTTGTTCTGTGTTATATTTTATTTTGTATTTGCGAATGTTTCAGTTTAATAACTACTGGTTAACTAATAAATAAATAATAATATTGTATCGTCCACGTATGGGTTCCCTAACGTCAGAGCACAGCTGGCACCCTCCAAGTGCATCTTATTATTAAACATAGCCGGCGTAATCATTAGGGGAAGACGGTCCGAGTATCCGAGAAATCTCACTCACTCAACGAAATGTAACAAAGGCGTTGCATTTAAGAAAGTTAAACTCTGGTCTAACCGATCCATCGGTCTCCCATAGTTATTTACACTGTACAAGCAGTGTAAATAACTATGGGAGATATTTAGACATATTATTTTATTAAACTACACCACAACAAATCGAAACATCCTTGTACGTAACCGAAATTCGTAGACGTACAAAGAGAGTCGTTTTAATTATAATCTTTTTTTTATCATTTCTTTCGTGTAGCTGTCTAGTAATCTCCTGTCTTTAAAACAATAATAATAATAATTTCTGAAGTGTAGTTTTAGTTTAAAATCGGCAAGTCAGTGATTGGTCTAATCAATTATTATATAGTTACATAATATGTTTTATTTCCTAGAATTTAAATTCAAATAATTTTTTGATTAATAATTAAGGGAATTTAAGTTCTTAACAATATTTTTTTTATTCAACTTCTCTTTCAGACGCTTTAATAATTATAGAAATCAAAATTGTCCAGTCACCAATAATTAGCTGATCTAGATAGTCCAACTGACCGAACTGTTTTTATACTTTTGTGTTTTGTTGCCACACGCACTTCAATGTCAAGGCCTTCAATGACTGGTCTTCATGTTATTATTATTGTTAGAAAAATAAGCGGTAATAATACCAAACAATTTTACTAATTAATTAACTTACCTAATTTGGATCTAAATAAAAAAGCGGCCAAGTGCGAGTCGGACTCGCCCATGAAGGGTTCCGTATCAGCAAGTAACATCATATAAAAGTTCTTGTAGTTCGTTGTAACTTTCATCGATGTTTTTATACTAGTGTATTGATTGAATGAAAGGTAAATTGCGATTTACGATTTATGACGTATTAAAAAAAAACTACTCACTAGATCTCGTTCAAACCAATTTTCGTTGGTAGTTTTCATAGTAATATACAACATTTTTTTTTAGTTTTATCACTCTCTTATTTTAGAAGTTAGAGGGGGGACACACACATTTTTCCACTTTGGAAGTGTCTCTCGCGCAAACTATTCAGTTTAGAAAAAAATGATATTAAAAACCTCAACATCATTTTTGAACACCTATCCATAGATACCCCAGATATACACGTATAGGATTGATGAAAATAAAATTTTTGAGTTTCAGTTCCAAGTATGGGGACCCCCAAAATGTATTGTTTTTTTTCTATTTTTATATAAAAATCTTAATTCGGTTCACAGAATACATCGACTGACCAAATTTGAACAGTATAGCTCTTATAGTTTCGGAAATAATTGGCTGTGACATACGGACGGACAGACAGACAGACAGACTTGACGAATCTATAAGGGTTCCGTTTTTTGCCATTTGGCTACGGAACCCTAAAAATGGAGCCAATAAATAATTATCCTATGATATTTGTACCCAAGTTGACCGATTTGTTGGTGTTACAATAGATAACATCGTTCCTTTGCTATCTATATTAATCAACATCAGATAAGGATTAAAAAATGTTGATATTAAACAACTCAATAAGTTCAATACCCTTAACAGCCATTTATGAAATGAAATAATCTTAGGTGTTCCTATATTATTTGAAGAATGCCATTAATTTATTCAGAATTCCACAAACAATCTTACAACGAACCAGCGAGAAAGCTATACCCTATTATAAAGTAAAATTCCAAATCGCTCTAGCCATAGTCGAATAATCGGTTAACGTAAATAACACACACATAAAAAAATCTTCCGATAAACCGAGAACCTCGACCTTTTTGGAAGCCGGTTAACAATGACCTGAAGTAACATACCTTCTGGTATCGTCCTGCCAATAATTCTAAGTTTACAATTTACGAATCTATTATTATATAATATCTATTATATATTATGATATATGATATGAATATATTATCTATTAAAATGTATTGTGTAAAAGCGTGACGTATGGACGTAATAGCTCTTACAATCCTTACTAATGTTACAAACGTTTGTGAGTTTGTATGTCTTTATGTATGTATGTTTGTTGCCCTTTCACGCAAAAACTAATAGATTTTGATTAATCTTCAGATTAATATACATAGCTAACATATCGAAATAACATACGTACGCTACTATTTACCGCCTTCCCGGACCTACCCGAGCCGCGGGCAAAAGCTATTTTCAAATAATAATAGTCTTGTTGGCTTCTATAGCTATGTTCTGATGACAATAGTAAAGTGCGAATGTTTTAGTGACTTTTCCATATCCAGATACTAATTTTGTTTTATTCACTTGCTCAAAAACTAGTAAAAAATATAAACTTTAACACTCGGAGACCTCTGATGAAAAGTTTCGCGCCCTTCGCCTTACATGAACAGTATAGGACGAAGCTATCACCTAAGAAAAGAATGGAATAATATAAACATCTAAAGGAGTAAATGAGACAACAAAACTGTTGCGGAATGCGGCGCACTTAATTTGTGTAACGGACTACGGGTCGAAAAGCGCGCGTCGCTGCTGTGAGGACCATGTAGTACAGACCGTATGGGGCAGGTGGGGGGATCGGTTGTAGTACGACTGCCCGCGCTTCTCGTAAAGGAAGCGACCCTGGCGCGGTCATTGCTCGCCGCGACCGCATTCCTCTCCCCCGCCCCCCGTCCCTCCGCGGCGCCTGCGCATCAATGAACGGCTCGCGCGCAACTGCAGCGTCCATTCGCCTTGTCTCATTCCCGCCAATGTCTGCTTCATCTCCTGATTACTCTTATTAGGAGGAAAGGATAACTATTGTAAAGTACCTACATAATACACATTTATTTTAACGACCAAACCTATCTATAGGTGTTATCCTTGTAACTGTATTGTTATGTGAATGCTTAATAGTGATTATGAGAAAAGATAAGTGATTTCGAATCCATCTAATATAACTTTCAATTTCAACCGCTTTCAATTTACTAGGTACTTATCAAGAAGTCACTAGCTAGAAAAAAGTTTATTATGTGTATATTTACCAAGTCATAATTATTAAAAGTTAAAATTTATAAGTTACACTTAAACTCAACTTTTGCGGTACTTACGGTAACTTTGCAATTAGAAGGTGGGTTAATTATGCATTATAAATGAACACGCTTTATTTGCAATAGAAAACAATGCAGGGCAATATTGCAAAAGATAATAATAAAACTGTTATTATTAAATATTTTAATAGCTTAGTGTCGTTTTCTTTAATTCAATTTCATGCAACTATTTTCACACAGTCATAGTCATCCACATACCACAATATTTAACTGTTACGAGGAAAAGTATATTTCGTTCAAGTGTATAACTTAAGGATGTTCTTGTATTTTTAATTTGAAGATAGACAAATACTTTAAATTATTGTAAAAAGAAAACATTATGAATACTTTTGAAATTATAATTTCATGTCATAGGCATTTTCTTATATTTCATAGGAATCTTATTCCTGTTTGATCGATCGATCTGTACGTAGATAGTCGATAGTACCAACCCGTCTAGCCAGGTTGGTATAGTACCTAGGCCAAAACCGACTTGCTAAGAAGGGGCTTATGTCTATAAGACAGAGTAACGTCACTTTGGAAGCCTTAATTTTTTTCAAATAAAACAATAGTTGCAAAAATGCTTGAAAGTTTGACTTATGACATTCTTTATACATAACCGCTTTTACAATAGAATCCTATTTGGCCAAGTATAAATTATTCAAACGTTTGAAGTAAACTGTCCTTTTAGTTACAATTTGTTCATCAAAAGTTAAGATACCACAGCATCTTTGTCTTTGTCAAAAGAACGGCAGAAATAGACGAAGAACAGTTACGGTAAATCCAAATAATTATTATTATTACTGTTTGTCACTCAATAACAGAGTCACAATTCTGTATAATTGTAATTTATAAATTAACAGAACTATGTAACAAGGAAAATATTCATTGTCACAAACTATAATTGGTTGATATATTTCCTAACAGTATTTCTGCAAATTGGAATTTGTCCTTGTTATTCTTTTAATAAAAATCAATGTTAAAATTAAAGAAGTCAAACCACCGATTCGGTTTCGATGTCTGTTAAATAAAAATAAACTATGAATATGAACCGTATATAAAAATAATGAACCGTAAGTTAATTATTTTCTTATACGGTTCATATACGGAATTCTACAAATTTAAGAATTTGCCAATCCCCTCCTATTAGGCCCCCTCCACTTTTTATTAATCAAGAATATGAATAGAATCACATGAATAAAAGTTTTTAGACCATGTGTGCATGTCTGAAGACATTTTAGGCTACGGTAGCACCGGTACGGTACGTTTAGTCCGATTCGTGGTCAATTATTTACCTTTTTTTTAATTATTTGAAAACTCAGTACATAACTATTGTACTACATAGCTCCCTATTACTTTATATTCTATAATAACATACATAAATTTTAACGACACATTACCTACTTTGGTTCTGTGCCTAGTACAAGCTGAAAATAGCTATAAAACGTCAAATGTTTATGAAACCTCATATTTTTCCCAAAAAAAGTTAGTCTTATTCTTTGTATTCATTCTCTGTAACTGTTTTGAAATAAATCGCAATGAATAGAAACATTGTGAAATTTTTTGTTTTTTGTTTTGTTCTTGATTTTTATAAAACATCCATAAAAGTTTTTAAACAATCCTAATAAAAAGAGAGACCAAGATTTCTATAAACAGAAATGTTAAACAACAAGTACGTGTAAATTTTTAGCTACCGCAAAGTTACCACAACAAGTAGCTACCCACCCTACTTAAATAGCCCGGTCATGCTACCTACGCGTAATTTACAATGGTGATGTTGCGGTGAAACTGAAATCTTATTGTTATGCCACCAAAATAGGTTTTTTTTTCGTAATGTATTTATGTACTTATAAGACTTTAAAGCTCTGTTATATTTCTTATTCACGATAACAAAAGAAAAACAATGAAATGTTACCTATTTTTGGCTTTTACTTGTTAAAGACTTACGTTCCGTTACGTGAAAAATGGTATTGTAAAATTACTAAAGCGATTTACTTAATCACATTTACGCAGAAATACGAAGAGAGTGATTCCTTATATTTTCAACGTTTATAAGTTTACGGGAGCTACCGAAAACGTACGACGTGGCTTGTTCAACGGCTTTGCGCTTCGTGGCAAGGCGCAGGCGCGCGGTCAACGCTCGGCAAACTGCCGGACTTACAGGTTGGACATGGGGCAATGGAATCCGCGGGGGACAAAAAAGAAACGCGCCCGCGCCGCCTGCCGTGCGCGCTTCTCGACTACTAAACAACGGGCTAACTATGAGTACGATTCACGTCCAACGTTCAAGCTAGCTAGCCTCTATATGTAGGTATGCTCCTCGTAGTATTGCCACTAAATGCCAACGGTCTTTAGTTTTTTAGACGACTGTTTATTTTCTTTCAGTGTGTGTGTGAAAATGCTTTGTACTGAGCGAGCTATTTTTATCAGATCCTCAAAGAACTAAACACAGCTCTCAATTATTGTGTTCTATCTTGCAGGTACATCTAATCCTTATCGCTGATCGAGTAGAAATATTTAATGTACAATACTTACTTGTGTAGATATTATACATATATATGATATCTAAAGCAGGTAGGTAGGTACTGTTAGGATTTAGATTTGTAAGCATGTGTATTGTAACAGTGCAGTGCAACTCGCATTTTATTTCGTAGGTCGTGAAGCAAGAAACCCGCTTAGTCGTTATCTCGTTGCTGTTATATATCAAAAACGTATCAAATTCATTAAGTCTCTAATTAATCTTATCTATATAATTTGAATTTATTTACCAATTTGTAACCTATTCCAACTCTGCCAGAAGTAAGCCAGAAGTAAGTTTGATTTCATATTAGCTTAATATACATAGCGTTGTAAACAAAAAATCCTTCACGCATCCTTTTCAATGTATACGTGGTTCGTTTCACGTTTGCCCTTTCTGAGAAGGCCCTTCTTCTTGCCGATTCCATTCTCAGAAAAGTTCTCTGCTTTTTACGCGCCAAATTCTTAATACAATGAGGTACGGATGCTACTGCACATTCCGAGAGCCTGCGCCTGTGACAGGCACGCCTTGTGCAATCTGGAATGGTTACATCCCGCTATTGTGGCATTGAACCCTTCGAATTTCATAAGTAATGTATTTATTTTAATACAATGCATACAACACTTATTATTTTATTATCTATACATTATTTTATGATATCTATGCGCGTACCTTTAACGCAGTCTTATAGGATTGAAAAATTCATATTGTTTAACTACGTTACGAATAGATTTAGGACCAGGACAACAAAATACAAAAGTTTAAAATACGTTCAAACTTGTCAAACCATATCCTGTTATGAATGTGCCAATTGTTAAACGCTGCACCCTAACAAATCATTCAACTATGGTTCCGGATCAGTGTCACTGACCGACTACCATTGGAAATAGTTGATACTCCCTGTCTGTATTCCGTCACGATCTTCCCTGTATTGCACTGGTGTTCAATTTAACTGTGTTCAAAATTACTTACATCTTTTTATTTTCACAAGTAGAAAAAAGTATTTGGACATTTACTTTACAAAATTGCGTCCTAGAGGAAATCATTTAAGAATCTTTGATTAATAAAATTTAATCACTATCATAACTTATTAATATAAAATGTTATGCATGATGTCTCTTATTTCTTAATAATCTTAATTACTACATAATGATATAGGTAGGCAAATTAAATTTAGACGTTAAATTATAATTTACCTATATAATTGTATCAGGTGAAGAAGTAGACGCTCTTTTAAGTAAATTATAATGAACAAAAAGTGAATAAATTTAACAATGTTGGGTGAGACGAGATTTACAGGAGTTTAAAGGTTAACTTTATAAACGTTTAGAAAATAGGAACAGTTAAGAATGCGTTTGTCTGAATACGATGCGAAGTGTGTAGACGTAAGACACGTAGTCGCGCGACTTATGAAGCAAACAGTGATGACAGATAGGATAACCGCAGCTCGAAGATACGCAACTTGCTATTGGCTTTGAATGTTCGATCGGAAAGGTGTCGTGATGTTCCGCGAGTAGGTAAGTCGCCTGTTCTCTCCGCCATCATTGCAATGCACATCCGGGGCGGTCGATACGAACGGCGACTTGCGCGGTACCGCGGCGTCCCTCGCCACCCCGCACCGCAAACACGGCCCCCTCACGTCTTCGAACCCCCTCAGCGACGATTCACATCGATTCGCACGCTTGATAATTATTAAGAGTTTCCTGCGAAAATTTATCATCTCACGCTACTAAGAAAACGAAACTCAGATCAGATAGTGTTTAAAAACATTTTTTTTCATTTAAACCGTGTTCATGAATTTATCCTCTTTTGGAAGTCAAGGTATACTGCCTTACTTTCGCACCATGGGATCAATTCCCGCGGGATAATAGTAATGACATACATACACAACATATTCCATATCATGTACATTTAGACTGATATGTCAATAAATTTACATGTCTAGTATACAATTACTATACCTAATGTAACCAATTGCTTGTGGTCCGTCTCTAATGGAATTCAATTGATGTGTTATTATTTAGGTATCTAAACATGGAAAGCACTATTATTCGAAGTTTTCAAAGTCAAAGTCATTTGACTTACATTTATCTTGCAAGTAAAAGTAATGCATCTTATACTTGTGTATAGTCGTGTTAAATATTAATTCATCTATTTTCTACTTATTTTCAGTGATTGTAGTATCACAATATTAATTGATTTAGAACACACCATCAAAAAATTAACCTAATACCAAAATCAATGCCAGAATCTACTACTTCCTTAATTGTTATATTTTGTTAGATTTTTACATTTTGACATCCAGAAATTGAATTAAACATTAATGGAACAGTATTAATTTATAAATATGATTGTGCTTCTTTGAATCAGACACTAGGATTACTTAAATCTTTAACTAGTGAAATGCAATGATTATTTTTATAATATCATTGGCGTCCTTTAGTGAACCCGACTGCCGAGTCCGAGGTAGTGTATCGCGAGTTCGGGACTATCAATTGTATGCTACTTGGAAAGTCATATAATATTTGAGGATTGCTATTTTTTAAAGAACACACCACTTCTTCAACTTTTCCTTGCTGACAGCTTGCATGTAAAACATTAAAAATCTACATCTACTCGTATATTTTAAAATATACGTCGGTGCCTTGTGTTGTATCTTTTCAATATAAACGTACATTAGTACTTAAGCTAGTGTGCCAAGGTTACGGTGAAAAGTCTTGTTAGACACTCAAATGTTATTTAGGTATATACTTTAAAGTTTTTAAATCTGTGGTGCTATAGTCTCGAGTAATGAAACCCTCTCTGAAAGAGCTCAAATCGCGCTTCACAAAATTTATTATCATAATGCATGA
Organism: Phragmatobia fuliginosa; assembly: GCA_932526445.1. Classification (NCBI taxonomy): domain Eukaryota; kingdom Metazoa; phylum Arthropoda; class Insecta; order Lepidoptera; family Erebidae; genus Phragmatobia; species Phragmatobia fuliginosa. Next base: position 26,483,809 of record OW052057.1, on the reverse strand, counting down.
TTGATCTCTAGCTAGCTAGCGCCATCTGTAAAAGTATCTTGAGAACACGTTTTTACAGTTCTCATTTTCTACATGTTGGAATGGTATAGAAAACAATATAGGTACTTCTTTAAAAATCGTAAATCTGCCAAATTACTTTCCAGCAAAAGTACCTATCGCTTTTACAGCAAAGCTTAGTGTATATATTAATAAACTGTTCTAAGGTAAGTGGTCAGTCTATGTATGGTCAGTCGGTTGTATAGGACCCTGACTGGACTGCGGACCGTCAGAGTGAGAACCTCTGGGGGCTGACTGATTGCTGCAGTGGTAGAGATTGGAGCTCATTGGATATTACTTTTGTTCTACGGGTTGATTATTTTTATCTATTTAATTTGGTATTTATATTATTTGTTTGCGCCTGACCTTGGCCCAGCAGTACCAAACTGTCGGTACTTCGAGAATTTTTTTTATTATATTGGTCTACCGTACTTCTATCTTTATACACACTTGCAATTAGCCATTACACGATTAGCATACAAAAACTGTGTAAAATATCCTAAGAACCACATTAAATGGTTTAATAACTTCAAAACATGTTTTCATTGAGCTACTAAGCTCCAGTGTATCCCTATAAGATACATATTGGCGACCGTGACAGGACACGATCGATGTTCTACGTGTCCAACCTATATTGAAGATTTCGGCACAAGGATTGGTCAGCACAGCGCCGCAGCCATCAGCCGGTCAGCATCGCACCACATCTACCGAAATCTACGTTGAAGAAACCTACAGAGGACTTAGTAACGCCGGTCATTGACGGTACCAAAGCGTCAAGCCGCAGCGCAGGAGGATAATTCCAGCTAAGTGCCATTCCTTTCTTTCTTCCTACTACCATTCAATACCTATCCCTTATTCCTTTTCATAAACGGTGTTCTACTTGTGCAAACTTACAACTTCGTAGTTACAAGATTAAGTAGGTCAACTTGTAATTCATTTTATACATAACATTTAACTATTGTTATAACTTTATATCGTAAACACAAATAGCTTAAAGTGATATTCAATTCACAGCAACGATATTTAAGCTCATTTCAATCTATTTAATAGATTTTCAAATATTTTTTGTACTTTGTACCTACCTACTAGTAGGTTACTTATTACCTAAACTTTCGCACTTGTATGTTTGTCTGTGCAATTTCATCTAAGGAACAATTCCTAGAGGCTGCCGCGCCTCAAAACACTTCTTTTAGTGACTATTCTGCCGAACATTTCAGATTTACCTGTTCCCCGAGTACGGCCGAGCGTTCGCCCTGCCCACAGAGGTCGCGCCGCCTGCGCTGCCTGCCATCGCTGCCTCCAGCGCACCAGATACCGTCAAGGAGGGACGTGAGCGTATCATTCACTTATTTATTTGGTTTTTAACAACTAGTTATTTCTACTCTCACACCACCTCACTTATTGGTTTAGATTACGAATTAAAATGACCGAAAAGTTATCAGAATTACTTATTAAACGCAGTTCTATTAAGGGGCAGGTAACCAAGTTTAAAAACTACTTAGATAGATTGTCACAACTAGAGATTTTCACTGCGTCACACCGAGCGGAGCTTGTACTTAAGCTTAATAAATTCGAGGCGTTATCCTCTAAATTTGATGACCTACAGAGTGAAATAGAAGTTTATAGTGCCAGTAATTTACAAAATGAACTTAAAGAACGGGAAGCTATTGAGGATGAATTTGTTTCTAGTATTGTTGTGGCTCAAAATTTATTGCAAACATATTCTAAGGCTGAGGATCGCCGCGACTCGTGTGTATCTCATGAAGTAACTCATTGTTCTTCTAATCACAACTCAATGGGGATTAAACTACCATTGATTCAGATTGCCAAGTTCGATGGATCGTACCTCAGGTGGATGGAGTTTCGAGATACATTTAAATCATTAATACACGAAAACGATCAAATTGGTGCGGTTAGTAAATTTCATTATTTAGTATCGTACTTAGAAGGAGAAGCAGCACGGACTGTTTCTAATCTCGAGATTTCATCTAATAACTACCAAGAGGCTTGGGATCTATTGCTCGGACGCTATGACAACAAACGATTGTTGATTAGTCATCACCTTAATGCTTTAATTTACATTAATTCAATTAAAAGGGAGTCTGTAGGATCGTTGCGCTTTTTAGTGGACCACGTCATAAAGAACTTACGCGCTCTTACCAGTTTAGGGCAAGCTACCCAACATTGGGACGTTATAATTATTCACTTAGTGGCTTCTAAATTAGACTCTCATACCTTTAGGAAGTGGGAGGAACACCGTAATACGTTATCTACTGACACGCCTACACTGAAGGATTTCAATAAATTTCTAAACGAACGTGCAGCTGTGCTGGAGTCTCTGCACCACGGTAAACCTGATGGTGGCTCTAGCCGTGCACACCAGCGCCCCTCACTGCTTCCTGGTAAACCTGAGCGGCCACTCACGAAGTCATACACATGCACGAATAACAAAGGTAATCAACCTTCAAAGTTATATAAGTGTGTCTATTGTGATTCTATTAATCACAGGATATATCATTGCCCTGCCTTTAACGCAAGGAGTATAGATGAGCGTATAAGGGAGGTGTCTAATTTGAAATTATGTCCAAATTGTTTGAGACCTGGTCACACAATAAAACAGTGTCGTTCTGGCCCCTGTCGAAAATGCAACGAAAGACACAACACTATGTTGCATCTCCCAGTTAACACAGATAAGAGTGCAAACAGTGGAGTCGATACTACCAATACATCGGAGACGGTGGTTGGCTATAGTAACCAGTCTGTCAACCAGGCAATCCTCTCCACAGCTCTTATAGTTATCGAAAACCCTAAGACGCGTAAATCTGAAGTAGTACGCGCTCTACTTGACTGTGGCAGTCAGTCATCATTTATCACGTTAAATCTAAAACAAAGGCTATCACTTATAACCTGTTCTACTGATGCTACACATGTCGTTGGTTTTGGTAACAATACTTCAGGTACAATTACCGAGTATTGCATTGCCCTAATAAAATCACAACATACTTCATTTAATGTAGTTTCTAGTTTTTATGTAATGAAAAACCTAACAGGTGTACTACCAAACACATACATAGACATTAGTTCAATTAACTTACCCAAGAACATAATCCTAGCTGATCCCAATTTTTATGAGCCGTCTCAGATTGATGTACTCATAGGATCTGATTTGTTCTGGGATATCATTGGTTGTGAACAGAAGTCCCTGGGTCCCGGCTATCCCCGGTTGCACAGTTCACAACTGGGTTGGTTGATAGGAGGACCATTGCCATTTCAGACTATACACAATAAGAATACTATTAAGTGTAATAACATTATTATGAATTATTCACAAAATAATAATATAGAATCTAGCCTAAGTCGGTTTTGGGAATTAGAAGAAATTCCAACAAAGACCTTTTTAAGTGATTGTGAGCAAGCATGTGATTAACATTTTCTACAACACACCTGCCGCTTGGAAAGTGGTAGGTTTTGTGTTAGGTTACCTTTAGTTAGGTCAATTCATAGTCTTGGAGATTCATACACTATGGCAAAGAAAAGGTTCTACAATCTAGAGAAACGATTTAGAAAACAGCCAGAAGTAAAGTCTCAGTATATCGAATTTGTCAGGGAATACGAGAGTTTAGGACACCTATCTGAGATAACATTATCTCAACCTATAACTAATTTACATTTTTTCTTACCTCATCACCCTGTTTTCAAGCAAAATAGTGAGACAACTAAAATGAGAGTTGTGTTCGATGCTTCAGCTCCCACAACCTCCGGTCTTTCTGTAAAAGACTTGCAAATGATAGGGCCTCAGATTCAAGACTCACTTTTCTCCATATTAATCAGGGCTCGTCACTATCGGTATATTTTGACCGCAGATGTAGAAAAAATGTACCGCCAAATTGTGGTGCACGAGTCTGATCGAAACCTACAACTTATTCTATGGAGAGAAGCAGAACATCAGCCTCTACGAGTCTTGCAACTGAACACTATCACTTACGGATTTGCATGTGCCAGTTACTTAAGTGCGAGGTGCATTTGGCAACTGGGCGAGGAGTGCAAGGATCCCTTAACCAGAACCATTATACAGCATGATATTTATGCTGATGATATTATAACCGGTTGTGATTCTGAGACCGAGTTAATTCAAATTCAAAAATCTATTTCAGAGACCTTAAGGGCAGGTTGTTTCAATTTACGTAAGTATCAATCAAATTCCAGTCAGTTACTCGAGTCTGGCTCATCTAAATCCACTGATGCGTTTATTATAAGCGAATCGGCAAGCGCTCTTGGATTAGGATGGGACTCAAAGACAGATCGTCTGCACTACTCCTTTGAGCTTACGCCTAACGATAATACTATCTCTAAAAGATACATATTATCAACATCATTTAAAATATTTGATCCACTAGGGTTTATCAGCCCCTGTATTATTATTCCTAAATTAATAATGCAACAGTTGTGGCTTGATAAAATAGGATGGGATGATCCTCTACCAAGGGAGATAGAGAAAGCGTGGTGCAAATTTAATAATAGCTTATCATATCTATCTTCAATAACCTTACCGAGACGTGTCTTATGTGATTCACCAGTTGTGACTGAACTGCATACGTTCAGCGATGCCTCTCAGCGAGCATATGGCGCTTGTATATATGTCAGGTCTATTGATGCCACAGGCAATATTTACGTGAATCTTTTATGTTCTAAGTCTAAGGTGGCACCTGTCAAACCATGTACAATTCCTAGATTGGAGTTGTGCGCTGCTGTGCTTGCAGTTCGATTATGCAAGGCAGTTGTCGAGTCTCTTCGACTTCCTATAGAGCGCAGATACTATTGGTGTGACTCCAGCGTAGTATTATCATGGATGCATACAAGCTCTAGAAAGCTAAAGGCTTTTGTGGCCAACAGAGTCGCAGAGATTCTAGAAGCCACGGACCCATCTTCCTGGCACTATGTTCCTTCTGCAGACAATCCTGCGGATCTTATTTCACGTGGTGTGTATCCCCAGGAACTGATGGACAACAATTTATGGTGGTCCGGACCAGGCTTTCTAAACTTAAAGGAAGAGTCTTGGCCCACATTGTCCAAACCTTATCAGCATATGACTGATTTGCCCGAATTGAAATCGTATATTAACCGAACCGATAATATTCCAGTTATACAATTCGATAGATTTTCAACTCTAATAAGATTAAAGCGAGTATATGCCTACGTGTTAAGATTTATTCATAATATACGTAACCCTAAATCCAAGCATACAGGAGTACTCAGTGTACAAGAGTTACATAATTCTTTCAATCTATTATGTCGTGTGGCACAGAAAGAATCCTTTCACGATGATTATGATACACTAATTAAAAACAAGCCCCTCGGCTCCAGGTCCGGCATTCTATCTCTTACACCTTTCATTGATGCAAATGGTTTGATACGAGTGGGTGGCCGACTGGAAGCGTCATCTCTGTCATTTGACAGTAAACACCCCATTTTACTTCACTCATCTCATCGTCTCACCAAGCTCATTTTCGAGCGTGAGCATTTGCACAAACTGCATGCTGGACCACAGCTTCTACTTGCGAGCGTCCGAGAGTATGTGTGGCCTATTAATGGTCGACGCCTCGCAAGGCGAACTGTACATAATTGCGTTCGATGCAGGAGAGTACAAGGCAAGACTTTATCTCCCTTGATGGGAAACTTGCCTTCAGAGCGTGTTACGGTGGACTTCCCATTCCGCAGTGTAGGGATAGACTTCGCGGGTCCTTTCTTTGTAGTAAACAGGAAAGGGCGTGGTTCACGTACGTCTAAATGTTATCTATGTATTTTCGTCTGCCTAAGATACAAATGTGTCCACTTGGAAGCGGTGAGCGATCTCTCTAGTGACGCTTTTATTCTTACTCTCCGGCGATTCATCTCTCGACGCGGTAAACCTCTTGAGATTTTATGTGATAACGGACGTAATTTTGTAGCCGCCGCCAAAGATATCGGTGAATTCTTCAAATGTAATCGCGAAGCAATAAGTGAGTTCATGGGTGAAGAAGAGATTAACTTTTCATTTTCTCCTCCTTACGCGGCGCACTTTGGCGGTATCTGGGAGGCCGGGGTTAAGTCAGCTAAGTTCCACATTAGGCGTACAATGGCGAACACGCATCTAACTTACGAGGAACTATCCACGTTGTTCGCACAAGTTGAGGCCATTTTGAATAGCCGTCCCCTTTGTCCTATATCCTCGTCTCCTAATGATTTTCACTTCCTGACTCCAGGGCACTTTCTGATTGGTCGATCTTTGACTGCACTGCCTTCACCAAACTTTATAGATGTCAAGTTAACCAATTTAAGGCGCTATGAAAGACTAGAACAAGTTCGGCAGCACTTCTGGCAACGATGGCAACATGAATATCTGGCGGAATTGCAGCAGAGATCTAAGTGGCGCAAAGAAGACAAGGCTTTATCCATTGGAGATTTAGTACTACTGCACGAGGATAATCTACCCCCATTATGCTGGCGTTTGGGACGCATTACTAAGCTCTTTCCTGGACCTGATGGCGTGAGTCGTGTTGCTGACGTCCAAACAACCAGAGGAAGTTTCCGAAGACCGTTTACGCGTCTCTGCCCGCTACCAGCTACAGAGCCGTTGATTGAGGGTTAAAACTCTGTGACTTTTAACGGCGGGGAAGATGTTTGCGCCTGACCTTGGCCCAGCAGTACCAAACTGTCGGTACTTCGAGAAATTTTTTTATTATATTGGTCTACCGTACTTCTATCTTTATACACACTTGCAATTAGCCATTACACGATTAGCATACAAAAACTGTGTAAAATATCCTAAGAACCACATTAAATGGTTTAATAACTTCAAAACATGTTTTCATTGAGCTACTAAGCTCCAGTGTATCCCTATAAGATACATTATTTATTTATATTTGGTGCACATAAATACTTAAATATATGTATATACATATATATACATCTATACCAATAAGTAAAATTGAAATGTCTGTATGGAATATCTGTTTTTAGGGTTCCGTAACCAAATGGCAAAAATCGGAACCCTTATAGATTCGTCATGTCTGTCTGTCCGTCCGTATGTCACAGCCACTTTTTTCAGGAACTACTTATAAGAACATTAAGAACCGTACTGTTGAAACTCGGCAAGTAGATGTATTCTGAGAACCGCATTAAGATTTTTTACCCAAAAATAGAAAAAAAAAGCGGTCAAGTGCGAGTCGGACTCGCCCATGAAGGATAAACGCCCGTAACAGCAAGTAATATCATATAAACGTTCTTGTAGTTCGTTGTAACTTTGATCGATGTTTTAATAATAGTGTATTGATTGAATGAAAGGTAAATTGCGGTTTATTACGTACTAGCTTTCCGCCCGCGGCTTCGCTCGCGTGGAATTCGTTTATATCGTGCGACACGGTAAGGGTAGATTAAACAATCTTACATGATTTTATGTTTGATATTAAGAAACTTCGGCACAAACTTTCGTCCCCCATTTCAAACCCTTCTACCTTTATTTTCGCGATAAAAAGTATCCTATGTCCTTTCCCAAGTTCAGTTCTATCTTCATACCAAATTTCATCAAAATCGGTTCAGTGGCTTAGGCGTGAAAGTAGGGATTACACCATCGGAAAGTAGAGATTTCATCAAACAGAAAACACCCCAATTTTTTGAAAAAAGTAGATATTTTGACGGGTGAATTTTCGATATTATGTCAAAATAGGGTGAAAAAATAAATATTTCTAATCAAATAAATTACAGTGTATTCAGAACATAAAAAGGTAAGTTTTCACTAATTAAAAAAAAAAAAAATATTTGTAAAAGATAAAAATAAAAAACCAAAAACTTAGTTTTTTGAATTTTTCACATATAATAATAATAATAATAATAATAAGCCCCCTCAAGTTCCAACCATACGTCCGAATCGACCATCAGATTCACGTAGGGGGCGGACACGTGATATAAAATTACTGGCACGGCTAACATGGCTCTGGCAACCCATTAAATATGGAGACGCGCTTAAAAAGTAAACGTATAGGGCCGCTGCTCGGGGGCAATCGCCGAGGCACACCTGGAGCTGACGCTGGGTGTGACAGCATACGAACCGTCGGCGGAGTGGAGCTGAGTAGGCGGGCTCCCTCCGGGTTACCCGAAAATGCTACAGCCGACTTATATTCTGACCGACAGACTGACGACATTAGCGACAATAGTAGCTCACGAGTAGAACCTTATAGTCCATCAACAATATCATATACTCCATCAGAATTCTCTACAAGAACACCAACACCCATAGACACACCAGCCTTAGATGTTGCGCAGGGGGTGAATACCCTATTACCTGCGTCCACTAAGACTGGGAAAACACGTGTACGCATGAAATGGACAGAAGATATTAATATATTCATCATGCGTACCTACTACCGCATTACTAAATTAGAAACAGACATGACAACATACAGAAAATTACTACATGAACACTTTTTAAAACAGTACCCTCTCGTGACAGTTTCAGAACAACGAGTTTCCGATCAAAGGAGAGTCATTATCAGAAATAAAATGCTTACAAATGAGAAATTAGAACAAATTAAAGAAGAAGTCAGGTTAGAATTAGAACAAGAAGATATCATCCTACAATCACAATCAGATAGTAATTCGCAAAGAATCAACACTATGGACCCAACCTCACAACAAACACTACTAACAAATACACAAACATCCTACAACTACCTTAATACCATTGAATGTGACATACACAATACACAAACTCCACTTTGTACTAATATATCAACACAAACTGAAACTACAATGCTATTAATGGAAACCGAAATAGAAACTTTGCAGTCTAATGTCTTATTAGACTCAGCAGAAAAGAAACTGAAAGAACACTTACAGACAGCTATAACTGAATTTGCAGGCTTAGACCCTACACTCAGGCCCCGACTTCCTAAACTTAAATATAGTTTGTATCTTGCGAAATTAACAAATTTCTTTAACAGTACCTTACTGCACGAGTTCTTCTCTGATGAGTCACAACTAACTGACATTCATACACTCATATATTGTAGTGCCCTAGTAATTTCACGAGAGCTTGGATATGACACTGAACCACAATCCATAACCCAACGCAGTAACATAAAACCAGCCTGGCAAGATAGACTAGAGAGAGACATAACACAACTTAGAACCAACATCGGTAGACTTACACAATTTTTGAACAATAATAGGTCAAAAAAGATAGTGGAAACAGTAAACAAAATAATATACAACTATCGAAAACACAGCAGCCATGAAAATAATAATAAGAGACCAGAGGACGTTCTGGACACACTTAAACAGAAGTTAGCATTAAAATCACATAGACTAGCCAGATATAAAAAAGCACTACAAAGAAAAAATGATAATAAACTCTTCCATAGCAATGAGAAAACTTTCTATAGAAACCTATATACAAATAAAGAAAAACTAGCAAACAATAATAATATTGAAACCCCAGCAGTACTCGACTTGGAAGAATTTTGGGCAGGGATCTGGGAGACAGAAGTACATCATAACGGGGAAACACAATGGATAACCGAAGAAGAAAGAAAATGGGCAAACTTAAATGAAATGGAATTCAAAGAGATTACAGAAGCTGATATAAAATTTGTCACAAGTAGGCTTCACAACTGGAAATCACCAGGAGTAGACAAAATACACAATTATTGGTACAAAAAATTTACTGCACTTCATAAAATCATAGCAAAAAATTTCACAAGCATAATTCACGGACAACAAAGCACACCACCGTTCTTAGCTAAAGGTATAACATACATGCTGCCCAAAGGCCAATACACATCACAACCATCACAATATAGACCCATTACTTGTTTACCCACTATATACAAAATTCTCACATCAGCCATAACTCAAAAACTTACTGCTCATATAGAACAGCACAATATCCTTGCTGAAGAACAAAAGGGATGTAGAAGAGGGCATAGGGGATGTAAGGAGCAACTTATTATCGACTCTCTAATTCATAGACACGCAACTACTAATAAAAGAAATTTACACTGTACATATATAGATTATAAAAAAGCGTTTGATAGCATTCCACACTCTTGGTTACTACACATTTTAAAAATATACAAATTTAGTCCTGTTATAATAGAATTCTTAAAAAACATAATGCCCCTCTGGAAAACCACACTTCATCTAAACAATATCACTAGTAGAGAAATAGTAATAAAAAAAGGTATATATCAAGGTGACTCCCTAAGTCCTTTATGGTTTTGTCTGGCCCTAAACCCTATATCACAGATACTGCAGAATTGCAAGGCTGGATATCGATTAAAGAATAACAGTACTGAAACTAGCATATCACATTTAATTTACATGGATGACATAAAACTTTATTCAAAAACAGCAAAAGAAATGAAAGCACTCATAGACGCTACAGCAAAATTTAGTACAGATATCAGCATGCAATTTGGGTTAGATAAATGCAAAACTATTCACATAATTAAAGGAAAGATCCAGCCAGGCGATTATGCAGTGTCTCGTGATGAAACAATTACAGCTATGGAACCGAATGAGCTATATAAATATTTAGGGTATCATCAATCAAAAGGAATAGATCATAGTAAATTAAAAATAGCTTTAAAAGATGAGTATAAGCATAGGGTACATGTTTTAAGTAAAAGTAATTTAGCTGGCAAAAACTTAATAAAAGCAATAAACACATACGCTATACCCATATTAACTTACTCTTTTGGTATTATAAAATGGACTAAAACAGATATAAATAACATACAAATATCCACTAGAACTATCCTTACTAAACACAATTGTCTACATCCAAAATCGGCTATAGAAAGAGTAACAGTCAAAAGACAGGATGGAGGGAGGGGGCTTATCGACATATTTACCTTATGGACCACGCAAATATCAAAATTAAAATCATTTTTCTTCGAAAAAGCTAACAATAGTGAAATTCATAAAGCAATAGTTAGTAATGATCTAAATCACACTCCACTAAATCTATCTCAAGAGACAGAAATAGGTAACACAGAGAATAATTATGAAACCTGTAAACTAGAACAATGGAAAAAGAAAGCACTTCATGGCCGACACCCCCAAGATCTTGAACAACCCCATATAGACAAAACAGCTTCAAACAAATGGCTCACTCTAGGTTCCCTATTTCCAGAAACTGAAGGCTTTATCATAGCAATCCAAGACCAAATCATAAACACAAAAAACCACAGAAAACATATTATCAAAGACCCTACAGTAACAGACGACAGATGTAGGAAATGTCATAACCAATCAGAAACCATACAACATATTACTGGAGCGTGCCCTAATCTTGCACAAACTGACTACACACATAGACACAATCAAGTGGCAAATATCATTCACCAAAGACTATCTCTTAAACATAAACTTATCCCAGATACACATACGCCATACTACCAATATACTCCTAAAGCAGTTTTAGAAAATAGCACCCATAAAATTTACTATGACCGTGCAATACTGACCGACAAGACAATACACTATAACCGCCCTGATATAACTGTACAAGATAAAATAAATAAAATTACTTACATAATTGATATAGCAATCCCAAACACTCACAACCTACAAAAAACAATTGCAGAAAAAGTACATAAATATTCGGACCTTAAGGATGAAGTATTAAGAATCTGGAAACAACAGAAAGTATATATTGTCCCTATAGTTCTGTCCACTACTGGAGTTATCCCTAAACACATTCACCACAGTCTGAAACTCCTTGATCTGAAACCCAACACCTACATACTCCTTCAAAAAGCTGCCATATTAAACACATGCAGAATCGTCAGAAAGTTTCTGCAAATAGACGAAAACACTCACAGTATGACAGAAGCACATGCTTAAATTTTCATAAAATACCGTGGCATTTACTTGACTGAGTCCGTAAATGTCACAAATTATTACCAGCAAAAGCTGAGAAATATAAAATTTACCAACATAATAATAATAACTTTATTGTTTAAAACGTACATAGATACAGGGTTTGATCCCTAGATCCCACACTAGGATTCCCTGTGTCGTGGGATCTAGTCTCCTTCAGTCCGATGGGCGATACATCAAATAATTACAACTTCACCATGTAAACAATAAAGCAATACAAAAAAGAAAAAAGAGTTATACAAGGAAAGCAAATACAATAAATTCATGTAAACAAAAACATCAAAAAAAAAAAAAAAAAAACAAAATGACATAAAAAAAAGTGTGTTGTGTGCGCGTGTGTATGTGTGTGTGTGTGTGTGTGTGTGTGTTGTGTGTGTGTGTGTGTGTGTGTTTTTGTTTTTGTTTGTATGCTTTTTATCGTATGATTTTTAACAGATCCTCAGTGCCATCATAGTCAAGTTCAACTAGCCATTTGTAGATCTTTTTTTTACAGCGGTATTTCGTTAGGTCAATTATATCTAATTTAGCATTAATTTTTTTGTATAAGTAGGGGCCCATAAAGTTGTAACCTCTCCTTCCAACCAACCTACGACATCTCACAGATTTCCACGTCAACCTACGTCCTGAGTGACTGAGTGTGACATTGCTCAGAGCAGTTTTGTGGAAGCGCATGGTGATGGAAATTACATACAATTGTCGTACTCGGAGCAATCCCAGCTCTGAATAAAGTGAGTTAGTAGGGTACCTGTACGATCGACCGTATGCAGTTTTAAGAAGTGCACGTTGTGCTCTTTCAACTTTCATCATATGTGTCTTGTTAGCAGCTCCCCATACCGTGATGCAATAGGTAAGGATTGATTGACAGAGAGAACAATATACCATCCTCAGTGTCTTTTCATTTGCAATTTTTCCTAGACACTTAAAGATTCGCATAAGCTTCCTAGTTCTAGTGTAAAGTGCGTCGATGTGAGTAATCCATGTAAGCTGACTATCTAAATGGATTCCAAGGTATTTTACGGTGTTTGTTTGTTCTATCAGAGGACATTGACAGGTTTTTGTCTCCGAGCACGAGTGCAGTCTCAAGTTCATCGCGAAATTAGGAGAAGATCGCATCGACACATAGAAGTTTACAGCCTTAGTTTTACTTATATTTAGTGTCAGGAGATTAAGTTGCAACCATTTCGCAACTGTTCTCATGCCTAGTTCCACATTGATCAAAATCAAAAAATCAAAATCAAAGCATTTATTTCAAGTAGGCCAGTTACAGGCACTTTTGAATTGTCGAAACAAAAATGTAGCTACAGTCCCAGTCACAAGACACAAAAACTGTGAAAGTACTGTAGTTGCCCATTCCCTAGCGTAGATCTCTATGGAGAAGAACGGGCAAGAAACTCCATGGACACTCTTTTAAATCAAAATGTTTTTACAAAATCATGGTTACATCATTCATGTTGAGATGGTACATTATGTGAGAACGATGTAGCAAGACGTGCACGTTAAAAGTGTCCATAGTACAACAAAAATACAATTGAAAAATAAAATAATTAATTCAAATAAGCCGTGGCAACTAAGAGATGACCAGTCACAACTGACAGCGCCCGTTCACGAACATGACGCATGGATCCGCACCATTCAACTCAACCATTTTGAAGGGAATCAAATGATCAGACACACGCGCCACCATCAGCGTGACATTTGAGTGAGCATGACATACTCTCAACCGCCAGGGCAGATTCAGGTCAAGAAAAGACGTAGGTTTCCAGTGAATGATAGCTTGAATAGCTTCCTAGTACATAGTACTCACACAATATGGGCTATGCGATTATATAACACTAAAGAGATTGAATCTATACAATGCAAAGAAAGTTGTACAATCTTCAGCAGCTCCAACAATACCATTCAATGCTATCAATTTATGCGCCCCTGTCCTTGTGAAGCAGGACCAGCATTGAGCCAAGCATTTTTATCAGCGATATAATCGCTCAACTTGTAATATGCTTGCTTACATAGTGTGCGTTTAATGCATGTTTTAAATTTTGTCTCATTCAGTTCAAGAATACTTTGTGGAATTTTATTATAGCATCTCAAACAGTACCCCATAAAAGAAGAGTCTACTTTAGCGAGTCTAAAGCCTGGCTGAACTAGTTGGTCCCTATTTCTAGTACTGTAATTATGTTTGTCACCTCTTTTGCCAAAAAGATGAAGATTTTTCCTAACGTACATTATGTTTTCGTAGATGTATTGACTATGTACCGTCATGATGCCAATATTCTTAAACAGTTCCCTTAGAGAATCGCGCCTACGAAGATTATATATGGCTCTGATGGCTCTTTTTTGCAGAATAAATATAGACTCAATATCTGCAGCCCGTCCCCATAACAAGATGCCGTAAGACATTATACTATGAAAGTAACTGAAATAGACCAGTCTAGCGGTATCTTCATCAGTAAATTGACGGATTTTTCTAATAGCATATGCTGCTGAACTTAGCCGCCCCGCAAGAGATGTTAAATGAGAACCCCATTGTAGCCCTGCATCAAGCGTAATCCCCAGGAAAACAGTTTTATCTACGAATTCAAGTTTCTCTTTATTCAAAATTATATCACAATCACTACTCTTAACATTCGGTAAAGCAAATCTTATGCATTTGGTTTTTTTTTCATTTAATACCAAATTGTTTGCTGTGAACCAATTCTGGACTTGAACTAGGGCATTATTCACGTCATCTAGATTTTGGGCCCGTCTTTTTATCTTAAAAATTAAGGAAGTGTCATCAGCAAATAACACCATATTTTGAGGTTGATTTTTTAATAAATATGGTAGATCATTTATATATACTAGAAAGAGGAAAGGACCCAATATTGAGCCTTGAGGAACCCCCATTTTTACTTTTAAACCCTGTGAATTAACACCATTTATTTGTACATATTGTTGTCTATCACTCAAATAAGATTTAACCAAATCCAGTGCAAGTTTTCCTAGTCCGTAATGCTCAAGTTTCAAAAGTAATGTGTCGTGATTTACGCAATCAAATGCTTTGGAGAGGTCACAAAAAATTCCTATGGCGTCTTGGGACTCTTCCCACGCAGTAAATATATGCTTTAATAAGGTTACACCGGCGTCAGTTGTACAACGTCCCTTGGTGAAACCATACTGTTGATCATGTATGATTCTGTTGGTGTTAAAATGATCGAGCATTTGATTAAGCATTACCTTTTCAAAAACTTTGCTAAAAACTGGTAACACGGATACAGGTCTATAATTATTAGTATCTTTACTGTCCCCGGATTTGAAAAGAGGTATTACTTTACTGTATTTCATTAAATCAGGGAAAACTCCTTGGTCAACACATAAATTAAAAATTAAAGCTAAGTATGGGGCTATAGTCTCAAGTATGGATGTACAAACTTTGATAGACATTCCCCATAGATCTTCGGTCAGTTTGATTTTTATTTGCCGGAAAGCCTTAATAACTATCTTAGGGTTAATGTGTTTAAATTTAAATTCAGCCAGGCAGCTAGACACATTCGCCTTTAATAAATCAATTGAGACATCAGGTGAGGAATTAAGAGCCTCTGTAGTTTTTGATGGTATATTAGTAAAGAAATTTACAAATTCGTCAGCTACTTCCTGATTTGAGCTTTTAGGACCACATGCTGTATCTAATGTGTAGCTAGTGTTACGTATTTTCTTCCTGTTAGTCTCGTTATTTATGACTTTCCAAACTGTCTTTATTTTATTTTCTGCTGATTTGATCTTGTTGCTAATGTGCAGGGCTTTAGCAACCTTGCATGTATTTCTAAAAGTTTTTGAATACTTAGCAACATACTTGTTAAAAGTTTCAGAGTTTATAAAAGGCTTAAGGCCATAAAGCTCAAATAGTCTTTCCCTACTTATTCTGATACCTTTAGTTGCCCAATCACTAAATATAAATTTAGGGCAAATACTTTTTGTCTTCTTTTCAAAAGTTTTGTTGAATTCCGTGTGAACTATTGAAAAGAAACGCTCATACAATTGATTTATATTAATATCGTCAAGGCTCATAAGACTTAATTTGTTTTGTAGGGAATTATTATACCTATCTAATTTGCTGGAAGTTATAGGTCTAAATTTAATCTGAACTTTTTGCAATGGCGTGTTACACCTAAAAGTTACTGTTTGTCCACTATGATCTGGATGTCATTCCAAGTCCTGCCAAAGAAGACCACCGCAGTGTCATCCGCATAGGTAACTATTTTTGCTTGGGTTAGCTCCAGAGCACATAGGCTATTTATGTAAATGACAAACAGCGTCGGGCCGAGGACACTCCCCTGAGGAACTCCAAAGTTGATGGATTTTAGTTCACTGCAGCAATCTCCCATGACCACTTTTTGGCTCCTGTCGCTTAAATAAGATTTAAACCATGCCAAAGCATCACCACGAATCCCCAAATGCTCCAGTTTCCTAATTAATACCCCCCGAGAGACAGTATCGAAGGCTTTGGCAAGGTCCAGGAAGACGGCAGTACACTTCATTCCTTGATCTAGTTTCTCTGAAATGAAATCAACTAAGTTCGTTACTGCGTCCTCTGTAGACCTGCCAGCACGAAAACCAAACTGGTTTTCAGATAGGAGTTTATTCTTTTCTAGGTATTTTAACAGTCTTCTGTTAACAACTTTCTCCAGTAAGTTGAGTGTATGTGAAAAAAAGTGTAAATAAAAAATTGGCCAAGTGCGTTGTCAGGCCACGCACAGGAAAGAGTTCCTCAGTCACCCATAATGGTACGTGGATTAGAAATTGTATCCAATGGATAATTGTTATGTTTACGTATTAATGCGTTAATTTTGTATGACGTTTTCCAAGTAAACACATTGTAGAAGTTAAGCCTCTATAACTCCTGAACTAACAAAGTCATCTAATTTGTTATAGCTTTCATTTAAAGTTCATATGGATCACTTTCACGAATTTTTCCAGATTTTTTGAGCCGGCCGTTTAGCTTTTAGAGGAGGAGGACGCCCTGTTTTTACAAAAAAGTGGCCTTTAAAGTGGAATTTCTCGCAAACGGATACCAAAATCAAAAAGTCGTCATAACAACCCTGTAATGTTTTTAAAGACCTATATAATGATACACTACATGATAGTGTAACCGCGAGAAAAAAAAATCCCCCCTACGTGTAGGGGAGGTACCCTTAATAAAAATATTTTTCATAATTTTTATTGGAGCACTTTGTCGACGTAATTACAATACATGTTCATGCAGTTTCATCTTTCTAGCACTTACCGCTTGGACGTTAAGTCGAGGACGGACGAACGAACGGACGGACGGACATGACGAATCTATAAGGGTTCGAAGTCATAAACTTCGGAACCCTAAAAAGTTGTAGAACTTTTAATTACCTACAACTTTGCCATTTAACTTTTTTCCATAGGACTTGTAGTTTTGCCGGAAATCGAGATAAACCGTTCTTTACCCTTTGTTTTATATATTTAGCCATCCAAAGTGACTCTACCCTGCCTGATGGAAAGCATGAGCAGAATCCAAGAGTCCATGCTACCACACTTGCTGCGAATGCAGACAATAATGTATGGCTGCCCACACTATGGCGGCTTAGTGAGATGCTTTTTCACGCCCCGCTTAAAGGACCCGAAAACCTCCCCCCTACCCCTTCTTGACCTCAGATCGCCCGTAAATTATTTTTCCTTTAATTTTTATAATATTCTCCTCCTTTTCTAATAGGATTCATCCTACTATAATTTTATTTGTTTTCAAAACTTATCTACCCTGGTCTACTGGTCTATATGTCATTTACAAACTATCATTATGGTTGCCATGCAAGTGTGTTATGCCTAGCAACCTGTGAAGTTTTGACAGGAGATAAACAGTGATACATATAACATGATGTATTTTTATAATCACCAAGCTTTGGCCTTTGTATCTCGATTATTGCAGTAAAAAGTATGTCCTTTCCCAAGTTCAATTCTATCTTCATACCAAATTTCATCAAAATCGGTTCAGTGGTTTAGGCGTGAAAGCGTAACAGACAGACAGAGTTACTTTCGCATTTATAATATTACTAGTTGACCCAGCGAACTTCGTACCGCCCAACTTTAAAATTCCAGAACTTGATCGCAGTGCCACCTACCGGGTCCAATTGCGAATCTAAACCATTCCCAGATCCCCTTGAACACACACTAAAAATTTCATAAAAATCGGTCCAGTCGTTTGAGAGAAGTTCAGTGACATACACACTCACAGAAAAATTATATATATAAAGATAGTAGGGAAGTAGGGATTAAAAAACTACTTACAAGATCTCTTTTAAACCAATTTCGGTGGAAGTTTGCATGATCAATCATCAACAGCCTTCAACAGTCCACTGCTGGACATAGGCACTCTTGTGACAGCCCGGGCGGCGACCTTCGAAGAGGCGGCACGCCTGGCCACCACAGGAGTCTCCCTGGTAGTCGGGCGCATTGAGGCGCGGGGTTTGCGGGTGGCCCTAGAAAAGACGGAAGCCCTACTTTTCCATGGGCCCCGTCGTGGTCCACCCGCCGGCGCCTCCATCGAGGTCAACTCGGTCCTCGTACCGGTCCGGGACCACTTAAAGTATCTGGGTCTGGTCCTCGACGGTAGGTGGCTCTTCGACGAGCACTTCCGACAGCTTGCTCCGAAGCTGATCGGCACTGCCTCCTTCCTTGGGCGTCTTTTGCCCAATCTGGGAGGAGCCAGTGTCGCCACGAGGCAGCTGTACTCGGGGGTTGTCCGGTCTATGGCACTCTACGGTGCACCGGTGTGGGCGGCGGCTCTGACCGAGCAGAATAGGGCGCGCCTCAGGCGGCCGCAGAGAACTCTGGCGGTCAGAGCCATACGGGGTTACCGCACCGTATCGACGGAGGCGGCGAGCGCCCTGGCCGGAACACCCGCGTGGGATTTTTGAGGCGGAAGTGCTCGCCGACGTTTATCGGCGAGTGGCTAACTACCGGGCGGAGAGTGGTGGAGTTGGACCTCCGCCCGAAGACGTGCGCGAAGCCGCTCACCGAGCCACGATGGATCGCTGGTCGATCCGGCTGGAGACTACACGTGCTGGCTTCGCCACCGTAGAGGCGCTTCAGCCGGTCATCGGCGAATGGGACGGGACCCTTACCTTCCGACTGACGCAGGTACTTTCCGGGCATGGTTGCTTCGGAAAGTACCTGCACTCGGTCGCCAGGAGGGAATTGAGTCCCGCCTGCCACCACTGCGACTGCAGTGAGGATTCGGCTCATCATAAGCTGGTGGTCTGCCCCGCATGGGAGACGCAGCGCTGGGTCCTCACTGCAGTCATCGGAGGGGATCTCTCACTGCCAGCCGTCGTTCGTTCCATGGCCGGCAGCGAGAGCTCATTTACCGCGGTCGCAACCTTCTGCGAGGACGTAATAACGCAGAAGGAGGCGGCGGAGAATGCCTGGGAGGACGACATCCAATCGGACCAGATTCGCCGCCGGCGACTCGGGCGGCGGAGGCGCGAACATCTGCGCCTCATGCCGCCTTGAGTGTGGCCGCGGGTGGACGGGCTGGGTTTTCCCTTCACCCGCATTATGTGGCCAGCCGCGAGGGGGCGGCGTCGGTGTGTGCCGGACGCCGCCTAAGAGAGGGTCGTCGTACAGAGACGCTGGACGCAGGCGCTGGAGAAGTTCAGAAGGAGATCCCACCCTGGACTTGAAGCGCGAAGAGGGCACACTGTGTGGTTTTTTGTCGGTTCAAGTCTGACACACCACCCCGCCGTAACCCCCGGTGGGGTGACGGTCCATGATGATTTTCCACACATAAAAAAAAAATAAAAAAAAATAAGGGTTGGTTTCAAGTTTTCCATCTCTTTGCATTGATGTTGTCTTGCGTAGTTTATCCCTTAGTCACCTTTTACGACACCCGCGGTATGAATAAGGGTGGTGACACTCTGTATTCTTAATCCGTTACCACACGGACAAGTTTGCAAGGTAATGTACATCCACCTAGCCTTATTCCCAAGTTTATTTGGGGTCGGCTACTACTTCAACCGGTTTTACCTGAATTTCAGTTCCATGGAGCGACTGGCATTGGACCTCCGCACCCTAAAGGAGAACTGAAATTAGAAGATTTAACTAGTTGTCAGTAAATTTGAGTGCTTTAAAACGACTTTACGTGCTCTCCGAGGCACGGGCGTGAATCACCGCCAAACTCCGGGCAGCTATTAGGAATTTCCTAAGAAAATCCCAAAAACACTTTTTGCCCCGACCTGGGATTTGAACCCGAGACCTCTTGATTAGCAGTCGCATACGCTAGCCACTAGACCAACAATGCAGTTAGTAAGGTAATGTACGTCATATATATTTTTTAGTTTTATCATTTTCTTAATTTAGAAGTTACAGGGGGACATGGAATCCTGAAGTCCGACTCGCACTTGGCCGCTTTTTAGGGTTCCGTAGCTGAGTGGCAAAAAACGGAACCCTTATAGATTCGTCATGTCTGTCTGTCTGTCTGTCTGTCCTTCCGTATGTCGCAGCCACTCTTTTCCGAAACCATAAGAACTATACTGTTAAAACTTGGTAAGTAGATGTAATCTGTGAACCGCATTAAGATTTTCACATAAAAATAGAAAAAAAAACAACACGTTTTGGGGGTATCATTAGAGATTTAGGTATTTGTTTGCGAGAAATTCCACTCTGAAGGGCACTTTTTTGTAAAAACATGGCGTCCCCCCCCCCCCCCTTTTAAAAGCTAAACGGCTGGCTCAAAAAATCTAGGAAAATTCGTGACGGTGGTCCATATAATGAACTTTGAAGGAAAACTATAATAGATGAGATGACTTTATTAATTCAGGAGTTATGGAGACTTAACTTGTAAAATGCGCTCACTTGGAAAACGTCATACAAAATTAACGCAATAATACGTAAACATAATAATTATCTATTGGATATGATTTTAAATCCACGTACCACTATGGGTGGGAGCTGAGTTGAGCTAGTCTCAAAAACCCAAAACACAATATATTTTTTTGTGTTTTGGGTTTTTCTGAGCTCTCCTGTATTTCCCACATAATTGCCGCATTGCAAATATGGCATCGGTTAGGATGCGTCAAGGCATAAACCAAAAATTGACTTTGTGTCAACTCACTCTCTTCTCGTATTCTCCTTTCAATCACTTTCTCCCACTTTTATAGTATGTGACATAAGTTTTTATCCTCGATAGTTATTGCATTCTTGTGTATCTAACAGTTGTAATAATAAAAGAACTGATTAAATTCTATTAGAATCTGTCAACAAAGTTTTATGACAAAAAGAATACCAATACTCTGCAAAATCCGTTTGTCACAGAAATTCAAAAGTATTTGTATAATTTTAACATAAATTTATTGTGAAAGTTGTCAGCGCACTCGATAGATGGCGCTGTATGAAAATGTCACTGGGGCCGTTATACAGTCGTTTAAATTAAATTGAAAATATTTAATAAGATGAGCAGTAAAAAACGTGTTGTAGTTGATATATTAATTTTAAGTCATTGAGATATTTGCAATCTGGCTTTCATATAACCCGGCGCTTACCAGTAATACGTTAACCTTGTTCAGTATTCAAAGACAATCTTGGCTGAAATGACGATAATTATTTAATTACATATGAGTTAGATTTGTACATTATGTAATTAATATTTGACTGGCTGAGCCCGCGGTTATTGTTGTAAATCGCGAGTAACGACGCGGAGCGCGGACATACACTCAGGCGAAGCCGCGTGCGTAAGCAAGTATATTTAAAAAGAATAAACTGCGGAGGAGGTCTTTACTGCCTGCGGTAAAGCCGCGTTTTCACAATAAGAGTTGGCTCGGACCGAGTGCACTCGGATGTCTACTCGGACGGTACTCGTATTATGTAAACACCTAATCCGAGCGTACTCGGACGACGGCACCTAATCCGAGTAGACTCGGACTCTGCTCTATTTTTCGAGCTCACTCGGATCATTTTTAAGAAAACAAAATGGCGAAAAACTAAAAAAAAGTGGAGTCAACGTGACACTGTTAGGTTTTTAGAACTATATGAAGCGGAGGAAGTGTTGTGGAATGTGCGATTAAAGGACTATAAAAATAAAGATGCTCGAAATGCAGCAATACTACGCCTTCTTCATAACCTGAACCTTAGACTTATGTCTCAAGGTGTAAACACCAAATTAAATTACATTCGCAGTACATACTCTCAGGAACATTAAAAAATAAACAATCTAGAGGAACTGGATCTGTTGTTGATAATATTTATGTGCCCTCATTAGCATGGTACTGTTACACAGAAATTTGAAAGGCTCTTTTTAAAAAAAGATATGAATATATTTGAAGGACGTTTATTAGTTTAGAAGGACTCGAAAAAAGGGCAAGTGTCACGCGCGGATGATGGAATCGAACTGACTTGAGTTTACTGTCTAATTATTATGAATTAACAGAGGTGCTGACTAAGGGATAGGAATAGGGCCGTTAGGCACTATTATATACATTACATATATATAACAGCCCCCAGGGTTTTGACTAAACTTACCCCGAAAGGGTTAAGTTTATGTAAAGGTTGTACGGATTTTGGGTGCTGGAATGTCTGAGGAAGTAGCAGCAACTTCTGTTAGCTCTTCGGCTTTTTCAATTTCAAATTTAGAATGTTGTTTGTTTAAAAGGCGGTGACATGAACCCGATTTTATAAATTTACAAAAAAGAACAAACAATATAATTACAATAATAATAGATATAACAATAGTTGTATATGAATAGTATTTGCCATACAGGACAATATGAAGTTTAATATACCTGTGTCTGATATTACAGTTTCGGTGCTAGTAGAACCTTGACAATCTATGGATAATTTCGACGGGTTTGAAATAACATAAACCCATTTATTATTAGACAATGTCTGCCAAATATCTAATTGGCCTTGAAGGAATTGAGTTTTACAATTACTAGGCACTTGTTTTAATGCTTTTGAGATTATATCCGATTCGCAGATCGCAGTCCTAGAACTCGAATAGGTGTCTAGGTTATTGCATATATATTACATACTACAATACATACTATGTATAGTCTTACAGTTACTTAAATTATCTAACTTAGTATAATAGGATCTATCTCTAGTGATAGCTAAGTATTTAGCAGATGGAATTATGGTAGTGTAAGTATCATTAGCTACAGGGACTGGATATGGTATACTATGATACAATTCATAGTTCTTTGAGCTATCTAGAGGAACCTTTAAAAGAAATACAATTTTATTACAATTATAATAAGTAGCAATTTTTTGAAATATTCATTAATGTATATATACTTAATATCTAAATCTAGGATTATCGGAAAGCGATGATAATCAGCTAAAAGCCTATAATTATCAGCAAGCTCAGTAAAAAGCTGCTTCGGACTAATAATAGAAGGATACAAAACATTAGATTTACTAAACATAATAGCATTTATAATATCTTATAGCTTAAAAGATAATGTTATTATACTACTTCCTAACAAGTTTACAATCTATTAAAATTTGTTCTTAATACTAATTTATCAGGTAACAAGGTCAGATTTTGTTTCAGTTAAATGAGAGATAGATAATCAAAATTTCAGACTATGTCATTATATCTTATTGGTAAAGGCTGGTGTAAGTTAAGACATTCGATATCAGTGTACAGAGTAGTTTGTTTGCATAGGAACTTAGAGGTGCCTATCACACCGTTCAGATTTTTAATGTGCGGTTGTACATAGGAAATATCTAAAGGAATTAAGACGCTAAGAAAACCATCTATTATTCTTATTGATAATAGTTAAAATAGTAACTTAAGGAATGAATCATATTAAGAGTAACTAAACTTAAATTATTACTTATATCTATGTCGGGAGTTTTATTTAATTATTGTCATGAGCGAGTTTCACCTCGTCAAAATGATGTTTTACGTGTCGTCTATTAATTAATAGAGATAAAGTGTTATTTCCATGGATTTTTACAACCTTGTATGGCCCTTTCCATAAAGGTGAGAGAGCCTTACGTAATCGTAGGTGATTTTTTAAGTATACGTAGTCTCCTACTTTATACTGTACAGGACGGCTATGTCTGTCGTAGTAGGTCTTTGACCTTTCTTTGGAAATACGAATGTTTTCTTGTGCTTTTTCACGTGAGACTTTTAGACGATGTTGTAACATTTTAATGTATTCTGGATATGTTATATTAGGGGAAGAGTCAAAGATAGAGTCGGGAATATATGGTTTATGACCGAAAACGAGTTCGTATGGAGTAAATCTGGTCGTGGTATGGACACTACTATTGTAACTTAACATAGCGGTATAAATAAACTTGTGCCAGTTTGTATGACTTTCATTTACAAATGATTTTAGATATTCTTTTAACGTAGAGTGGCTTCTTTCGAGAGCTCCTTGTGTTTGTGGATGGTAGGGTGACGACCAGATTTGTTTGATTTTTAATAATTCGCAGGTGCGTTTAAATAGATCGGCAGTAAAGTTTGTTCCTTGGTCGGTAAGGATCATTTTTGGTATACCAAATAACGTTATAAAATGTACAAGGCATTCGCAGGATTCTTCTGCTGTGGCGTTCGAGATGGGATAAGCTATAGAGAATTTGGTCAAGTCGTCCTGAAGGGTAAGTATAAATTTCAGTTTTGTTAGTCCAGCTTCAGGTAGAGGTCCGACAATGTCGAGGCTAATTCTTTCGAATGGGCGTGTAGAAGTAGTTGTAATCTGCATGGGAGATCTATTGATTTTGCGTAAGGCTTTATTAGATTGGCACAACTTGCAATTTTTAACATAATTTTCTATGTCGGAGCGCATATTTTTCCAATAATAACGCTCTCTTATCCTATCATACATTCTATTAGACCCTAGATGGCCCGCGATAGGGATATCGTGATTTTCTTTAAGTAGTTTATTTATTTCAGTAGGTACTGGGTAAATTATTGTATTATGGTGTATGTGGACTTTGATGTTTGTATTGTTGAATAGATATATAAGCATGCCATAAATTTTAATAAAAGAGTTTTGTTCGAATGGGTTTTTGAAATCTGATATAGCAAATTCATTAATATTGCCGGATAGGATAATTTCATCTCTAGCCGCTTTTAATGTTTTGAAGATGTCAAGGTAAGTACAATTATCAAAATAGTAGACCTTCGTAAATAATAGATAATAAGTTTTTTCTTTAATGATTATTTTCATAAAGCCGTGGAGTTCTCTTTCTCCATTTATTATGGTATTTGGATCATCAGCGTTACCTATAATTTCTTGAATATACGGATTTGATTCATCGAGATCAATAGATACAGGGACGAGTATGGTTTTACTATTACTTTTTAAAAGATTTTCGTTATGTTCTTGTACTTGGGTATTATAGGTTTCATTTTTGTTATTAAAAGATTTTAGAAAGTCTGAGTATTCATTGTTGGAAATGGTATTATCTTCTGCAGTAGCAGGGGAGGTTGTTGGAGTAGGATGACTTAAAAGATCAAAATCTATGTTCGGTGGTGGATTTGATGGGCTCATATCTAGAGCACCTAAATCAATAAGGTCTTCAAGAATTTCATGAGGAATTTCTGACTCTGGGCTAGTGGTGGTATTATCATTTACCCCAGAAGTGGGTGGCTCTTCGTCAGTAATTGCGTTAACAGGATAACGAGAGAGGGCGTCAGCTGCTGAATTGAGCTTACCTTTTCGGTAGACGATTTCGTACTCGAATTCTTGAAGTTGAAGACGCCAACGTTGCAGTTTACTACTCGGATCGGTATGATTAAAAAGCCATTTTAAAGGACGATGGTCGGTTATGATAATAAATTTACGACCAAACAAATATGGTCTGAAAGTTTTACAACCCCATACAATAGCCAACAGTTCTTTTTCTGTTGTGCTGTAATTAATTTCGCACTTATTTAGTGTTCTGGATGCGTAGGCCACAGGATGATCTTTTCCCACTGGGCCTTGAGATAAGATAGCAGAGATTGCGTAGTTACTTGCGTCACAAGTAAGGTTAAAGGATTTTGTGAAATCTGGATAGATGAGAACTGGAGCGGTAATCAATTTATCTTTGAGCATTTCAAAAGCTAACTGTTGTTCATTAGTCCATACAAATGGAACATTTTTCTTTAGTAGATTCGAAAGTGGTTTTGATAATTTTGAAAATTCAGGAATAAAACGTCTATAGTAAGATATAAGACCGAGAAATGATTTGATGTCCTTTGGACACTTTGGTATTGGGAAATTTTCAACGGATTTGACTTTGTTTGGATCAGGCTTTAAACCATTTTCTGTTATAATATGCCCTAAGTAGCCGACTTCCTTTCTTAAAAATTCGCATTTATCGGGCTGCAATTTTAAGTTAAAACTACGAAGCTGTTGAAAGACAGCTGTTAGATTCTGAATGTGACTATTTAAATCATGTGAATAAACAACAATATCATCAAGATATACAAAGCATCTTTCGCCTTGAAGGCCTGTAAGGACATTATTCATAAGACGTTGGAATGTTGCTGGCGCATTTTTTAGGCCAAAGGGCATTCGAGTGAATTCGAAATGTCCTTGGGGAACACTGAAGGCAGTTTTACAGGCGTCTTGTGGAGCCATTTTGATTTGATGGAAGCCGGAAGCAAGATCAAGAGTTGAGAAGTATTTTGAGTTACCTAATTGGTCTAGAATTTCGACAATGTTAGGGATAGGATAGATTTCACCAATTGTAATGTCATTCAATTTTCTATAGTCGATGACTATGCGCCATTTCTTTTGGCCTGAAGCATCGATCTTTTTCGGAACAATCCATATTGGAGAAGACCAGGGAGATAGGGAAGGCTTGATAATATTCTGATCTAACATTTTATTTATTTGAGAATTAACTTCTTGCTTATGTATTTCCGGAAAACGATAAGATTTGACATTGATAGGCTGATCAGAAGATGTGCGGATTTCATGTTGAATAGCATCGGTTGAGGTAAGTTGATCATTAGGTAAATGGAATATGTCAGAATATTTTGAGCAAACATCATAAAGAGCTTCATTTTCTTCAGAGTTTAAATGTGAAACTCGAAGAAGGTTAAGGACTTCATTAGTTCTACTAATACATGATTTATTATTATAATATACTTGACAGGTTTCATAGTCGATTGGATGTAAGGTGAGTCGAAGATTTGAATTTAGAGAAATAGGACTTTCAGAGGTATTTAAGACTGTAAGATTTATTCGATTATTCTTTTTAACTTTAGTCAAACAGTTCGCTATAAGTAGAGTATTACTTATGTGTTGGTCAAGAATAAGTCCTTCTTTTAGTTCAGGGTTAGTTACTGAACATTCTATAATGATTTCAGAACGGGGTGGTATTTGATAGATTGGATGAGTTAAATTTAATTTTATTCTGTTTACTCCTAGGTTAAGAATTTGGCGATTATAATCAACAGAGCATTGGTAATGGGTAAGTAGATCATTTCCTATGATACCGTCATAAGGAAAGTCCATTGATTCTACTACGTGAAACTGATAGGATATTGATTCCTTGTTGAATATTAGGTTCATATTGAAACTGCCAAGGGTAGGAACAGCTTCTTCGCGACTATCTATGCCTTTTAGTTTTATTATGTTGTTGTCAAGTTTCAGATCTGAGTATGTTTGAATGGAAGTCTTCTGAAGTAGGCATACTGAAGATCCCGTGTCTACAAGTAAGGTAAGTGGTTTATTGGAAACGGATGTTTGAATAGAGACATGAGGTAATGATATGTTATCTTTAAAGGATATTTCATACACCTTATTTGATTTACAGGAATTATCTTGAATTTTATTAGTAGTTGAATGATTCTGGGCTCTTGCTTGGGGCTGGCTACCCGTGTGACCCTCGGATTTGGAAGAATGGGCACTTGTTTGGGGCTGGTTACCCGTGTGGTCCCTGGATTTAGAAAGATGGACACTTGCTTGGGGCTGGTTACCCGTGTGGTCCTTGGAACTGGGAGTATGGACACTTGCTTGGGGCTGGTTACCCGTGTGGTCCTTGGATTTAGAAGGATTGGTGCCGTTGACATGGTAGGATTTAGTTATGGGTTGTGATTTGGGTCTCACGAGACACCTCCGTGAGCCCATTATTCGTTTAAATTATGCTCTTCGTGGTTTTGAGTCTCGTTTGAACTCATGGATGGTTGCAGTTCTGGATTATAATAATCATCTTCGTTGACTGTACAATTAACGCGAGCGGGCTTAGGTTTAAATTTCTCCTGATAAGGTTGCCTTTGGAATTGGGATGATGGGCCAGTTTTAAATCGATTATTATTATATTCACGTTTTAGGCATGTTTCAATAGTGTGACCTTGACTTTTACAGTAGCGACAGAACAGATTTTGATTATTTAGGGCATAATGTCTAGGCATTTGCGGCTTGAAATTTGTGTTTTGATTAGACGGACGAGAAGGATTCTGAGGTTTAGGATTAGTGCGATAAGGTGTATAGTTTTGGGAATTACGTTTAATATAGGAGTTAAGAATTTTCTCTTCTGACACTGCGAAGTTAATAGCTTCGTTAAGGGTGGATGGATTTCTACAACGGACTAGATTAGAAATTTCGGGCTTAAGGCCAACCAAAAAGGTGTGGAGTGCTAGGTCTTCCATGGCCGCTATACGACCAACTAATTCGGTTTTCTTTTTATTAGATAAAGTAACTTCTGTTAGAAGCTTTGATAGACAAGTTTCTAGACGCAATGCAAATTGACTAACTGGTTCATTTAGTTGCTGGCAATCCCTTAACTCGGTCATGAGATGAGCGTAATGTTTCCTTTCGCCAAACTGTATTTTAAGGAAGCTACTCAACTGATCCCAGGAATCAAATTCTTTAATGGAGCAAGCTACCTCAGCCTTGCTTTCAAGTTGGGATAAAATAAATTTAAATAAAATTGGTTTTTGGGCGTCAGAAGCTAAATTAATGGCATTATCACAATTATTTAAAAACGAATTTAGTTTTTCTCGTGTCCCGTCGAATGGTTTAATGAATTTAAATAATGTTGAAATTTGAACGATTTCATTTCCTTCTAGTTTGGGAGTCATTTTGTTAAATTAAAGTAATTATAGTTCACAAAAGGCAGAGATTGAATACGATTCGGTGTAATAGACGGCCACTGAGTTCGTTACAACTTACAGTGAGGTCTAGATAAGAGTGAGCGTCTGGATATCGAATGTCTTGTTGATAAATTCTAAGAACTAGCTTACAATAACAATATCTGTGAGAAAGTTACAATAGGAAAGTTTTGTAAAAAGAATAGTTATAATAGGTATTGATTAATTACACGAAATAGAACACTTTTTCGAATTTTCAC
The DNA here is from genome assembly GCA_932526445.1 of Phragmatobia fuliginosa. Classification (NCBI taxonomy): domain Eukaryota; kingdom Metazoa; phylum Arthropoda; class Insecta; order Lepidoptera; family Erebidae; genus Phragmatobia; species Phragmatobia fuliginosa. The sequence continues at coordinate 26,454,562 of OW052057.1, read as the reverse complement.
TCACTGAATTCACACACTCGTTTCGAGGAAATTATCAGGAATGGGCCGCACTTTTGTAATAAAATAAAATGTTGTGGAGACTTACAGGAACACGTAGAAAATATACTGGAACATGACCACCTCTCTTTATTTCGAATTAGAGATTTTTCTTTCAGGAGCAAAGCAGGAACAATATCACTGTCACAACACCCACGGTATAGATTTTAAATCAGGTTTTAGGATACACTTGTAATATTATGGATTTTGAATATATTTATGGGTTTTGAATATATTTATGGATTTTGAATATATTTATGGATTTTGAATATATTTATAGATTTTAATATATTTATGGATTTTGAATATATTTATAGATATTGAATATTATGAGTTCGTTTTAGCACTGACACTTGTTGAATAAACTGAGTCTTGAAGGAGACGTCCCAAGGATACCTTCACCTTCGGTATCCCACCGCTGCCACCAATGTTACACAGAAATTTGAAAGGCTCTTTTTAAAAAAAGATATGAATATATTTGAAGGACGTTTATTAGTTTAGAAGGACTCGAAAAAAGGGCAAGTGTCACGCGCGGATGATGGAATCGAACTGACTTGAGTTTACTGTCTAATTATTATGAATTAACAGAGGTGCTGACTAAGGGATAGGAATAGGGCCGTTAGGCACTATTATATACATTACATATATATAACAGTACGAAATTGTAGACCGATTTTTATCTGATAAAATCGCTATTGGCATATTTGCTACAACATCTAAACCTCGCTGCAGCAGATCAGTCGACGACATCTTGATTGTGCATTGTGCAAGACAAATAATCACAATACGAGTGCACTGCTATCGTGTGTAAACCACTATCCGAGTACAGTCGTATGAAGCCGACTCGTACGAGTGTACTCGGTCCGAGTAAACTCGTATTGTGAAAACGCTTAAGGCGTAATTTGAAACTACTGTTCTTCTTGTACCTTCTCAGGATCGGCGCCGCGCCTATCCACTCTCTATCCCTATCCTAGAGGAAGCCACAGATGCTTCCTCCTGCCTATTGGCCAATCATTATATATTTTTGGGGCCTGATCACATTTTATGACCAGACCACCACTCTACCTCCCGCCGCAGCAACTTAGTTTGCCGCCGGCGTTCCCTACGCTCGGGATCAGCCCTCTCCCGATCCCGTTCAGCGGTCTCTTTCTGGAGCATTACAGTTTCACAGAAAGAGACGATTGCGTCCTAGCCCTCACCCGTCAGCATAGCAGCAATGATTGGTGGCGGGGCCAGGTCTCGTCCGATTTGGCCGACTAGGACTCCACGTTAAGATGCCCACGCGGGGCAGTCTTCCAGCGTATCCGTCTCCTCTCATCGGATCCTATTCAGAAATTCAGATACTCAACGAAGCAAGATACCTAGTATAAGAAATAATAATTATGAACACATTTCAGAACCAACAACGTCCTCTTCATTTCAAATGACTATTTATAATGTTGGCGCAAAAAAGACAGGTCCGCCATCTCTTGTAATTGAAAGATAACTTATACGGTGAGTGTAGCTTCTGCTTAATATTTCAACGATTTATTCAATGGCTTTGAGAAACATTTTGCTAATATTGCTTTTATTATTAATGGTTTATAAACCCCAAAAAAAAATTATAATGGTACTTAGACAATAGAAATAACAGAATATATTTTGTAATGGCAATAATTTGGTTATAGTGTCGCCCAGTGTCGCCTTCCATTTCCGTATGAAGCCGATTTATGTTTTGTTATTAGCATAAAAAGTATTTGGTAATTTATGGTTTTATTTAATTAATTTAGTGTTTATTTTGTTGGAAACTACTTTATTTTGAGTCTACAGACATGACTTGGGGTTTTGTAACGTGCGGGCCTAACGAAGCTCTTGTTGTTTCGGGTAAGTGCTCATTTACAGTATCATTACGCACTGCTTGTTTTCAGTGATGTTAGTTATTATGTGCGGTTTACATGTCTTTAACCACTGATAATAATGTTCATCTATATTGCACTTACTTAATTATGAAGAAATGGTCATATGATAGCACATTGCGAATTCTGATGATAAATTATGCAGGCGCCTTCTCTGACTAGGTAGGGTTTTACTGAGTTTACGCGATGTAAATGTATTTAGTGTACTGGCGGTTTTAACCCATTTAATAATACAGATGAATTTAACACCGTTATATGTTTTTTTTTCGAACCAGCCATATCTCGTAGTTACTAGCAAATTCAAGAAGATAAATAGGGCGGCAACAATGTATTATCAATATTAAAGTTAGATAGAAATAAGTCATATTCACAGTACAGTTTTTTGTGTAATTTTACTGAAGAGTTTCAAATTGTTTAATGCTATGCCAGTAATTGACCTAATTAACTACAACCATTTGGCATGTACATAACAAGTGCATGATGAGTCATATGAACTATGACCTATTTCTAACTAGATATAGTAGATGAGTTTTTGAGTGTATTAAAACAACTCAATTCCATTTGTCTTATTGCTATCAATTTGAATAGTAGATATGTGATCACAGGATTTAAACATCTTATTCTATGATCTGATTTCACCAACTTTGCTTAATCATCATAATCATCATCAAAATCCCATAATTTCACAATGCTGCGCTCGAGTCTCCTCTCAGGAGAGGTTTAAGACCATACATCTCCACACTGGCCGAGTACAGGTCGAGAGTTGGTAAGACACATTGTGGCTATGTAATTTTGTCAATGAAAGTTTTGAAGCCACCCAAAAGCCTCCAACTAAACTACACAACTGTTATCTTATGATAAAAACTGAGACCATTGCTTAATGTGACCTTGGAATCACTACAAATGCTAACCTATGACTGCGCTGTCGTTCCATATACTTGGCGATTGCTTCATATCAACTAAAGACTACTTACCTATGAGCACTTGAACTATGCTTAAGCCGTGTCCTTAATAAGAGCTCCCTAACATAGGTAGCCCATAAGAATATTTTAATATCCTGTTGTTACGAGAAATGTGCTTTAAAGTTAAATAACTCGCAAACGGATACCTAAATAGAAAAATGATTGTAGCAACCTCGCAATGTTTTTAAAAGGCGTTCCTAATGATACCCCACACACTGGGTTAGAAGTGAGAAAAAAAACATCTTCACTTTACATGTAGGAGAGGTGAGGTACCCCAAATGAAAATATGTATTGTAGCTCTTTGTCGACATAATTACAACAAATTTTTCCAAAGTTTCATGTTACTAGCACTAACCGTTTACGCGTTAAGGTAGGGACGGATGGTTGGACATGACGAATCTATAAGGGTTTCAAGTCATGAATTACGGAACCCTAAAAATTATATGTTTAAATACATTGTGAAGTTCAAAATGTGTGTGAATAATTGCATTTAATTTAATACATAACTCATTTGAATTCTAGTTGGAAGTTATGTATATATTCACAATCTTTTAGCTCTATGTGCTCCTATTAAGTGCCTTTATCACTAAATAGATAAAACTTGTTTATTCTGTTTTGATGATTGTACATTCTGATGCCTTGACACTATCTCAATATCTTGAGTATCTATTTAAAATGGATTAGTCATTTTTAACAAGTATGAACAGTTGTCATTGAAAGTTTTGAAATAGGAAATTAGAAATTACAGATTAATATAGTATGTATAGGTATGTATATTTGGTATATTATTGACTGCCTAATTGACCAATAATCAAATAATGTTCAGGTGCGTATGCTAACCACTAGTTAGCATATGCAACTGAATATTTTTTCTTCAAAACTACAACTCTTATTGAAGTCGGGTTTGGAATGCAGTGCTTAGAATGATGTCAAACTAACAGTTTGACGAAAAAGCGGCCAAGTGCGAGTCGGACTCGCCCATGAAGTTGAATGAAAGTTAATTAGGTAATTAGTACATCATATTTTTTTTATGGTTTTATAGGGGTTATATTGGTTTTTATAGTTTTATAAGCTACAGGAGGGAGGCTGGGGGGAGAAAACATTTTACCACTTTGCGCCTAGTGCTTCTCGCGCAAACTATTCAGCTTAGAAAAAAAAAATTAGAAACCTCAAACCCCCCCCCCCCGCACTGAATTAAAACAATTTTTGAGTTTCGAAATTTGTTGTTTTTTTCTATTTTTATGTGAAAATATTAATACCATTCACAGAATACATCTATGTATTCATTGTCGGGTCGGACCAAATATTATTTGTGTGATTCACAAATATTTGTTTCGGAGTCTGGGTGTTTTCTATGTATAATATGTATGTATTTACAAAAAAAAAGTATGTTTATGTATTTATATCAGTTGTCTAGTACCCATAACACAAGCTCTGCTTAGCTTGGGACTAGATGATGTTGTGTGTCAGATGTCCAAAAATATTTATTATTATTTATTTATTATGTACTTAGCAAGTTTCAACAGTATAGTTCTTATAGTTTAGCAAAATAGTGGCTGTGACATACAGGCCCGACAGACAGACAGACAGTCATGGCGAATCTATAAAGGTTCTGTTTTTTGCAATTTGGCTACAGAACCCTTATAAAAAGTACATACCTCAAAAAAGGGATTCTTACTGCTCTGTGTGATGTTCAAGTGGTCTAAGGTTCAAATCCTGGTTTGGGCCAAATGTATTGTTGGGTTATTTTAACAGAAAATTCTTCAAAGCCTAGGGTGTAAATGTTTGGTGGTCATCCACACCCTTGCCTTGGAGAACACGTTAGCTGTCGGTCCTGAGTGTGGTGAATATCTATTGTAATCGTCATTGGAAAGTCAGTGAATGCCCTCAAATAAACTGACAACTAGTTCAACCCTGGAATTTCAGTTCTCCCTCAAGGTTACAGAGGTCCTAAGTAAGTTACTCCATGGAAAAACTGATATTGAGATAAAACTGATAGGAAGAAGATATATAATTTATTATTTATATTATTATTAATATACCACGCTGACTACAACAGTTTGCTATATTGTCGTATCAAGTTTTGTCTCTGTTTGCTGAGATTCCTTATTTGGCTCATACAACACTATGTATAGAATTATGTATCATTGATTATTCATTTTATTGGGACTATACATATTGCATTAATTTAAGTGGCAGCTTGCAAACAGACATCAAATTGAGAGTTGTAAGGTTAAGTACCAATATAACAAATTGTTTAAAATTCAAAGCAACACTTGTGTATATTGTCTGGTTGGCACGAGTTACAGACAGATTTAATTGCTAACAACTGGTTTTCAATATGAGGAAAACAATGTATAATAATGTGCAATATTGTTTACAAACTGGCATTTTTATTACACCTATTCCTATTTATAATGCGAATGTTCTAAATCTGGTTACTATATACCTAAATATTTTAGATGTATTGATTCCATAAATCTGTACATTGATATCTGTACATTCTTGCACATGTTGCCAACAAAAGTAGTGAGTAGTAGTAGAAGTAGTTGAACATTATTGTTAAACAAAAAAAGATCATAAAATGATTACCTCATGACATTACTTAAAGCTTTTGGTCTATTGTTATGAATTTATTGACTGATCATTCAATAAAATCAATTCATTAATAAAAACCTAAATATGGTGTTTATAATTTTCCAGAATATGGTTGGTGGTTCTCAAATGTTAATATAACACCTATTCTATTCTGTGTTTCTAAATAGTTTAGAAATCCCAGTTGGATGATGAAGTGGAGGATATGTTCGATGACATATCGAGGGCCCTCCACTTCACTACTAAAACCCACTAGAAAGTTATAATGACGAACAAAATTGTAGCAAATCGGTTCTACGATGAAATTCTCTTCAACTTTCTTGAACGGGAGGGGCTGTTCTTGATGAACACTTTTTTTCAAAAAACATCCCCAAAAAAATGGACGTGGCAAAGCCTCGACGCTATAACCAAAAATTAGATCGATTTCATCATTCACATATTTAGAGACGATTCAGTGATCAAAAAGTTATCACCGTTTTGTTCGAGGCACTCTGAACATTAATTTTGAATGCTGAACTTGCCCGTTTGATGAAATCTACGCTTCGACCAACCTTACTTCAAGTCACGCTGGGATCTGGGAAACCGATGTGCAGCCATGGAAACAACAAGAGACGTCAAAATGTTGTTCGGATCCTCAGGTAAGAAGGGATGAGAAATTGTAGAATTCAGCGCTAAGGAATGAAGTCGAAGCTTTCTGAGAAGACCCTAGGGTTAATGAAGGAATGACGTAATAACCCATCTGTAAGTATTCGAACTTACAGGTGGGTTCTCACGTCATTCTGTATCTGTATCATCATTAAGAACCGCTTTGCCTTCGGGCAAAGTGTTCGTACAATCTCTTGGTAGTAGTCACCTGACGAAGATGACCACGGCCAATGGAGTAGTCGTTACTTCCAAGTTGTCTGCCCTTTCGGAAGTGAAAACCTTCTATGGCGGTATGTATGCTTAGCATGCATCTCGACCTGATCCTGAAAATGAGAACCTTAGAGCCACATTAACACGACCCTACATTCAAGAGTTGCTAGAAATTAGCACTGACGAAATCGAGATGGCTCTTTGACAGCGGAAAAATGGAAAGGTGACAAGACCATGTTGAAGAAGCACTGACGAAATCGAAATGGCTCTTTGACAGCTGAAAAATGGAAAGGTGACAAGACCATGTTGAAAAACTATCGGCCCATTTCCATTTTAGTCACGTCTCCAAGCTGTTCTCAAAAGTCATTACGAACGTCTTGAGGAAAGATTCGACGAATTCCAACCACCGGAGCATGAGTTTTGAAGTAGATATTGCATCATAGACCACATCCACACATTGCGGCAGTTTATAAAGAAGACCGAAGAATATAATCAGCTCCTGTGTCTAGAATTCATAGACTATAAACCAAGAGGTCGTAGACTAAAACGTCTTTGACTCCATCGAGATTTGGTCTGTTCTGGAGTCCCGGCAACATTGAAAAGTGGACTGGCGATACATCCAAGTGTTGAGATGTCTCTACGAAGGCGTCCAAATACAGAATCAGCAAACAAGAACCATACCATATTTATTATCGAGCACCAGCATCGAACCAAGTGGCATGCAATTGGAGAGGCCTATGTCCAGCAGTGGACTGCTATAGGTTGATGATGATGATTTTTAAAACAATCCATGAAATTCAAGAGTTAAACCTTGAGACTAGAGAGAGCAACCAACATGGCTGTTCATTTATTTCTTCCTGAGAATCAAGTATATCGTAAACAGATGTGTATTTAATTTTAAAACTTAGCATGTTAACATTTTATACACAGTCGCGTCGCGGTTTAAGAAAAGCGGGGACGTATGGCCTTAACCCTCTCTTGAGAGGAGATCCGATCCCAGCAGTGAGATATTATAGGTTGTTGATTTAACCTAGTATAAACTAAGTAGGAACTTAACATTCCCAGCTTGCGTAGAACTGTAATATGGCCATAAAATTTAATCCTCCCAACTGTTGCGAGCTCACACCCTACATGAGAAAATACATTGTGAAGTTCACAAATTGTTGTTCAGAGTGTGACTGTTCTTGTATGTTGCTTGTCAAATCCCCTAAGACTCAGAAATATTTTTATTGTGGATGTTGTCTTTAAATAACGGTTAATAATTTTTATTTAAATATGTGTAATTTTTTTTGACAGGATGCTGTTATTCGAAGCCGTTGCTAGTACCAGGCGGTCGGGCGTTCGTCTGGCCTGCCATACAAACTGTCCAGCGTATTTCACTGAACACCATGACGCTCCAAGTGGAATCTCCTACTGTCTATACAAGCCAGGGTGTACCTATATCAGTGACTGGGATTGCACAGGTATTGTTCTCGATCTTTTTTGTTTGTGAACTATACATAATGATAGGATATATAGATATTACAATTAGATATATTCATTTAACTGACAAAATTAAGTTTCCAGTATGGGTAATGACATATGTGTTACATCATCCGGTAATTGTTGATCACTGGAGATTTAAAGTTATCAAACAAAAATAATTTCTGTTTATTAACATGAATTATCCCTTGTAGTTTAGACTATGAACATCTATGGCAATCGTTATTGGGAAGTCAGTGCCCTCAAATATACTGACAACTAGTTCAATCTTCGAATTTCAGTTCTCCCTTAGGGTTGCGGAGGTCCGATACCAGTCGCTCCGTGGAAAAACTGAAATTCAGATAAAACCGGTTGAACTAGTAGCCGACCCCAAATAAACTTGGGAATAAGGCTAGGAAGATGATGAGTTTAGACTACTAACAACAACTTCCTGAAAAAAGTTTTGTTTTGTTATTGATAGTAAATGTGACACTGATAAGAGTTCGATTCATGATGCGTTTCTCTTATCCCAAAATAGATGATAATATACATCTCTTTCCCAGAGGACAGTAGTTAATTGTGATCTATTATTCATTTCTTATAAGAAATTAACTAAGCTTGTAATCACTTACTATCAATCATTAAAGCTGCTGATAACATGAAAGTATTCCATAAAGATCACAAATTATAGCAGCTGACAACAGCAAAAGATAGAATTGGTCAGAAATTTCACGAATCAGACAAGTAATAAAGTCAACTATTTTTTTTATAATTTCAGGTCAAAATACAAGGTCAAAATGCGGAAATGCTGTTATCTGCTTGTGAACAGTTTTTGGGCAAGAATGAGCAGGAGATACAACATATAGCCCTTGTGACCCTTGAAGGCCACCAGCGTGCTATAATGGGCTCCATGACCGTCGAAGAGATATATAAAGATCGAAAAATGTTTTCTAAAAAGGTTAGATATCATTATGGTAATCGGCTTCGTTTGCCTTCGATGTGACTTGACTAAGTAACTACATATATTCATAACATTAGAACAGATATTCAGAAAATTCTAGACATCGTAACGCCTTATAATATCCTACTAATATTATAAACGTGAAAGTTTGTGAGTATGTATGTGTGTATGTTTGTTTGTTCCTCTTTCACGCAAAAACTACCGAACGGATTTGGATGAAACTTTACAATAATATAGCTTATATATCAGAATAACACATAGGCTACTTTTTACGTCAATAATCGAGATACAAGGGCGAAATCTAAGTGATTATAAAAATACATAAATCGTAGATGTCAAAATGTATCACTGTATTACTCCTGTCAAAACTTCACAGGTTGCCATGCATAACACACTTGCATAGCAACCATAATGATATACGCGGGTAACACCGCGGGGCGCAGCTAGTATGATCATAATGATATCAATGTTACCAAAGCATTAAGTATAATGAATATTAATATTCTATTTTACACATTTTAGGTGTTCGAGGTCGCTTCGAGTGATCTTATCAATATGGGGATCACCGTCGTATCATACACGCTAAAAGACATAAGAGACGAAGAGGTATACCTTTTATATTTATTTTTAATAAAACCACAAAACAAAAGTGTAAATTATGCCTTTGTAAATTATTTCATCTCTTCTTGTATTACTAAGCGTTGTTGATAATGTAAAATGTCCATTAAAAAGCCAGTCTACTTTTGATTTACACTTTCAAACTTTCTATTCCACTGTACACTTGATCAAACATACAAAATTTTATACACATAATAATATAATCTACTTGTTACGTCTTCTGTGTCACCACATTTAGTCTAGAATATTTTTTTTCTTTCGACACGGCATCAGGGAGCTAAGGTATGTCGAATTAACGTTGTGTGTATCTATGTTTACATCCAAAGCAAAATATAAATCACCGTATCTTTCTATCAAAGAACCATTTTATTTTATTCACTTGTTTTGAGTATTGCCAACACAAAATATGTATTGCTTATGTTTTTTACTGCTACGGTGTGCATTAAAGATCACTAATTAATAAAAACAGATGTCTCAAATAATTTATTTACATGTGGTTTAAGTTATTTACATAATGTTGTTTTACAGAAGACAAAACTATATTTTAAAGATTGATTAGACCTTATTTTGAAAGGATGCGATAATTACTAAACCTACATGCGATATTTATGTAAATTCACACTTCTTTTATATACAATACTAGCTGATGACCGCGGCTCCGCTCGCGTCTTAGCGGTATGAAAATAGATGGTGGCCGATTCTCAGACCTACTGAATATGCATAAAAAATTTCATAAGAATTGGTCAAGCCGTTGCGGAGGAGTATGGGAACGAACATTGTGACACGAGAATTTTATATAAAAAATGTAGCTATAATACAGAACTTACATTGAAAAAAATACTACCAAGGAATCAATATTATTTATAACTAAAAACAAAGCAATAGTTATAGTACATCTATGACTATTGCTCTGTTTTTAGTTTTAATTGACACACAACAAATTATATATTTATAATAAAAAATAATAGAATTTTAAAATAATATAACTTCATAAATAAAACTGTAACCTTTTATCTCTTATCATGAGTATTTGTTCACCAAATTCGAGTATGTCTGTAAACATCTCGAAAACATCATATAGTTTTCTATATTAGTTACAGAAGTGGACCATTTTTCATGCAACAAACACATATTAACAGAATTTCAAAGTCATAACTCTTCGAACTAGGAATCAATATATCAATCATTTTGAGAGAAAAAAAAAACGATATCATCATCAACAGCCTTTAACAGTCCACTGCTGGACATATGCCTCTCCTTTGAAAGGAGGTTTTGGCCCACTATACACGCTATATACGCTGGCCAGACGGGTTGGTAAATGGTTTGTTTCAAGTTTTCCTTCTCTTAAAAACGATAAATTAACAGTTACTAAGCATCAAACAAGGTGTAGTCCTTCATAGGTTCTTGACGCATCTTCCTAAGGCGAAAATAGTCATCTTACCTTGCATATTTGCATGTTTATTAACCCTTTTAAACTTTGTATTTTTTTACCTACTCTTATAAATGATTTGATTTCCAACATTAAATGTATTGTGTTTTGTTGGTGGAGAGACGTCATACATTTGTTCTCCAGTCAATTATAGCCATAAATAAATTCTGTATTTAAAATATTTGCGAAAGATGTGTTGCGAATCGTTTACAATCACCTAAGACCAGTGGTCTTAGGTGGTTGTAAACGATTCGCTATTCCCTATGAGCGCTTTGAGTTTTGATTTAATGTTTTAATTTACTGTACCGTTTCATCGTATAAAAATAATAGTTTACTTATTTCCGGGGACATATTTTTTAATCAATAGATAGTATCTGTGCTTTGTAATATCTTTCAAAAACGGTATGCATTTTTTTTGGTGATCAGATAATCGGTATGACACCGCATAAAGTACAAGTACATAATATCGTACCAAATAGTTATTTTGTAACACACCACAAATAAGTAAACACAAAGGATACATTTACTATTTGAAATATTACACTAATGTTAAATGTGCGTAGTTTGTAACTCATCAATTGTCATTAACAACCTTAGCGACTTTGTTTTTTTTTACTATCCAGGAATACCTATTCCGTCTTGTTGTATATGAGGAGTTAGATGACAAACACAACACAGAACAACTATATAAACATTCTGTCTGAGGCCCGCAGCTCCGTACGCGTCCTGGGGATTTAAAAAAATAAGTCGTTCTATTCTCAGACCTACTTAATACAGACACAAAATTTCATAAGAATCGTTCAAGCCATTTCATTAGAATAGAATAGAAACTCTTTATTTGCACACTTTGTTACAGAGTTACAATACATTAAATGACATATATATGTAGTGTACAAAGGGCAGCCTTATTGCCTTAGGCAATTTCTTCCAGGCAACCAGGAATTAGCATTGTGACACGAGAATTTAATATATATAACATTAAGACAAAGTAATGTGAGCTTCAAGACAGTCAGTAGTATACTGTCTAAATGAGTTTAATTCTGTTTAAGTAGCCATGTGATAGCCAATAACAGTTTTATCATTCACTGGCTTTCATTCGTTGCTTAGCCGCGTGTGTTATTTATTACTCGTGTTCTTTGTGTTCTTGCTTCAGTGATTTGTATGCTTTATTTGACGATGTTCAACCACAATGCCTCCTGCAGACACGAGAGATAGACTGTTTGAAATCTATGTTTGTGTGTTTTTGCACTTTCTTTAACAAGAAAATAATTAAAATATTGTTATTCGTATGTTAACTGAATGTCACCCGAGCCATTGTTACGAATCAATTTAAAACAGTTCCGTAGTTTAGGCGCTACTGTAGGGCGTACATACATACACAGACTATCTTAAGTATTAAAGCCCTTCCTTTTGACTTCGTTGCAATCGCGTAAAAAAATGAACTCATTTGTTACTAAAGACTAAAGATAATAATAATAAATTTGTTTAGGCAATCTTGTTAACTCGCATATTTTTTTAAATAGCTTTTGGACTATGTACGAAATATTTATTTATTTATTTCCTCTATAAAATAATGATTTTTTAATTATGCAGGGTTACCTAAAAGCTCTTGGTATGGCACGCACAGCGGAAGTAAAGCGCGATGCACGCATTGGCGAAGCAGAGGCACAGGCTGAGGCCAAGATAAAAGAAGCTATGGCCGAAGAACAACGGATGGCGTCAAGGTTCCTCAACGATACCGAAATAGCGAAGGCTCAGAGAGATTTCGAATTAAAGAAGGCGGCATACGACGTGGAAGTACAAACGAAAAAGGTAAAACATAGATTACAATATAATAAATATAGAAAAAACAGACTAACTTTGAATTCTTATTTACCAACTATAGATAGAAGTAAAATTGAATTTGTAGAATTTAAAATAAAACCATGACATGTTGCTTAAGATGTCTTCCAAAAACACAACAAGCTTGTTCAGTGAAACAAAGTAACTGTAATCTTAATGAACTAATACATTACTGATTTTAATGATGCAGAATGGTTTTTAAACATTTATAATTTTTCAAATGCATGAATGCATAATGAAACCATTATTTACAATTCACATACACATAAATACTAATATTGTATATAAAACTGCTTTTGAGCCAATACAATTAACTTTACAATATTCTGATCCTTATTGGTATAACATTAAAAATAAAATATTTCAATATTATTTCTAGTATAAAAAGTGTGTTGGCAAAACCATCAATTGACTACAAACTACAGTTGAAGATGAATAGAATAGTCTTTTTAATTTAGAGTCTATTATTCACTAGATATGATATATTTTAGGCCGAAGCAGAAATGGCATACGAGCTTCAAGCAGCAAAGACTAAACAACGTATTAAGGAAGAACAAATGCAAATCTGTGTTGTTGAACGCACACAAGAAATCAATGTACAAAAATGGGAAGTACAAAGAAGAGAAAAGGAGTTAGAGGCTACTATTCGCAGGTATAAGCACTAATTTATTGTACGTCGTGCTTGTTACAATATTGTCTAAACAGCAATTAAGAGGTGAATTCAGGGTTTAGAAAGATTGTCACCAGTTCTAATCATCTCGTGGGTTTTGTAATAGTCTACTGAGGGAGCAAACTACGCAGGACGACAACACTGCGATAAGAGAAAGAAATCTTGAAACAATCACACAAACATAACCAACCTGTCAGGCCAGCATGGTGTAGTAGATCAAAACCTTTCTAATGAGAGGCAATAGATATAGGCTATTTAAGCTTCTGTTTAAGTATTAATTTTGAATTCATTCGATGTAAATATATACTGCCAGATAGGTAGATCTTTATACCGTCTTAACATTTTCCTGTTAGCTCAATATCAACTTGCACAGTACGTAATCGCAATTGGTTTAGAAAAAATAAAGAACATCGGTAATTGACTGCACGGTTGGCGTAGTGGCTTAAGTGGTCGCCACGCCGCTTCCTATTACGCAAAGTGTCGTGAGTTCAAATCCCACGTAGGACAACACTTTGTGTGATTCACAATTTGTTGTTCTGAGTCTGGGTGTTCTTTGTGTCCGTTTCATGTATGTTTGTAAAGTCCCCCGCGACACAGGACTTTATATTCCTAATGCGGGAGTTGTTTTTTAAAAAAAAAAATACTAGAAAACAAGTGGCAACAAATTTATTAATTAATTGTTTACTTTTAGCTTTTTGGAGGTATTTGATGTTATAGAATTAATTTATTTAGATTTATTAAACGTTTGCTATATTTTTTCGTGTATTACATCAATCATTATAGCATTGTATGTTATGTCGTAGGCCTGCCGAAGCCGAAAAATTCAGGCTAGAGAAATTGGCTGAGGCCCATAAGTTAAAAACTGTACTTGAGGCAGAAGCCGAGGCAGAGGCTGTCAAAGTGCGCGGAGAGGTAAGAAGCATAATAAATATAAAAAATCCCCAACAGTGTTGAGTTCAAATCAATTTAAGGAAAATAAAACAAAAGGAAACTAAACTGAGAGAAAAGACTGATCAACACAATGTATCTCGTTGAGGGATTCAACAAGATCCAAAAACTCTACCATAGCGTGTTTCCGAATCACAGTATTTAATAAACAATACTGCAACCTGTTATCCAATTTTTTATGCAAGCACCACACTTCGTTATGCGCTATTCGTTATGTGTCTGCGCCGTATTCGCCCAAACATTAGTTATGCGCGCAAACATCAAACATGCCATCCACACTTCGAACTGGTATGTCAAATAAGCATCAAATAAGGCAAATATGTGTGTTGTAGAGATGTGTCATTGTCATTTTTATGGTGAACGAAACGAATATACTCTCCACACGTCGCCGTATGCGCACGAATAACCCGCATAACGAATAGCGCATAGCGAAGTGTCGTGCCTGCTTTACACAAAATAAAAGAAACTTTAAATATTTGTGACCACACTTGTTTTCGCCCAACTCGAAATTTTTGTCCCGCAACAGTAACATCATAACAGTATCATCATACATCATAGTTTGTTACCAGGCTATATTAATTGCTAGAATAATTCAACATCATTACGGTAATGTACAAACTACAATTTGTAATTCATTATGTAACTGCACTGAACACAACTAGAATTATATTTTCGCTCTAAAGTGTCTACTACAACCACCAACTTCTGGTTATTAAAAATAGACAAACTTAATATACTCAATTTCTTTATTACATAAAATTGACCTAGTAATATGCTATTTCCAAAAATCTATAATCAATATTGTACTATTATATATCTTAGCGTAGATTTCGTAAGATAACCTCACTAGTTACCTCAGTTACATTTTTAATAGATTTTTTAATTTTCAATAGCAGAACAATCTATGCTTATATTATAAAGCTGCAGAGTTTGTTTGTTTGAACGCGCTAATCTCTGAAACTACTGGTCCGACTTGAATGATTCTTTCAGTGTTGGGTAGTCCATTTATCGAGGAAGGCTATAGGCTATATATTTTCAAAATTAGGAATCCGTAATAAAATTGCTATGTTGTAACACAAGGTGTGAAATCGAAAACCTATTTTTTCCATGGAAACAAGAAAAACGCGGGTGAAACCGCGGGGCACGGCTAGTATCTGTATATGGCTATTGTACCACGTACATTTAATACCTTAAATTGTAATAACAGCTTAAGTACCTTACATTAAATTGGATTACTATGTCACGGTATATTAACCATACTGATATGATTATATTGAACACAGGCGGAGGCATATGCTATCAAAGCAAAGGCGGCTGCTGATGCGGAACAAATGACTAAAAAGGCGGAGGCGTGGAAGGAATACGGTTCTGCTGCAATGGTCGATATGATGCTCGAGACATTACCTAAGGTGAGAAACTAAATAAAAATAAATATTTTGGACATCGGACACACAACATCATCTAGTGCCAAGATAAGCAGAGCTTGTGTTATGGGTACTAGACAACTGATATAAATACATAAACATACTTTTTTTTTTGTAAATACAATATTAAACATAGAAAACACCCAGACTCCGAAATATTTGTAAATCACACAAATAAAATTTGGTCCGACCCGGGAATCGAACCCGAGACCTCTTGATCTGCACCCGCATACTTTTTTGTGTATTACTTTTAATCGATAATTTCAGTTTCCCTTTTTAAGATTATAGTCAATTAGCAATGCATGTTAACGAGGTATAAAATTGCAGACACTCGCGATAACGCGAAATGACGTCATATTGACATAAGTCGAAGGAAGAAACGATAATAAGAAATATACATACGACTTAACCTTCGAATTATAATTTCGCACATGTGGTATCAGAAATCGAAAGCATGTGTTCTTTTTAATTCAAATTGTTATATCTCATACAATTGTATTTTAGGTAAATTAAAAGTCTAGCTTTTTGTAGAAAAATGGAACAAAATTTATTCATTTAATCACCAAAGTAAATGGTTATCATGCTTAGGCCAGCTTATCTTACTAATTGCGGTTTGTGGTTCGATAAGTAAATACGTTAGTCAAATTTACTATCTAATATTTAAATATTGATCTTGCATTATTAAATAAAATAAATATTTCGGATATCTGACACACAACGCCATTGAACTTGTGTACTATTGGTATACCTAATTGTAGCATCATATAGTTTTGATTAAATTCACATGAAAAAGAATTACATGCGGGACTTGTATAAAAAAATGTCAGTCTGTCTGTTTGTTCCGGGTATCTGTGAAACGATTTTGACAGTAATACAACAATAACCGGCGGGTTATACTGCGAAACTAAGTTAGAACATAATATAATGCTAACATTATGTTTAAGCTACTCAGCGTTTAAGTACGAGCGTGACAAATTTAATCCGCTACTAATAGGGCTTGTGTTCGTAATCTATATACACATGGCAGTAAGCGAGACTAATGAAAACGTAAATATGTAACTTATTGCGATCTCTATTTGAAATGTTTATCGTTTACACTTGAGTACATTAAAAATAACATAATTATAATAACTTATAATATTGTTTAATAAATAGGTTTAAATATAAAAATATGTATTACATGGCAACAGTACTTTTTGCTGGAGTTGAGGTAAGCCCGTACTGAGGGGGCTAAAAAACTTTTCAACGCTGTCCTATGCGAAGGGAGAACTTCGGAATTTTAAAGTAGGATGACAAGACCATGTTCAAGAACAATCAGCCCATTTCTCTTCTGAGCTAAGTTTACTAGCTGTTTTCAAGAGCCATTTCGAACTGTCTTGCGCGAAAACTCGATGAATTCCAACTACCTAATCAATAGCTACACTGTCCAAGTCGGTGCATTAACTACACCGACAAAATGTCCAAGTATGTCCAGCAGTGGACGGTGATAGGCTGGTGATGATGATGAGTACTTTTTCTGCCTGCAATGTACCTATTCCCTTTTTTTTTTAATACTTCTTATACCACGTTTGATGTATAATTTAATTATGACATTCAAGTAATAGGGATAGTTCAGTTTTGTTTGTTACTACACTGAACCGGTGAAACTTTTTCCCCATTAGGTCATTAAATACAATATATTTTTTTATAATATATAGTATTTTCCTGGTTTTATTGAATTTAATAATAATATGTAAGAGCAACCCTAGTGTCGTCAAGTCTTAAAAAAGCTACAAAGGATTTGAAAACCAGGTCGTCCAGTTAAGCTACAGCGCCACGCGGCTCACTTTAATATGCAATTTGTTCGATAACTACAATACTTGGCTTGTGAGAAACGTTTTCGTTAACTTAACACTCGGCTCGTGGCGTATACGGAAATCAATTTTTCACATGGCTTTAACGTGTTAATAATCATGAAAAAAGTTGATTCTATTCAACAATTTTGTTTCTAGGCCTTTTCTCAGAAATGACGAACTCTCTCTTAGCTTTCGAATCACTAACCACTAGGCCAACACAACATATAACTTTTAAACAAACACATTAACAATTCAGTAACTCTGGCAACCGGCTACTTTTGTGACTATGATAAAGGTTATTATGATGATGATGTGGCTTACGTATCTTATGTTGGCATTAAATGTGCGTGCACAGTGGCAACAAGTAAGCACACCATCCAGGTAATAGTACTTTATGTTGGGAGTGGGTTTATTTTTGAGATTGTCTCGTTTGATATCCAGTCTATATAACATGTCTTCACTAGCATCAGTGCATCATACTCTCTTATCTGAACTGAAACTTTGTAGAGCTATGTTTTAAAATATTAGGTTATTATTTTGAAATTATCATAATAATGCTTAGTGCATTTTGATGTTTACAACACGTATACACCAAGATGAGGAAAATATGACTAATTTAATGACCAACAGTGATGATTAATGACTATTTATAGTTAGCTTCGATTTTTCTATTAACGATAACACATTTCATAAGTTGTCGTTTCACAGTACTAATTAATAAGCTTAATTATATTTAATAATGGAATTATTTGGGACACAACACACGGCCACATACGAGTAATAGTGAATTTTATACTATGATAACCGCTTTCTATCAAGCAAGTGTTACTATAATAACTGTTCTTTATAATTAAAGTGTATAAAATACTAAATCCCCTCTATTAACCGTCTTTTCTATCTCAACTTCTATTGCTATAAATTACATTTAATATACTAACCGCGAACTCAGAATAATCTTTCATAAACACAGTATAAGTCCTATTGTTCATTAAGACTGAACCCATTTAAGGTAATTCATTATAAATAATAATAAATAAATAAATAATAAAAAATTCAGACATCTTACACACAACATCATCTAGTTCCAAACTAAGCAGAGCTTGTGTTATGGGTACTAAACAACTGATATAAATACATAAACATACTTTTTTTTTGTAAATACATAGAAAACACCCAGACTCCGAAACAAATATTTGTGGATCACACAAATATTTGGTCCAACCCGGGAATCGAAACCGAGACCTCTTGATCAGCAGCCGCATACGCAAACCACTAGACCAACATTGCAATGATTATGATATTTTAATGCGATAAACACGACACTGTGGGATGATTAAAAAAATACGGTTATATTGTTTGGACTGTATTTAGAAAGGACTACATCATATTTTACATAGGTATAAACAACAGTCTGCATTCCGGGTATATAATTGCCATTATTAACAGCATATAGTTATAATTTTCTTGACTAAACCCTCTCCTTTGAAAAGATGTTATAGCCTTCTATACCATGTTGTCAGACACCTATAGGATTTGTCTTTAGTTTTCTTTCTTTTTGCAGTGCAGTTGTCTTGCGTAGTTTGCCCCCCTTATTGGGCTTTTACCATACTCACGAAATAATTAGGAGTACTTACAAAATCATGTATTCTTATCTATATATATATATATATATATAAAAATGAATTTCTGTTCGTTAGTCTTGCTAATGATGATGATTTGGCTAATTTTGGTCTTGAATTATTTTTGGAATTCTAGAGAAGTTCTAGAAAAGAAAGGTAAAAATGAATTGCATTTTTTTTATTAACTTTAATGGATTCCTTTTGTTTGTTTTAAGTTTATTTTATACAAAGGTTTAGGTCTTATATTTATCGTTTGAGGCAGTACGAAGTCTGCCGGGTCAGCTAGTAGGATATATAATTATTATATTATTAATTGGTTTAGGTGGCTGCTGAAGTTGCCGCGCCGTTGTCTCAAGCTCGCAAGGTTACCATGGTGTCCTGCGGTGGAGGTGAGGTAGGAGCCGCCAAACTTACCGGCGAAGTTCTTAACATCGTCCAGTGCATCCCTGAACTGGTGAAAGGTGTCACTGGTGTCGACATTTCGAAGGTAAGCTCACATATTTCTTTATTAATATAATTAACAATTCAGTTTCTCTTCCAATTCAATATATATACAATATATATAAAAATGAAGCAAACACAGACATAAAGTCATGAATATTGATGAGAATTTTAGACTATAAAATTATTTAGGTGTTATTCTGACTACATTATATATATATTTACACTATAACATCTGTTGTTCTGTGAAATTGTAATACGAAATTATGCCCAATATAATATATAGAGAATATATTGAAATTCTGCAATTTCATTCCCATTTACGAGATATACCTACCTACAAATAGTAACTTTAATTCAGTTTTATAACAATATAAAGTAAAATAGTTAATAATTTCGTTAATAAATTACATCGAGTAAGTGTACGAGTATAAATAGTATATTCTTTTACATGTTTATTGTTACTATACCTAATTATATTTATTTGGTGTTGTGTGCCACTGTATTGGTATATGTTTGTGTATGTTATATGTTGTACATGTTGCTAAATATGGTCTATATTTATATCGCAACCTGTAATGCACTACTGCACACCAAAAAAACTCAGACTAGATTATTAGATTTAAAGCACTACTGTCTCTGACCAGTAATAATAAAGATAATTGCGACAAATAATTAATATTTTAAATACTTCAAGGAAGGGAAATAAAGAACTTGTATATAACAATTCATGAATCACTATGTATATGCTTATGTAACTTCAAATTAATATATTAGTCCAATACGTGCCATTTGATGTTCATTTCAAGGATTTAAGGTTGTAAAATGTCAATTATCTATAAAGTATACGTGCGATTGCTGTTAGTGCACATCACATTTACAACTGTCCATTCGAAGTTGATTATTAAATTACCATCACAAGAAGAATCGTGATAACACATAAATATACCCCTAACGAGTCAGCTAATATTATCTTATTGCGTACACGAAAAGCAATTCATAAACATTAAAAGCACTTCATACATAACAGTAATTCTTAGAAAACTGTTATCTTGGCACAGTTTATCAGGTCAGTGTTGCTTATCAAATCACCTATGACATGTTCTTGATTAAACGTAATGTGGAGTTAAACCCGAAAGTAAAAGATATTATTTTATTGTATATTCGATGTTACTTAATATTAAAGTATATGTATATGTGGCTAATGTAAGACATTAAGCCACCGAAACATCGAATCGCCACGGTTATAACTTTAATATACGTTATAGTTCTGGGAATGTAGGGTTGCTATAGACTTAATAATCACAGGCAAACACTGTAATATTAAATCGTATCGCTCATAGAATCATGTACACAATAAATGCGATATTTAGAACTTGCACATCTATTGTTAATTAAAAACAAATAATATTCCTCTCTTAACGTTACACGATGTGAGCTATATTAAATTAACAAATTGACTTTTGAATGGAACATACAACAATAATCATGTACCTACCTTTAAAATGGATTTGAAATCTAATATTGCATATCTGTATAACATTCAATGTGCTTCCTCGTGTTGTCATTGAACAAATAGTACACAAGCCTCACTATGTACCCTTTATAATGAAGGTCTTTCTAGTAAATGTGCAATACATATGAGATATGAGGATGAATAGAGTTTGTTCATAACTAACGCTTTGCTTGACTAACGCGTCGATGGTAACATCAGGCTATTGTGGAACCACCGACGCTCCCAACGCCGACAGCTCGCGGTGACTCTGCGAGGAAACCACGATAACTGTGCAAGCATCTAGGGAACCATTACTGCTCATAAGGTGAGCTGTTTGATTGTACAAATTGTTGAATGCGTGCATGGATTGACAATTGCCTTCGTTTTAAGTAGCTTATGTGGTCCGATTATTTTGTAAAACAATTTACGCTTTGTTCGCATGACCTTGCGGAATGGTATACCGCAAAAATACTTATATTTCTTAATGGTGTATATTGTTGTATTTATTTAGCTGTATTTATAATTATCATTTATATGCTGTGTGATATTCTCGAAATGTTATTCTTAAATAGCCGTTCTAGTAGACATAGTAGTCTTCTTATTGAATCTAACAAATTCTAAGACGTAAATTAAGTATATTGGTATACCATAATAAATTAATAACGAGTTGTTTTCGTCAATTTACTCGCTAAAAATGAGATGGTTGCAAGAAAACAAGTTATCCAATAACCAACCAACGTGTGGACGTAAGATTGAACCTTGAGAGGGGACCCTAACCCAGCAGTGAAGCATTATGGGTTGTAGATGATGTTGATTTACTACACACCGGTACACTCGATTACTGAGGTGCTGGAATAAGTCCGTCATGTACAAAGTTGTCGGGGGCAAACATATAATGGCGAAAATTGTTTACAATGACTAAATATTTATCGCAACGTTTCGTAGATAAAGATACTAAACTTTATATTCGAAATGTTATTAAACAGTCATTAAAATGAAAACAGGTTGACGTATATTACATTTTTATAGAGTAGGTACTTCGATGATAGAAGTAATTGCGTATGCTGTTAATTCTTTTAAGAGCCTTGTTAACCTCAAAACCATTTCAGCCTCAAAACTTTTCAAAACATCATACCATTTATACCTAAAAAGAAAATGTTGTGAAAAAAGCCCCACTCTTCTCTCTGCCGCATTTTCTTCCTCTTTATATTATTTATCGAATACACACCACACCATCAGCCTTCTACAGTCCACTGCTGGACATAGGCCTCTCCTTAGATGGTTTTTATTATCGAATACAACACCTATTAATTAGAAATATGTCAGATCATCACCATAAATTAACTTAGTTCTTTTTGCTATTGATCAATACCAACCTTTTCTCAACATTTGTCTCATATTCGTTTTGTCAAACTATAATTTTATTTGTCTTTTGATGTATTTATCTATATTATGTATGTATTAAAATATATAAGTTTATCAGCAGCCTTGTTACCAAACTACAACGTACCTTCCCTCTATAAGAAATGTCTTAATTGCTTAAGAGTCCAGCCAAATAATCAAAATATTTTGATGACAGATATAATAAGCTGAAAATTGTTATGCTCGTATACCTTTATTTTGGTGTTCAAAGAGTTGTCTCAAAAGTCTCATAAAACTGCGTCGTAACTTTTTCGAGGTCAAAGGTGACAGTTTTTTATTTTGGTTTCTGTAACTCCGATTATGTTAACATTCACTACATATTATAAAATAAAGTCCTCCGATGCAGAACTGTCTAACCAGGCTGCCTTGGTATGGTTCGCTTAGCTACAGCCTTTAAGCGATATGTATATTGTTGCAATTGATCTGGTGTATAATAAAGCGATTAAAAGCATCTCACTAAGCAGCCACAGTGTGGGTCACCATGCTACATTGTCTGTACTCAAAGTGAGGCTGGTGACCCCTAAACTTGGATTCTACTCATGCTTTCCATCAGACAGAGTAGAGTCACTATAGTAGGTTAAAATATAAAAAAAAACCTGAGAAAGGATATAGGTTTTTTTTTACCGCGATAGTCGACTTAGACACGAGCAAACCTTTGTCTTTTGAGGCAAGTTATTGAGCATCAAAAAAAGGTGTATACAAGTTTTCAGCTTTTATCTCTTATTCCTAAGTAAAACCCCAATTTGACTAAACTAAAAATGATAGCCGTTAAAACAATTACATGTTTTGCACATTCTTACTACTGGCGAATTCATTTCAAGATTTGGGCAAAATAAGAAAATTTGTAATAGGTTGTCGGAGTGGTGGAAGTCGAAGTGGTAACAAAGTTTATTTCCCTAAACAACAAATCGGAATTATGTATTTTTTCATTTAGTATTCCCTGTAATTTTAAATCTGCCATTTTTCTCGCTTGTCAGACAGTTTATTCATCAATTTGCATACAAATTTTATCAGAACTTCTTCCTTCCAATGAATACTAGTAAAAGTTTATTAGGGTCATATGGAAATAGTTTGTTACTAAATAAGGTGTACTTTAAACTACAGGATGGACCAAAAGTAAATGGTTCTTCTTTTGGATAAATTCTGTGGCGCTGGTGAATAATAGTTCCTTAGCAAGGCAATGTACCACTCTATATTCACTGTTAAAGCATTTGCTCGGCGATCTTCCAAACAGTATGGACCAATAATGCCTCTTTTTTTTTCTTTTATAATAAGCCATCCAAAGTGACTCTACCCTGCCTGATGGAAAGCATGAGTAGAATCCAAGAGTGGGGGCTACCACACTTGCTGCGAATGCAGACAAAAATTTATGGCAGCCCACACTATGGCGGCTCACACTATGGTGGCTTAGTGAGATGCTTTTTCACGCCCCGCTTGAAGGACCCGGGATCATAGTGGGAAAGAAACACGTGAGCTGGTAGTGAGTTCCAGTCTTTGACTGATCGGCATAGGAAAGAAGAGCCGAACCGTTTTGTTCTGGTGCGTATTTCTTCTACTCTAAAGCGGTGATTTCTGAGTCCAGCACGTGTTGTCATGTAAAGGAAGGGTGAAGGAGGGATTAGTTGGAAGAGCTCTTCAGAACACTCACCATGGTAAAGGCGATAGAGGACCGCCATAGAGGCGATGTCTCTCCGTAACTGCAGAGGCTCAAGGAACTCGGTGGTTACGGGACTATTTATAATGCGGAGTGCTCGCCGCTGCAACCGGTCGAGAGCGTCAAGCAAGTACTGCGCAGATCCATCGCAGAGGTGAGAACAATACTCCACGCAGGAACGAACTTGTGTCTTGTAGAGAAGACACAGATGCTTCGGCGTGAAGAACCGTCTCACCTTGTTGAGCACACCTAGCTTTCGCGAGGCCGCCTTGGTGACGCTCTCAATGTACTCCAGTCGGTTGAGATCCCGGCAAATATCCATGCCCAGGGTACCGAGCTTGTCCTGTAGTGGCAGTTGAGTGTTCTGAAAAGTGGGGAGAGGAAGGAATGGAGACTTTTTTGTAGTGAGCGCGCACATCTGTGTTTTCCCATTGAGAAATACGGCTCAGAACTAGATCGAGCTCAGCTACAAGCTCCCTTCGCTTTTCCTCAATATCCGCCGCCTTAGCAGTAGGGTTTCTTGCTGACAAAGCTGCCCATACAATAACCTTGGGTGAATGCAGAAGTCTTTGATGCTTCTATTGAGGATAATTCTGACCTTTTGCGTATCTGACGTTCTACGTAACTGACATTCTGCGGGTAACCCGAATGAGGGACTTAATAAATAAACAAAACAGTCTAAATTTAGTTATGACAAGTACTTCATGCAGCGATTTCAAAGATAAGCAGCACAAAGGTTATTAATATAAAACCTTTGAATTGTACGCTTAGGGACATGCAAATAGTAAGAATACAGCAGTACTAAGCTGTTACTAAATAAATAGCAATCGCGGCCAAAAACATTGTCTGCTATTGAGTATATTAAAACTGTTTTTTTTTCTTCCCAATCTTATGGAATCTTATGTGGGATTAAGAAGCTTGACAGTCTTTTCAAAAGTCATAATATCTTGATACAGTCATGTCGGTGTTTTGCAACCTTTTTGTGAAAATATGCTGCTCAGTCATATACCAAATCTATACAAAATACATGTAATTGAAATGTCTGTTCCTAATTACAAATTACAGCTTTTCATTAACTGTATATGAAAGCATATACGGTAAATGCATCAAAAAACCGATTTTAAAGTGTTTTGTGTGTCTGTCTGTTTGCTCCAGCTAAGCGCTGAACGAATGTACCAACTTCAACGGAACTTTAACCAGCAAATAACTGATGATATAAACAATTACTTGGATTTTTTTAGACCACCTAGCTTTACCCCTCGACGTTACCCGCGGGTACACATTAACGGCGGGGCTCACATAGTCATCGCTGAAATTGAATAATGCAACTGCTGACCAGCGAGGAAGATTCTATAGAGCTTTGAGAATAAACTCGGTCATTTTTTTTTATATTGGTTACTGAGCAATTGTAGACAAATTCATCAGTTTAAGTAATAGTTTTGTTTTCACCATTTTAAACTGTATGACTGGTTTGTTTTTTATATGATGGTGTACATATGAAAAATTAGTTATAATTGTAAACTAGAATAAATATTGTAGAGTAGATTTGTTACTTTTTGGATGTAGATGCTTTAACTTTTTTTATAAACTTAGTGTTAAACAAAATTAGACATCTCAACAGCCGCCCAGCAAATGAGGCTAATTACTTGCGAGTAAGATCTTCATTGCGCCCTTGGAGGCAGGATCAGATACTAAAATGTATGCTATGTCCACAAGATTCGTTAACGATATACATATTAAAATTTTATTACACTTATAGTCATTACCGTCTCTACCGTAAGGGCACACGGGGCCAGTGCCCAGGTCCCACCTTCGTTATTACTCATTTTCCAAAAAATATTACATTTCAAAACGAAATAATTACTTAGCTTGTAGTATGTATTATTTATGATTGTTATTTTTATTAGACACAATAATTTGGGGCCCCCAAACTCTTGTGTGCCCAGGGCCCCCCGCATAGTTAAAGACGGCTCTGCTTAGAGTTAGGTACCTACTAATGCTTGTGAAATCTAAATTCATACAGAATATGTGTATGAAGGTACAAGTTGGTGCATTTTATAATCATTCATTTGCATTTAAGTACAAAATAGATTGTGAGCCTGTATGATATCAAAATAGTATATAACTCCATTATTGATAGAAAAACTAAATCAAAACTACCTTATTCCTGTGAAAAATCTTAGTGCTCTGGGACCATTCATTTATTCCGTAAAACGATTTAGGGGGAGGGGGGTCGACCATGTCGTATTTTTCTTATTTCTTTCATAAGGGGTGGTTGATGATAGTTTGTAAATGGCTAATTTAAAAATGAGTTCTATCCATCACATTATTTTTTATATACATCTAAAAGTATTCCAAATTGTTAATTTTAAAAATAGACATTAAAATCATCTTGGTCTTCATCTACACTTTCCATGAGGTGAGATGGAAGATTATTCCATTCCAGCTAAAAGTATTCATTTTTCCTTTACATCCTTAACAGGGAGGGGAGGAGTCTACCTATTTTTATTTTTTCTTATATAGCGGAATTAGGGGGTCAAAAATATTAAAAATCGGCTTACGTAATAAATGAATGGTACTTCTTAAACGTGAAGACCTTGAGAAAAGAGAGTTGTGTATGAGATGGTGGACAGATAAATGAGTATTTACTATCTTTCTGATAGAATATAACGACCTTCACTATTGAATTGTAAACAATAACCCTATATCGCAATCAATTTCTACTCGTTTTTGTTAGCGTAACGAAACGAAAAATAATATTTTTCTTCAAATTAATTAACGCTATCGCCTTTACGAATTGTTTTGATTACTACTAATATTAATTTTCTTTTACAGGGTGTTCGCGCACTTTAAAAGCTGCATACTACTTATAACCTGCATTTAAGTTTTATTTATATGTAACTATGTGTCATTTGATATATAGTGTTTACTTACGCGACCTAAGTGCCACTTTTGGAATATTTTCATGGAATAAGAAAAAAAATGAAATTTATCCATTCAAATATATTTTTTTATTTACTTTGCTATGTAATTTTCGTATTAAAATCTTTAACTACGGTTTAAAAAAAAATGTATGAGTAAGGAGTCCTGATTCTCGATTACTAAAAAAAATCGTCTGTTTTTCAAACTACATTTTGTAGAGCTCACAGCCGAATGACCTTAGGTAATTGTCCACAATCACCGAGGGTAAGCAACGAAATTAAATTAAATGATTTTAATAGTGTTCTGATGAAATGAAAACAAATCTTCATATTCCTTGTTCGATTATTATATATTGTCAACTATACTTATTCTTTAGAACTCTTTACTTACTTTTTATTTTTGTGATCGAGAATTGGATCTCAATAAAATTTTGCAATAAAAATATTCTAAATTATAATAATGTTTTAAACTAAGTACGCATAAAACTATGCACTTTGTCAACGTACTCGTTTATCAATTAGCTTTGTATTATATGAGTGTGTTGTTTGCTTCAGATTTTGGAGTTTGAGTGTTTAGTAATAAACGGATTGCACAGGTAAGCGTCAGTAGTTTTGATTGTTACTATTATGTCATCGTTACCGTAGTGTTAGTGCAATCGAGGGATCTGTGCAACCGCTTCAGGAGTGTTAGCCATCAATATTTGCTACCATATGATTACCTGCTGAACACACTTGCATAAGGTAGCAAGTTGTACTTTTAATGATTTAACATAGTATCTTGTTCATGGGGCGAATGCAATTGAGCAGTTTGACAGTTATGGTGTGTATCGATAGTAATTTTCTGTATTTAAGTGGGATGGCATGTGGCATACACAAGTATTTGGTGTTCCTGCGTTAAATAAGAATAACACAATTTGTGACCAAAAGCCTACATTTTTTCTCAAGGTAGACAAATTACAAATGACTGTTATACAAAAATGAAACCTATATTTTTTTATTTAGCTAAACTGTCGTTAGGGTATATGAAAATATTTGGTGTTCAAAAAGTGCAGTTTAGAAATTCTAATAGTATTTTGTAATTAAAACACGTTCGTAGACATTATTGATGTACTTTTTTAAATAACTACAATCTGTAATTTTTCAAACATTTGTACGAAAATTGTTTCAGTCGTCTAGTCAAGTTTTCTGAATCTTAATATCATTAAATTGTTATATTTATGTACGCATACGTATATAATGTTTGAGTTATTTACTGTTTATTTTTTGCTTTGCGACCTCTTTATACTTAAGAGCTATGATAAGATTATAGTTCTGTCAAGTTTAACTTTCAAAATAAAATACTTACAAGGTTTTGATGTCTTGTGTTTAAATCTTGATAATTATAAATGTGACTGAGATGTACTAGTTTTTGATATCGGTATAGCACTTGTCGCTTTCATTTCGCTCATTGCGAAAATATATACCTACAATATTATGCTTACTAATAAAATACTACTGTATTGTATCACCGTTGTATCCGCACATATATGGTCATATTAAGAATACCCTCATTTTGACATATTCATGGATATAACGAATCAGGAAAAGTTAAAATCAGAAATGTTAACGGCACGTGTACATCGCTAATACGCGCCTTGCAAAATATGCTTCAAGCGTGACTGAAGTGAGTGCTATTTATGCATCATTACATAATAACATTTGAAACGTGCAGTCCATAACGTGTTACAATATTTTTATCACTCACAGGGCCAAGGCACTAATGAAAAACGTTTACCCATATTTAAATGTAATTATTTATATTAATTGATTATTTACATTATTGATATTATTTTAAAGAAAATGATTTTATTACCTCATCCGTAATGGCTTCGGTGCCATATTAGAATAGAACAAGCTTTATTTTTATATTTTATTACAAAGTTTATTTAGATGTAGTAGTAAAATGAGATAATTGAATATTGTAACTTTGCATTTTATATATTTTGTATTACGAATTTCTATCACAAGTAACTGAAGGGTTTTTCACATTACCACCGATATTGACTACATATATTATATTACCACAAGATCAGAGCTAGCCTTCAGAATTGCATTGTTATAATTTTTGTTTACGGATACTTTTTACCAAAAAACTAAAAGTTTACATCAAATGTTATTTTAAGTGTGAAAAAAAAAAAAGATAGAAAAGTTTTACTAACGAGGAGGGCTCCTTTACATAAAAGGCAGTTTGAAGTTATATCTTTATTAATTATAAATTACTAACCCATGATTTTTTTATTCTAATATGAGTTCTATCAATTGAATAAACAATTGTGCACTAAAAGTGGCCCAATACTTTATTACGTTCGTGTGAATCACATTTTTAACATGCATGTATGTGTATTGCCGTGATTTTTATTCATGTGTATTCAATATAAATTTGCAGACAAAGCCGCCTTTTATTTCTTTCTCATCCTTCTAGTAGCGAAGTAAACAGAGGAAAATAAAACGTCATGTTACAAATAATATTGTGTATTTGCATCTTAGTGGAGCAAGAAGAAATTACTGTTAAACTATGACGGCATCACATTGAATTCTAATGAGATCAATTATTTACATCTCCAGAGTAAAGCGTATGATATTAAAAGCAGAGAACAATGCTGTGAAACTAAATTCCATCATTTAATTATTAAACAACATTCAGGCTTATATAGCCCATGTCTATGTTTAGGTACCACAGGACTCGTGTATGATATTAGATAATAATTCAAGCGCTGATCCCCCAACGTAGACATCTTTTTGTTTACATGTACCTGAAAACAAAGAAAAAATATACAGTACATTACATTATTTTACCATGCTTGGCGCTTGTGCGATGGGACTATTTGCTTATTGACTAAAGCATTTCAACTAATGGGACTTACATCAGCAAAAAGGAACTAGTGCACACCAATACAGACAGATGTAACTTTAATTGCAACTACATCATCATCATCATCATCAGCCTATCGCAGTCCAGCAGTGGACCTCTACAATTGCACGCCAGTTAGTTCGATGGCTACTCGCAACTACTACCTGTCCACATCTCCACGTCACGACGTCGTCAACGTGGAACGGTGCAGTATCTCCGTAATTATCTCTGATATTTATATCTAGCCTGAAGTTTATCAACCTACATCTAGCTAAATCATGGTAAAAGATTGACAATCGAATTAAATTATTAATTATAATTTCATATATGCAATGTTTGAAACTATTTCAAACTGCAATTATAAAACGAAAACATTTTTCTGTTAAGATGTAGGTCGATTACACTTTTCGTAAGGAGTGTCGATATGTCCTTGTCAACGAAGCTAGATGTGACTAAATTTTTTCGAGGTATAATGATTAAACAATAGACGAGAAAATGTGGGAACTAGGTACCGCAACTTTACTACCTACCTATCTTATCTTCTTAATATATATAAATCTCGTGTCACAATGTTTGTCCTCAATGTACTTCTAAACCACTTAACCGATTATAATAAAATTCGCACACCATGTGCAGTTCGATCTAACTTGAGAGATAGGATAGTTTAAATCTCAAATTATAGTACCCGGTAGGTGGCGCTGCGAACAAGCTATGGGATTTCAAATTCGGGCGGTACGAAGTTCGCCGGATCAGCTAGTTTAATATAAGATAGTGGTGTGTGTATGTATGTTAGTATAAATGTATGTGGCTCCGACAGTATGAATTGGTTGGGAAAGGATGCTGCTTGCATATTTAAGTTTCAGAAATATGGCAAGTATTTGTGACAACATTGAAACAGTCGCACTGACTTGATGCTCTAGGCGTCTACGTAACGGTAACAAATCTTCAAGTAAACTACACTTTGTGGACCTAGTTTATTTATTTAAGATGACACAAAATTTATCATCCCTTAGCAGGTATCGATTGTATTTCAACATGACAAAGAACAAAGTTGACGAATTAATAATCAAAAACTGGCAAGATAAGCTTTTTTGTACTAAGAACTTGGTCGAGACATTGATATAGATTTACACTATTAATAAATAATTTGTCTTGAACGTTTAACTACACCGAAAGTATAGCGATATATCTGCAGTAGCTTATATAATAAGAATACGTCCCCTCGCTAAGTGTTTATTAAAGGCACCGGAAGTTCTCCATGTAACGGTGTATGAACCTACTAGTTGGCATATCATTATTCTATTACGATACTGCGACGCCTACATTCAGAATTCAAATTGCTAAAGATATACTACACTACATGTACATTTTTTTACACTTTTAGATATATATATGAATGGAGGGATATCCTTACTATAATTTATTATCCCGAGCTTGAATTTACCAAACTGCTAATTTAATAGTGTGTCAAGTGAAGTTAAATTGTACGTCACCCCATTGAACTGATTCTATCATATGATATGAGATGATGCAACATTTTTTATTACATAGTAGTAATTAGTTACATAGAGCAAATTTGTGCATGTTAGGTTAAGTCATTCGGCAAAAAGAGATTTTGCTGGAGTCACGTTTCAAACGTTACCCCAGCATTGTAACAAATTACTCTTTGAAGAACACACACATTTTCTGTTATACTCTCACTTCTCTAAACTAACTGGGGTAAGATTATCAAATTCGAAAAACCTTCTCATGGAGTATAACTTTGTAAAAAGAACTTAACACATTGTAAGTAGAGCTATGTTGAGGGGGTCTGTCTGCGAGAGAGGGTAGGTACTTTAGGTTAAATTTATATTTCGTTTTCACGTAATTATATCTTCTTTATAATTTTCTCATTTGTGACTGTGCACCGAGGATGAGATATAAATATTTATTTACTTTAAAACATAGGTAGCTATGCTTTTAACCGACTTAAAAAAAAAGGAGGAGGTTCTTAGTTCGTCAGAATCTATTTTTTTTTTATTTCGTTGTTTATGAACCGATTTCAAAAAAATCTTTTTGCATTGGAATGGGTGTAGCTTACAGTTGGTCCCATCGTCACCATATCGGGATCTGATGATGGGATCCCAAGGAAATCTAGGGAACTCCTCAAATATCATAGGTACAATGTCGCGATTTGGGTACTCGGAATAGTTTTTCATTGAAGTCTGTTTGTTAAAATTATATATATTTTATCGCATCTAAATACTGTATGTGACGTTGTAGAAGTGGTAAAGAACTCATTAACTTAGAGTAAATCGACTAAAATAGCACTTCATCTCTGACATTCTTGCCACACCGAAGCATCTGGAGAACTACTTAACAGATATTTGAATACTTTCTAATCAAGTTTCACGTTCCGTAGACTATTAATTATTCATTGAGTTGAATAAGACAAAAAACTGACAATCTAATCTTTACAAGTTTTGAGCTGCTCCTGCAAGGAATATAGTTATCAGCAACCTACCTATACCATAAACAAGCCATGGCTAACTACAATGAAGTATGTATATATTGAAAGATACCTATAGTGTAAGCATGTATAGACAGATATACCTATTGAGTGTATCAAGTAAGAAATATATTTTTTTACAAAATATTATTAACACTAACAATTACACAATTTTTTTAAATAAAACAACAAAAGTTACTAAGGACGACACACATTGAACACAATCGAAATAACATAGATACATGTAATAAAGCGAAGATATAATAGGGCATGCTTCCAGTGCGTAGTCGTACGTTTAGTGCCTCTGATGATAGCAGCGGAACGTACCAACTGTAGCACAATTGGTTTTACAATAGCTGTGTGCAAACTCTTAGGTTATGTATTGACTTTTCGAATAGTAACATCATAGACGAAAGAGACTACATGGACAATACAGCATGAACAAACAAGTGTTTTAGTTATATTTATGTTCACTAGATGTCATTAGGTGTCATCGTAACGGGAATTTTAACGATATTGGTTGATTCTCTTGCTAATATCACCAAATTTAAGTCGACTAAAATTTGTTATTGGATTATATACTTTAACGTCATTGATTCACAGTTGACTTTCAATATTGCACTCATGGTTTTTATTCAGAAGTAACTAAAAGTTCATCAAAGAGAGAAGAAGAATGCACTTTACTAACAAAACAATTATCGCTAAATGTATACCACAAGACATGACAATTTATAAATCTACAACAATAAAAGAATTTCTACATTAAAAGTTTAGTTTGGTTTTGTCGGCATGTATTTACATGACGTCTTATTTTAGTACGTACGTATTAATTTAGAACGTATGTATGATTAACTAGGATTTGAGATATCGAAAAGTGGACTCCAAACCAATGAAGTTAAAGTTATATACTTTAAATAACAAATTTATAGTTTAGGTTAGTTTAGTGATGTTTCTTATACTGTTTATTTTTGTACAACCTAATAAAAAAAAATATCATAACAATTGATATATAAACAAACACCCTAATAGGAACTTCTCTCATATATATTACTTATAGTAAAATATCCGTAATAAAAAATATTGCTGATTTAAGTAATATTTACTTATCTATTTACAAAAACAAAATAATATATGTGTGTTCTAATATATAATGGTAAACGCATCATAAATAGAAATTAAACTGTTTCATTATGAGGCTCTCAATCTATTATATTTTTGTCATTTAAGCTCATATTCATCAGGAGCAAAACTTTTATTATTTATTTCACAAAATAAACATCACCGTCTATGTA
This sequence comes from Phragmatobia fuliginosa, assembly GCA_932526445.1. Classification (NCBI taxonomy): domain Eukaryota; kingdom Metazoa; phylum Arthropoda; class Insecta; order Lepidoptera; family Erebidae; genus Phragmatobia; species Phragmatobia fuliginosa. Next base: position 26,420,809 of record OW052057.1, on the reverse strand, counting down.
CTCATCAGATTCACTCACATGTTTTTCACAGAATTCATTTTAAAAGGGCGCAACAAATCTATTGTTCACATAAGTTTTGTTTCATTAGGATCGAACCGGCCTTTTTTGATACTGATACGGTTCCTGTCTCGCTTTTAACGTATGTCTACTTGACGCATTTGTAAGTAATAAATATGTTGTGTATTTTAAATTTTATGAAAGCAATACTATCACAACAGTAACCTATATTACCTATAGTAACAGACCGTTACCCGTCACCTTATCAAAAATGTAATCACCCGATTACCACCACCATAAAATGTAAGTTTAGACAACCTACTGACCTTAGCCCTGAGTCCATTTTCCACTCACTCGGGATGATTTATACTGTATGGATACAAATATAGTTAATAAACAACAAAAACTTCATCAAATAACCTCATAAATCAGTTATTGTACTTCCTCTTTTAGTATTTTACATATAACACATTTATCTGTAAGTGTACATATATTAGCATTTTTTAAATTTAAGTAAATATAAATAAAAATTTAAGTAAGATATAATTACACAACTACTAAAATGAACGATTAGGCTCTCAAACCTTTGAAATAAAAAATCGGCAATATAAAAGTGATTGTCAAATTTTTCACATATAAATTAATTTAGATATGAAGTCATAATAAATTATGAAAAACGATGATATATTATGTAAAGTAATGATATATAATAAAATTACTGCCACAACTCGCCCTACTTTAGTTACACAGTAATCCAATTTATCGAGTAATCCAATTTTAGGTACAGTCCGATGCAAACTTTATGGCGATTCTAAAGTTAGCTGTGACAGGCACAGTCAAGTCGAAAATAATTATATGACCGATTATAATATGTCATGTACTTATACTACTACACCAATTCATAAAAATATCATCAGATTCTTGAACAACATTACATAAAAAGTTTTATACTGTCGGGGTAAATAAGAAAAATATAACTTAATGTCCGTTAATTTTGCATCGGACTATACTTTTTTAGTGTTTCATGATCTCAATCACATCTAAATGGTTTATTTATGTATATTTATTATATATATATATTTATTAACCAACTAGTAACATCTTTAACAAGGCCAAAATAGACCTCAAATACATATATATATAAATATATATTAATTGAATGAAGTAGGACAGGTAGGGATCATACCTAATTAATGAACATATAGGTACATTAGAAACAAACTACCCAAAACTTATTGCTAAGGCACTTTATATACTAAACTACGCTAAAATTACATACAAAGTTTTCAAGTTTTATAAATTATAAATATTATTTTTTAATTATTTACATTAGGCACTATCTAATTAACGCTGGTTCTTAAACTTTTATCGTTATTTGCATAAAATATATGCTACAGAAAATTGTTTACATTTTATTCAAGGGATTAAAATAGCATATTTGGAGATGTATTCCCACGATAACGTAAATCTTGAATTTGGTCTATTTTTGCACTATTCAAACAATAATTTTAGTCAAGTGAACAAAATTTTGTATATAATTTTGATATGAAACCAACTAGAAACAGAAAACAAAAATTAATCTATAGTAACAAATATTTTACTAAATAAAACCCTCAAACCACATATTTTTTTACTAAATTCGTGCAAATGATTATTAAATAAATATTCTTTAGCTAGTTTTATGTTACTATGTAATTAAAAAAATTACATAAAGATTAAAAACTGCTTCTCTTATACCACCAACAAAGAGGCGAATAACGTAGGTACTATGCATGTAATTTTCTAAATGGTTTTATTAACGCTGCCAAGACTATAAAGTCTTTGTGTCATTACTAAAAACTATATTTTCAAATAAATTTTATACAGAAAAGCAAATATATGTAGTCAAAGGATCAGTTTGCACTCCCTGTCATCGCGACATCGTATAATATTGCACAAAAATCCATTGCTTTGCCAACCTTCACATAAGGACAAATTGAGCGATTGGTGAATGTATTTTTCTTGAGTTCACAATGCTGGGCAAAGTTTATATTTTTTAGGTAGTGGAGCCACGCTGATTTCAGAACGAACGGGAACGAATTTTTTTAGTTTTCTGCACTCCGCGTTAAAACTATAAGTGTGCGAAATATTATACTCGTAATTTTCGTAAAAAGGGGTATAATGTGTTTGCTTCACTTATTATTATATAGATAACTAGCTGATGCATCTAAAATAAGGATAGTATAATCAGAAGTTTCTAATTTGCTATTTAAGTTGCTTCTGAATTAAGAAGACATTTAGGCAAGTGTAATAATCGCTTGAGTAGAGTCACCTTACTAAAATTATAAACGCGGAAGTTTGTGAGTATGTAAGTTTGTTACTCTTTTGAGCATAAACTATTGAACGTATTTGAATGAAACTTTACATTAATGTAGCTTATAATATCAGAATTACACATAGGCTACCTTTTACTGCAATAATCGAGATATACGCGGGCTAATTCAATTACTTTAAAAGTCAACGATATTCGGGAATTTAAACGCCTATTCGCTCCATTCCTATTACAAGATTTACTTATATTTTTTTGATTTATCTCTTTAGAACTTATCTTACATGTTTAGTGCTGTTAAAGTTATAGTATGTGAGTACATAAAATAATATTTATCACGTTTTATAAAAATTTAATAAAACTTAACCATGATTGTTATTGTTACATAAATATTTACAATAATGTGTTTCGAATCTGATTTTCTCTATTACATAACAGAAATAATACTTTCTGATTTGTCTACTTAACCATGACCAGTAGTAGGCAAGTCGGTCTCAAAGTGACAATCTACATCGAAACCCACGTTTTTTGGATATATTTGTGACGTCGACGACATAAGCGACTTGGCTACCGCTCTCCGTTTCTATGTTTCGAATATGTGAATGTCTTTAATGTAAAAGGTTACCATGGTACAAGCTCTGCCTAGTTTGGCATTGACAGCTATGTTTAAGATGCGTCCAATTATAATAATTATGTCTTAAATTGAGAGAAAGAGAATAACGGCTACCGTCTTTATCACATACATTATTTTTTACCGAAACAAATCGAAACGTAGGTATGTGTTACTATGTATGTGGGGGTATGGCAGGGGGGACACCAGAAGCCGCTGTTGCGATCCTGGTGTTGCTCCGAACTGCCGAGGTAGGCCGCCGCGGGGTTTAGTGGGTAGACCGGTTGCCCGGGAGTCCCACACACACCCTTCCTTGTCCCCCCCCCAAGAAGGGTATGGTGCGAAAAGCATTCCCCGCGTAAAAAAAAAAAAGGTATGTGTTACTAATTTCCCAATGACGTGACTGACGAATCAAGATCTAGCATAACACACCTTTTATTTTAAAATAGGTACATAGATAAGTAGGTATTAAAAATAAATGCATTTGCGATGTGTTCATATCTTAGGTAAACAATTTAGTACCTTAAGTAATACATTAAAAAGGGTACATATATACACAAGGTAAAAAGTATTCATCGTTTCTTTCCTAATGAATTATGAAAAAGGAGAGGGAAATAAATTATGTCTAATTGGTAAGTAAATAACACTCAGTTTTGAAGCATACTTAGATTAAACATTTAAAATATTTTATATTAATGAAATACTATTATTTGTATGTGCTACCTATCTAGGTTTGAAATCAGTGCCAAGCCATGTGTGATTGCGCTTAGTACTAAGGAAGAACTACTAAGTACAACTTATGACGACGCGCTTATATAGAAAAGTCTCGCGCCAACTAACAATCTTGAACTTGATTTAACGATACATTGCGCTCCCGTATGTATGTCAATTATGTTATTTAAACAGCAGGCAGGAAATTTTACTACATATACATATGTTAGAAACTTAACAGCTGTTTTATTATTGGATAGTTTAATGTACCGATACTGTTCTAAGAACTTTTATCAAGGCCGGCAAAGTAACCTAATAATTTTTTCTTAATTAATTAATTTTAATTTCTAAACCTCTTTAACAGTAATTATCTTAATTGAGTGAAAGGTGAGGTGTGATACCAATTCTAATATTATCAAAAACGCGTCTCTGAACACCGCAAGGGCGGGTTCATATGACATGAAATATTTCGCGCCCACACATGACAGCTGCGCGATTCACCAAGAGGGGTCCTGGTGGACTGCGTAGTTGCGCAGCGGATCAGTTGCTTTCAATCTTTCTTAAAATTCACACTTATCATGCGTCATCTCACTAAAAAGAAGAAAATGGTGATTTCATATTATTTATACCGACAACAAAAAAGAAATGAAACAAAGAAATTTAGAAGATTTTGGATTCATCGTATTTTAGCATTATTCAATTGAGTTGCATACGGTGCTCGGGCGTGTGGCATCCGAGAAAATTTGAGCAAGTTTAAGTTATTCCATAAAAACTGTTTCAATTCATCGTATTGGATGTATTATTAAAATTGAGCTATTTCCCTTGTGGTCGTGAATTGTACTCATACTCAATTTATAATAAAAAGTCCCATGAAAAATTTATAAAAATTCCATACGCGAGTCGGACTCGCCCATGAAAGGATCCGTATCAGCAAGTAACACCATATAAAAGTTCATGTAGTTCGTTGTAACTTTCATCGATGTTTTTATACTAGTGTATTGATTGGATGAAAAGGTAAATTGTGTGTTACGATTTATGACGTATTAAAAAAAAACTACTCACAAGATCTCGTTCAAACCAATTTTCGTTGGTAGTTTGTATGGTAATGTACAACATATATTTTTTTTAGTTTTATCACTCTCTTATTTTAGAAGTTAGAGGGTGTGGGGACACATTTTTCCACTTTGGAATTGTCTCTCGCGCAAACTATTCAGTATAGAAAAAAATGATATTAGAAACCTCAACATCATTTTTGAACACCTATCCATAAATAGGACCCCACACGTATAGGTTTGATGAAAAAAAAATTTTTGGGTTTCAGTTCCAAGTATGTATTGTTTTGTATGTATTTATGTATGTATGTATTGTTTTTTTCTATTTTTATGTGAAAACCTTAATGCGGTTCAAAGAATACATCGACTGACCAAAACGGTTCCGTTTTTTGCCATTTGGCTACGGAACCCTAAAAATGAAGAAAATAAATTGCGATTTAACTAATCTCTTAAGTAGGAAGACAGAACAATTTTAAACTACTACTTTTAAACTAATACTTAATTTAATAATAATTAATATATGTAGAAAAATATTACAATACATGCACAGGTATTATTTATCATAATAACTCTGTTTACTAAAATACCACTTCTTTTTGTTTATTACACCTTTTTTCGCAAAGAAACAATATATTTACAATTAATTATTTATAAATATTTTAGCACTCAAAATATAAACATCTCTATAATGAAAACATGAAACGTAGGTATGTGTTACTATGTATGTGGGGGTATGGCAGGGGGGACACCAGAAGCCGCTGTTGCGATCCTGGTGTTGCTCCGAACTGCCGAGGTAGGCCGCCGCGGGGTTTAGTGGGTAGACCGGTTGCCCGGGAGTCCCACACACACCCTTCCTTGTCCCCCCCCCAAGAAGGGTATGGTGCGAAAAGCATTCCCCGCGTAAAAAAAAAAAAGGTATGTGTTACTAATTTCCCAATGACGTGACTGACGAATCAAGATCTAGCATAACACACCTTTTATTTTAAAATAGGTACATAGATAAGTAGGTATTAAAAATAAATGCATTTGCGATGTGTTCATATCTTAGGTAAACAATTTAGTACCTTAAGTAATACATTAAAAAGGGTACATATATACACAAGGTAAAAAGTATTCATCGTTTCTTTCTTAATGAATTATGAAAAAGGAGAGGGAAATAAATTATGTCTAATTGGTAAGTAAATAACACTCAGTTTTGAAGCATACTTAGATTAAACATTTAAAATATTTTATATTAATGAAATACTATTATTTGTATGTGCTACCTATCTAGGTTTGAAATCAGTGCCAAGCCATGTGTGATTGCGCTTAGTACTAAGGAAGAACTACTAAGTACAACTTATGACGACGCGCTTATATAGAAAAGTCTCGCGCCAACTAACAATCTTGAACTTGATTTAACGATACATTGCGCTCCCGTATGTATGTCAATTATGTTATTTAAACAGCAGGCAGGAAATTTTACTACATATACATATGTTAGAAACTTAACAGCTGTTTTATTATTGGATAGTTTAATGTACCGATACTGTTCTAAGAACTTTTATCAAGGCCGGCAAAGTAACCTAATAATTTTTTCTTAATTAATTAATTTTAATTTCTAAACCTCTTTAACAGTAATTATCTTAATTGAGTGAAAGGTGAGGTGTGATACCAATTCTAATATTATCAAAAACGCGTCTCTGAACACCGCAAGGGCGGGTTCATATGACATGAAATATTTCGCGCCCACACATGACAGCTGCGCGATTCACCAAGAGGGGTCCTGGTGGACTGCGTAGTTGCGCAGCGGATCAGTTGCTTTCAATCTTTCTTAAAATTCACACTTATCATGCGTCATCTCACTAAAAAGAAGAAAATGGTGATTTCATATTATTTATACCGACAACAAAAAAGAAATGAAACAAAGAAATTTAGAAGATTTTGGATTCATCGTATTTTAGCATTATTCAATTGAGTTGCATACGGTGCTCGGGCGTGTGGCATCCGAGAAAATTTGAGCAAGTTTAAGTTATTCCATAAAAACTGTTTCAATTCATCGTATTGGATGTATTATTAAAATTGAGCTATTTCCCTTGTGGTCGTGAATTGTACTCATACTCAATTTATAATAAAAAGTCCCATGAAAAATTTATAAAAATTCCATACGCGAGTCGGACTCGCCCATGAAAGCATCCGTATCAGCAAGTAACACCATATAAAAGTTCATGTAGTTCGTTGTAACTTTCATCGATGTTTTTATACTAGTGTATTGATTGGATGAAAAGGTAAATTGTGTGTTACGATTTATGACGTATTAAAAAAAAACTACTCACAAGATCTCGTTCAAACCAATTTTCGTTGGTAGTTTGTATGGTAATGTACAACATATATTTTTTTTAGTTTTATCACTCTCTTATTTTAGAAGTTAGAGGGTGTGGGGACACATTTTTCCACTTTGGAATTGTCTCTCGCGCAAACTATTCAGTATAGAAAAAAATGATATTAGAAACCTCAACATCATTTTTGAACACCTATCCATAAATAGGACCCCACACGTATAGGTTTGATGAAAAATAAATTTTTGGGTTTCAGTTCCAAGTATGTATTGTTTTGTATGTATTTATGTATGTATGTATTGTTTTTTTCTATTTTTATGTGAAAACCTTAATGCGGTTCAAAGAATACATCGACTGACCAAAACGGTTCCGTTTTTTGCCATTTGGCTACGGAACCCTAAAAATGAAGAAAATAAATTGCGATTTAACTAATCTCTTAAGTAGGAAGACAGAACAATTTTAAACTACTACTTTTAAACTAATACTTAATTTAATAATAATTAATATATGTAGAAAAATATTACAATACATGCACAGGTATTATTTATCATAATAACTCTGTTTACTAAAATACCACTTCTTTTTGTTTATTACACCTTTTTTCGCAAAGAAACAATATATTTACAATTAATTATTTATAAATATTTTAGCACTCAAAATATAAACATCTCTATAATGAAAACATGAATAAACTATTTAAAAAAGTGACGACAGTTATACGCAATGTAACAATACAAGCGCACAATGTGTTCGATCAAATTGTTTGTTTACTTGACCCGTCTAACTTCATACGAGTACAGTTGAAACTGATCCATTGTTTCACATTGCCAACAATAGAAATAAAGAAATAAAATAGTAACATAGTTCTTTGTCAAATATGTATATTTACTATTTTTCTAACAATTCATCATTTTTTTTTCATCTGATGATGCAAACACACCTTAATTTGGAAAATTAATAAAATTACTTTTATGATATATTTCTAAAGAAACTGGATAATGGCTCTAAAATGCAAATGTACTTTTTCATAAAAACTCACCAACACGCAATTTTCGTAAAAAGGGTACCCCTTTTTACGAATATTGCGTGGACTGAGTTAAATTTCGAACTCATAGTTCTATAGTATACTTAGTCGAAATTTCGCACACTCATAGTTTATGTGAAGGGGGAGTGCAGAAAGGTGGTAAAGAGACCACCAAGAGACCTCTTGATAGTGGTAAAAAGTAACATCAAAATTATAAAGTCATTTGGAATAGAAAGAAAAAGCTTGAAGACACGCCAAAAATGTGCATATCCTCTGTTACTTGTATTTAATTGAAGGCTTAGTGGGTGGGCGTAGTAAATTTTTTTTGTCTCATGGCTACACGATTAAGTCCTAATAACCGCTTTGGCTCGAATGTTCAAAAATGTTACATTACTATAACAGCTTTAAATGTCTTATCGAATTTAGATGTATGTGTTATTAGCATAACAAATTTAAAAACACACCTTATGTGCACCTATAACTCGGTAGGTATATGTCGTCAGTTGGGCACATTTTCAATTAGAATAAATTGAAATTTCACACATGGGCACATTTTCAATTAGAATAAATTGAAATTTTACACATACATTTCCAATTAGAATAAATTGAATATGTGATCACAAACTTTTAGTCAGGGCATTTTATTACCAATCACTTCTTTAAAATCATTGGTCTAGCGGTTAGCGTATGCGACTGTCGATCAAGAGGTCTCCTGGATCGATTTAAAGGTCCGACGAAGTGTAATTGAACTTTGCTTACAAGAAATTTCAAAGATTTAATAGCAGCCCGGAGTATGGAAGTTTGGCGATGTTCTAGCCCGTACCTCAGCGAGCCCTTAAAGATGTTAAATCCCGATTGTCATGAATAAAGGTCAGTGCCCTTAAAAATATTCCTATATTACTAAAGATTAAACGACAACTACAAAAATATGAGTTTTTTTACACATTCCTATATAAAAAAAAAATTTTTGATGCTGCCTCTTAATGGGAACATTGCAGTTGATCCCCTTACTCAAATTCATGGTAGCCCTGATTTTCTTTTACTTAGTCGTGTGCAAATAATACCTCAGAAAATATAGCTGATGCATGAAACAAAAATATAGGTATTTAAATATTTATATAATCCCTTGTTACTTATTTTATAAGTTTGTACCTACTTGATAATAAGTAAAAATAATATTTAGAAAAAAATATTTTTGTTTGATGTGAATATTTTATCCAATAATATTTTTTTTTTTCTTTTTTTAGAAGCCCCATCGGGCTGTTACTACACCAGGACCGGTAAAAACCAAACGGTGTGCTACTCTGCGCACTACTGGTTGAACTTGTCAGTAAATTTGAGGGCACTGACTTTAGAAGTTTGGCGGTGATTTACGCCCGTGCCTCGGAGAGCACGTAAAGTCGTCGGTTCCGGTCGTCATGAACATCTACGGCAACCATTATTAGAAACTTATTAGAGATAGATATAAATTAAAAATATTAGGCACCCAGAAAGGATGATAGCGAGCAACTGAAATTGACTTCTGAGTGAACAGCGTCTAACAGTTGTGGCACGAATTGAATTTGTGATGGTATTGTGTATAATAACAAATAAAAAGGATCAATATAAATAATTATTTCCAAACGCAATTTACAAAAGGCCATTTTTTATTCGTGGCTCTTATTTTATCTAATCAGTTATCTAATTTAAATAATACTTCTATTACGTATATAGTCACAACACGTCAAGCAAAACTGCCAAAATTACTGGGTAATTAAATAGTAATTTTTTTTACAAGCTGTAATTTGAATCTGTATGATGTCACATAGCCCTTTATGTGACAAGGTTCCGCTGTAGAAGAAACATGCTTATTATGTACTTATTTTAGATATCTTTTTAGATGAATTATTTTGTCTCCTGTAAATAATCTAAAGGTTTTTCGTATGTATATACATATGTATATGTGTGGATTAAAAAAAGCTAAAGTGATGTATTTACATCCCTACTGAAAAATATTTTCAACTGTTCAAATTGGTAAAATTTACAAAGTTATATTGCTACCTAGTCCATCTATGCTCTATTAAACATTTTAATAAATTACTACATAAACTTGTAACATTTTCTGCATATTTATAAAAACCTATGGTATCACCTATCATACAAAGAAAAAGTACATTATTATTCTGGTAAGTTAATATTTACACGTGCCTGAAAATGTACTTATACATGTACATTTTAGATAACAACAAAATCTCCAGCTCAAGACATAACTTAATTATTTAGACCTTCATTTCTATGTACTATGGATTTGGCAGAGTTTATTTTTTATACTTAAGCCTACTAAAGTGTCTCTACCATGCCTGATGAAACACATTAGTAGAATCCAGTCAATCCAATCATTCAGAATGATGATGATGATTCATGAATGATGCAGAAACAGGCTCCATGGTGTGGGTCACTATGCTGCACTGCATGAGGATGGTGGCCCCTCTCAATGTGGATGGTGGCCCCTCTCAATGTGGATGGTGGCCCTTACTTCTGGATTCTACTAATGCTTGACTGTCTGTCTGACTCACCAACGAAAGACAACAGTATGAATGCTGTCATTTTAGATTTGCTCTTCTGTGTGAGAGTAGTACTGCCCTAATCAAACCGGCCCATTCATGCTGAAATCAGTATGGCTCTACTACCTCTTGAACAATATAACTTTAAAGATGACTGATACTAAATGTATTCAAATGTTAATGAAAAAGGGGGATTCATAAGTCTATTGGTTAGTTAATTTTAAGGTCTTTTTTTCGATGCTAATAATGGAACACAATTTTTTAAAAGGCAATATTTGTAGAAATTTTTGAAGTTTTGAAAAAAGGCTAATTACTAAAATATTTTTTCTCATCACAGCCACCAGCACCCAGAGTGCATTTATATCCCTGATATTAAGTAGTTATACTAAATACCATAAGAATAATTCTTATTTATGTACTATTAGTTCTATTATTAATTTCTATAAGCTATTAAGAAATTAACATCATTATAGAAGTTTTATAATATTTTTTTAACTTCATTAACTTAGTATTATATACCTATTATAAATCTTTTCCATCCTATTACTTTTTGAAACCCTTATTTAATTTCCATACATTTCATTATGTTAAAAATAATTTCATATCAAAAATTTGATTATAATTTTTTAATTAGAATCAGAGATGTTTGTATTTTCTGTACATTCTGTGCACATCACATAGATTTTCTACAATTTATAACAAAAAAAAATTATAACTTCTGTGTGGTTTATAAGGAGTGTGTAGTATCAAACAGTTACGAAAATAGGCTACATGCATAACACAGATTGAAGAAACACATAGTTTATATATAAAATATACTAAGAAAGATCAAAAAGAATCCCTTGAGTTCAGTTAAATTAGTTAAAATATATAATTCGCCTGGCTAATAACGAGCTAAAGAAGCAGTAGCTTTTTGGTTTGATGTACTAACTTTTTTTGCTTGGAGGACAGTTGATTATTTGTCACATTCAAATATAATTAGTTTCACAACATGCAAGTTAGTCTACAAATAGTTACAGCAAATGGAATGATTAATGCAACTTTCTTAAAGGAATGTTGAAATAAACATAACTCAATCAAATTAGATCCACATATAAATTATATAATTAGAGTAACAAGATCAACAGTTTAAGTCAAAGTATAAATATATACTTAATATAAGTATGTATGTGTGTGTGGCTGTAGAAATAGGTATATGTTATACTTTACCCCGTCCATGTTTGTAAATTTTTTTTTTATAACGTCTTGATAGGAAGTATTTTATAACTAGAATAAGAATAATAAAAGATAATATGTACAGGAGACTTAACATTCCGATGTCCAAATTGGAGAAGGGGCTTGCAGCTGCAGAAGTCATTGTCCGGCGCATCGTCTGAATATTGTCAGCACCATAGACATTTTGTAGATATTGATACACAGCTGGCAAATTCCAAGCACCTCTAGCTAGTCTGCACTCCTGACATTTACTCACACTAGGGAATTGAATCTTAGGGTGTACAGGATCTTCTGTAACATCACCTGCCAGGCGTAAATTGACTTCATTATGAGCTATCCACAGCCATAATACAGCCTTGTCATTTTCCTTCACATCAAATATTCTATTTCTGGCAGCCATTGCTTGAAAATGCATCGCACAGTCAGTACAACCAAAGAAATTCTTTACATAACCATGCATTGCTTTTAAAACTTTAGGTCCCTCTGTGGCTTCTGATTTTTGAGCAGCATTTACAGTAAGAGTGTGGAATAATGTCCAAAGTCCACAAGTGTATCCTCTGAATTTAGGTTGACTGCCCTTACATCTAATGTATTCTAAATTGTTTGTAGTGTACACTGGGGCATGTTCAGTTTCCAAATTATTAACTAGCTCATAAATTTCACTCCCACTCCAAGTTTTTCTTGTTTTAAGAGTGGTATACAAGTTCATCAAATACTCCTTAAAATTGACTCTTGCAGGAAATGAGGTTATCAAAACATCTAAGTAATCTAATAATGCTAGAAGCGGTTCTCCAGTTAAACTTTTAAATCTAGTAATTTCTGTATGCAAACTTGTCTTTAAGGTTTTTTCTAGGTCACTATAGTAGACTAAGTCAGAATTGAGTGTAGAAGAGTATTCATCAGAGTTGTCATTTGTTATTATTTCTTGGCTTCCTTGATCTCTAATAGGAAACACATAGTTCCTAGATTTTAAAAATGTGTTAATTGCCTTTAAGATGCTCTGTTTAGTTGGTTCTTTCGGATACAATGAAGTAGGCTCTAGTGTAGAGCTGAGAGCAATTACCGCTGGTAATTGTTTTATGTTAGCAATATTGCGAAGTTCACTAGTATCACTCACTCTTACGACCCTAATATGTTGATAATCATTCATGTCTAATGCAAGTTCAGATCCTGTTGTTGAGTTTCCATTTTCAAAGACAAGGAAAGCATAATTTGTATCATGCGGAAGGTTTTTGAAAACTGCAGAGTAAGAGCTGTACGACTCAATATGTAGTGATGGGGCAGTAATCAAACGGCCAGAAACTTGTTCAGTTTGCATTTTGCTAATTACATGGCTTTTAAGTTTTTCGGGAGAGTCAGCTAAATTTACCTTTTCACCAATGTTGCCATTTCCTTTAACATAAAATTCATGCAAATAACGAAGTGATGGATAAGCCATGACCTCAAACTGTCGGCAAATTTCATTATTTTCTTCTACTGAACAATCAAGGACTCCTAATCTTATTATATTCTTCCAAGTTGTAACTTCCGAGGCCATTGCTTTAAATCGAGGTGCAAATGACCGACAGTGGCCACAATAGCTATTATAAAATTGAACAAGAATTGCATGTTTTTGTCCATATATTTTTCTTTCGAAATTCCGGTTTGTTAATATGTCAACGCGATCCGACTTACTATACAGTCCTTGTTGATCGACATCACCATCGTTCACTATAACTGCACTATTCACTAATGCAATGAACATAGGAATACAAAAAATTGAACGTCTAATACTCATGTTCAACGAGATATATTGCTTTATTTCCGCCCCCAGTAAACACAGCTTTTACCGACGGCTGCGGAACCCGAACTAAAATAAAACTGTCTTGAAACTTCAAAGTTTACATTTTACTTCTATCTTACAATAAGAATACGTCACTTCGTGACTCAAGCAAACATCCAATGATCCAATCCAATCAACCATCAGCGGTTGGTTCAGTGTTGCCAACCCGAATTTTAGAAAATCAGTAGATTATGTGCCAAATGTTGGTAGAAGTTGGTAGATGTAAAATGCAAAATTGGTAGATCTACCACCTCAATTTAAAAGATTTTTAAGGTTCCGTAGTTCATGACTCGGAACCCTTATAGATTCGTCAAGTCAGTCTGTCAGTTCATCCATCCATCCGTCCTTGGCCTACCGCCCTAATTATTTTCGATTATTTTCAATCTTCATTCATTTTCTAACCTAATTTAATTTTTCTTTCTTATTACATTACAGTAGTAGCTTGTGTATACTACGAGTATACATATACTTACATATATGTTATCTATACTCCGCATTATTTTAGGTTAGGTCTATCTGGAGTAGTTAAGTGAGTACTAAGTTATAGGTTAGTGGTAAATTAATACTTCCTGTCATTAGATAGATCTTTAGACACATTGCGAGGTTGGTAAAGTAATTTTTCGATTTAGGTATCCGTGTGCGAGTTAATAAACTTTAAAGTCTATGCGTGGCTTGACACGCGAAAAAGCTTCGTTTTAGTTAGTTTTTAGTACTTTTTAGAAGGTCGCGCTTCAGTTGATGTTGGTTTTTCGGCTGATATTTTTTCAAACACGTTTTGTATTCTTGTTAAGAAAATAAATATATAGAGATAGGTGTGGTCATAAGTTTTAAAACTATTTTTTAAGGCAAAGAAGGTATGTTATTTAGTAAAAATCATTTTTCTGTGATGTAAGAAGAAAAGATGTTCTATATTAATGATATATAATTTATTTATGACATATATACTGCCTCATCGCTCTAATGGTAAGCGGTACGCGACTGCCGATCAAGGGGCTTCGGTTTCAGAATCCCGGGTCGGGCCATTATAGTGTTATGTGTAAACAACACAAAACGAGCAAAGATTCACCATTGATTCCGCAACAAACCAATCGAGAATGGGCCACAGAACAGAATAATAATGTCAAAGGGCGCGAAATGGCACGAACGGCGAACTGTTGCTAACGTTTTTTTTGTGGTTTATAGCCTGGACTTTATGTATGCTTGATGCATCGTCGCATAGCTCACGCAACACATCGCGATGTCACTTGTCGATATAAAAATAATTCAAAGTGGTGATATGTCAAACTAATTTAAAAAGTAGGTAGTTTTTAGGTCTAGGGTGGTAGATAGGTAGACTGAAGTGAAAATTGGTAGATCTACCGAAAAGTTGGTAGATATGGCATCACTGGGTTGGTTGCTTGACTCTTGACTATAGTGTTTGAGTTTTGACATCGCTTTGTCAATTTGTCATAGTTGTCAAAATTGTATCCTCTTCACAACAGAATCAACACTTCTTTACAGTTCAACTTCGACTTTTGATTAAAATGAATAAATTATAAAATTTAATTGCCCTGTGGTAGAGTGTAACCACAATAGGGAATTTACATAAAATTTAAATTTGGCATAAAAAAAGATCTAATTATTTTTCAAAGTGAAATTTAAAACATCGATTAAACTGATGGAATGGCTCACCATTCAAACAGCTATTTCGAGCTCAAAAACAATGAAAAAAAGTTAAAATCCTTCTTCCATTAGTATTGTATGGTATTGAAGTGCAAAAACACTGCAGATAAAACACTCATTAAAGTGTTATTTCGTACTTAACGCGATGTAATAATACCTTTTACTTTAAAAATTTAGAAAAGTAACTTTTTCGAATAGAAAACAACAGATCATACAAACATTTAAACAAGAGTCGAACCCGAGACCATTTACTTGATTTAGATATCCTTGTCCTTTCTTCGGATTGACAAAAGCCCATGAAATTTATCAACATTTTTAATTTCACAGTTTTGCAGACATTTTTTAAAATTATGTACTCTAAAATAACTGTACTATCAATCGCAACCACATATACCCGAAAAAAAACTTGTTAGTTTACAAAAATAATGTCAGTTACCTTTGACACTTCATTTTGGAAAAAAAATATCATGATACGCTTGGCCAGCACCTAGAAGTTAGCACCCGAAAAAAAAAATTAATATTTTGGGTTCCAAAAATAGATTGCGCATAAAAAATGCATTAAAAATTTGCAAGTTAGACGTTTGCGCGAATTTTGGTTTTCGAGATAAGTCAAAATCTCTTCCGGGTGCTAGGGTATTTTAAATTTTTCTCATCTACCGTTTTGATTAATTAATTATAACACTATAAAAATATTAATTTATAGATTTTTGCATGCGCAATCAGCACCCGTGAACGGTTTATGCATATAATCATTATTTATTGCAAAAAAAATAAAAATAATTGGGACGCGTCGGGGCCAGGCCGCCGGCCGAAAGATGAAGATCGCAGCAGATATTTAAAAAAATTCATGTAAAGCTTCGAGTCAACTCATGCTGTAATAGCACTTAATTTTAATCTTGGTTCGTTGTTCGAGCACATAAATTATCAAACCAGTTCATCGTGGTTCAGTGGACTTGTATGGATACGTATAAAGTAATATCAAACCAATTCATCATGGTTGAGTGGACTTCTACGGAAACTTATTAATAATGCAAGTAAGTATAAGCTTTGTTCATTCAGAAATATTAAAAATAGCAAGCAAAAAGATATAATTTTTTTAAAAAACTATAACTTTAAAATACATTGATCATACTTTATTTTTTTTTATAATTTTAAAATTTGATTAAGAAAACAAACTTTTGTTGACGAATAAAAATTTGTTTATTGCCGAGACCAGCAGTCGAACATTTGTTGCAAAAAACTTAAAATCAGGTGTTGTGTAAAATACCCTTAAATTTAAATGTCAAGTCTGTTTTATCGACGATCGCGGTGTTTACATTCTGTATCGATAAAGTAGACATCTGAACACAGTCGGGATTTCAAACTACTCTCTTCTGTGTACATCTTCGATTCAATGAAAAAGTATATGTGCAAGTAAAGAGAGAATTTTTCAAAAACAAGTGGTTTAAACAATAAATGATCGAATTGGTATCTTTTATTCATCGATCACAAGTGCATGCGTGTAGTTTGTAACGGTTAGGGTAACAAATTTAAAGTGTTTTCTGAAGAAGCTTATCAGTTCTCGGAAGATCTTAATTTCATCAGATCCCGCGCCCGAAAAATTCTCTCTTTACTTGCACATATACTTTTTCATTGAATCGAAGATGTACACAGAAGAGAGTAGTTTGAAATCCCGACTGTGTTCAGATGTCTACTTTATCGATACAGAATGTAAACACCGCGATCGTCGATAAAACAGACTTGACATTTAAATTTAAGGGTATTTTACACAACACCTGATTTTAAGTTTTTTGCAACAAATGTTCGACTGCTGGTCTCGGCAATAAACAAATTTTTATTCGTCAACAAAAGTTTGTTTTCTTAATCAAATTTTAAAATTATAAAAAAAAATAAAGTATGATCAATGTATTTTAAAGTTATAGTTTTTTAAAAAAATTATATCTTTTTGCTTGCTATTTTTAATATTTCTGAATGAACAAAGCTTATACTTACTTGCATTATTAATAAGTTTCCGTAGAAGTCCACTCAACCATGATGAATTGGTTTGATATTACTTTATACGTATCCATACAAGTCCACTGAACCACGATGAACTGGTTTGATAATTTATGTGCTCGAACAACGAACCAAGATTAAAATTAAGTGCTATTACAGCATGAGTTGACTCGAAGCTTTACATGAATTTTTTTAAATATCTGCTGCGATCTTCATCTTTCGGCCGGCGGCCTGGCCCCGACGCGTCCCAATTATTTTTATTTTTTTTGCAATAAATAATGATTATATGCATAAACCGTTCACGGGTGCTGATTGCGCATGCAAAAATCTATAAATTAATATTTTTATAGTGTTATAATTAATTAATCAAAACGGTAGATGAGAAAAATTTAAAATACCCTAGCACCCGGAAGAGATTTTGACTTATCTCGAAAACCAAAATTCGCGCAAACGTCTAACTTGCAAATTTTTAATGCATTTTTTATGCGCAATCTATTTTTGGAACCCAAAATATTAATTTTTTTTTTCGGGTGCTAACTTCTAGGTGCTCGCTTGGCCCATTAATTTTGTATTTTAGGATGATGGATTTAGTGAAGTTTTCATTACATTTCAATGATGAGGTTAGGAAAAACTTGATTTTTTTTTGCCTAGTGACTCGCGTTACTGTTTGCGCGCATGCGCAGCATTCACTTAACTATATAATACGTTAAATTTATTCAAACTATTTATATTTATTTAATAATAATAATAATTAAGGAAAGTGGAGCTGGTGAGAACTCTACTTGAGCAATTACAAATGCAACTTGAGCAGTATTTTAGAACTTTATGCAATTTAAAATATTGAATATATCAAAAGATATAGAAATTTGAGTATACGGATAAATGAATTTTTTTTCAAGGACTTTGTTGATTTTTAATTTTTTAATTAATGGTGAGCAATTTGGAAGGGCTACGTAATTGAATTGAGCTATTAAAAATCTATTGATTAGTATTTTTTTATTGCGAATATCATAAATTTGCAGGCTGGGGTAGGGTAGGTGTCGAAATATCCATATTTATCATACATATATTTACTTAAACTCTGTCCATTCCTTTACTATTTTTTTGACAGTTCAACATATTTTGAAATTAGTGACGCACACGTCACCGATTCGACTTAAATCTGAATCAATCGATATATTCTATAAGTCAGTCTTGCCAATAATAATAATTGGCCCAGATCAAAGAAAACTTAACACAGTCACTTGAAGGTCGGTTTAGTAAGTATTATGTGGTTTTTCAAAAGTATTTTCATTTTAAATGCTTCAATAATTCACCAACATTTAGCACACAACTAAAAATTTATCAGTCATAAGATTTCATATTATAGGTAGGTAGTACTTATATTCCTGACACAATACTAGAAAACAGAGCTTGTAAAACTCATTGGAACAGAACAATCATTACAGACAAAACCATTTAATACAACAGTTCCTGACAAAATCAGCAATGCTGTTTATATTATAGATATATCCCGAACAGCCATAACCTTCAGTCCACCATTTCAGAAAAACTCTCTAAATACCAAGATCTGGCAATAGAGCTTATAACTCACTGGAAAGCTCACACACATAGTACACATAGTCCCAGTTCCAATAATTTTATCATCGACAGGTAAGGTACCTACAACTCTCACCCAAAATCTTGAATTACTTCATATGCCTTCACATTCTTTTATTTTCTCTGAAAAGCCACCATATTCAATACATGCCGCATTACTCGCAAAATAAATTTCTAACATCTTCATCTGTATAATATGTATGTATTTACAAAAAAAAAGTATGTTTATGTATTTATATCAGTTGTTTAGTACCCATAACACAAGCTCTGCTTACTTTGGGACTAGATGATGTTGTGTGTTAGATGTCCAAAATATTTATTTATTTATTTATTTATTTCTGCAACTTATGCAATCTAACGTATCATGCTTGTTTCAAGTCCGCATGACGCGTATTTTACCCCTCTAAAAAGGGAGATAGATACAATCAAAAATAATAATAATGTTTAATTGTAATAAAGCAGTTATAAATAAAGTACATAGAATTATCTGTCTTCTATCAACTTTTAACAATTCTAGTTTAGGAGGTATGAAATATAACAATTTGAATCAATACGGACAATATCGTAACCTTTTTAATATTATGGCGAATAAGTCCCGTTTACAGTAAAAACATAAGTATGTGTAAAAGTCGCGAAAGTCTAAAAACAGTTAAATACGGACAAAGTCACGAAATAATACATATATTTTTGAAATCAACAAGTAACGCCCTTTACAATGATACCAACCACGCCTTTTTTATCACAAATTTATTTTATGACACAGTACCTATTCTATGACCGCTAGTAGGCCCCACATTAGTTTCAGTGACACGCCATATCACGCCCCTCAGTTGGGATAACCAGCAGACGATCAAGACACTTCTAATAATACATAATTTGTATTTAATAAGTAGTTGAGGAGCTATGACGTAACAAATGAACACACATACCTACATACATAGCCTGCCAAAATCATAACCCTCTTTTGGCTTTGCCTTTTTCGAACCTATTTATATTTTTAATATATCTATTTTATATCTATTTCTATATGATTTATATGTATAGTAAATGGTTGATTTAAAGAAATAACAAAACAACATACATATTCCCTATTGAAAAATATGTGGTTTGGGATTCCCTTAACACGACGACGCTTACAGATAGAATCATCCCAAATTATGAGTTTTACTAAAAATACAAAAGTACAAGAGGGGTTTGGTCTTGCCTACAAATTTTAGAAGTCATATTTTTATTGAAGTCAAATGTATAATTTTCGTTACCTACTATTGCTAGGACCTATAACGTAAATATTTTTTGGTTTTCAGTCACATATCTACATACGATGCATTACACGTTTCGTATACATAATTTTAAATGGACCAACTAACCGTATCGACTTCACCTGGTAATCTTATTTTCTTTTGTTGAAATGAAATGTAAGTAGTAATAATAAATCCATAACTTTTCCTTTCGTTGTGGATGCAGAAAATCAAGGTTGCAATACACCTTAGCTCGAAGCTAGCGTAATAGATAATAATAGCTGGCTTCAGTGCTTTTTCGTTATAATGCGACTCTGAAATAACGATCCAGGCCAGGATAACGAGGATATGATAATGAAGCAGAAATTTTCACTTGGCCGCCAAGCCATTTATCTATTATGCTTGCTTCGAGCTAAAGTGCATTGCTTGGCGGGAAGATTCATATCAATCAATCAAAAAAACTTAAACCTAATTTTGGGAGCTTTTGTCTTTGAATAACTTGCGACGCGAATTGCCTGGGTATTGTATAGAATGCCCGACTATACAGATTGCCGGTAACATAGGTATACATGATAGCTATGCTATGTATATATGATGGCTATATAATAAAAGCAAGGCCTAGGGAATTTTCAAAATTAAATTTTCCCCATAACTGGTGTTTTTTTTTTGATAATCTATGGACTTTTAGAACGGCAACATACTACTCAGTAATATTTAGGGACACGGTATCTAATGGAAAGTATCAAACTATCGAAACTGTACTCATAAGTAGTATCGAAAAAAAGCATCGTACTCATAAAAGAACGGTAACAAAAGTATCGATTTTTCAAAGTATCAACTCCTTTTCGAAGGGCTTTAAAAATACATCTTGATGTTGAAGGTTGATTTAAGAAAGGAAGATGTGTTTCTTAAGATGTTTATTAATATTGGACGTGTTATCTCATTATTATCGTACAAGTGTACATCATACTCACAAAAGTATATAGTACTTTTCAAAAACTTCTTTCCTTGTTAGGTTAAAGGTGTTTCATAATGTGTTTTTATGTTGTATGTATTTCTTCATTATTGTCGTACTCATTTAAAAGTATTGAAATAAATGTATCGAGTACTTTCCTACGAGTTTTCAAAATACCTTATGATATGTTAGGAATAAAAAGTATTTTTTATAATATGTTTATTCATGTTGGACATATTCATTAACATTGTTTAAATTAAAGGATCGATTCTTCAAAGTATCGAGTACCTTTCTAAGGGCTTTAATGTCTGCTAATGGATTTTATGATTCATCAAACACGAGTTCATTTGATGGATTTAGCCCTAAACTTGCTTTTCAAAGAATCTATTAATTAATATTTATTGAGTAAAGATATCAAATACAAAGAATCGAATTCGAAAGGAAACGTATTCGATAACACTAAGTATCGATACTTTTTTCTCGTGTCCCTGTCCCTAGTAGTTCTCAGTACAATACATACAGTTCACTATACTACATACTTATCTAACGTAGGAACACATAATCACAAAAGCCTGCATCTGCATGTATATTGATAAATGTATATTCGTCTGGATACTGGATATTATTGATTGGAATTTTCACTGGTGTTAGATTAATCACTTTTGCACTGCTTTTTGCTTGAGGTGTTTAGTGCTGCATACGTTTTTCGTGAATTTTAATGTACGTTACATTATTAGGGAGCTATGTATGTTTCCTTCTGGTTTTGTATAGCACTCATGTAAACTTTTTTTGTGTGTAGTCAAAATGTCATCACGCAATTTGAGGAAGATTCGTCCTGTTGAGCCTTTGGAAATTGATAGTTCCGATGAGGAGGACTCCCCGCCACCTCAGACAAATAAATACGCTGGTGTAAGTTTGCTTATTTTTATACTAAACTAAAAACAGCTGTGCTAAAGTAATTATATTATTTAGTATTGTCATTTTGAGTATGTTTTCATTAAAGTTTTCCAGGATTTCATGTAATCAATAAACTTAGTAGACATTCATTGTCAATTTTGCCAAAGCCAAATTATACAGCACATTTTTTTCAAATAATTTTGCTAGTTTACTGTGAGATAACCATCCTTACTAATATTATAAACGCGAAAGTTTTTGAGTATGTATGTTTATTGCTCTATCAAGCAAAAACTACTGAATAGATTTTGATGAAACTTCACTAATATAGCTTTCACATTGGAAAACTACATAGGCTACTATTTACCGCCAACGCAGGCGAAGACATGGGCAAAAGCTAGTTACATTATAAAGTTTAATATTCAAAGAAACGTAAGCATAACATGCACCAATTTCTGCTGTGCGTCTTCTTCCACAAATATTATGAACTGTTGCTGGGCTCTTTTCACTGCAATCAAAATTATAAATTATGTTGTGTAGATTACACGTGTACGTTGTGTCTTATACATTTGAAAGGCAAATTGGAGTTTTTGTTTTTAAATAGTAGTAGTGTATGATGAAATTTGTAAGTACATATAATTTATTGTATGCTTTGTGACCGACTGTTTAACAATGAGAAAAAAAAAACAAGTTTTTATGGGCCTAATGGTGCTAATTCACTTGTTAACAAAACTAAACTAAAAGCTCTAAAAAAATTTAATTTTAGAGTGACACTTTGTTTATTGGTATTCTGTTGTTAGATTGAACTAAATTTGGTGTTCAAGAAGATAGGCCCAAAATTGAATCTGACAAAACTAAAAATTAAATAGGAAAATGTGACCATTGCATAAAAAATGTAAATGAATGATAAACAATGAATTGTGATTGTCTGTGATTGTTAACTGACTGATTCTGACATCACTAAATTACACTAAAAATTTGTTGTTGGATTTTAATATATAGGTACTTTCAGTATGTTTATATTGAATGTTCAGAACATATAGCATGTTATGTAAGACATATTGATCTAAATTAGACATTCTTTAAATACATGTCAACTTAACTACACTCACTCTTTACATTCAATTTTCCTTTTTTTTTGGATTTATCGATCAAAATCACAATTATATAAAATTATCATGTCTTATGTAGTATACTTATAGCGATAATTGCTTTGTTAATAAGGTGCAATATTTGATACATATTTATTAAGTTTTTTAAAAAAAGCAAGTGTATCCTTAATGAACTTTAATTTGGTCCAGGTCAAACACAATGTTAATTTGTTAATTTCATTGACTTACAGTTTACATTGAAATACATTATGGAATGTAAACCAATGGTGCCATAAAAAAATTTCTTCTTCTTCTTCCTCAGCATATTTGCATCCACTGCTGCCTCTTGCATGGCTCTCATGGCTCTCCATACACTTATGTAATAAAATAAGTAAAAGTTTTAGTAAAATTTAATTTAGTGATGTTAACAACAGAATCACAACCACTGGGCAATGGTTGCAAAAATAAGAAGTGCCTATCATAACAAAACTATGTTTTCAATGGTTCCATAGTTCAAATCTCGGAATCACATACTTAATATACTTTTTATGCATTCAGTAAAAACTATTTTTCTTTTTGTTATTTGTTATTTTCGTGTACTACATTCTGTCACAATTAGGACATGTAGTAGTTGGATGGTCGGGGTATGTCATGATATGCTCGGAGTGTGACCTGAATCACATCCTACTTTACTTCACTGTGACTTAAGTATGTCCTGGGGCATTTTCCGTTTTAGTCTATGAGTTGCGTGAGTTTCTTCTATCAAGATTTTCGCTAAGCGATTTGGGTGGTTTGTGATCCTCTCTTTGTAGATTTTTGTATGTCTTAGAATTTCTTTCTTGACAGTATGTACTTAAAGGTCATGATGCAACTGATCGTTTGTCACGTCCCAGGGAGCGTTGATCATCATTCGCAGCTCAATATTAGAGTGAGAGGCTGCCCCCACAACTGAATCCCATAAGTCCAGATTGGTTTTAGCATAGCCTTGTACAAGAGAAGTTTATTGCTCACTTATAGCTGTGACCGGCGACCCAATAACCAATAATACTTCCGCATTTGCAATCCCGATTGCTTGCATTTGGAGAAGATATTTTTATTTTATTTTTAATTTTTAAAAAGACGACTCCCGCATTAGGAATATAAATTCCTGTGTCGCAAACAAACATACATGAAACGGACACAAAGGACACCCAGACTCAGAACAACAAATTGTGAATCACACAAAGTGTTGTCCTACGTGGGATTTGAACCCACGACACTTGGCGTAGTAGGAAGCGGCGTGGCGACCGCTTAAGCCACTAAGCCAACCGTGCAGTCATTCAGATATGTTTATGCCATGTGAGTCGCTTGTCCAAGTGTAAGCCTAAGTATCTCACATGGTCTGCTCTGGGATTCTCGAGGTTGTTGAACTTTACTGGTGGACATGTACCTTTTCTCAAGGTGAAGGGGTAACATTTACTGACTTTGCTTCATTTGCCTTGATTCGCCACTTCTTGAGCCAGGTTGAAATATTGTTTATTCCATTCTGTAGAATTTTTGACGCCTCTGTTGGGTCCTCATGAGAGGACAAAATTGCTGTGTCGTCGGCAAAGGTTCCAGTTGTAATGCAGTCTGATGTTGGTAGGTCTGAGGTGTAGATTAGGTACAGTAGCGGCCCCAGCACGCTACCCTGAGAGACTCCTGCATCGATACTACAAAGGCCCGAGAACGCCTCACCAAGGTTAACCAGGAAATATCTATCCTCCAAGAAAGACTTGAGAATGCTATACGCGTAATTGGGGAGCATGGACTTTATTTTAAATAACAATCCTTCATGCCATACTCTATCGAAGGCTTCAGATATGTCAAGAAAGACACTCGCTCAGTACCTTTTAGCTTCAAAAGACTTGTCTAATTCGTTTATTAGCCTATGTACTTGGTCTATAGTGGCGTGCCTTTGACGAAAACCAAATTGATGGTCAGGTATAAGTCCATGCTGTTCTACTAATGGCATAATTCGCAATAGTATCAGCGTTTCGAGTATCTTCGACGGTATGGATAACAGACTTATGGGCCGATATGACTTCAGATCCTCAGATTCTTTATCTGGTTTTAATAGCATGATTATTTGTGCAGTTTTCCACTATGGTGGAATGAATTGATGTCTGACTATGGCGTTATAAATTGTTGTAATCATTATTATCCCACAGTTAGGTAGTTCTTGCAGGATTTTATTGGTAATGAGGTCGTATCCTAGTGATTTCTTTGGGCTGGCCTTTTGTATTACTCTTCTGACCTCTTTCGTTGTAAATCTTATTGGCGTAATTTCATCTGCTTCTGTCACCCTCAGATACTCCGTAACTATCTTTTCGTGATCTGCTGGGCCTTCGTAGGGATGAGGTTGAAAGACTTTGATATAACAACAAATAATGGGCACCTTTCCACTGTAAACAAGCAGACATGGATTAATTTAACTCAATTTTTAATTTTTATAGATATATAGATAGATGTTTCTCACTGTTTAAAGTTCATGAGAAACTTTCACAAATACATTAATATCTAAAATAGCCAAATCAGTCCAGCCATTCTCGACTTTGCGAAACAAACAAATAGTATTATTTATTTTATATAATGTAGATAAATGGTATATGATACCAATAAGGTAATGTTGTTAACATCTTGTTGTAAAACTGATGGCCTTTTTCACCAACATCCTCTAAATTTAAAGGGCCACTTAGAGAGAGATAGGTAACCATTAGTTAAATTTTCGCTTTCACCAACCCATTATTTGACATTTATAGTTCGTTTGCGGTAAGAATGCAGTGAGTCATCAGTTCAGTTGCAGGATAAAGGTACTATTATGTATTCTGTGGTAAAGGTGTATTCACAGTGGTGTTAAAATTTAAAGATTGTTTAATAAATTTAAATACTAAAAACAGCGTTACTCTTAAGTATTCTAGTAGTAGCAAGCATAACAGTTTTAAACTGTAATGCTTGCTACTACTTGAATCATTTTTAAACTTCAGATTTAAATCTTTCATTATTAACCATATTTCATTAATCTAAATAAAAAAATACTCTGTATTTTATTTTGAGGTCTAGTAAAAATGTGTGTGTGCCGACCGTTTATCTGAGTCCTCGCCTGCGCCGTAACAGGGGCGCGGGGGTATGACGACAAAGGGGACCGAGACAGGTGCGGGCGGCGGGGGCGCTTAGTGAGATACACACGAGATGTCCGCCCGCACCTGTCTCAGTCCCCTTTGTCGTCATACTGTTACCGCAGGCGAGGACTCAGATAAACGGTCGGCCTATAGGTTTGCACATGGGTGAATTGTATAATCTGTTGCTTCGTGAAATTCTTAGGGGTGAAGGGGGAGGAGCCTTATTATGACAGTACTTTGAACTTTGCCTGGGTTTACCTACCCAAAACTGTGGTTTTGGACTCTTGTTTTCATTACATTGTTAACTAAATATTCACTATATATGTCTGAGTAATGCTAAGGCATTAATAAAAAAATGTGCTAAGATTGGAAGAAATATGCTGAGCTTTAAAATGCCAACGTTTTCACTTATGAAATTCATAGAATAAATAATGTAATCTAAGCAAGATCATTGAAATATTTGAGTTATTGCAGCTACATTTTAGCGATGATTCAGACACCGTGCCGACACCAGAATCGGAAGGAGATAATGAACCTGTAGCTAGCACATCGCAAGGTGGTGCTCGCAGAAAAACTACGCAGAAAAAGAAACTCAGGAATAAGCAAAGGAGTAAAAATGAATCGGCCCACGGAAATAATTGCTATCGTTCAAATGGATCTGAAGAGGTAACTTTTCAATCACGATTAAACAGTTTTTTGTTACTTGTTTGTTTTGTTGTTGTATTTTTCGTTGTTCCATTCATTTCACTTGTATTCCTAACAGTTATCATCTTTGTATATTAGCTAGTTTAAAACTTAAATTCTGTTCTACTTGGCCAAATAACTTGTGTTTATTACTGATATACCTAGTACTATTTCATAATGACATAGAATAAATTAATTTCAGTTAGATGAAATTGATCTCTCCGTTCTGGAGGTAAACGCAATACTTGGAAAACCTCCAACTCCACCTCCCGAACCCGAGGTTATAGAAAAAACAGAAAATCCAATGACTGTTGAAGCAAAATGTTTGGACGCTACGTATGAACAAATACGTCGCTTTGGACCAGAACCAGCTGAAACAATAAGAGAAAGGTAAGTAGATATATAAAACTATTTCAATAATTTATTTATCTTAAAAAGGTAGATATTTACTGCATTGATAAACAACATACAATACACCTTAGTGATAAGTGGAGTTTGTAGTAGGTTCGAAACCTGTGTGACAAATCTCTGGAACCCTCCTTAGTGTTTACATCTGTACTTGGTCAACGTAAAATAAATAACAAAATAACAGACTGTATATACAGTAATAGATTTTTAATATTTAGCATGCTACATGTAAAATACAAAAGAAAATTTCAAACTATCTTTCACCTGAGGCTGCAAAGACTTCATCAACAGCCTTCAAAAGTCCACTGCTGGACATAGGCCTCTCCTTAGAAAAGAGGTATTGGCCTACTATACCACGCTGGCCAGACGGAGCGAAGGAAAACTTGAAACCAACCCTATACCAACGTATAGGGTTGGTTTCAAGTTTTCCTTCTCTTTGCATTGATGTTATCTTGCGTAGTTTATCCCTTAGTCGCCTTTTACGACCCCCGCGGGATCAATAGGGGTGGTGACACTCTGTATTCTTAATCCGTCACCACACGGACAAAAAGTGGTAGGAAACTACCACAAGTAGTAATTTTTTAGGGTTCCGAAGTTTATGACTCGGAACCTTGATTCGTTGTGTCCGTCCATCCGTCCGTCTGTCCTCGATTTACCGTCCAAACGGTAAGTGTTAGAAAGATGAAACTTTCCATGACTATGTGTTGAAATTAATTCGATAAAGTGTTACAATAAAATTATGCAAAATATTTTTATTTGGGGTACCTCCCCTACACGTTAAGTGGGGATGTTTTTTTTCTCGCGGCTACACCATCGTGTGGGGTATCTTTAGATAGGTCTTTTTAAAACAATAAATTGTTTCTAAGACGATTTTTTCATTTAGTGAACGAGGAACCCTTTCCTGCGCGTGGCCTGACACTGGCTGACACGCACTTGGCCGTTTTTTTTCTGAATGAAGAGAATCTTACTTTCTAAATTGATCGCCTGAACGGTGCGGAAGATATAAGCAAGAAGGAGATATGTATATAGATAAGGAGATATCACAAGTATTAAACTGTGCATTTATATTTTTGTAGGCTCAAATATCAGCCACATCGAGTTCGCATATTAAGAAAAATATTGATCAAACCGGTCAACGATACGCGATTATACGACTTTGTAAGATCAGGTAAATACCAGAATAAGTTATATAAGGAACATTTCACTTTAAGGTTGTATTAAATAAGTAAACTTAAGTTCTGGGTCTATTTCACTAGTCCCATTGAGATGTCCCATGATGATATCTTTCCCTGATACAAGTGATACTTTTTCATCTCAGTAGTTCCATGGGACACGTGGCACTAGTACTTTAGTCCCAGCAGTACATACAACGTATGGTAATGTAATGGACATTACCATACGTTGTGGGTTAGACTTTTACAAATGTTTTTTAAGTCTAGGTCGTTTTTGTGTCCTTTCATGAATACTTGTTTATATATTTATGTATGTGTATGTCCCTTGCGATATATGTAGGATATATTCCTAGTACGGGAGTTGTCTGTCTTTAGAAATATACTCATTCTTATGAAATCAGTATTTACAAAATCAGACAGCACCGACTTCGTAGGAGATCTCTCTCTACCGGTCGTCATACGCTTCATAACCTAGAGTTTAATTTTTTCCAGGGTTGTCTATGTCCATTTTGAAGCAAGAGGAAGGAATAAAGCACTTCGTTTACAATCACGACGAAGAGCTTCAGAAAAGGCATTTACGTTTCTTGATATATTATGCTTCAAATTATTTGCTCTCAAACGAAGATACCATATTTAATTTTTTTGCCACATATAGGAAAAATATGCACGTCGAACCTTTGTTGGAGGTAAGATTAAATTTATTTGAGTACAGGTGTTTTCAGTAAATTGTTTTTATGTGTGTTAGTGCATTTTCAGTAGTCGTCACCGTCCTAGGCAGAGTCTCAGTTGGCTGAGTCTCACAATGTAGTTCTGCAGTGCTACTACATTGTGCATGCATGTGCTGACGTTGTCCGTATAAAGTAATTCTTATTTATTACTTATTTTCATAAGCGCTCATAGCTTGAGGTGCCCTTGGTGATTAGATTTAATCACCAAGGTTAACCAACGACGGCGTAGTGAGTACCTAGATGGGTGATCGTTTGTGGCATGATTAGTTATAGCGTTTCCGTGATCACGTTAAGCAAGCTCGGCCTTAACCCTCTCGTGAGAAGGGTAAGGCTGAGCCTATCAACGGGACAATATGGGTTATTGATTGATTTTAATCATTTTCAGATTGCTGACAGATGCTTTAGAATAGAAGAGGTTACTATGGGGTCTGAGATAATCGAAAACGTTGTGGCGTATCTTCAGCATATTGCTCACCCATGTTTAGATTTAACGAGCGTAAGCTACAAACTATTTTATATTTATATTTCTTATATCTTATTAAGTAAAACTCATTAACTCAGATATATTTTTACAGACCAATGTGCGGCTTCCATACGAGTATAGAGAAAATCGTCCATTCCACGTGGCGATGTTAAAATATGCGTATTTGCTAAGTAACAAAGCTTGTCATCGCACAGCTCTCGAGATAACTAAGATGTTACTTAACATTGATCCCACTGATCCATTAGCAGTCGTGTTTGTAATAGACTCACTAGCACTCCGGGCCAGAGAACACGAATGGCTCATACGAGCAATTGAACATTTCAATAAAGAAAGGCAGGCCAACATGCTTTTTAATATGCAATATTCATATGCGATGGCTTTGTTCCATGTGGCACTAAAGAAAAAAAGTAAGTAAATATTTATTTATTAAAAAATACAGTACCTTAACAGGATTCATTCCTAAAACAATATGACAAGTATGCAATATTATAATCATACACCAATTAGTATTAGCAAAGTAATAGTAGAGTATATTAAATTGCAATAAAAGGGCAAGTTTGAGTGAGTTGGTCCTCGCCATCGGGAAGCTTACCCAGCTATGCCTAACACGAGCTATGCCTTACACGAACAAACTGTGGTACATCAGTGGGTACATCGTGTATACACCTTTTCGACCACATTCTTTGAAATACAAAAATCGGGCTAGTTCGTTTTGTACTTGTTTCCACAATATTTCGGGTCATTGGGATTCCACATCAAGGCCGTATCGAAACGACTCCGAACGAGTGCGTTATACAGCATTCTCACTACTACTATAATTAAAATCTTTGCGATTTCTAAGAACGAATCCTAAATTCTTAAACGCCTTGCCGCAGATGTTAACAATATGCTTATTGATCGTCAGCTAAAGTTCCATCATTTCTAGTCCCAGGGTACGGGTTTCTAATCCTGACTAATAAGCGAAAAAGTAAAATATTGTTGCGATTTATAACCTGTGTACTTCACGTACTGCGTGAATCTAGTGACGTGAAAATCTAGTGACGCCTGTTTCGACAATAATACGTCATTATTGACGACATCAAAAGTCTGTCTACCCGTCCTCCCGTACGACTGGTGTACTGTACGTCATAAAAGATAAGTTGCTCCATCTACTTCGTCATATCAGTCAGGTGACGGCTGATTTGCGCATTTCATCATTTCATTACAATACCCTTCGGAAACGGTATTACTCTTGTGACTTTATATTGGTCGCTTCTCGCTATACAATGAGTGAAAATAGGTAGTTAATGCCCTATCATCTTTTCTGATTACGTTTGTATTACGCCTCATCAACAGCCTTTAACAGTCCACTGCTGGACATAGGCCTCTCCTTTGAAAGGAGGTTTTGGCCTACTATACCACGCTGGCCAGAAGGTTTGGTAAAGGGTTTGTTTCAAGTTTTCATTCTCTTTGCAGTGATGTTAGCTGCTTATTTTGCAACGTAATTTTTAATGATATTTTTATTTTATTACAGAAGATATGTCTGAGGCGGATAAATTTATGCAATATGCGATTTTGGCGTTTCCAAAAGTTTTTACCCTCATATTAGATTATTGTTATATCAAGGACCCAGTTCTTAGTCATGAGTTGTTCGCCGAAAATGCATCCAGAAATGGGTAAGACAAGCTTTTTTTATTAGCTACGCGAGTGCTCATACTATTGATTAGTGAATTCACCCTAAGCGATAGTACATAAACTCAAGTTAGCTAGAAGTCTCATATCGTCAGTTCAGAGAAATGCGCGCACTTGAAGTTTTGTAAATATTTTTTCAATTACCTAACCTCCGATTACTTATTTATCAATAAATTTCAACTTTTAACTTTAAAAAAAGTTTACGTTATGATTTTTTTATAACATTAATTATTATTTGACTAACAAACTTCTTCTAATTTGTCCATCTCACACTACTAGGGTTATATTTCCTCTCGAAGTTAGGATGGCTACAGATCGAGACTCAGATGAACGTCAAGTAGCTTTTGCTGAATGAATGGGCAGAATCAATAATATTTTTTATGGTTCCGTAGTTCATGACTCGACATAAGCAAAGCTGAGGCAATAATACTGGGGCATAGCACATCAAAAATAAATTCCTACATGGTATCCATTTATCGTTTGTGTAAAACTATACTATGCATTTTGTTCCAGCCGCAACCAAAACCTAGAGTTGAACGAATTAATGAAGGTATACGCCAAATTCTCACACCCGCGATGGCGCGAAACTGCAGTAATGGAGTGGTTATTGAAAAACGCTCGAGTAATAACTGAAAAATATGACAACGATGAAGCCATAAAGGTAACTAGTTTTATATTGCGTTAGTTTTACGTGTATGAAATAAAATTAAGATGTGTGATCATTTGCCTAGATTTCACTGTATCATAAAAACTAAATATGACATTACCAATCAAGTTATGACAGTTGTTAAGTGAGTTATATACTTTATTTTTTTACATGAAAAAATACTTTAAAATTAAATCGTCTTGTGTAGAAATGATAAATGCTAGCCTTCGAAGTCAACTACCCTATCTGAGAGTCTTTGTGTTTTCTATGTATAATATGTATGTATTTAAAAAAAAAAGTATGTTAATGTATTTATCAGTATGTATGTATCAGTTGTTTAGTACATAATACAAGCTCTGCTTAATTTGGGACTAGATGGCGTCGTGTGTAAGATGTCCGAAATATTTATTTCTATAAATGGTTAAAACTAGGCAAGCATGGGTAAATTTAAAAATGTAGAAGTTACTGAAATAGGCTAAAATAGTGGTATCTACTAGACTTGATTTAGACGAAGAGCTAAGTTTTGAAATGAACACCCGTTCAATGTATATCTTTCGAGAAGGTAAAGGAGTATAACAAAATGTAATGTATGGTTACGATATTCATACAGTTTATGTAGTGTATCATTAATCATATTTTTTAGAAGAATGTTAAAAAAACTTTAATACTGTTCAAAATACTGTTTGTTTAAGTGCATTAACAAACGTAGATTTTCTAAACAAGATATGTTTATAGTTTAGGTACATTGTTTGAAAAGTAGTTGGCGTTGCGTGTTAGATTGCCAAAAATATTTCATCATCATCATCATCATCATGATGAAATATTTAATACTATTAACATAAATATGAAATAAAAGAAACGCTGAAATACTTGAATCCTGATTTTTTAATAGAAATTGCAACATTTTATTAACGAATCAAAAAAATTGTGTTCGATTAATAAAATACAAATTTAAAACACTTAGATTATGAGACAGTTAATAGACATCGTTTCTCAATATTATATTTTTTTGTGATCTCTCTACGTGATTTTGCGTAACATTGTCTTAATTCAACTTCTGAGTGTTGATTATATTCACTACGTTGTAAATCTATGCATTATTAACCAGTATAACCAAAACTTATTGTGGATAAGTAACAACAAAACTTATCAAACTTCAGTCACATTTGCATGCAAATATACTATTGGGTTGTTAATATACAGTTATATTTTGCAGAGCCGGGCAAGTGAATTAAGGAAGGTACGCGAATTAACCTTCATGACGTGGCCTAATGAAATTGCGCGACATATGCAAATTTTGTCACCCATGGCAATGCTGATTTTAGAACAGGTACCTACAAGTATATATATATATATTGTTTTTTTCATTTCATCTATACAGGGTGTCCCAGAATTCGATATCAAGCCGAAGACGGGTGATAGGAAAGGTCGTTATAGCTATCAGAAAAAAAATTAAAAAAAAACTAATGTTAATAAGCTAATGTCAGCGGTGTTAATCGCTACTGTTGTTAAGTTGCAAATCAGCTGAGGGTAAAACCGCACACTTAAACTATTAAAAAAATAAAAAATCGGTTGTCTTTATAGTTGAACGTGCCTCTTTGTCGCTCGTTCCGCGCTCTCGCTTGCACTTCAAACCTTAAATGGAACGCCTCAGAGCGAGGTAACGCCGCATGAGTCATGTTTTTTCATGCGTGCAGCCGGCTTCATCGAATTATAAGACATTGTCACGTCAATAAGATTTAATATCTTTTATCTTTACAGCCTATAACCACTCTACGACATCAGACTTGCTCCTGGGATCCGTTATTTAATCATGATGGAATTAACCGGTATGGCTACAATGCTCCCTTGGTACAGTCGTCGCCCAATATCCCTCACGGAGGCCGGACTCTCTTTTATAGGTTCTTCACCTCAATGATACCGAGCACAGAACGTGAACCGCCGGTTAATGATTGAATAGAATTATTTTTTGTTATTTGTTTTGGTTATTATTGATGGACATTGTCAATTTCACAGTGTACATGTTTATTTGTTTCCTTTATTTTTGTCAACATTGTGTTTTGTTTATCTTAGTATAATTAATATTTTATTTTAAGTTTGAAAACGGTTCATGAACGGTACTTAAGGTTATATTTATCAGAAAAGAATTAAATAAGAAGAGGACGGCGTCAGTGATGAGACATAGAGAGTACATGTACACGTAATTAAATTGACCATTACTTTTTTTTAATTGAAATAATACTAAAATATTTAATTTTTTGGTTGTAACAAACAATTGTGTCATGTAACCTCATACTGTTTTATAGATGTGTATTTTGTTCTATGTAAGTTTCGTGTTGTCCAATCGCATGAAATATGTCTTGCTACATTAATCTGATTCTGATCCAATTTGGTCAGTGGAATTCTTAGTTCCCCTAAGAATTTGACTCTTTCAGAAAAATACGTAAAAGAATTTCGTCTTAGGGGTTCTTAAACTGAAAGTGAGTTGTCAAATATAGAAGCTAGTATTTATTATCCATTCTGCTTTTTATATTTTGAGAAGTCGTGATTCAATTGGAGCAACTTAGAACTGTTTACTGCGGAATCAAGGTTGAGATTACTTGAGATATAGCATTCTACTTTGAGTTCTACATAGTACAAAGAGCCTTGATTGCCAAAATCGATTATGTCAACTGTCTCATTAAATACATGCTCAAATAAATTTTCGCCTGTTTTAAAGTTAAATTTATCATTATTTTTTATTATTATATTTTATTTATTGTATTAATTGTATTTTTAACAATATGGAATATTGTTTATGAAATAGAAAATAAATAAATATTCTAAGCGTGAAGTAATTGAGTCCCATTTTTGTAGTGTATATTTTAGAAAAAGTTTATTATTTAATTTATGACATGAATTTAAACTAGATTTAGTTTAGTTTTTTAAAATAATACTTATATACATATATTATTTCATTTTTTTGTTTATGGCATTACACATTTTTTACAGCAGATTTTTTTTATTGTCGATTTCTATTTTAGTTGTTATTTAACAATAAAGATGTTAGAGATTCTTAGCATGAGAGATTTTATAATTTCTGGTCAAGGTGAAATCAATAGTTTATTTATTTCGCAAAGCTATACAAAACTTTCCTCTATTTGTCAAATTGCATTCATATTCTTCAAATAAAATCATCTGTAAATCTAAATAATCAAAGACCTATCTATACTATCTATATATCTATACCTACCTATATGTATATAAAAATGAATTGCTGTTCGTTAGTCTCGCTAAAACTCGAGAACGTCTGGACCGATTTGACTAATTTTGGTCTTGACTTATTTTTGGAAGTCCAGAGGTTTAAAAGGTGAATATATATATATATAGGTGAATTGCATATTTTTTAATAATTATGAATTGCTTTTGTTTGTTTTGTGTTTATTTTATACAAAAGTTTAGGTCTTCTATTTATTGATTGAGGCAGTACGAAGTCTGCAAGGTCAGCTAGTAAAATATAAAAATAATAAATTAGGAATTCATGAGAGCTGCTGATTAAATTGAAACTTTAAAACTAATACTTTGAAGAAGAACACTGCCACGTATGTGTATTATGTAGTGATGTAAGAATGTAGGACCTTTATAATCGCAACAAGTAAGTCTTGCAGTTACCCTGATGTAATATTGATGTATTTTGTGTTGCATATCGTAGTTGCCAATTGTTGCAATGTAACAATTTGCTTTTGCGCTGTCAGTTTGTGCATGATTCTCAAATAGTAAGTTATTAGGTATCTCTGTGTTCTTTACATACAGTCAGGAGGACAATGCTCATGTCCTGCTGACTATACTGTATATTGCAATGATATAATTGTAAACATTTTAAATTAGGATTGCCAACATTCATAATAACTCAAACACAAAGGTATATAAAAATAAAATCGGCAAAGTGCGCACCAGGCCACCATAGAATAGGATTCCTAAGCCGTTATTTTCCTTTAAGAGTTCAATAAATGAACTACATACCATCATAACTTTTCCAGATGTTTTGAAGCAGCCGTTTAGCTTTTAGATGGGGTGGTGCCGTTTTTACAAAAAAATGCACTTTTTAGTGGAATAACTCGCAAACGGATACCTTAAATCAAAAAACCGTCTTAGAAACCTTTTAATGTTTTTAAAAGACCTATATTACGATATCCCACACGATGGGAATTTATTCTAGCACTTTTTTGATGTGATAAAAAACCAAATCCATGCAGTTTGATCGTTTCGACGGTAAGTCAATGGAGGAAGGACGGACGGACATGACGAAACTATAGTCATGAACTTCGGAACTATAAAGAAGTACGAGTATGTCGGTAACTGACTGCTCATTTCTAAAGATGCCACATTAGGTGTTTATGATCATATTTCTTTATAAACAATATTAGAACCATGAACCATCATCATTAAGCCTTTGGCAGTCCACTGCCGGACATAGACATTTTCTTAGAAAAAACTTTACCTCTACTGTAATATCACACTAGTTAGAGGGGTTGGTATAGTTTGCTCTTAACACATTGACGGGATAAAGAAGTGGTGACACTCCGCATTCTTAATCCCTCAACTTTTATCCGTTTGACTAAATATCAATTGTGCCCTTAGCGTGCCGCTACAAATTCACAAAATAACACCAAAGTACATACTAATAACAATATATCGAATAAAAATTGTATTCTAATTTTAAAACAGCTTTAAATACATATTTTTCTTTATAATTTTTAAATGTATAGTATAATATTTATAATATACTTAGTTATGATGGGAAATAAAATATAAAATAATTAAACTGCGTTTATTTCGAGAACTCAGTTTTCTGCACGGGTTTTCTTTTTGAAGATCGGGATAGGATCGATATGAGAGGTAGAGGGATATCGATCAAGGATAATAATATTTTCGAAATTCCCATAAACGTGTATCAGTTTTTCGTCAAAGGCCATATTTCAATCAGCCCTCCTAGCGCGTGCGTTACCCCAGCAAGAAAGCAAAAAAAATTGGGCTTTAGAGAGATGAGAGTAGAACAGAAAATTAGTGTGTTCTAAGGAGTAATTTGTTACAAATAGCAAAATTTGTGCATGTAGTAGGGTTAAAATTTACAGGCTTGTTTGTTGGTGAAATACTTAAATTTGTTAGAGTTTGCCACGTTTCCTTGTTTTATAGGAAGTGCGTTTTTAATTACCTATTTAAATATACCATTTAAAATTAATAATATTTACTTATATCTTCATATTGCTTTAAGTTACTTAATCCAAATTTACAGGCATTATAAATGTAAACCATGGTTATATGTTACAGCTTTTTATTTCATTGTAAGTATACTTGTTTCCTAGCAAAACTGTTTTTTTCTGATTTTCGAAACCATTTAATTACATCGGTGTTCATCAAACAATTTAAAAACTAATGGTTAAACAAATTTAAGCAAATAAAGGTCTATCGATGGTATTTTTACAAATTTTTGCGTTCAGTCATTTTCAAGTTCTAGACAACTCCAAAATATTACCCCAAGTCGCCCCAGCAAAATTGACAATAACTTGAAACCACAGCACACACAAATTTTGCTGTTTGCTAATATTTAATATACGTATTAAATGTTAGCAAAATTTGTAACCTCTTTTGTTAGACGGGTCACTCACCGGACAGCCCGCGGTAGTTCGCACAAGAATCAGGGCGCCTTTGTCTGCAGAGGATTGATATGTGTGTGTACCCTGCCGATGCCCCAGGAAATCAAGAAAACTCTTTCTCAGTTTCACAGATATGTATTTTACACCAAAAGATAATAATTAATATACATAGGCCCTAATACAGAATTGTACTTAATTCTACTAGTAATAAATTAGGTGGGTTAACAAACAAAATGTATGTTCTTATTCTCCTAGTCACCGTCGAGTGGACCGGAACCAGTGGTAGATCCCTGGGTGCACACTTCTCTCCTGGATGTGTAGGATCCTCAAGGGCCGTCCTTCGGGGACGCACACCAGAGAAAAAAAGTATAAAAAAATGGTATTATTATCAAATGAAAACTCAGTAACCCTCCTTGTGACCCAGCAACTGCTCAAGGAATGATCGGCGTATGGCCACCACAGCTGGCACTCGCCTGTATCTGGCAGTGGAGTCTCAAATGAGAAGAGGGGCTTTTCTTGCAATCTCCAGGTATTCCTGGCGAGGGTTATAGAAAACTATACCAAGCGAAGCGACCCACAAATTGCGGGCACGGTATATAAAAATTAATCTTCACAAGTAACTAACAACAGCAAAACTTAGTTCAAGATATAACACAATAAGAGAAATGAAAAATTCTATGAGTGAGACCGGCTTTATATATCCTATTTCAAGGTCTATAGGATATAACTAACCTACCCCCTTACAAAATAAGATAAACATCACGCCATTTTCAGAGACACAACTAGAATTAAAAAAAACTATTTAATACCTAGTCTATGATTAAAATCGATTTGAACCCGACATGAGCGCCACCCAGTGCCTAGTTGGAAAAAACAGGACTCTTTGCAACTCTTTGCAACAAAAGCTATCTATTCATGTACTTCGTTCGGCTACAAGCAGAAATTATTTTTGTCAAGTTCATAAGTTAAAAGTAAAAAAAAATATATATATACTACACCTGATCGGAACAGTAGTCAATATTCCCTGAAAATTAAAAGAGAACGTTAGTCTTTTCCTTGACTTGAATAAGCGGGAGGAAAAAATGTATGAAAATCGTATGTGAAAATCGTAAATCGTAAATGAAAGTTGTATGAATTTTCATTTCTCATGTGTTATCTTATCTATGGAGCGCGCCTGCCCAAGGAGTTTTCATTTAATTTAAATATGGAATCTCCGTGCCCCTGACATCTTTTTGTGAAGAATAAAAAAAAAACAAAAGAAGCGCGAAATATTGGTCAAATTCTATGCTAAATTGTGTCTTACATGATTATTTTACGTTTTGATTTTATTTTAAAAATACTTAAATGTTCCTCGCAGGTGTAGTATAAAGCACTGTGTAGCACTCGGGTGAAAGTCCCATTGCTACCTCGGGAGTATTGTGGCCCTAGGCGCGCAAATTTTGCTATTTGTAACAAATTACTCCTTAGAACACACAAATTTTCTGTTATACTCTCATCTCTCTAAAGCTCAATTTTTTTGGCTTATTTGCTGGGGTAACGCACGCCCTCCTAGCCTATCCATCTGATATTTATTTATTTAAACTTCCTGCAAACATATTGCACAAGGCGGATTTGTGATATCACTGATAATTTATGATATCACTGATAATTTAATTATTAATGCATGATTTTAAAAAATATCTTGTTTTTAAACCTGTGATATTTATAGTTAGTATTTTGCAAATTACTTTGTGTTGAATATCAATAAGTACCGGTGGTATAAATTTAGACACCATTTTTTCAAAATTAAAAGGAGCTCGCTTATATTACTCCAAACACTGCTTCGAAGGAATGATTTCATGGCCAACTTATCATGTAAAATTTTAATTGCTGTTCCGGACGACACATCGACGACTACACCTAACCTTTGCTACTTCGCGCATTTTCGTTCGTCGATCAGCGAGAATCATGTCGTGCGTGGACTTTTTCAACGATTGCCTTGTTAATTATGCGGGGCGCCCTGCTCATGTACGGTTGTTCGCCCACGTTTAAATTCTTTGAACCAATATCTAACTGTGGTCATAGATAGCGACGAGTCCCCATAAACAGCATCCACCTTTGATTTTATCTCCGCGTATTTTTCCCATTCAAAAACAAAACGCGAATTACTAGACAGCTCTTTTTCCATCTTAGCGAAAACCACGACACACTTCTTAGTCTAAAGCAGCTGCGAAGAAATGTCGCCTCCATGGCAGTCCTCTATCGCTTACATCATGGAGAGTGTTCTGAAGAGTTGTTCCAACTGGTCCCCCCTTCCCCTTTCCTATACAGGACAACACGTGCCGGCCTCGGAAGCCACCGCTTCAGAGTGGCTGACATACGCTCTCGAACTAAACGGTTCGGCTCTTCCTTTTTGTGCCGAGCAGTTAAAACCCGGAACTCTCTACCAGCGCATGTGTTTCCTTCCTTCTATGACCCCGGGTCCTTCAAGCGGGGCGTGAAAAAGCATCTTACTAGGCCGCCATAGTGTGGGTCACCGTACTGCACTGTCCGTTGTGGCAGTGAGGATGGTGGCCTTCACTTCTGGATTCTGTTCATGCTTTCCATCAGGCAGGGCAGAGTCATTTTGGCAGCTACAGCTACAACTTTCCTGAGGAGCGTTCTCTATTGTATCGCTCGGGTAATAGAAGTCGAGTAGGTATAGGTGAAAAGCAGTGCAAAAACGGAGAAGATTAAGTAATTCCTTTTACAGAGACAGACGAAATAGCGCGGATCGGCACTTATTTACATATAAAATATATCTACCTAGTATGATACTCTATTTTTAAATCAGTTGGCAATCCTGTGTGTGTAAAGTACATAATAGAAATAAAAATGCTATTGCTTCTTTTTTTACAGGTATGTACCTTTTTGTCTTCGGCGTTTTTACGTAAATCATACAAGGGTTCTAGTATTTCCTTCAGATCTTAATGTAGGTGCCAGACGCATCATAAGTTTAAGATATTCATTTAGACGGCCAAATCATAGGGTACCTGAGAATTATGTAAGGTTCAGTAACTTGTTTGACGTGTAATACTATGTATATAACAACAATCTTCCATCGATTCAGTCAATAGAAGACGTAAATGTGCAAGAACACGTAATTATCTATATTAAAAATATAAATTAACAGTTATCAATAAATCAATATGAAAGTATCCATGTATGGCATTTACACTAAAAGCATTTTTTAAAATTTTGGTCTGTGTGTTTCTATCGGGTAATCTCTGGTACGGCTGAACCCATTGAGGATGGGTATTATCATACTACGATCAATAATAATTGGCCAAGTGCGTGTCAGGCCACGCTTTGAATAGGGTTTCGTAGTCACCCACAATAGGTAGGTAGATTTAAAATCGTGTCCAAAAGACAACTGTTATATTAACTTACTATTTCTTTATTTTTGTAGTTTTCCAAGTGAGTGCATTTTGCAAGTTCCCTATAACTCCTAAAATAAAAAAGTCAAAACCGCTATTGTTTTCCTTGAAATTTCAATATATGAGCTACTATCATGAATTTTTGAATATCTCATAAACGGATACCTAAATCGAAAAATGGTTTGAGACACCTCACAATGTTTTAAAAACCCCTATATAATAATACCACACGATGGGGTAAAAATATACGAGAAATAGACGAGAATAAAAAAATTGACGTGAGAAAAAAAATCATTGCCACTACATGTAGAAGACGTACCACAAGTAAAAATATATTTCATAATTTTATTGTAGCACTTTGTCCATGTAATTACAACACATATTCATGTAAAGTTTCATCTTTCTGGAACCTACCGTTTGGATGGTAGGTCCAGAACGGACCGACGGACAGCGAATCTATAAAGGTTACAGAAAAGGAAAATTATTCCTATGACAGCTTTCCTTGCATATATGCTTTATAAAGTTTATCGAATACAGTCTATGAAAGAAATGTTCTCCTCTATAGTTCTAAAAAAAGTTCGCAACAACATATAAATATTTCTATTTTTTAAGGTTAGCTCAGAATCAGATGTTTTATGGTATACAAAATTGTATCCGCTGTATAAATTCACGCTGCGTGGGTCAACCCGTTAAAAATAATTAGGGAAGCATATATATTAAATAGTCACCTTGAGACTGATAGCAGAAAATAAAATTGAGACTGACTGGAAAGATAGGTATAATATAATCCGAATTTAGCCTAATCAAAATAAGGCTCATTATTTGGTAAATTCGGACTAAATCCAGATACAGTCCTAAAAAAACCGTTTCACAAGTGACATTTGTGTCATATTATAGAAGCAAACATACCACTATCCACTTTTTTTTCAAGCCGACTTATTTACATCGCCACTGTCTACGTGAAATTCTAAAAATACCACAAATGTTTAATAGTGTTTTATAAATTTTATAATATAATTTATTCAAAAACTTATAGTTATTGGTACAAAAATGTGTTTTATTTAATTTGCCCAAAATTGCAACGAACGGAGATTGCTACATTTGCTTTTATATGACTCATTTATCCTCATGACAATGAAAGCAGGAAATATTATTCTACTTATACTGCAATAAAATAATACAATGTACATGCGTCGTTATTTTAATAATTATTCATTAATTTTAATTCATATTTTATTTGGGGCTAAAAGTTATCTATAAAATCAAATATCATTAATATTGGCTGAGCTGTCTCTGAATTGTGTGAAACTAACATTTATAATAAAGCCATTAAGGTACATTATGATAATCCCGATAATGTATACGTACGTGTTATATTGTAGGTTTTGTGATTCATTTGTATATGCACATATGAAAGTGCTAAATGTCATTTCAGTTGTTATAATAACTTACTCTTAAATATTATAGGGTGTAAGTCCAAAGAGTAAGTCATGTTTGTATTTCTTATATTTGCATGTAATAATGACATTGAATTTATTTTTATGGGGCACAATAAATACCTATATGTTTCTTTTTCTTCATAATAAATGGCAAACTGTGCCGATGTCGACAATTCTGCCAGTGTCAAGTGCGAACCTATATGTTTATATACCTTTAAACGCACTTACGGTTTATGGAAAAAGAAACAAATGACTTCATTTTGACACAAAAAAATCTGTTGATGTTGATTTTTGTAATACGATTGTACTGTGACGCAGTGGTAGCGAGCTCTCGGGTTTGAATCCTGAGTCGGACAAAATGTTTGTATGGTCAGCAAATAAATAAAAAATAAATGTTTTGGAGCTTGGTTATTTTTTGTATATAAAATGTGTCAACTGCGCAACTTGCGCACTTTGAAAGTATAACCTACAAAGAAATGAATAAAAAATATATTTATAATATGATAATGAATACTGTATTTTACCAGTAGGATAAGACATACTGAACTATCACTTACGGGGGATCGGGATTTTTTGGTAAATATTTTTAGGATCACTATTCAGTTATATATATATGATATATAATTGAAAAATAATATACATAAATGACACTTAAATGTAACCTTGGCTCAATCCCTACTTGAACTTTTTTCCTTATAAGTGGTTCGCATTACAATATGTAGGTTACAACTATTATATAGAGTCTGGCCACGCCTGTAGAAACAAAAAAAACTAATGTATATCTTGATGAAACCTAAAAATAATTTTTTTTTTTTTTTTTTTTTTTTTTTATATTTAAGCCTGCTAAAGTGACTCTACTTTGCCTGATGGAAAGCATGAGTAGAATCCAGGAGTAGGGGTCACCATGCATATTGTGAGGGTAGGCAATGTAGCATGGTGACCCCTACCATGGCAGCCTGGTTAGATTATTCTGCATCATTCTCCCGGCCTTCGAAGGGCGGGAGAATGCTGCAGAATGATTGGGCCTCCGGTCTCACACTCACCAACGAAATACGACAGCAAGAATGCTGTCATTATTAGGTTGGTCTTCTGTGTGAGGGTAGTACTGGCCGGGTCGAGCCGGCCCATACGTGCTGAAATC
The DNA here is from genome assembly GCA_932526445.1 of Phragmatobia fuliginosa. Taxonomy (NCBI): domain Eukaryota; kingdom Metazoa; phylum Arthropoda; class Insecta; order Lepidoptera; family Erebidae; genus Phragmatobia; species Phragmatobia fuliginosa. The sequence goes on along the minus strand of OW052057.1, from coordinate 26,377,231 downwards.
AGCGTGGCTCTACTACCTCTATGTTTATCATTCAAAAATCTATCGTTATTTTTATACTGTCCTTGAGTTGTTTCATAGATCTTAAAGTAAAGTTACCTTTTATTATTATTTATGTGTAGATAAACCATAGCCTCAGTAGATTTTTAAAAGTTAGGAATCAGAATTATTACAACCTGTATTGTACCTACTTATGGCCTACCTCAAAAACTGTATCAAATCGACAATGCATCGTGCTGAAGTCATGACTATTCTTAACCAAGAAAAAATCAGAATATAAACAAAATAACTTGGCTAAAATAAAAAAAACAACTAGTATCAAATTAGTTTTTCGTAGTCTAGGCGGTGTTACCATCTATAGATTTTCAAATTCTATAATTTTTTTCGTTCTGCAGAGTTAGCGTGGCCAGACTATATTAATATAGCTATAAAGCTGAAGAGTTTGTTTGTTTGGTGGAACGCTCTTATCTCAGGAACTATTGGTCCGATTTGAAAAATTCAGTGTTAGATAACACATTTATCGAGGTAGGCTACTCATCATGCTAAATGCACCAACGAATAATGTTTCAAAATCGGGGGTTCTTTTTCCTTTTAAGAAAATTTCGCAAAAACCATGCATGATAAAAGTCCGCGGCACCATATGTATAACCTTTTTTATGGGGAAACAATTTTACTTTTGCGGTATCGCATCACACTACGGGTAATAGAAGACGCAGACGGGGCTACGACGCTACGTGGATCAGCTATTTTACTTATTATCTAATAATTAAGTAAACTAAGAAAAATGTTGTGTTTAATGGTTTTAAGCCATTCAATGTTTAAAACGTGTATCAATGAAATACGTAGTAGATTAATGTGGTACATGAGTACCTACGTGTAAGCATTAGTTATAATAAGCATGTCGTTGTTGTTACCTTGTTGGTTCTACGGTTAGCAAATGCGGCCGCCGATCAAGAGATCTTCGGAATCGAATCCCGGGTCGGATCAAATGTTATTATGAAACTGTGTGTGTTATTGTATATATATTGGATAAAAATAAAATCATGGTGTAACGTATTGTTTTATTTATCTGTTCTACATGGGGCACGGTAGTGCTCCCGCCAACATGGTCAAGCGAAGTGCTTTATTTATGACGCTTTGTAGCTTTACTCGTCATCTTCGAACCTTCCTAAACACTTAATCATCACCAGCCTAATAGCCCACTACTGCACATAAGATTCTAGTTTAAAATGAGTTTTGGGTCTATTTTACCGTCATTATCAAATATAGGATATCTAACTCGTATTTTGCAAATTATGAGAAAAACGAATTTAAAGGAGAAAATTGTAGCCTTAACATGATTAAGCAATGTTTTAAAAAACGGACGTTGAGGGCGAGGTCGTAAAGGAATGAGCGTTGAACCTCTCTTTATTAAAAGGAGTCTCCTAAAAAAAAAGGGTTTTCCTTGCATTAATGTTTTGTAGCAAGACTTACACTTAGACAATCTAAGGCGCCTACAGGAGATTATTATTGATATGACACTTATAACAAATCTAAACTACCTGAAATATATATTTTGTATATTTTAAAATATACTTACCATGTGGTATATGCGTCACTCAGAACAAACAATATAATGTTTTATTTGATTATAGTCCATAGACCTTCATACTTCAGTGCTACAGTTCCATCGACTTAGCTGATGTACTCAGTTCCCTCGCCTTTGGCCATACTTGGATCACTCGACTCGACGAGCTCGGTTCGAAAAGCGACTCTACAAACATTACGCACTTTGACCAGACCTCTAGTCACACACAAAATGTAAAAACTAACGGTCAAACAGACAGTAGTGGTAACACTGATATAATAACTAACGTGGTAGTCTCTTATGCATTTGGTGAAAAACTGTTAATTTGAAATTACAAATTATTTCAATTTTATTGGAACGAAGTTCCTGGCGCGGTTTAAAACAGCGCCAAATATGTTCAGTGGTACTAAAATGTTTGAAGTTTTCGTAGTACTCATAATTATTACTAGATGTCACTGTATAAATTTATGGTAAAAGAATAAAGTTACAAACAATATTTAATCATAAATTAGTAAATCTTTTACAGATATTTTTACAAAAGGACTTTACAGCTAAAAGGTGACGACATTTCCTAAAGCTCACACTTCAAATAAATAAAGACCAACTTCGTCCCATCCGGGTGTTCCTTGACACCTCTCAAGTTTTTTTTATTTGTGTTAAATAAATATATAAATAGAAAATGACTAGATAACACAGTTTCATAGAGGTAGAGTTTTCTAGTACTTCAAGCATATTCAAAGCAGATGAACAAAGAAGAAAAAAGGGATCAAACCATAGTTAAATTGACAGAAATAGTGTCTTCCCGTATATCAATTTACTGCTGATCGGCAATACATTATTAATTTTTTATTTTAGACTTAGGAATGATGCAAAGCCACCCGGCATCAATATTTTGTATAATAGCAACAGAATTTTGTGAAAGATTTTCGTTTTGTGGATTAAGAAGTACGTACCAGTAGTAAATAGTACCAGTTCAGATTACTAAATTGCAATATCTGTTTTCAGTACCGTTTTTTAGGATTCCGATGTTCATGACTCGGAAGGAATCTGAACTCGGGATTCATCATGTCTATCCGTCCGTCGGTCCGTCTGTCTGTCCGGCCGTCCGAAAGATGAAACTTTGCATAGATGTGTTTTTATTCACGTCGACAGTGCTAAAATAAAATCATGAAAAATATATCTGATCTATTTGTTGTAAATCTCGAGTAACACCGCGGAGCAAAGCTAGTCTAAAATTAGCCTTAATTACTACTTATGTCATGAACTATCTGGCAGTGAATGCACCGTCAAAATTCGTTCAGCTTTTCCAGAGATTACCCGGAACAAACGATCTATAAAACTCCGAAACAACTATTTGCAGATCATACAAACATTTGGTCCGATCCGGGAATCGAACCCGAGACCTCATGTACAGCATGAAACGGCAACATCATCATCATCATCATCAACAGCCTTTAACAGTCCACTGCTGGACATAGGCCTCTCCTTTAAAAGGAGGCTTTGGCCTACTATACCACGCTGGCCAGACGGGTTGGTAAAGGGTTTGTTTCAAGTTTTCCTTCTCTTGGCAGTGATGTTAGCTGCTTATTTTGTTCCTTTAGTCGCCTCTTACGACAACCATGGAATGAATAGGGGTGGTGACACTTTGTATTCTTAATCCGTCACCACACGGACGGCAACAGCAAAATTAATTTATTAGGTTCATAAAGAATAATAAATTTCTTGATTTACTTATTTGAATAGTTATTTCTCCATTTCAGCTATTTTATCATTGTACTTAAGGAATGTGTTATGTCTCCATGAGAATGCAGCAACAGTAGTTTATCACATATTTATAATGTTGTGCTACACTATGCCGCTAATGGGTGCCATTTTAGCCGATAATTTTATTGGAAGATACAGGTATGAACGGTGATTTTTATGTATCAATATATGTAGTTAAAGGTCCTTGTACAAGATATGTACTAAACATATTTTAGTTGGCGTGGTCAGAATTGATCTAATCGTGTATTGTGTGGTAATGATTCACTTAGCATTTATTAGTTTCACAAAATAATGCTGATCTCTTTCCAGAGTGATATTATATTTTTCTGTGATATATTTGATCGGAACCGTCTTGACCTGTTGTGCGGCGATACCACCTTTGATGCTTCCACCTACGTAAGTGATTGTATATGTAGGTACCTACTTAATTGTTAATCGTAAATTAAACAAATAAAAATAACCGCTTCACACTTATTATATTGACGTGATAAGTCCATATAGAAATAGTCTCTAAATCGTGCAAAACCTTACAAGGAGCGGATCTGAACAAGGATCATAATTTGCTAGTCAGTACACTTATGTAGTATATTAGAGAGAATTTATAGGATCTACAGGAGAAAATTTATAAATTCAGAACTAGAATGCATTGAAACCTTAAAAAAGAACACGGAAGATTCTGAAACTCTCAGTAATTGTTATTCAGTTTTACGAAATATTCCGTTTAGAATTCATCATATCGTTACATATATATACACATATTTAGGCAATCAACTAATAAGTTAACATCGAAATGTAGAGAGCTAAAGGCGAAACACTTGGAAGAGACCTGTAATTCAGAAGAAACCTTAATATAACAAGGCAGGATAGATAAAGAGCATAGTTTAATTAAATAACAAACCTAGGTCAAAAATACAGCAATTATGGATGAAAATGATAAAATATTGCTTAACAATAAAGACATTACTGAACGCTGGAAAAGATACATTGAAGAATTGTATGTCAAGGAATGAAAGAAGATGATATAAAAAAGGTAGAACTTGTAACAGAAGACAAATTAAGTCCAGTAAAATTACGGGAGGAATTTCTGAAAGCTCTGAACGCTATACAACATGTAAAGGCTCCAGGAGGAGATCACATATACATAAAACTTATTAAATATGCCGTGTATGATCCTCTCTTGGACGACATGTACTACTTGATTAGAAAGATGAACGAAACATGTTCGGTACCGCAAGATTTTCAAATTATTAGAGCTTAGTTTCTCTAGCACCAAACGTATTACTTAAAATAGTACAAAACAGAATAAGACCACATATAGAAAACTATTTAAAGCCTGACCAATATTAAGGTATTAGACAAAACAAGGGCACGAGATAAGGTTCTAGCCTTACGTTTAATTATTGATAGACGAATGGGTTTAAGTCTTCCAACATGTATAGTATTTATAGATCTAGTAAAGGGTGGACAAAAATGATAGAAGTTTTAAAGACATAGACCGGATTACAGATACCGGAGAATAATTTACCAACTTTACAAAAACCAGAAAATGGTAATAAAAGAAGGAGAAGAAAAACAATACGCAGATATTAAACAAGGCGTAAAAACGCTAATAAAAGTAGGAGAAGGAAAACAATACGCAGATATTAAAAAAGGCGTAAGGGATGCCCTCTGTCACCATTAATTATTAATATTTTTATTGAATATGCCTGAAAACTTGTAGAATCGGGTAAAGAAGGGGTTAAGTTTAATGGTTAAACTATGATGCTGTGTGATGCTGTTTGTAGATTTGCAGATACCTAATATTGAAGCTATAGCCGATACCACAAGTAACTTAGAACAACTGCTAACAATAATAACTTTATCAACTGCAATAAAACCAAAATTCTAATTACCTCCAAGTCTTAATCTATAGCCAGCCATATTGAAAATTAACAACAATCACATAAAACAGGCGAATAATGTGTTATTTGGCTACAGGATTCGAGATGTTCTCCTTACATAGTCGAGAGAATAGCAATCGCGCGACAAACCTACAACCGCAAAAAACATCTATTTAACGCAAAAATTAACATAATCATAAAAACAGCTCATCAAAACTTATATTCGAAGCATTGCGCTTTATGGCTGCGAAATGTGAACGCTGACTCAAAGAGACAGAGACAGGTTGACAGCTTTTTTATGTGTATAAAAATACATTAAATCAATAAATAAAACTTCACACGGATAGATACTCATTTGTCAAATTAAAATTGTGGCGTAGCCTTGGCAAAATCCTTGAATATGGAAGTATTCTTATAAATTAGTCTTTGACAACAGAACTTTATAATGTTGCCACTTATAATTCAAATTATTTATGCTCGAATTTCGATCACTTGGCGACTACTAGTAGAAATGAATAAATAAAAAAGTGCCATGTCGTCTAACTCTCGTCGTTCTCGTGCTGTCTAAGCCGAGCGTGTTATAAGTAATAATTTTAATTATTATAATTCTTGTCACGTTGTTGCTCTCAATGAACCCCAAAATTATCTAAAAGATTTTCACGCTTTTGTTTTCATAATAAGATTTATAAAAAAGTTTACATCAAAATCAAAATCAAAATCAAAGCATTTATTTCAAGTAGGCCAGTTACAGGCACTTTTGAATTGTCGAAACAAAAATGTAGCTACAGTCCCAGTCACAAGACATAAAAACTGTGAAAGTACTGTAGTTGCCCATTCCCTAGCGTAGATCTCTATGGAGAAGAACGGGCAAGAAACTCCATGGACACTCTTTTAAATCAAAATGTTTTTTACAAAATCTTGGTTACATCATTCATGTTGAGATGGTACATTATGTGAGAACGATGTAGCAAGACGTGCACGTTAAAAGTGTCCATAGTACAACAAAAATACAATTGAAAATTCAAATAATTAATTCAAATAAACCGTGGCAACTAAGAGATGACCAGTCACAACTGACAGCGCCCGTTCACGAACATGACGCATGGATCCGCACCATTCAACTCAACCATTTTGAAGGGAATTAAATGATCCGACACACGCGCCACCATCAGCGTGACATTTGAGTGAGCATGACATACTCTCAACCGCCAGGGCAGATTCAAGTCAAGAAAAGACGTAGGTTTTCAGTGAATGATAGCTTGAATAGCTTCCTAGTACATAGTACTCACACAATATGGGCCATGCGATTATATAATACTAAAGAGATTGAATCTATACAATGCAAAGAAAGTTGTACAATCTTCAGCAGCTCCAACAATACCATTTAATGCTATCAATTTATGCGCCCCTGTCCTTGTGAAGCAGGACCAGCATTGAGCCAAGCATTTTTATCAGCGATATAATCGCTCAACTTGTAATATGCTTGCTTACATAGTGTGCGTTTAATGCATGTTTTAAATTTTGTCTCATTCAGTTCAAGAATACTTTGTGGAATTTTATTATAGCATCTCAAACAGTACCCCATAAAAGAAGAGTCTACTTTAGCGAGTCTAAAGCCTGGCTGAACTAGTTGGTCCCTATTTCTAGTACTGTAATTATGTTTGTCACCTTTTTTGCCAAAAAGATGAAGATTTTTCCTGACGTACATTATGTTTTCGTAGATGTATTGACTATGTACCGTCATGATGCCAATATTCTTAAACAGTTCCCTTAGAGAATCGCGCCTACGAAGATTATATATGGCTCTGATGGCTCTTTTTTGCAGAATAAATATAGACTCAATATCTGCAGCCCGTCCCCATAACAAGATGCCGTAAGACATTATACTATGAAAGTAGCTGAAATAGACCAGTCTAGCGGTATCTGCATCAGTAAATTGACGGATTTTTCTAATAGCATATGCTGCTGAACTTAGCCGCCCCGCAAGAGATGTTAAATGAGAACCCCATTGTAGCCCTGCATCAAGAGTAATCCCCAAGAAAACAGTTTTATCTACGAATTCAAGTTTCTCTTTATTCAATATTATATCACAATCACTACTCTTAACATTCGGTAAAGCAAATCTTATGCATTTGGTTTTTTTTTCATTTAATACCAAATTGTTTGCTGTGAACCAATTCTGGACTTGAACTAGGGCATTATTCACGTCATCTAGATTTTGGGCCCGTCTATTTATCTTAAAAATTAAGGAAGTGTCATCAGCAAATAACACCATATTTTGAGGTTGATTTTTTAATAAATATGGTAGATCATTTATATATACTAGAAAGAGGAAAGGACCCAATATTGAGCCTTGAGGAACCCCCATTTTTACTTTTAAACCCTGTGAATTAACACCATTTATTTGCACATATTGTTGTCTATCACTCAAATAAGATTTAACCAAATTCAGTGCAAGTTTTCCTAGTCCGTAATGCTCAAGTTTCAAAAGCAATGTGTCGTGATTTACGCAATCAAATGCTTTGGAGAGGTCACAAAAAATTCCTATGGCGTCTTGGGACTCTTCCCACGCAGTAAATATATGCTTTAATAAGGTTACACCGGCGTCAGTTGTACAACGTCCCTTGGTGAAACCATACTGTTGATCATGTATGATTCTGTTGGTGTTAACGTCACGCTTAGATCAATGGGAGCATTTCATTTCATTTCATTTCATCATTGAAAAGAATTGCAGACTGCGTGGGACAGCTAGTATTTTGTCTAAAATTGATTTCTATACTTCCGTCCGGAATTCTAATCTTGTTTCAATCTTGAATTCTGGATTGGTAAATTAATGTACTTGTATAAAATAATAATGCGTGACTTCACAGATCTACGTCTATGCTGGGTTTGTTTTTAATAGCAACGGGTACTGGTGGCATCAAGCCTTGTGTAGCGGCATTTGGAGGAGATCAGGTCTGGACTGAATTCAAGTTTAACATAACGCTATAATTTTGAGGGATGATGATGATGATGTAATTCATCACTCGGAACCCTTATAGATTCGTCATGTCCGTCAGTACGTTCTTCCGTCCAAACGGTTAGTGCTAGGAAGATGAATATTTGCATAGATATGCGATTTTATCACGTCAACAAAGCGCTACAATAATCATGAAAAATATTTTTCTTTGGGGTGTTGCTTATCTATTTCTTTATGAAGTTACTACATCGTACCAGCCGTGTGATTTCACGATGTCATTCTTTTGATGATAGCCTTTATTACCGGTATATCGTATACTGACAGTAAGTCAAGCTTGAGCCAGCTAGTTTTCTGAACGTGACAGGAGCCTTAAATTCTCCTCATAATTGCAGTAGTCGATCTCCAGCCCCACACCAAGAGGCCGGAGATCGACTACCTACTGCAAGTGTCTTACATCTTGACAAGGAGGAGTTTGTTTGTTCTGATTCTTTTGTTTGTTTTACAGTTTCGTCTGCCTGAAGAAAATCATCTTCTGCAGCGTTTTTTCTCGACATTCTACTGTACTGTGAATCTTGGTGGGTTCATGGGTATGGTGGTGACGCCAGCGCTTCGCAGGAGCGTTATGTGTTTCGGTGACGATGCCTGTTATGCGTTAGGCTTTGGATTTCCCGCTCTCCTCGTGCTTGTTTCTATCGGTTTGTAGTTGCTATAAAATTATAAAATATTTACCACTTTTAAAAATTAACACGTAATGCAATTATAATAATAGTAACTTGAATGTATACAGAGTTATTACAAAGTACTTAAAAGCTAGGTTTGTAGATACTATTTGCGGCCTTATTGCCTAGAGACAAACTCTTACAGGCAATCATAGGATGGAGAGGACACGATTGAGAAAAAGTGCAGGGTAGTGTATGGTATATTTAAAGTAGAGAAGAAGGGGAAATAGTACCTAGTATAATGTAACATATTATTATAGTGTGTTACATACATAGTGGGAATGACTAAATTTATTATTTTTAAATAAAAAAGGAAAAATCTTCGTAGGAGGTTAAAGTCTTTACATTTTTGTTCTTCTTGAAGTTAGGGGAAGTTAAAATCCATACTAGTTAACTTCAAAGTTCTTACTTAAACTAGTTTATTTTCAGTGATATTCGTAGCAGGCAAGTCATCATATCGAATAAAGAAACCTCGTGATAATGTAACTCTGAAATTCATGTCTTGCGCTTGGGTAAGTGTTTTCAATTTTTCTGCAATATTTTTGCCTGTTAAACGATCGTAAATTTCAAACTCGGTTTGCTGAAGTAAAAAAATATTCTTAAATCTGTTCTCTTTGTCTTGTTAGCGTTCCGTAGTTCATAACTCGGAACCCTTACAAATCACCCATCAACTACAGGGTGTAGAGGGAGTAAAGTAGATGGGTAGTCAGTAAGGACTAAATAAAGGAGCCACATCGAATGCTTGTGATATATCCAGAAATACAGCTGAGATGTTTCGTTTCTGTTCGTCAGCATTATTTATTTGTTCCACCAATCTATGTACTTATTTTATTGTACCGTGTCCCCGCCTGAATCCAAAGTGATGTTCGAGAATCGGATTGACTTCAGTTGGTTTTACCATGAGCCTACGTGTAAAAAGCTTTTCTAAAAAAATTTACCCTAAAATGATTTAACTTCTGTGGAGTCTTTTCCTGGCTTTGAAATGAAAATTATTTCTGCAACCTTCCATTGAGGTGGCACAAATTTTCTACACAGAACGCTGTTATAAAGCTGGGTCAAGAAGCGTAATAAATAAATAAATAAATATAAATAAATATTTCGGACTTTTTACACACAACATCATCTAGTCCCATACTAAGCAGAGCTTGTATTATGGATACTAAACAACTGATATAAATACTTAAACATATTTTTTTTTTGTAAATACATACATATTATTATTCGATTCATTGCATCCTTTAAAACTTTTGCCGGGATCAGATTGTATCCTGGGACTTTGTGTTTTTGAACTCTAGATAGCTGTCTCTATTTCTATTTTTGTAAGTTTCTTAATAGGCATATCTCATTGATGTGGGATACTTAAGGCTTCTGAATCCTTTATTATTGAGTTGGAGTCCTCGTGAGCAGTAAATATTTAAGATAAATATTTCGCTTTATCTTGATCGTCTTTGCCCAACTGCCGTTCTCTTTTTTTAAGGGAGATCGATGAATAATTTGTTGTTTCAATTTTTTTGTTGTTTTCTAGAGAGCAGAGTCAGTTGCTTGTATGGCATAAAGATTTTGTAAGTATCCCTCTATGTTACGATCTCTATTGAAGTGAAGAGCATTCTTAAGCCGTAAGGAAAGCTTTTAAATTTTGCTTTATCGGGTGGGTTTTTTGTATTCTGCCATATATTTCTTGACTCACGCTTTTCTCTCATCAACATGAGAATGGATTTTGGGTAGAAATACATAACTTCTTTATATTCGCCAAAGCTAGTTGATGTACATGCTGTTTAATGTACCTATACAATTGTTAAATTCCACTGCCATCGTTCAATCAGAGTCGGATTAAAGTGATAGTTCACAATCAAGTGAATCGTCTACTGTTTTTCTGAATTGTGCCCAATTAGTTTTCCTTTTATGCAACTTACAGTGTCTTACATGTCGTGGACCCTCACAAATCAATAGTTAAGCTATCGGGTAATAGTCAAAGGACAGATCATAACAGAAAAAACACCGTAAGTTAGTACTAGGTATTCCCTTTGTAATTACGAAATCAACCAAATCCGGTTTTTTGTTGATATCCGAAGGCCAATAAGCTCGTTCACCAGATGACTAGAGCTGCAGATTTATAGTTGACTTCAGCAATTCCAGGCCTTTTGATGTTGTAAGTCTCGATCCGCATGTGATGTGCTTTGCATTGTAATCACCAGCTGCTATAAAATGGTGACCAAGTGTAAGGAAGAAGGTAGAATAATCACTTTCCTTTAGATTATGTTTCGGTGGTATGTTGATGATGTTATATTTAATTCACTTTCGGAGTCAATGTCTAATAATCTAGTCGCTTGAACCGCTTTCAAATTTCGAATCCGTTGGCGATGCTTGATTTTGTTTTTAAACAACATTGCAGAGCCACCATGAGTTATGCCATCTGGATGCATTGTATGATAAAAGTTGTTGTTTCAGACTTTGAAATAAGTTTTTCTTGTAATTTCCTACTGTCCCGTAATAAGCTTGTAAGGGCTGTGTTATCTGGCTAATTAACCGCCGCCCGATGCTCGGCGTTGTAGATCATTTAGCACCACCTAGGGAGCACGTGTAGGGTTACTTACAGGTATTTCCTACGGACGCAAGCTACTTACCCTAGAAAAGTGAAGCTTTGCTTGCTTTGTAAGTTGAGGACGGATGGACGGACAGTGCGCAACTGTAAGAGTACCAAGTTATGAACTACGGAAACCTAAAAACATAATGAGGAACCAAAGTCTAGTATGTCCTTCATAAATTGGAAGGTTTCACACAAAACAATGCATATCCTCGAATGTGATTTGTGGATATAAATGTGTCATACATTTAGGTATCGTTGCAGGTCCAAATTTTTTTCTCTAGGAAATAAGCAAAGGTTACGTTATATAATGTACGTATATGTAGGTTTAATATTCCTGTTTAAACAAGAGACGACTAATAAGACAAGTCTGATGGTAAAGTACCGTCGTTTTTTGTATTTATTGAGTTGGTACAACATCTAATACATTTAAAATATGACGGCGTAACATATTTACAACTAGAATCGAACTGTGTTCCTTAAAATTCTAAGGAGGGGTATATTAGGCCTCATTCATCATGGCAATAGCCTTGTGAGTAAGACGAATCAATCATCACACGCCGTGCACATCCCTTTCACAAGTTTTTTTGCGCAATAGACTGTAAAAAGAGAACATCAGTGATGATTGATGAACTTCGATAATCTTGTAGCCGTATAGAAAAGGGCATTAGTGAAAACTATTATTGTACTTATGGGTTTTCTATTACATGATTATTGATTTAACAGTAAAATTATATGAATTATTTATTTAAATATTAATAGTGCTTCTCCTTTTGCATATTAGTTCTGCCAGAGTGATTTTTCAGTTTGTTTTCAGTTGTAGTTCTCTTTTTATAACATTAAAACAATATAATAATATAAATCATTGATGCATTTTTTGAATTTAATAGGTATATTATGTTACTTCTAAGCAAGAACATCATGCGTAAAGGATATGTACTCCTCGTATTACATTTGTATGAATTTTGCATTTTGGATAATCACTACATAGTATAAAACAAAGTCGCTTCCTCTGTCCCCATGTACGCTTAAATCTTTAAAACTACGCTGATTTTGATGCCGTTTTCTTTAATAGATAGAGTGATTAAAGAGGAAGGTTTCTATGTATAATACATGCATAATATAGTAGATAATAATTTTAGAGGTTTCTAATGTGTGTTTCTTTATGCTCACATTGCAAACGCTGGCCCGTACGAGATAGATCAAAATAATGTTCTACAGTATTGTACATCTTAAAAAGGTCTACAAAAAATTCCACGATGGTATATGTCTATCGCTTAGGGATAACCCACAATAACCATTTTTTTTTACGAGAAATAATATCTTATTTACGAAGCGATTTTAAGCAATACAGTATTAATCCTAATCCAATTAAGTACCTTAAGTACATTGTGTATTTAATATAGATTAATACGGCCCTGTACAGTATGTAATTTAAATTAATACTTTGGAAGATATTACAGATTTAAAATGCAGGAACAAAGCAATTTTGGCGGTACCGGCCGGGGCCCGTTAGTTGACGCTGCTGTCGATTTGTCACTATCAGTTAATAACTAAACACAACACTTTATTATGAATTAATATTCTAAGGCGGCACGAAGTTCGCCGGGTCAGCTAGTATTATAATATTACTGATTAACAGAAGATCTTGCGGGTGGGATGTCATTGGCAGATATCGGTCTACCCTCTTTGGCAGTCTTTTACTACCCCAGTACCACTGTTCACTTACTATTTACTCGTAACTGTTCTCGTCACACAACACTAAGGGCCAAAGCACACTAGCTACTTTTAGCATCTACGATCGGCAACTAGTCGCTTTTTAGAAGCTAAATACGGTGACCGAACGCTCAAGACCGCACACTTATAACCGCCAAACGCGGAGATTGAATCGCTTCTTAGAAGAGCTACACAGCAGCTGAACGCTTCTCTCTGCCCACATTCAGATGCCAGTAGCATCGATTTGGGATATAGACAACACAACAGCCGACTCGATCCAGGCATCGGAGCAGTCGCTAAAACGCGCGTTTCCGATACCGCGTTCGAACGCAGAAAGTCGTTTAACGTAGTCGAACGTTATATAATGAATGGAATGATACATTATTTTGAGATATATTATATTTTTTCATATGTGTATGAAACCTATTCTTTTATTTCTTGATATTTCCTCGCTTATTATGTTGGGTTTTTGTTACAATCAACACGTAACAATTACAGAAAGTCCACTGAAATAAAACAATAATAACATACATACTTGTAGGTAGTAGACATAATTGTAGGTAGTAGAGCCACGCTGATTTCAGCACGAATGGGCCGGCTCGACCGGGACAGTACTACCCTCACACTGAATGCCAGCCTAAAATGACAGCATCCGTGTTGTCGTCTTTCGATGGTGAGTGTGAGACCGGAGGCCCAATGATGCAGGGGTGACAGTCATCGTGATATATGTGCGAGCAGAGGAATGCTCGTGGAGTCATTGTGTGGGTGACGTGGATGGAACCGTCGGCCAGGGAGACCCGTAGAAACGGTGGTGCCGCTGGCCGCCCGCGGCATAGAGAGAGGCCCAACCACGGTTAACCACCCTGGGAGGCCGCCCCGTCAGGTCGCGAATAATCTCGGAGTGGCTCGTCGTGCCGGTTGGTGACCGGATGGTGGGACCCGGCGACCACTTCCGGGAGGGTACGGGGGCCCTTCCGTCCGGCGGTTCGGTCACCGTCTCACTACACCGTTACATGCCGACACATCATTCTGAGTCTCGGTGTCACACTGCCACGATGACTGTGATGTCTTTCACGTTTCCCTTACCCCTTTAAATCAAAATGGTAGCAAAAAGTAAAAAGAAAATGCGTACTACATCGGCATCCTCATCTCCCACCAACCCGCTCTTTGAGGTGGAGTTCACAAACATTCGTGGACTCCATGCAAACCTCAACGCCGTCCACCAACATCTTGAGAAGGCACGGCCGGCCATGCTATTTCTTACGGAGACACAAATACGCCGCCCTGCCGACACGGCATATCTCCACTATCCCGGCTATTTGCTCGAGAAATGCTTCCTGGCAAAGGCCGGGGTATGTCTTTTCGTTAGGGCGGATGTTTGTTGTCGCCGTCTGCGCTACCTTGAGAACCCATCCTTCTCCGTCCTCTGGCTCCACGTAGATCTCGGGTCCACAAGCCGAGTCTACGGGTGCCTTTATCGGTCCCATTCCGGAGATTGTGAGACAACCCGTCTTTTTGATCACCTGAGTCAGGCAGCGGATAAAGCGCAGGAACAGTTTCCGACCGCCGAACTGGTAGTTCTGGGAGACTTTAACGCCCACCATGAGTCCTGGTTGGGATCTTCCAGAACTGATCACGCGGGTCGAACCGTCCACGCATTCGCTCTCACGCATGACCTAACCCAGCTGGTACTCCAGCCCACCAGGATACCAGACATAACTAGTCAAGCGCCCTCCTTGCTAGACCTGCTGCTGACGAGTAATCCAGCGCAGTACTGTGTGTCGGTTCTCGCCCCTCTGGGATCCTCCGACCACTGCCTGGTGTCCACTGCGGTGCCTTATGCTGCTCCGCCACGACCTGTGGCAGCAAGGCGACGATTATGGCATTACTCGTCAGCAGATTGGGATGGTATGCGGGATTATTTTGCTTCCATCCCTTGGGCTCAACGCTGCTTTGGAAGTAGGGACTTATCGCAGAGTGCATCTGCCGTCGCTGACGAAATCACTGTTGGTATGGAATATTACATTCCCTACAGTGAGGTCGTTGGCGCACGGACTCGCCCCTGGTTCGATCACGAATGCGCCTACGCAGTCGCACATAAGCAATCCACCTACCGCGCATGGACCAGGGCTCGCGCACATGGTGACCCTGACGTTGATCGTCTTAAAGCAGCGTTCAATAAAGCCACCAGGGAATGCAAGAGGGCTTACAAAAGAGCGGATGCCCAGCGCATTGCACGGATCGGCCAAGAACTCGTCGCACACCCTACCGGTAGTCGTAAGTTCTGGCGACTGGCCAAATCCGTGCAGGCTAACCACTGCCGGCCCTCCCTACCACCGCTGAAATATTCAGACGGAACACTAGCCCATAAGCCGCAAGAGAAAGTGCAACTGCTTGTTGATCTCTTTGCGGCTAACTCCCGAATCGACGACCGTGGCGTGAATCCGCCTACTATTCCAACCTGCGACTCCAAAATGCGGGATATTCGTATCCGGCAAAAGGATGTCCTTGCGGAGCTGCGGTCTCTCGACGTCCGGAAAGCCAGTGGACCCGACGGTATTCCAGCGATGGTTCTTAAGAACTGTGCACCGGAGTTGTCTCCTGTACTGACGCGCTTATACCGCTTGTCGTATTCCTCAGGAATTGTCCCGGAGGTCTGGAGAGAGGCGAATGTCCAACCCGTCCCTAAGAAAGGCGACCGCTCCGATCCGGCCAATTATCGACCTATAGCTGTCACCTCCATTCTCTGTAAGGTGTTTGAGCGTATAATTAACAGCCAATTAGTTCGTTACCTAGAAGATCACTCCTTGTTAAATGATCGTCAATACGGCTTTAGACCGAACCGTTCCACAGGTGATCTTCTAGCGTGCATGACACACCTCTGGGGTGAGGCTATGGATAGGCACGGGGAGTCTCTGGCCATCAGCCTCGATATGGCCAAGGCCTTCGACAGGGTCTGGCACCGTTCGCTTCTCTCCAAGCTTCCCGCATTCGGCTTGCCTCCCAAACTCTGCAGCTGGATAGCCGCTTTTCTACATCAACGCCGCATTAGAGTCCTATGCGACGGCGCGGCCTCCGACTTTCAACGGATAAACGCAGGTGTACCTCAGGGCTCCGTCTTGTCGCCCACGCTGTTTCTTCTGCATATCAATGATATGTTAGCACTCGGCAACATACATTGCTATGCAGACGACAGCACAGTACATGGTCGCTATTTGGGACAACCATCTGCTAAAACGGCGGATATTGAGGAAAAACGAAGGGAGCTTGTCGCTGAGCTCGACCTGGTTCTGAGCCATATTTCTCAATAGGGTGATGAGAATCTGGTCGAGTTCAACGCCAAGAAAACACAGGTGTGCGCGCTCACTACAAAAAAATCTCCGTTCCTTCCCCTCCCCACCTTCCAGAACACTCAACTGCCAATGCAGGACAAGCTCGGTATCCTGGGTATGGATATTTGCCGGGATCTCAACCGACGGGAATACATAGAGAGCGTCACCAAGGCGGCATCGCGAAAGCTCGGTGTGCTAAACAAGGTGAGACGGTTTTTCTCGCCGGGGCATCTGTGTCTTCTCTACAAGACCCAGGTTCGTTCCTGCGTGGAGTACTGTTCTCACCTCTGCGATGGATCCGCGCAATATTTACTTGACGCTCTCGACCGGTTGCAGCGGCGAGCAATCCGTATTATTGACAGTCCCGAAACTACCGAGTTCCTGGAGCCTCTGCAGATGCGGAGAGACATCGCTTCCATGGCGGTCCTCTATCGCCTTTACCATGGTGAGTGTTCGGAAGAGCTCTTCCAACTGGTCCCTCCTTCTCCCTTCCTTTACAGGACAACGCGTGCTGGACTTGGTAGTCACCGCTTCAGAGTGGAGGAAATACGCACTAGAACGAAGCGGTTCGGCTCTTCCTTCTTATGCCGAGCAGTCAAAAGCTGGAACTCGCTGCCAGCTCTCGTGTTTCCTTCCCACTATGATCCCGGGTCCTTTAAGCGGGGCGTGAAAAAGCATCTCACCAAGCCGCCATAGTGTGGGCAGCCATACTTTACTGTCTGCATTCGCAGCAATGATGTGTGGTTTCTCCCACTCTTGGATTCTGCTCATGCTTTCCATCAGGCGGGGTAGAGTCACTTTGGTAGGCTATATATAAAGAAAAAAAAAAAAAAAAAAAAAAAAAAAAAATTCTTTTCAATAAAACCTTTGTTTTCTATAACAAAATAAAACAAAGAACTTAAATGAAGATGATTCAAATTTTTTTTGTAAGAAGAGAAAAGTTGGCAATTTTGAATGAAAAATGATATCTGACTAATGTCCACCACGAGCTCGCTGACAGATGTCGAATCTTTCTACAAAGTTTTCAATCACTTCTTGGAAAAATGGCGGGTCTACTTCGTTAATCGTTAAGTGTTTTGAGATTTAAGGCTGCAATCGATTCGATTGGCTCCGTGTAGACTCTGTCCATAACATGGCCCTTAAAAATTAATCTACTTAACGGCTGAATTTCGTAAATTATGCAATCGGGAAACATTGCAATAAATTGATTCTTTCATTGGCTGTGTGACATGTGGCACCATTTTGTTGAAACTACATGTCAATGATATTCACATCGATAATAATAGGCCAAAATTGAAATGTTAACATCTGGCGATAGCGTGATACATTGACCGTTACCGCATTTCCGGCCCCATCTTCGAAAAAAAACGCCCTAATCTCCTCCAGACTACATAGCGCACCATACAGTGACACGTTGAACGTGCAAAGGATTCACAATAATTACTTTTGAATTTTCCCTGACAAGTGAAAATAGGCTTAGAAATCAGCGGGTTGTCCCTTTACTTGACTTTCTTTACGTAGGGACCGTCGAGATACTTAGATTTAATTTATTAGTAGTGATCCTATACCTAATCTAGTACCTTAATATCTTTTGAGACTTTCATTCTATTTTTTTTATGTTTATTTAACACATCTTTACATAGCACATCTTTACATAGTTGATCATATAGTAACATAAATGTAGTTGTTTGTATTTAAAATAACTAATTAATTTCAGTTTGCATTCCGAAAACGTATCAAATATAATCCGAGGACGGATGGTCCTTGCTGCGAGCACTGGTTAGATTACGCCGTGGATGAATACGGAGAAAAGTTGGTAGCAGATATGAAAGTGGTCTTCTCAATACTTTACCTGTATTTACCAGTACCAATTTTTTGGTCTCTCTTCGATCAGCAGGTGCATATAGTTAATTATAGCGTTTAATTAGTTATTCATACTATCCTTTTTTTTACGTGTTTGCGGCGGGGTGGTGTGTCGGAGTAGAACCGACTAAAACCACATGATGTGCCCTCTATGCGCCTGAATTTTAGGAGCAGTGCAGGGATGGGATTTCACGAAATCTGCGCCATCACAAAAAGAAACACAAATTGGGCGACGTCCGGCACACGCGGACGCAGCCTCCTTGCGGCTGGCCTCTAAAGCGGATGGACGTGAAAACCCATCCCGTCCACCCGCGGCCACATTCAAGGCGGCATGAAACGCAGATGGGCGCGCCTTCGCCGCCCGTTCGCCGGGGCAAACCGCCAGCATGTGCTGGGCCGAGTCCTCACTGCAGTCGCAGTGGTGGCAGGCGGGACTCGATTCCCTCCTAGCGACCGAGTGCAGGTACTTTCCGAAGCAACCGTGCCCGGAAAGCACCTGCATCAGTCGTAAGGAAAGGGTCCCGTGCTCCCGCCCTGCCCTCTCGGCGATGACTGGCTGGAGAGCCTCCACGGCGGCGAAGCCAGCACGTCCATAGTTGATTAGGATAGAAATGCAATTAGTTACTATATAAAATTGAAATGGTTTTTGGTTTTTCTTACCGAGTCTAGAGTAATTGTTTGTTTAAGTGATAATAAACAAAAATATGTACAGTAAGGCAGGTGATTCTAAAAGAGTGCAGTTATCATAAGGACTAAGTAACATATATAAATTAATAAAAGTAATAAATAATATGTATGCATTTACAAAAAAAAGGATTTTTATGTATTTATATCAGTTGTTTAATACCCATAATACAAGCTCTGCTTAGCGTGGGACTAGATGTCCTAAATATTTATTTATTTATAAACTAGCTTTTGCCCGTGTCTCCGCCCGCGTGTATGTCGGTTATCGTTGTAAAAAGTGTGCTATGTCCTTTCCCGAGGTTCCATCTACCTCTATACCAAAATTCATTAAAATCGGTTCAGAGGTTTAGTCGTGAAAACGTAACAGACAGACAGACAGAGTTACTTTCGCATTTATAATATTAGTAGGGATTAGTAAGGATTAACAGGGTTGACAAGTTCTAGTATATTTACGATTTTTCGATTTATTATGGGAATTCAAAAGACTATCCCTTAGGACGTCTTTTAAATAATATACTTCAATTGTAGGGTTCACGTTGGACCTTCCAAGCATCAAGGTTACGAAGTGAAGTATTTGGTGTCACCCTGATGCCTGATCAGTTACAAGTGATGAACCCTGCCATGGTTCTTCTCATGATACCACTTTGTCCGGGTGGAGCTTGGCCTTTGTTGCCTGATCTGGCTCCGCTGCAGAAAATGTTCGTTGGAGGCATGCTCGCGGCCTTAGCTTTCGTGTCAGCTGGTATTCTACAAATCGGAATAGAGGTTCGTTTTTACATCAAAATGATGGATTTGTAAGAAACTAGTTCCAATAATAGTAGTTATTTTACAAATATCCAAGGAATTGCCTTGTCTGTCGCAGAGAACTCCATTAACGAAATATACGAGTTTTACTCCTAAAATATATTAAATAATTTTGGCAAAAAGTTACATCTATATTGAATAAAACTGCTTTTATAGTAATTTGTTCTTTCCTGCTGGATATAAGCGTTATGAATAGAATATCCAAACTAGTAAAATTTAGGTTAAAGAATTATCAATATCATATATGTACATACTTTTAATGTTGAGTTAAAAGGCAATTTGATAATATAAAACGACCTTGTATATAACATAACCGAACGAAGTGGAAGCTTGTTACTTGTGGTCGCGATCCTCAGCATTGAATGAACGACAAAGAAGAAGTATACTAAGTTCAATATTTCACATAGTTAAGTAAAATAAGTATATTTCTTGCAATGAGTCCTAAATATGTAATTGAACGTTTATCTAGAAGGCGCTGGTACTGACCTTTGTTACTCTTAACTTCTTTTTCTCGCAATTGCGACATATGATTGTTTTATAGATATGTTACATCGTATCCTTAAAATAATATAGCATTAGTAATATTAATATCCAACAATTACCTTTAAACACTTTATGACTAGAACATTTTCCATTTAATTGAATTTCCCAGCGATCGACTCTCCAAGTACCCAGGCATGATCAAACGGGACTGGTTATGATGAACACATTGGCTTGTGCCGTCGACGTGACTGTACACGGTTCGGGCTTAACTACTGTAGATCCACACAGTACATCGCTGATGACCCCACTCCCGCATCGAACTTTCTTACTCTCGGCGTCCTGCCCCGTCAATTGCGCAGGACGGGTTATGAAAAAACATATTGTGAAACAGGAATTGAAGACAGTTGCTGGTATGGTTAGTGATCTGGATACTAAATACAAACCAAAAGTGTGTTGATATCTTTTTTTAGCCTAACCTTTTAGCAGGAACCTACCTAAATTAAAGTACAGACTAATACACGTGATGGTAATCTATAATGATGATATAAACCTATTTTATTTACAATGCTTTCAGTTTATGCCTGTTGTGATTGGACAAAATTCGGATGACCAGATAGGATTATATTTTATGGATCCC
Source organism: Phragmatobia fuliginosa (assembly GCA_932526445.1). Taxonomy (NCBI): domain Eukaryota; kingdom Metazoa; phylum Arthropoda; class Insecta; order Lepidoptera; family Erebidae; genus Phragmatobia; species Phragmatobia fuliginosa. The sequence continues at coordinate 26,356,242 of OW052057.1, read as the reverse complement.
AATCATTTTTCGAAGTCCTTGACCGGAAAACCTAAACTTAAGTATGATTTCTTTTACATTTTCATTGTTTTGTGCATGTCAATATTCCGTTGTTTTGAAGCTTAGTGGAGGCGTTTAGGTGACGTACCTGCGCTCGGTCGCTAGGAGGGTATTGAGTCCCGCCTGTTACCCCGCGACTGCAGTAAGGACTCGGCTCATCACACGCTGACAGTCTGCCCCGCATGGGTGACGCCGTTCCCTCATCGGAAGAGATCTCTCGCTACCGGCCGTCGTTAGCTCCACGGCCGATAGCGAAAGCTGTTTTACCGCAGTCGCGACCTTCTGCGAAGACGTCATCTCGCAGAAGGAGGTGGCGGAAAAGGCCCGGGAGGACTCCACTCGGACCAGATCCACTGCCGACGAACCGGACCAATTATGACAGAATTTTTACTGGCTGAGCTGATATTTTCCGAGTAAAAATGGTTGTTTTTTTTTTAGATTAGATTCCCTCCATTGCCTTACTCGTAATTTACATTAATAAGCTTTTCTGTATCTGATATAACAGACAATATACTCTAGGAATCTAGTTAATATCACAAAATACAAAATTATAGAAAAATAACAAAAAACTAAGCATAAAATGATTACAATGTTAAATGGGAAGTGCGTCTGTTTAAGAGAGTGTTAGCAAGTATAAGCGAAGTCGAAATGGTGTGTAGGCTACATAATTGTAATTATTTTTTATTAATATTAGTAATGTTTATTGTTTATTAAGTTTAGAAAGATATACGAACGCATTTCGACAGAGTGGTCTACGTGGGCAATACGGGTCCTAATAAGAACGTGTCAATAGTTGTGGAAACTGAAAAGAGACTCAGTGACATCTACTATGTGTCTGATGCGCCAGTCGACCACATTGGTGAATCTGCGTACATGTGCTTACAGTCTGGCAAGTTAGTACCTTCCTAGCCTTATTACCTATACATAATTTAATATTAGAAAGACAAATGTGTGTTTTTGTATGCGTTGAATTACAAGCCAGCAGCCACAACGTGACCGATACATATATCACTAAGGTGCCATACAATTTTTTTAATAATTACTATTATATACAATTATATATCACCAATACTTATTTTACTTCACAAATACTCAATTGCTTTGCTCCTATCTAATCGATTTGTGAAAAAAATAGATTCAGATGGCGAGCGGCGAGTGCAGATGGTGAAGTCTCAGGCTCTGGTGAGGGCTACGTTCGTCCGGGAGGTGTATATGTCCTCTGCTTACGAGAGCGGATGGGGCGTCTTGATGCCGCTGTCCTGCACGCCACTAACCCACCAAATGAGCTTCATCTCGCATGGATCGTTCCCCAGTACCTGCTCGTGTCAGTTGCTGAAATTATGTTCGCAGTATCCGGTCTTGAATTTTCATTCACTCAGGTAAACATCAAGTGATTGTTATAACCCATCTAATCTATTGACAGCTTCGTAATAAAAATTTAGATAAAGCCGTGCCTGTCTAAAGTTTTTGGACACATCTGGGCAATAAGTTCATTTAAAATAGATTCGTATCGTAGTAATGTATAATGTTTGATGGGTTAGCTCTCAGTGGCATATTTTGGGACAGAACCTATTATTTTAGTATAGAATGCAATTGAAAATTTTTCATATATACTCGTCGCCGTCGTAAAATGTGTTTCCAAACTTAATTAATTTAGTTAGTATGTGAATAAAATTTTCAATTGTTTCATTATTTAATATAATATCAATTATTTAAAAAAAGAGTCAATACCATTTCAGAAAGCCATAGAAAAATTGTAGCTGTGCAACATAGATCATTAACGCCGCAAAAAGTTATGACAGTAACATACGATTCGGTGCTAAAAAAGAAAAAATGCATGTAAACTATTTTAATATAAATGATGTTTTTTCTAGGCTCCTAAAAGTATGAAAACAATAACAATAGCGGCCTGGTACGTGTCAGTGGCTTTTGGAAATTTGATCGTAATTCTTGTAGCGCAGACCAAAGTATTTGAATCGAGAGTAAGTAAATGACGAGGGCAGATTTTCTGCTCTGGGTTACTGATTGCTTATGATTTAGCAGGACTAAAAGAATATTTTTATTCCTCTAAATACTAGGGTGTTTAGAAAAATTAAAAATATACCCTACCATATACATATATACCTGTATATGCCTAACAGTCCGACAGTTCCTAACAGTATGTTTATCTATTTATATCAGTTGTTTAGTACCCATAACACAAGCTCTGCTTAATTTAGGACTAGATAATGTTGTGTTTAAGATGTCCGAAATATTTATTTATTTAACTCGCATATAACAAAATAAAAAGAACAAAATTTCACACAAACACATTCTCTGTGTTATCAGCGTAATGCATATGCTCATTTGGGCAGATTTAACACTTGCGTGTGGCTATTCCCTACCGTGTTGTTAAATGTGATGAAACTTCTTTTGGTGAGATGGCAACAAGCCAAATAATATCAGCTATGTCTGCTAATGTCAAGTATTTAATGCGATCAATTTTAAAGTCTTCAAGTCGTCGTCGTAAATGATTTAATGATAAAAAAATGTGGATGAGATGAAATGGGGATCGTCTTCTGAAAAAAAATGAACTCCTGTGTGATGAATGTTTCAAAAATTTATTTGACATAATAATAAAGATAAAGGGCTGGCTCAGTAAATCTGCAGATTTTAGATGGATTTGCCCCTTATTCGAAAGCTGTCAATACCAACCTAAGTGACGGAATTATAATCTACATTAAGAAATTTTACAGGATTTGATTTTAGATTCGATTTTTCTTAGTGGGAAATAATGTACAAGTTAATTATTTCCACTAAGAAAAATCTTATCTAATGTTATGCTAAATTGATATGATAACAAGATGGTTGCCATCCATCACCTATTATTTATAACTCAAAATAGAATGTTGAAGATTTCATAGCTATCCTAACTGATGTTTACGTTGAGATATGGAAATCACCCATATAATTAGTATTATAGATTAGTAGTATAATTGTTATTAGTTCAATTTATACAATGCAATCTTTGATTATAAACATGTATATAATCAAAGAATACAATATAGCATTCACCCATATAATTATCTCACCATAAATACCCATATTTATTAACATATGGATATTATCATTTAAGTTAAAATGAGGCTTTTCGTAAGATAAAATGAGGGTATATTTACACTTTCACAGTTTTCGCCCGAGTGCCATACCCTGGCGAACATCGTAGAATCAACCGGGACAGGAACTTAGAATATGTCTTTATTTAATTTTTCGAGACAAACAAAATTCAATATTTTAAACGAATTCTCTATCGATCGATTATTATGGTTTTAGGCGAAAGAATTTTTCGTGTATGCCGCGATGCTGATAATAGCCATGCTGGTTTTTCTACGAATAGCTCAGGACTTTCCTACCAGGAGCATCGAGGCAGACGCGTCATCTTCAGAGAGCCGGCCTTTGTTACATCACCGATCCAAGGTATGTATAATATTTATAAAAACAAAATTCAACATTTTTTCTCTAACTTGTAATAATCAATTTTACACATTTTACAATATATTTGGAGGTAACCGAACTTATCGTGTGAGAGTCATACTTTTTTTATTATTTTATTTATTTATTTATTGTTATAAAAATGTTACACATTCCAAGCAACAATCCGATGCCGCACAAACTCATTCGAGTTTTTCTGTGCATCGGTTTTTCTGTTTACTTCTGCTCATATGGTTCGCTGCAACAGAGTGGTTACCGCGACCTCAAAGAAATTCTCAGAAATAACAAAACAGAGTGAACTATTCCAAATATTTCAAGAAATTGTTTACCTTCCTAGTTTTTAACCACATTATTACTTTATATGTTGTTCTGCATGTTTATTAGTTATATAACGTGACATATTGTACAATGTATTTCAGATCTAAAATATATTTTAATAGATTGTTAAATATTATAATTTTAATAAATGTCGTCTTGGACAACAAATAAATCTTTTCAAAGAATATAGCCTTATGAAATATTTAAACCACTGTTAGATACGGAACCAGCATGCATAAATCTGAGCTCACTTACAATGGCCAATGCACCTTTTTTCACACCTTGTCTTAACATTTCCATGTATTGCAACCACAAGAAAACTGCGGGAAAATAGCAGGTGTGCTCTTTGTGATATCAAACGTGCATCTGAAGTTACCAAATATTTGAAAAATCGGGGAAAGTATCGTAATGTAATGTAACATTCTGAATATCGGGTTCGAAAATACGTTTTGAATCACAGGCAATCATTTTACCAGTACGACTACGGAGTTAATAACGAGCAAAGAATCGTTTATTTGTACCTGAACTTTGCGCTGAGCTTGTTAAAGTACATATTTATACTTGGCATCTAACACGGTTGTTAGGTACTCTTCAAACCACGCTGGCCAGACGGGTTGGTAAAGGGTTTGTTTCAAGTTTTCCTTCTCTATTTATATATCTATTTATATTTATATAAATAAGAAGCCAATAAATAAAGTTTCTTCTATGGCGTCTTCTTATACATAGCGTACGCTTATATATTTACTAAAATATTCAATAACACTTAAAGGGGTCTTGTTGATTTGCAGATATATAAAAGATACGTATCAAGTCATGCTGACCTACTTATATTTTAAAGTAATCACTATATGGCAGAACTTATGACGACTTAGTACATAAAAATAACAGTTTAATTTAATGAATAAATTCCTATTTCTGGTGTGTCAAGCGGCTGGGGTAAGTCTGAACCAAAAGTTTAGGAACTGATAACTATTGGAATAATGATAAGAGGCGCAGCAGTGTACTAGAGTATATTTATTCGTGGTTCACAAGATACAAGTTACAAAAGAATATTTAGAACATAAACAACCGTAACTATGCTTATTTTAAATCAGTGACAGACATGTGTTCAATATGATTACAGGCCAGTACATATTATTTAAATATATACGACCTCCAATAAAAACGACAGACTATGAAGTCATTTTGAAAATATTAAATTAATTACAGGTGATATCGGTACATTCCTTATCTACAACAAGTACCCAGGGGTTTACCGGTCCTGGCAGCAGTGCAGCTTCATGTCTCGGGCTCATGGAGCGGACCCGTCCGTCAGCCTGGCCAGCACGGGCTTTTGTACACGTTGCCACTCCAAGTACTGGAGACCGTGATGCTACTACACTCGCACAAAAGTAGTTCACTCTAGCCAAATTGCAGCAAATCATCAAACGAAAATTAGTGCGTGGGTACGCATTCCATAAAACTGAATGATTTCCCTAATCGCACTTATTCGCTGATTTCATAGTTGCTAATTAAATTTGATTCATGTTGAAACAGAAAAAAAACAAAGGTAAATCATGGAACAGCATGTAAAGTTACAAAATGCATTTTTTTTTAAAGTCTGTAAACTAACGGGAACTTTAATTTTAAATCACCCTTTAAAATATGTTCGTTATATTGCTATTTAATTTTTGAAATCAATGTCATTGTACTGATTCATTATCATTAATGAGGTAGTAATCTTGATGATGTGAATTCTGAATATATATATTTTTGTGTGTACATGAATTGTAATAATTAATTTATTATTAGATAGCTTATTTTTTTTATGGTAAAACGTATTACTACTTTAACAATTAGTTATAAAGTTAGTTTTTCAACTTCTAAATATGTGTTTCTATTTATAAGTGTTCTGTATTAAATATGTTTATTAAAATATGGGTAGTTTTATTTAAAATTTATTTGTGTAATAGTATCCGAACGCACGCCGCCCGCCTCTTGTTGTTCCCGTAACCAAACAGATTCCATTGAGAATTTAGTTTTGTGATTTGAATTCAACATGTTCAACAATATCAACGTGAATTCGTTTGTTGTTATGAATTTGCTGGCTCTAGAGCTTTGTGAGTACATTGTAGCCAAAAGTTATTATTCATACATGTACATTTGATATCATGACTAAAGTTGTAAAACCTGCAGTTCATTTTTAACGAATTATATTTTCGATCTGTTTTTTGGTTGCACTAATACATTTTGTGTATTTCGACGAACAGTTCTTGTATATTTATATATATGTATATATATTTCGGACGTGATAAATCGATCTCAATAGTCTTATTCGCCTTACTCTTATTAGCATTGTTTGCGACGTCTTTGTAGTACTCAGTTTTTCAGTAACACTTGATTGGCAGGGCCGTAGCTAGGGGAGGGCATTGCAGGGCAATGCCCTACCTTGAAATCAGAATGCCCTACCTTAAAAATATCAAAAACTAAGATATTTTTTTATAATTGAATTATTTGTAGTTTGAGATAAAAAAAAAATAAGGGATAGGACTCAAAACTTTTCTGAACATACCACAGTTTGTATATTCATTTCATATTATAATAATTCTTTGCTCTGTATATAGCATTTGAAGCGGCATCACATGAAGCAATGGGTCTATTTAATTACAATATCTGTGTAGCAGACGGTACTCCCCGTCCCATAGATTGCAATATGGGCTACATTACAGTCTATGGGAAGGGGAATCCTTTTTTAAAATAAAACTAGCGTACATGTTTTGCGTGCAAGTGCACGCGTGTCATTTTTCATATATTTATTTCAATGAATATTTTTGTGTCGTTTGCATACATTTTTTCACTTAGGACCGACGTTACGAAAAAAAAGTATCCCTGTTACATTTGCGTCCGTCCTTAGACACGACCAGTACCGCTGTCGCCGAATCAAGAATAGCTGCCTGAATCTTGTCCCAACTGTCTTGAACCAATTTGCTCTCAGCTCCAGCGCACTTGTCAATGAAGGGCGAGGCGAACTTTTGAGACGTGACTTCATCAAACCGCCACCACCTGATCCGGCGTTGGCAGCGTTCTACATGTTTGTCTTTGGGCTTCACACAGAGGTCCATGACAAGGAAACGGTGTTGTGCAGTGAGACTCTCTCCGGGTATGACTTTGCAGTTGGCCACTTTGCTAATAGTGTGTCTTCTCGGAGGAAATCGATTTGAGTGCCTCCCACTTTTGTAGGTGATAAGGTGTTCCGGTTTCTTTTTAAAGAACGTGTCTCCAAGGCAAGATCGGTAGCCGCACATGTTCGTAAAATGTCTTCACCCTCTTGGTTGCGAATGCCATAACCGAAACCACCATGAACACGCTTAAACTCCACACAACCCTCACCCACATGCCCATTTAGATCACCACCCGGAACGATTCCCTGATGACAAAGGAATGTCGCGAAGAACCTCCCTGAGTTGGCTCCAGAACGACATCTTTACGGTTTCGCTACAACCTGCCTGTGGCGCGTAAGCTCTTATCAGATGGGTAATAATTCCATCGATAAGCACCCTTACTACCATAAGACGGTAGCTACATCAACTCTAAAATGCCAGTTTGAAGCCACCCGGCAAGCACCACGGCCACTCCGTTCTCTCCACCAGGTGCCTCTGTGTATATCAGTTGGTAGCCATTCCCAATGAACCGGGATCTACTGCCCTTCCACCGAGTCTCCTGCAGGAACGCTACGGCTACCCTCCGCCTGGAGAGTAAATCGGCTAACTCCCTCGCACGACCGGTTAAGGTGCCAATGTTCCAGGTGGCAAAGCGGAGCTTACTTGTTACAAATGTTGGGCGTAACTTCTTTAACCCGCCCTGGACCCGGTAGCCCTCTTCTACTTGACACAGGAGTTGGGCGAAGCTCCTGAGCGCCGTTTTCCGGCGGCGCCCTATCCGTGGCACTAACAGACCTATTGAGCAATGCTCATGTTCTGCTAGACAAATTATTTGTCTACGAGGAGCTATTGAATGTACATCACTGACCTAGAGGTCAGTGATATACGTGGTGCTTGATTTAGCAGCCCGAGCTTCGGAGCATATTTATTTTATTTTATTTTAAACTTAATGCGCATGTAGCACAAAGGCGGACTCAATGCCATGTGGCATTCTCTGCCAGTCAACTTTCAGGTGATGTAGGAATATGATGTGGTAGGTGCAGGCTTAGGATATAAAACTTGACAAGGTAGTTGTAAATGTAGGTATCACCTTTATTGTAAACCATTTTCATTTATTCAAATTTAATAGTTGTAAGTAATATACACAAATTTACTGTTATTATTACATTAGGGTTTATAACAGTGGATGAAGATACCAGACATGTATATAAACATACGTATATATACATACACACATAAATCCACATATACACAGGCATACATAGACATACATATATAAATAAATGTAATTATATATATTGCGTATCTAAATACTCAGTCGGGTATTATCGTTGTGATCGTTCTGCCAATTCATTCCGGAGTAAATCACGTACTTTCATTTTGAATGTGAGGCGGTTTGTGGACATCCTGATTTCAGTAGGTAGCGCATTCTGACTGCACGAAGAAGGAAGGGAAGGGAAATTAGAGGTGCGAGGGGGGTAAAGGAGAAGCATATTGTTCTTTGACCGAAGGTTTCGGTCATGGTTTGAGAATAAGAGACAAAAGTGAGGTACAAGGTACTCAGGTAACGATGGGGAGAAGAGGAAAGAAAAAAGAGAAGTGAGTGCACGCAAACTGCGGCGCTGTCGAATTGGGAACCATTGCAGCTGGGAACGTAAAGCAGACACATATTTGAGAATTGAAACCAAAACGCATTGAATGCAGTTATTGAGAAGGGGTTTATTATGGAGGTAGGCAGGTCAAAATAACACATCACCATAATCGATCAGGGGATTTATTAGGGACTGCATAAGCGTAGCCTTGGTTTTAGCGGGAAGGAAGTTTTTAAGACGGTATAAAGCGCGAAGACACGAAGTAACTTTCTGGCTGACATGTGTCACTTGTGCTCGCCTATCAAGTGTAGAGTTCATATATAGCCGCAAGTTATTTACTACTGCACTCAGAGCTATCTTCTGGTTGTTGTAGACAACTGGAGGAATGACTGCCATATCCGACCTACTTAGCATTTGGTTTGGCATATGATATGTCATATGGCATTGAGAAAATGAACATTGGACTTGGTCAACATATCCTCAACACTTGACTACGTACAATCTGGCTAACTTTGATTCATTCGGGTAACATTGACAGTGTGACCATGAACTAGTTTCGATTTATTTTTCATATGATACCAATACAATTTACAAATACTTCTTACAGTTTTACTTTTTTAAACTGACTCCGTAAGCGCACCCTAAAAATAAATAGGCTTTCATACAGGGGTAATGTCAAAACTTATTTCTGAAATTTGCGCCCGAGTTTATGCTATTCAAACAGTGTAAAACTTTTGGAATATTTTGTGAGAGATTTTGTAGAATCATTTGTAATGGAATTATCGTATTTTAATATAGCATTTTCCTATATTTACGTCTCTTTATCTAATTACTATAACTACTAATTTTTATACAGGCTAACTTTGACAGTGTTTTGAAGTATTTTTTTACATAATTTGACCTACATAATTAACGACGATTTGCTCTATATGGAGTGGGGTGAATAAACATTTTATGGTCAAGTGTTCATTAATAATTATTATTATTTTCTAATTATTTTAGCTTCTTTTCTATTTAGTTACACAAAAAATGTTGCCTTATACGTGTTTTTAAAAGTTTTTTGATACTAATTAAAAATATGTATAACAATGCCAAATGTCGTAGACTGATTATTGATTATTTTATAAAATATAAGACAAAACTGGAAATTAATGGTTTTATTACGTCGGTTATACCCATTTAGAAGAAAAACATAAACCAATGTTACCCAGATTAATACAAAATATACCTAATAATTACTACTTTTCTATGAATAGTTCTATGTGTGTCAAAGTTACCCATGTAATGACGGTAACTTTGACAGACTAGAAAATCAGGTTTTCCTAAGGACTGATAATTTTTTAGAGTGAAAAGTGTTATGAGAGCACTAACAAAGCAAAATACAGTCGTGTTGTATGCTTGAATTTTATAATATTGTGTAAAATATCGCAATTATCTGTCAAAGTTACCCAGATTTACTGTACGTCAATTATGATATTTTTTTTACTTCCGCCCTACCATTAAGCAATGCTGCCCTACCTCAAATTCTACTCTAGCTACGGCCCTGTTGATTGGTGGTTGGTATTCCAACACAGCAATACCACAGCTACTTGAGAGAATAGTTGACGTTGTTTAACAATAAATAGTAGTAATTGAGCCCGATATCCCAGGTACTTCAGGTAAAACTCGTAAATAGTTCTCAAAGCTTATTACGACATTAAGAAGTCATAGTACAGCCAATTCCAGATTGTCATTATATTCCGATAAGATAGTTACATTCGGAATAACTATGAAATATACTTTGCTAAATACTTTATAAGAATACTTACAGGTTAATCTAGAGTTTCAGTTTTCAAAAAATAAGCAAGATAATCGTACAGCAGATCCCTTAGCTTATGTGAAACTACTTAAATTAGATAATAAGTTAAAATTATATGGTCCGCGTGTTCTCTATTTTGCTGTTTTGCCGAACTAAGGCGTACTCGTAATAACTTAAACTCGTACATTCTGTCCCATAGTTTTTACACACCCATACATTATACACACGGGTAGTCAGGTGACGTTCGTCCGGTCCCCCTTCAATAAGTAGATTTAGATCTACTTTATTTTTACAAGCTTTTACTTGGAATGTATGTATGTAACTATGATTGTTCGGTTAATTTTAAAGACATATGTACATCGCGTGACAATGCAATATTATGTTGACAGAGCCAAAATATGGTCCCAATAGAAACTTTGCTATAAAATGATAACTTCGTAAAAATTGGTATCGTTTTATTTGTCTTGGCGACTTATTTATCCTGAAAAGACTCAAAAGTCTGATTATAGAGCTTTATGGTGGCCATAAGAAGTCCGTAATAAATAGGTGTAACTGCCTCGAGTTTGGGCTTTTTGATTAGTCTTGTTAAATACTTAGCTCTTAGATATTTTGCAAAAATAATGCGATGAGTTGAGATGAACAAACTGAGGAATCTGTCCAGTGACAACTAAAAAGTAAAAACAAATTACAAGAAAAAAACTTCAACTGCAAACTTTTCTTTAAATGCACGGAATACACAAAAATAATAAAAGAAAGTATACTTGGAATTTTTTTATTTTACACAATTTATAAAATACAAATAGTGCATTCATTTGCTAAAAATGAGGTAACTTGGATAGTTTTCCGTGAGTTTTAAAAATTGGTAATTTTAAAGATTTAGATGTGCTTTTAGCTAATTTCAACTTTGCTACCTCATATCTGTGCCGCTCGCGCGACCCTAATGGAACAATGGCGTCGAAAACAGTTTTTTGTTATTAACTCCTTTCAGATTCATTTTACGATAAAAAGAGCTATTTATAAATTATACTAGAGGAAATATCCTATAAATTTATTTATAGTGACTAAATAGTCCTTTTATTGGAAAATCAATATTTTCAGCATACGAGCGTCGCAAAATCTACTTCAACATTCGTTCTGGCCAAAAACTCATTTCTACACCGAAATTTATAAAATAACCAAGTTTCAAAACTCCCAGAACATTTTCCAGGTAAAACTACCAAATGATTGTACTAAGTTTAAATTTTTTATAATTGTAATCAATAAAATCCAGCTGTTTTATCCGTACAAGTATATCTCGCTTCAAGATTTTAAATTTTTTAAATTATGTAACGACAATATAAATTGATAATAAAAGGTTTTGAAGTTGTTTTTTATTTATTTTAAAGTAAAAGCTGCTGTAAATATAACATGCTTACATAAATATTTCAGACCTCTCAATGGTTAAGTATTGTTGATATAAATAATTCCGACGATTAACGGGTTAATTTTCTTTGTACAACATAAAACGTTTATTAAGTAAGTTATAGTACATACAGAATATTATAGCGAGTGATGGGAATGTGAGTAATCCTTTGAAAGTGAAAAGCGAAGCATTAGAGGAACATGTTGAGTTTAAATTCTCTTAAGTCAAAAATAAAGATGCTTCTTAGTGCAAGAGTACTTTAAAAAAATATTCTTTAATTAGAATAGTTTTTAATTATTTAATTTAATAATTTTATTGCATTTAATTAGTGTGTATTTACATTGCCCGAAGAATGTTTTAGCGTCATGTTTGTGCATATAGCGCAAACTTAATGAAGCTATATGTGAAGTGAAAATTAGCATGATTGCTTATTGCTTAGTTGTTTTAAACCATAGGTACAAAAAACAACTCATAAAATTGGAGCACTCCTTAATTTTGCTCAGATAGTTACAAAAACTGATGTTTTTCGTTTCCTATTGGCGTTTTTCCAGAGTGTCAATAGAAACCATCCAACTACTCAGGAGATATTACAGTGCACAAGAAATGTGTACAGGTGCATGCGTGGACTTAAACTCACACAATCAGATGAGACGGCTTTACGAGCTCTCCCAGGCACGGTTACAAAATAAGAAGTACATTCTAAGATATTTCTTCTTTTTTCCAATCCAAATTTGTGACGTAAATTTAAACTACATTTACATATCAGACTTATAAACTGTAAGTCGGTAGATTTTATTATTTATTTATGTGGTAACTTCTGCATTGCACCTCTATCACATTGCACTCTCTGTCGATCCCGTACAAAGCACGGTTGCAGATTCCATCGCTTGGCACAATCTTTACTATCTGGAAAGAAAGCGTTATACACACGAACACACTGAAACATAGCGTGAAGTACCCGCATTATTTTTACTTTGTTGCCACTGACCATGCTACGCCAGTCGTCCCGCCATCTAGCCAGAGGGGACTCTATACTACGAATGGGAAGGTTCAATCAGGGCGGTCCTCGCATAGAATTCCAATGTAGAAATGACAACATTCATGCTATAGTATTTCGTTGGTGAATGCGAGATGGGAGGCATGATGATGCACTAGGCCGCCATGGTGTGGGTCACGATGCTGCATTGTATTCACTTCTAATGAGAAGGTCTCCTCCAGAACACGTCTACTCCAGCGGCTATTTGATCTATGATATAAATGTTTTCAACCAACTATGTAGTTGTTGAGGAATGGATAGCGTATTCTTCCATCATAAAGGCGATAAGGCGAGGTGATCATGACTGGCAGCCACTGCCCAACGTTTGATGTTGGGGTGTTGTATATATGTTAATTGGCGCGAGAAATTCTCCATCGCGATTCAGGATTAGTAGTTACTCTGTTTACTTCATTCCGTTTTTTTCTACGTGTTACAGTATTTCTTCGGTAGATGGCACTGTTGTATGTTTTCGTCGTGCTGTATGTGGAAGTCGCTCATAGTAAATGATCACTTATGCTTAGAAAACACGGGCGGATGTTTTTAATGAAATTTTCAAATAGAGTGTTTAGTTGTTGAATTATTGTTTAAGTCTGCCAAATTAATTAATTTAGGATATTAAATCCTAATAACGTAGGTATATATTTTAACTATAGTAACTACTAACCACGTAATGTAAAAGCCTATCACTTACCCGTACTGTCAACCGCATTTGCGGTCCGGGCCCCGCTCTGTTGATAACGTATAATCTGGATTAATTTTGAACATTAAAATCCAATCTGCCGAAAATTGATTCTTCAATTTTATTATGTACCTAAGCAAATTTAATAATACATTATCCCAACCGACATAAGTGCTTGATCTTGAGGCAATGCGCTGAAGTATATTTACCTCAATGATTTCTTAACATATCGTTTTTGTATACGCAGTATGTGATCACTTGAAAAGAAGCTAGAATTTTTAGAATTGTCGAAAAGTCATATTTTTAAGACACACTTTTAAATCGGATTTCACTTGACCAAAACTTTCACTTGCTTAAAAAGAAAATGTATTATTTGTAAAAAGTTATCAGCTGAGAAAAATAATAAGTAGTTTTTGAGCAAACCACTGAATATAAAAATTCACCACTTCCGCCAATTCACCCAGTAAGAGCTCCTTCACTTTCATATTGAAGGAGTAACGGTTTCTAGCCATCATTGTCCATCCAGTGGTGTGAAAAGGACAAAGTAGGTGAAATTGTTAGATGAACGAAGATTTCTGTCACGGTTATTCAGGTAAAACCGGTTGAAATAGTAGCCGACCCCAAATAATATTGGTAAAAGGCTAAGAAAAAGAAGTAAAAATAAACAGGCGTTGTGTTATCTGTTATTTAAAAACCTTTAAAGAACAATAAAATTCTTGACATATGTTTTGCAATTTCAGTTTTGCCACTGATACACTGTGTCCATGTTGCCATAGCTGAATTATCACGACGACATTACAGTAATAATAATTTTATAGAACTGTTTGACAGTGCAGAGTTCCCTACTGATGGCGCCTTGCCGTTACTTAATAGAAAAGTAAGTTAAACTTTATATTTAGCTTCCTTCTCCCAAACTAATTAGGTTGAAGAGACTTCTTGAAGTGAAGTCTTGAAGTTGAAATGAGTCTACTTCGATACGGCTGAACTAAAATTTCTTTACGTGGAGCGGCATACATCAGACTTTCACAACTAGAACGACTTAGGCCGGACTATCACTGATTGATTCACAATAACCGCTGGTAACACCGGGGGGCTCAGCTTGTATCATATAAAATCTATTAAGACAACTAACTGCGCCTCGGGGTATTAAATAACCCGCTGGTTTTGCTGCTTCTGATTCGGATATCGTTGACTATTTCATTGTTTCACCCATGTTACCTAATTTTAAGGGATCAACTTAGAGTACGCACTTTAGGATTCATATGAAGAGTTTTCCTAAAGAGATAAGACACGATTTGTTAAAACAATAGAGAGTCTAGATAACCCGGTACACATCCCTTCCATTTATACCACAGGTAGGTATTAGTAATAAAACGGTACCATAAAAATATTATTCTCTGCTTATTAGTATTTGCTATTCTCTACCTGAGGTCTGTTTCGCTAAAGTGTTCATTGACCGCCGTATATTTTTTATTTGTATTATTCCTACTCCGTCTTATCATCGAATAATACCTTTTATAAGATGTTCAATTGTGCTTATGCGGTTCAAATATCTCCACATCATAAAAGGTTAGTACTCGGAATTTTACTGAAATAAACTTGTTTTTCTAAATGTATATAAGTATTAAGTACTATAGACGACTAGTCAGGCGGTTATGGTATGCAACTGTCGATTAAGAGGTCTCCGGTACGATTCCCGGGTCAAGCTAAAAGTTTAATTAGGTTTTTCTTATAGGATATTTATAATACTAGTCCAAACTGATTTAGAATTGATTTTGATTTGAGCCGTCGCGTCGGTCACGGTTGTCATAAATATCTATGTCCGTTCCAATAAAATATACTGACAACTAGTAAAATCTTTAAATTCAGTTCACCTTCAGAGTTGAGAAGGTCCAATGTCAGTTGCTCCGTAAAGAAACTAATATTTAGGTAAAACCAGTTGAACTAGTAAGCTACCTAAATTATTAAAATCTAGGAAGATGATGAATTAGACCTATAACTAGTTTCTTACATTATTAATAACAATTTGCATATTATTCTCAAAAAGAAAAACTCGCACACAAAGAGACGATTTGAAAATTACAAAAATAACACGTTTTGTTAAGGTTAGTGGTTAAACTTTGTGAAAGAGGCAGTAGGCAATAAGCATAAGAGCACAACAACGTTTAATGATCATTATACATTCTCAAAGACAGGTAAATATTATCAGTTGGATAAGTGAAACTATGTTTCATCATCATCATCACATTGCAGTCCACTGCCGGACATATGCCTTCCCATTACACGCCACTCCGATCGATTTTAGTTTCTGATCAATGAAGAATTTTATTTACATTATAAGTGGCCGAACTTACTAATATTGAATGAAACCTCTTCACCATTTATTCCCTAATTTAAAACCTAATTAAAATGTATACAATTCTTAGAATACCTACTCTATAATTAATTAATTAATAAGTTAGCCTTTATTGCAGAAGGGTTTCATATCGATGTACAAAATGTATTTTGTTTAAATTTTGCAGATATTTAAAGCTAGGAGAGTCTCTATTCGCGAACATCCATATGTGGTGAGCATCAGAAGGAACGTTGCTCACTACTCTGTAGGGAGTATACTGTCAAAGAATGTGGTTCTAACTGTTGCATTTCCTTTGTTCAAGTAAGTTAATAAATGATATTACCGTACGGGCTTTAAGCTGATACACACACTAACAAAAGCACAGTATTTTTATTCGTGACAGGCCAAACAATATCAACAGCGTTATCTTTAACACGTAATTATTGTTTAATTATGTTGAATACGAATATATGGCGATGAATATTCTAGCAATTGAATTATTATACACCAATATATACAATAGAGAGAGAAAATTCAAGTACAGCAGCCCCATCAGTTTGGCTCTGCATTGATGAATCAGTCAGTCAGGTCAAATTATTATATTTTTCATTTTAATCTTTATTATTGGGGTTTACTTTTAGAATAAAAGAGAACAAGACAGAAGAGATTAGACATTGTCATTATTTATTCATTAAAAGAGTTACAAATGGGCTTAAAGTACATATTTCATATATTATTATTATAATTTTTAGGTACATACAAAAGGTATATAAGGTATATACAAAATATAAGGTTATACCCTTCTTCTTATTGAAGTCAGTTAAAAGTTTCTGGCACTTCGCACTTCCATTAGTTTGCTTTTCTACCATTTTTTTTTGTTGTAACTTACCCTTTTCCATTTTCATTTTATAAAACTATTTAAAAACATCGTGACTAGCAACAATAGGCTTACACCTTCTTATGGGAATGCGACCAAACTTATTTCTTGGAAGATACATACACTCGTTTTTATGTTGAACTTGTACCTAAAAACATCTATGAAAATGGATACATTCAAAATTGAATAATTCCTTTACGGCACAAAGATAATTCTGATAATGATGACATATCAAACAAGATAAAAGCGCATTAAACACCCATAACATCACAGTGCTGGACACGGGTCTACTCGCAGGAGAGGGTTAAGGTTTAGGGTCTGGCGAGACACGTTGTGGCTACGTAATCTACGTCATCTTGCCGTTGAATTTTTTAAGCCTCCAACGCCTCCAACTAAGCTTCACGACTTCTATCTTATGATAACAACATGGAGCGACTGGCTAACGTCACCTCCGAATCACGGAAAACTTTTATCTTAAACGTAAAAAGCCATGGCTAGCTTTCTAACATAGATTTGTGCTAAAACCAGTCGCTGTGTGATAGCGCCCTAATATCACAGATTGAATTAAGTTATACATCCATCACGTAATTACTCGTTAAACTCGCGTTTAACAATATCCATTAATGACTTGCTTTATAAACTCTATTTCTATCAAAGATTATTATTAAGAGTTCGTCACGTATTATTTATTTTTATATCTAAAAGCGATCCCACACGTTGTCTGAAAATATGAAAAACCAAAAAACTCAATATATACAATACTTTCTGCTACAAAATCTTTTACTAATCGTTCACTCGTACACTTACTAATAAGTCTTATTACGTGTGTAGACGTATTAAGAATACGAATTTTCACTACCATTATTCATACGTGTGTGTCGTAAGAAGCAACTATGAGAGCAAAGTATATAGAACAACAGCACTGCAAAGACAAGGAAAACTCAAAACAGACCCTTCCCAGGCCGTCTTTCCAGGGTGGTATAGAGTAAAACCCTCTTTCTGTGGAAAGAGGCCTATGTCCAGCATTTAGCTGTTAAAGGTCATCGATGATAACTCATAAATAAATTTCAGCTATTCTTGAAAAGATGGAAAAAGAAATTCTGATAGTATCTGTTGTTTTTAATGTCATGTCATCATCGTGAGTCATTAAATTTCACATGGAAGACCATAGGCTGTATAAAATTACGCTACTAATTAGGAGCTGGCAAAATTTAGCGATTTTATTCCTTATGTGGGAAACAGACAAACGAAGACGAAGTTGTGCGGATCTACTGTCATGCATAATTTAAAGGTGGGGTTTGTTGCTGAGAATAGTCTCAAAAACACTAAACATACATTAGTTCGACTTCGATCGAATTCTAAAATAATTCGCTAATGTCAGTGGCTGTTGAAACACAAACTAAATAAGTGCCTTTTCCTGTGTTAATTAACAATTTTTGATCATAGCAAAAGTTCAAAATAGCTATTTACACGGTAAATCATTCATTGTACCCACACATTTTGTATGGAATGTAGGTAAACACGGTAAATTAGATATTTGGCAAGTACTGCGTCATACCTGTACACTAAATTAATTAGATATAATTAGAGAAATTGAAATTAATTACAGAATTGTTTTGAAACAATATTAATTTCAATTGTATGAATGAGGAAAGGTATTATATACCAGCTTTTGTCTACGTTTTCGTTCGTTAATAATAACCTATGTCGTTCCTCGAGAATGCACTCCATCAATGAATGTACTCCATGCTGAAATTCACAATAATCAGTACGGCGGGTTAGCTGTGAGAGCACAATAAATAAAAAGGGTCCCTTTCGGATCCATACAAAAATTATACATTTTGCGCGGGCCGTACTTCAACTGGGTGTTTCATTCAGAGCAATCTCATCGTGATAGTTTTTAAACTATTCGTTAAAATTACTTAAGAGTAAAATTTGTTTTTTAATCTAAGTCATTTCAACGAATAGATTATCAAATACCCACCTAAAGCATAAATTTTATAAAAATCATAAATATTCACAAATGTTCATTGTAAAATAGTATTTGACCTGACCAGATATTTTGTTTGCCATGAGCCACACACTAGCCAGAAGTACCGCACCTTTATGTAAAACTAAAATGGGTTTCAGTTTTATATACCAGTGTGATAATCAAACTTGAATACAATACTTTCAGGACACTATTAGGACACACAAATTTGAGAAGCCGTAGTCACACGTTACATATATAGAAACGTATCATAACACTTTAGAAACGCGTGACTACGTCTGTCTGTCTGTTTGTTCGACTAATCTCTGGAACGGCTGAACTAATTTTTACGGGACTATCACAGGCAGGTTGCTGCATTTTAGACTAGATTAGTCCCGTGGTGTTACCCGCAGCTGTTGTTATAAATAGCAAGATACGCTGGGGGGCGAAAATATCTTAAAAAAATAATGATGGCGGATGATTCAATTCTGCATTCCTAATGCAGAATATCACCAACCCTATTTATCCGACGAGTATCGTACGAGGCCACTAAGGTAGTCAGTGTGGCCAGCATGGTATAGTAAGCCCAATGTTCAGCAGTTAAACTGTTTAGAACTGTTGATATTGATGAATTACATATGTACCAGTATACGTAGATCAGGTAGTATACTTTAGGTAACAAATTAGTTTACTTTAGGTACATCATTTTTCTAATTGCAGTGTATCGATATCCGAGTTGAGTGCCGTTGTTGGGGAGAACTATGCAGATCGCGGTTCTATGTTACATACTATTATTCTAAAAATCGAACATGAACATTTCAATCCGTATACCCTTGAAAATGATATAGCAATGTTAAGGATCTTTGAAGATATCACTTTTAAGTATGTATTTTTAAACTCTACTTTTAAAACTTTAAATGTTACGTTAAACTCATGTTTAGTTTTAATTATACAGTTATACATTAATTCATGGCAAAAAGTTTGGAAGTGATTCACGCCTGTGCTTCGGAGAGCACGTAAAGCGGTCGGTCCCGGTTGTCATGAACATCTATGGCAATCTTTATTGGGAAGTCGATGCCCTCAAATTTACTGATATTGCGAATAAGGCTAGGAATAAGATAGGTTGTATATATATAGTAAGCTGAAAAATGAAAAAATATGTTTTCCTGGTAGTTGCCTTCAGGTGCCATCTTGCTTGCACGAGTTATGGATACATACAATTCAAATTTGATTTATTTGAATATAGTTAGTGGTAATTAAAAGAAAAAGGTGATCGTGTTTTTTATTTTTACCATATGGCTATATCAAATAGTAATAACGTTGTGACATTGCTAGATGCGAGTAGCCCAAAATCGATCAGAGACTTGTGCAATGGGGGAGGCCTATGTCCAGCAGTGGACTGCGATAGGTTGATGATGATGATGATTGTTGTTTATTAAATTAATTATAGGGAATAGCAGAATAACTTAAGTCGATAAATATATTAGCAATAACATTCAGCAATGCTCTATCCTTGCTCTATCATGTCAAGAAAATACAAATTGGTTCAATTGATCCATTTCCTTACCGTTTCTAAAATTTGATGTTCTCATGTAATATAGGACTAAAATATAGTTCATGATTAAATACCGGATTATATGCAATATTTATGCATAAAGGTATATGTATAAAAAATGCTTGGAATATGCACGAAAATTGGCCCAATATGCAATATTTAATGAAAATTTTTAGTAACCCGAAAGAAGAAGAAAGTATGTTTTCTATTGATTTTAACTTTCAAATTATCATACAATTATTAAATTATCTTTTAATAGGCGATAAGCGATAATATATATGATAGTATATGGTATCCTTAAAATATTTTTATAATTGGTAAATCACTACACATCCTTGGTAACTGGGCAGACTACCTTAAATTTTGTGACTTCTAAATTTTATCGGATTCGCGATAATTACTTTTATAGCGATTCCAACCAAATTAATCCAATCTAGTCATCTTAGGTAAAATATGCTATTACCAATGAAGATGACTAAAACATGCAATTTTTTTTTTACATTATAGGGGGCAAACGAGCAGACTGATCACTTTATGGTAGTTGATTACCACCCGAAACACACCCGAAACACCAGAGGAGTCACAGGGGCGTTGCCAGTCTTTAAGAAGGGAGTACGTTCTTTTTTGAAGGTTTGAAGGTCGTATCGGTCCGGAAACACCGCAGGCGACAACTCATTCCTTTCAACACCCATTAATCCGGTCCCTAGTCATGATAAAGTAAACATATCCATTCTATTTCACTGACGTGACTAGAGCTTAATT
Organism: Phragmatobia fuliginosa; assembly: GCA_932526445.1. Taxonomy (NCBI): domain Eukaryota; kingdom Metazoa; phylum Arthropoda; class Insecta; order Lepidoptera; family Erebidae; genus Phragmatobia; species Phragmatobia fuliginosa. Next base: position 26,335,269 of record OW052057.1, on the reverse strand, counting down.
GGGTTTGAAGTTAGCTGGTACTCGGTTTATTAGTTGAAGATGACGACGACGTATTAGTGTGATATTTCCGAATTTAGACACTTTTAGATTAAGCAATATGTTAAGAGGCCGACACACTACCCTTAAATTCAAATTTTGACCCCGCTTCACTTGCCGATTATGTGTGTAATAAACTAATGACACCGCACAGCCTCAACTATCCACCACTTGACATAGGATCGGGTTTTTTTTATTATTTGATTTGAATTGAAATTATTCAACAAAAATCTCAAGAAGGTCACACGATGAGGTAAAAAAACAGTATATAGACATTTCGTAAACACGAAAATAAAGTGAATTTTTTTTTATTGGTCTAGCTTTTGTATTATTATGTATTTATAAATACATAAATGAATGTGTTTTTATTACAGAGGTTCGGCAAAGGCAATTCCTCTGATATATGAAAACGATTCGATATATGGCCGCAGAGCATTCGTGACAGGCTGGGGACGTTGTGATCGGATGGTAACAAACATTTATCTATGGCCTAAAATGACAAAAAAGGATATATCCTGCCATGAGTAGGATCTGCAGAGCTTTGTAAAGCGTGGGCGGGTTGTCTGTATTTTCTAAACAATGAGATCTTATTTCAAAACTGACGGACCTTTGATAAAACGTAGAGCCCTTTGCCACTAGAATTTTCGCTATTATTCTATTATATTAGTAACTAAGAGTTCCAGAGTCAAAATATCTCCAAGCCGAATTTCATTAAAATCGGCGTATCCGTGAAAGCGTCACAGATAGACAGACAGAGCTATGTTCCAATGTATAATATTAGTATGGAAATATTGGAAACAGAATATGAATTATGAAACTATATCTGAGTCTATCCGCGTCACCCGCTGTTATTGTTGTAAATCGCGGGTAAGGCTGTGAAGTTAAAAAAGTTGATATAAGAAAATAGCCTAAGGCGATTAACACATGGCACCGCGCACCGCCGCGGTTGGCGGTGAAGCGGATCTCATGTCGTATTGAGGTATACTAAATCCGTTGATGCTTAACACACGTACACCGACCGACCGCGTGGTCCAGTGGTGTTTTCACCGCGCCGCCCAACCGCGCTGACGTCCGCTGGTTGGGCGGTGCCTCACACACGGGCCGCCGCTTAACCGCGCGGATCATTTATTTATTTATTGTAGACACGCCAATAGTAGACATATACGACACTGAAAAAAGCATTACAACACAATATAGTTCTTATATGTAGACCATTATAAGGCATGCATAATGAACACCAATGAAATTGTGTTCTAAGCGGTTTGATCAGAACATATACATACACTTAATATAACACTGTATTTGTAATTATACAGAGTAGAAATACAGTGCTTTATTATCAATTAAAAATCATCGTTCGTGCAGGACGTGTTGCAATTTAAAAATGAAATTTCACCACCGCTCCAAAATCCGCTCAACCGCCACCGCCCACCGGCGGTGGCGGTTGAGTGGTGCCGTGTGTTAATCGCCTTAATTACTCTATTTTATTTGATATTGCATAGACTGGTCTATGGCAGTCACTAATTTGTATGCAGTTGAATACATACAGTTTTGTATACATTGCCTAGGCATTATATACAATTCTGGAATATACCTGTTGCTGGTAAGGTATATATAACATTTATTTTGGCCTTTTTACTGTTGCTTTGTAAGAAAAATCCTTTCTTGAACAATATTCAAGCAATCTGGATGGATGCCCACCGGCGGTGGCGGTTGAGTGGTGCCGTGTGTTAATCGCCTTAATTACTCTATTTTATTTGATATTGCATAGACTGGTCTATGGCAGTCACTAATTTGTATGCAGTTGAATGCTACTAAACATGACTGAAACTAAATTATATTATCGATATCCTGCCTGCAATGTATGTTCACCGTGCTTGTAAAAATAAATACTATTCACCTATCTCTCGAGCATTCTTGCACGCTTATAAAAGTAAAATTATATCGGCAATCTATGTATCGATTGACTTGTAAATAAGTTAAATAAAATTCGTTTTATATATTAAGGTTCATTAGTTCTTATTCGTTTCAGGGGAAAGAGCTATGTCTACCACGGTCAACTCGATACACTCCGCACGAAAAACTGGACCCTATGTTGAGGACATCTTCCTTTAGAATAGACATTGAAAGTACTAACAACTGTAACTTGTATCGACAAGTAAGTATTCTAATTTACTCTGGCACATCTTTTTGTACTTCAACTTTGTACCCCTTTTACTTCTCACACCTTTTACAATTCCCACCTTGTGATAAGTACTACGTTAATAATTTCAAACTGCAAATGTATTCTCTATTTACAACTTCATCATCTTCGAAGATCTATCTAAGATTTAATTATTCGTTATCTTCTAAGCCTTTATAATTCCCAATATTATTTGGGTTCGGCTACTATAGCCGGTTCCAAAAATAACGGGTCAGTCACATAAACCAATAACGGGTCAGTCACATAAACCCGAATATCTCCCGAACTACGTATGCCATCCTAATGAAACGAAGACTGTTCAATTGAGAATTTAATTATACAGATAAAAAATAAAATAAAACTTAGTTACACCCACAATATTAATCTTAAATTAAAAAAAAACTAAAGTAGTCATATTTTTCTTAAGATTACATTTTTTTTATGATTGTTTTTTTGCTGTTTTTCATCACTTTCTTCATTTAATACTTTGTATTGCCTCCACGTGATGAAGCCTCCAGTGATGAAAAACAGCAAAAAAACAATCATAAAAAAAATGTAATCTTAAGAAAAATATGACTACTTTAGTTTTTTTTTAATTTAAGATTAATATTGTGGGTGTAACTAAGTTTTATTTTATTTTTTATCTGTATAATTAAATTCTCAATTGAACAGTCTTCGTTTCATTAGGATGGCATACGTAGTTCGGGAGATATTCGGGTTTATGTGACTGACCCGTTATTTTTGGAACCGAGTGTAGTTCAATCGATTTTGCCTGAACATCAGTATTTCAACACAGCGACTGCCATCAGACTTCTGCAACCCTTAACAGGCGACTTCCCTATAACGAGTGAACATTTAAGTGATTTCTTGAAGAGTTGAGGTAGTTTAAAAGTTTTATTTCAATTGCTAGACGAGAAACAGGGATCTGTTGTCTGTCTGTGCACTACATGTTATTATCAGGTTAGATGTTATAAACTTACCTTAAACTAATAAGAAGACAACTTTTACTAAACGTTTTAGTAAATAATTATATATATTATTGTATTTAATCAAAATTTCATTCTAATGTCAGCTGGCGCGGTATGAGAATAAAATCCCAAATAATATATTAATAAACAAATTAAAGGTTGACCTTTCGTTCAGAATCAAATGAGAATGCCTGAAGGGCTCGTAGTGGATTATATGGGAGATGATAATGCTAGCGTCTAAATTGTCTTTCTATTCATAGACTAAAAATGTCCTTTTTTTTTCATTAACTTTTCTATTCTATTTTCTTCATCTTTTAATGATGACTAGCTGATCCGCGCGATGCTACCTGCGGTTCTTGTGTACCCGCGACAAACGCCGCATGAAACGGCGAAGAAGATTAAAAAAAAATGGCCAAGTGCATGTCAGGCAATGCATAAAATAGGGTTCCATAGTCCCAAAATGGTAGGTGGATTTGATATCGTATCCAATACATAATTGTTATGTTTACTTATTCGGTACTTCTTTATTTTTAAACGATGTTTTCCAAGTAAGTACATTTTACAAGTTAGGCCCCTGCCCCTGTAAGTCCTGAAATAAACATGATTCTGTAACCTAAGTCTAACAAACAGACACACAGACAGACGGAGAAACCACAAAATTTTAAAAATTGATGTTTTGCTGTAAGGACTGTATTTACATTCAAATTAATTTAGTAAAAAACTGTTTTTTAAAATAACAGAAACATTTCAATTAAATTGATTTATATAGATACATCCAGATTGCTTGAATATTGTTCAAGAAAGGATTTTTCTTACAAAGCAACAGTAAAAAGGCCAAAATAAATGTTATATATATGTTACCAGCAACAGGTATATTCCAGAATTGTATATAATGCCTAGGCAACGTATACAAAACCTAAAACGTGCACGGTAATATATTTATGCTAGGAAAGGTATTCTATAGAATGCCTAATGAGTAGTCTGTAATATGTAATGTATGGGGACATTTAAAAAATAATGAAACTCATCTAATTGGAATGATTTAATATCGCGAAGCGCTCAAAGCTGAGTGACCTTCTTTTTCTTCTTTAGGTACCATCTCCATCACGGAGGTCGGCGACCATATGTCTGTATCTATGCCTTGCTTCGGTCATGCGAATCAATGCTTCTGTGCTGTCCACCTTCAACCAGTCTCTTATGTTCTCTGTCCAAAATATACGTTTTCGGCCTCTACCTCGTCTCCCTTAAGAAAAAGAAAAGGTAGAATTAATTGAAACTATAAAAAAGAGGAAAGCAGCTTATTTCCGAATGACCTTAGGTGATTGAAAGCAATTTGAAGCAACGGCGCGGTCAGACTTAGATGGGTGACCGATTATGGCACGATGTGTTATGAGCGTTTCCCTGATTCGGAGGTCACGAGCAGTCGGTCCCGGTTGTACAGATAGCAGTCGTGAAGCTTAGTTGGAGGCCTTATAAACAACGGCAAGATTACGTAGCAACAACGTGTCTTGAAAGTTCCCAACCCGCACTCGGCCAGCGTGGGAACTGGGGACGTATGGCCTTAACCCTCTCTTGAGAGGAGCGAGCCCAGCAGTGGGACGTTATAGGTTGTTGATTATAACATTAACAGAGGGTTAAATTGCACTCGGAGTTATTGTTAATGATCTCCTTTCTGATTTAAGGTAGTAGAGCCACGCTGATGATTTTAGAACGAATGGGCCGGCTCGACCGGGGGCAGTACTACCCTCACACAGAGACCATCCTAATAATGACATCATTCTTGATGTCGTATTTCATTGATGAGTGTGAGACCGGAGGCCCAATCATTCTTCGTCATTCTCCCGGCCTCCGGAGGTCGACCATACATACATTATTTTTGTCTATCTGTTTGTTTGTTCCATAATCTCTAGAACAGCTAGACCAAACTCGGTGGGACTTCCACTGTCAGTTGGCTGATGACATAAGCAGTAATTAACACCGCGGGATTCAGATATTATTCATTATACTTCGTACATTGCCTAGACATAGTAAAGTATACTTGCATTATATAAAGATTGGCGGTAACATTTATATATATATACTATATACTAGTATATTCATGTACCTTAGGTAAGATGTTGAGTTTACACAGCAACTTGCTACACTTGATTATGAATTCTGTCTGAATGTCTTGCGTACCGAGAGTTCGGTACACAACTGTGCATAGATAATTCACTCATCTTCGAAATCGATTCCTTAAGATATGGCTTTTTTATTGCGAGAAGCCGAGGATCGAACTAAGTGGCGTGCAATTGGAGAGGCCTATGTCAAGCAGTGGACTGCGATAGGCTGATGATGATGATTGCTTTTTTCACCAGAAGCTAATTAAATTCAAACGCAAAAACCTGATATCTTCATGTATTACTGAAATAAAGTTTTGTTACACAGACAAGTGAATAGATAGCCACCCGGTATTGTACTATAAAATGTACATGATTCTATTATACGAACTGTACAAAATTCCTATTATTTAAATTATGAGTATGAGCTAAGTTTCTTAATACATATTATAAAATTAAATAATAATAATAATACCTTTAGTTTGAATGTATAAAAAATCGTTACTATTTTCTTTCTTTTTTTTAACGTATCTGCGTTTTATCACCCTCCTTCTCCTGAAGGCAGCAACAATAACAATAACATTCATTGTACTTTTAAAGTTGAAAAAAAAACTGCACGTGCTCTATGGTCCTGAGGGTTAGCCTCGTATTACTCGAGATAATATTACGATTCAAAAGAATACTTGAAATTGTTCTAAATGGGACGGAATTATCTGTAAAAACAATTAGTCATCACAGAACCTCCTCTTTTTCAAATCGAATGAAAGTACGGTGGCTTTTCATTCACGGTCCATATCTCATCAATACGCCGCCGCGCGGCTCTTACTGTAGATACCACTTATTCATTGTTACCGAACGTTCCTATATCTGAAGCACTATTATCAATTTATATTCATCAACTAGTGCTGTAATTGGCTAGTATTTCAATGCAGTAAACGCGGTCACTATCGAGTAGACGTGATGTTAACCTACAATTAATTAATTATACACCTATATTCCTTCATAAAGTTTCTAAATTTCTCTCTCAATTTAAAAAACAGTGGTGACTTTTTGAACATTTTATTGCTATATTCTTTTAACGTATGTATGTAAATTATATACAAAAGTAGGTAGTTCTAAATTACTGTAATTAGAAGTCGAGAATTATATTATAAGATATTCCAATTTGAAATCGGTAATTGTATATTTATGTCAATATCTATAGGTATACAGAGTCCTAGATCCGAGATTATGTAAGGAAATTTCTTGTAGACTTTACTATGAAACACAGTCCGCAGTACAGTCCACTACTGGGCTAGGGCCATAACCTTCTTTCTAACAAGAAGCCTCCAACACTGTGTAAATATTATTATGATGTGATGTTTTTAATTTATACTGTCAATATTTTCTCCAAAGCTAAGCCAAATGAACAGAATTTAGTATGCTTTCAAAAGCGGAATTTATTGTCTTAGTCGATTCTCTTTTTAGGATTCCGTAGCCAAATGGCAAAAAACGGAACCCTTATAGATTCGTCAAGTCTGTCTGTCTGTCTGTCTGTCCGTCCGTATGTCACAGCCAATTATTTCCGAAACTATAAGAGCTATACTGTTGAAATTTGGTCAGTCGATGTATTCTGTGAACTGCATTAAGATTGTAACATAAAAATAGAAAAAAAACAAAACATTTTGGGGGTCCCCATACTTGGAACTGAAACTCAAAAATTTTTTTTTTATCAAACCTATACGTGTGGGGTATTTATGGATAGGTGTTTAAAAATGATGTTGAGGTTTCTAATATCATTTTTTTCTAAATTGAATAGTTTGCGCGAGAGACACTTCCAAAGTGGAAAAATGTGTGTCCCCCCCCCCTCTAACTTCTAAAATAAGGGAGTGATAAAACTAAAAAAAACATAAGTTGTACATTACCATGCAAACTACCAACGAAAATTGGTTTGAACGAGATCTACTGAGTAGTTTTTTTTTAATACGTCATAAATCGTAATACGCAATTTACCTTTCATCCAATCAATACACTAGTATAAAAACATCGATGAAAGTTACAAAGAACTACAAGAAATTTTATATGATGTTACTTGCTGATACGGAACCCTTCATGGGCGAGTCCGACTCGCACTTGGCCGCTTGTTTAAACATGTAGATAGCTTGTTATTCAGGGCTAACAAATATTTGTTGGTACCCTGCGTTCCATTGTGACCACTTCAACATAAACCTGCGTTCTATAGAAAATTTTAATATAAATTGATATACCTTCACTTTTCATTATTTAACTGACACCAGACCAATTTTCATAATTTTCTTAATTATTATTACGAGAAATAGTTTTACGCTCATTTTCTTTTCCCGCTGAGGGAAAGAAAAAATGAAATATGAGAGAAAGATACAAAACGGTGGATAATGTAAACTTAATAATACTCGTCAAGGGGTCCTAATTTTTTCTTAGAGAAGTATTACCAAAAAACTGATAATGTACTCTAAGCCGATTTCGGCGGCCAGTCTCAACGTAGACCAGCCACTACAAAAGTGTCTAAGACACAAAAACAGAGTTACCTCCTTGAATAATTATTCTAAGAGTTACCTTCTAATTTATAATAGTAGTATTAATACCGTACAAGCTGATATGCGACATGTTTTTTTGCTTAGATAATGACCGACGCGACGTTGCCATGAAGTAAAGTAATAACTGTTGAAAATTTGTATGAAACAAATATTGACTGCCAACAATATTTATTACAATTGTACGTACTCAAATGCGATCTAATTCATTTACTGAATCATATTATAGCCCTAGGCTTATAAGAGTATATTTATAGGGTTACGTAATTCATGACTCGGAACCCTAATGGTTTCGTCATATCTAGTCGTCCGTCCGTATCTCCGTCCTCGACTTACCGTCCAAATGGATAGAGATAGAACGATGCACCTATGTATTGATGCTAAAAGAAAATTACAAATAAGTTTAACAAAAAGGAACCGACTTCAATGAAAAACTATTCCGAGTACCCAAATCGCGACATTGTGCCTATGATATTTGAGGAGTTCCCTCGATTTCCTTGGGATCCCATCATCAGATCCCGATATGGTGACGATGGGACCACCTGTAAGCTACGCCCATTCCAATGCAAAAAGAATTTTTGAAATCGGTTCATAAACGACGAAATTATCGCTTAACATACATAAAAAAAAAGAAAAAGATTCCGACGAATTGATAACCTCCTCCTTTTTTTTGAAGTCGGTTAAAAAGATTTTTATTTGGGGTATTTCCCCTACACTACGTTAAGTGGGGATATTTAATTATACTTTTCTTATTATATCCTATCTTGTGGCTTAGCATTAGATAGGACTTTTACCATTCGATTTAGGAATCCGTTTGCAAGTTATTTAACTTTAAAACGTTTTTTTCGTAATAAGAAGGTGCAGGAACAGATATTTTTTTTATTGTTGTCCACATATTGAACTTTAAAGGAAAACTGTAACGGCTTAGATAGCTTTGTTAGTTCAGGAGTTATAGAGGCCTAACTTGTGAATTACGATTACTTGGAAAACTTCGTACAAAAATAACGAAATCATAAGTAAACATAACAATATCTATGCGACATCGCTTGGCATCGTATATGACTACGAAACCCTATTCTATGCGTGGCCTGATACGCACTCGCCCGATTTTTCAAAGATAAGTCCATTCCAAGAATATTTTGAAAACAAGTATCCATTGTTCTCGGGAAACCAACAACAACCAACTAGGCCAGGCTTAATTTAAGCTTATAATATATGTAAATAGGATATTATTCAATTCGATGGTGTGCCCTTTGAAATAGTGGTAGTTTAACAAGGGAGATTGATTTGCATAAGTATATCTAAATATTCCTTCTTATTTAAACAGAAAATATTTTTTATTAATGTAGATCACGGGTTTTAAAATTTGTTCATAAGTATAAGTTTGTTTGTCTAAGTATGACAGGAACAGACAACAAGTATACTGTATATTATGTTGTAATAGAAACTGCGATGAAGATACTATCATATCGCTATTTAAAACTCAAAAATTCTTTGATATATTTTAATTGTCACGTATTTTAATAGAATTTCCATAGTTTATTTAATATTGAAAACATAATTCGTATTAGGTGAGTCCCATGGTGTTAACCACAGTTACAGACACAGACACAGACGGGACATACAGACAGACACAGACAAAAATAATTGAAATCGTGTTTTCGATGAAGCACAGATAAGTGAATCTGTATCATAAGCATTGAAAAACTCTCAATTTGATCATACAAACACACAAATTTTTTATTTAATTGTTTAGATTGCCACGTATTGCTACATAGTATTTTTTTGTTACTGGATGTGGCCCGCCTTTGCCTCGGAGAGCACGTAAAGCCGTCGGTCCCGGTTGTCATGAACATCTATGAAAATCGTTATTGGGAAGTCAGTGCCCTTTTTACTGACAACTAGTTCAACCTTCGCATTTCAGTTCTCCCTTAGGGGTGCGAATATCGGATGCTAGTCACTCCGTGAAAAAACTGATATTCAGGTAAAACCGGTTGAGCTGCTATTGTTGACAACAATTTTAACATTTACTTTTTTGTTGTATGTATGCGTATACTTTCACATGCATTTAGTAAAAAATCATTTTTTTCAATATTACATACAGACACTTTAATTTTATTTTATTGTATAGATTTAATATTAATATACATATTCTGTATAAAATTATCCACTCGGAAGCTTAATATTTGTTTCGCACGGATCATGAACTGCAAATATGAGTAAGCACATTTACAATTCATCTATATTATGAACAAAGGATTATCCTGATAGTTATTTCGAATATTTTTTTGTATTTTAAAAACGTTATTGATATTGTAATATATCATCAGTGAATATGTGTGCACACCGGAGTTTAGTACATATTTAATCAGATAACATTAAGTGAATTCACATTATATCGACTATAAACGTTTCAAAGATAGTGAGAGAGGGATGTTCAGAATAGATAATGCGAGTTGTGAGGTCTGATAATTAATTATTTTGACTGCCTTGCGTATGCGACTGCCGATCAAGAGGATTTATTGCTGGTTCTGACCAAATGTTTGTACAATTTGCAAACACAAAATGCAACGTAGATACGAGTGCACCGCTGTATGTGTGTATGTGGATTGACATTCATTCGTAGTAATTCGGACTCTCTCTTAGAAGGTTCGGCTATCATTATTTGACTGACACGAATCACACACACATTGAAATATTTTTTGATGCGATAGCACTACTAATTGCTTGAAATTTGTGAAAATATGGATGTGTTTCGAACTATCGAAAATCATGAATGAAAACTCAATATTTTTTCGATTTATTTTGTGTAAGTAGTAGCATAATAATATGAGATATGTTATTGATGAAACAATATTAGAAATATTTTTGTTTTTAAGACAGAAACTAACAAAATGAAAACATGACATTTACAATGTAAAATATGTAAAATTTAATTTGATTATATTTTATTCTAGATTAGTTTATTTTTAAAAATAAAGACGTTATAACCTAAATAAATACAGTCTAAGTCCGAATATCAACATATCATCGTGGAAATATGTTTATACTGCAAATGATCTTGGTATACCGTTTGTATGGACAATTCAGCCTCCGGGGGGCCCTTAATGCTCATGTAGTATGCTATTTGACACAGACAAACGACTAATCATGTAGCATTTTAGTCCCTTAATACTGTTTTTAGTATTCAGTAGATATTAAAATATTCATTAATCTACAACACTACCTCATGTATTTCAATGATTGATTCACTTTGAAATAAGTTTCATAAAATTTGAGGAAAAATACCTAAACAGCTAAATTTAATTAAGCTAGCTAAATTTTTATTAAAATCGGAAAGAAAATGAAAGGAAATGCAACAGAACAAAACGGAACGGAAACAGAACAGAACTTTTCATAGCACTCACACCACTCTTGAAACCTAACTTAAAATACGTATGCCTTCTTTTCACCTAAGTGTAAGATTTCCTAAATTATTTTCCTTAGTACTCACTTAAATAACTTGGAAAACCTAATGAAAAAAGCAGTTTCAAGTGAAGAATTAAAATTGTCTTACCAACTCCAGTCTTTTTTCCACCCCCTGATATCAAGAATTTATAGCGTTTGTACTTACAAATATGCACACAAAGTGTCAAGTTAAACCATTTTAAGAATATTTTTTTGACATTATTATTAACTCTTTTGCAAAAAAAACGGGCACTTAAGCAAATAACTATTTTATAATTACTATTTGTTTGTTTGACAATTTTAGGTATGTTGTTATCCTTAGAATTTTATAAATTATTTAGGAAGGAATAGTTTTCATTAGTTTTATCATAACGATGACTGCATATATTAGCAGCGAGAAGCCTCCTCCTGACCGTCCATAGACTAATTTGCACATTTCTTACTTCTTCGAGTCTGTTCTTAAGGTCCACATAAGAATATATGCGATATCTCAACGCTTGAATAACTAGAAAACGATCATCCCGTGGTTTGGTACATGTCTTTCTGCCAGAACCAGGCCTTCTCTTGACGGAACCGGTCTCTTGATAGCGCTGCCAGGTCCTTTGAACTGAACACGAAGCATTGGCTGCAACCTTCTTCAAGCAGCGCAATAATTTTGCTCGCTTTTATCACTTTATCTACCATTTTCGAGATTGCTAAACAGCAATAACAATACTTTTAAATGTCAAGGACATCAGATATTTAATAAAAATTGACAAAAAGTTAATTTTAGAGTCGATATTATCTATAGGGAATTCGCGCCACAAAATGTAGTTAAAAGTTGTTTTCTTTGAAAACCAGTCTCAGTCAAAAATTTGAATTTAGAAGGTACTCTTATAAACATTATGGCACTTTTATAACTGGCCAGTAACATGTTCAAATGATTAAAACCTTTTTGGTATTTTATTTTTTTTCAGCCAGGAAGAAAATCTTTTTTTTTTTGTTCACTGAATGGTTAATGAAGTATATTTTATTTGTTTAAAATCGTAAATAGAAAAGTTAATTTAGAGTCGATATTATCTATAGGGAATTCGCGCCACAAAATGTAGTTAAAAGTTGTTTTCTTTGAAAACCAGTCTCAGTCAAAAATTTGAATTTAGAAGGTACTCTTATAAACATTATGGCACTTTTATAACTGGCCAGTAACATGTTCAAATGATTAGAACCTTTTTGGTATTTTATTTTTTTTCAGCCAGGAAGAAAATCTTTTTTTTTTTGTTCACTGAATGGTTAATGAAGTATATTTTATTTGTATAAAATCGTAAATAGACCAGTGCTTTTACCTCTTAAAATAACAAAAAGTGAACATAAATTATAGTAGGATGAAACCCATTGTAAAAGGAGGAGAATATTGCAAAAATTAAAGGAAAAATAAATTACGGGCGATCTGAGGTCGGGAAGGGGGAGAGGGGGGTTTTAAGGGAAAAAATGGCTTATCTCGATTTCCGGCAAAACTACAAGTCCTATGGAAAAAAGTTCAATGGCAAAGTTGTAGGTAATAAAAAGATCTATATCTTTTACATTTACACTTTTTTCACATAACCTCAAATTTTATGTGAAAAATTCAAAAAACCAAGTTTTTGGTTTTTTATTTTTATATTTTACAAATAAAATTATTTTTTAACGAAATTTTGGAAAAAATCCTATGGAAAAAAGTTAAATGGCAAAGTTGTAGGTAATAAAAAGATCTATATCTTTTACATTTACACTTTTCTCACATAACCTCAAATTTTATGTGAAAAATTAAAAAAAACCAAGTTTTTGGTTTTTTATTTTTATCTTTTACAAATAAAATTATTTTTTAACGAAATTTTGTGAAAACTTAGCTTTTCATGTCCTGAATACACCGTAATTTATTTGATTTGAAATATCTATTTTTAGGGTTCCGAAGTTCATAACTCGGAACCCTTATAGATTCGTCATATCCGTCTGTCCCTCCGTCCATCCGTCCGTCCGTCCGTCCGTCCGTCCGTCCGTCCGTCCTCGACTTACCGTCCAAACGGTAAGTGCTAGAAAGATGAAAGTTTGCATGAATACGTGTTGTAATTACGTCGACAAAGTGCTACAATAAAATTATGAAATATAATTTTATTTGGGGTACCTCCCCTACACGTAAAGTGGGGATGATTTTTTTTTCTCGAGGCTACCCCATCGTGTGGGGTATCATTAGATAGGTCTTTTAAAAACAATAAAGGGTTTCCTAGACGATTTTTTGATTTAGGTATCCGTTTGCGAGATATTTCACTTTAAAGGGCACTTTTTTGTAAAAACAGGGCGTCCCCCCCCCTCTAAAAGCTAAACGGCTGGCTCAAAAATTTTGAAAAAAATCTTGATGCTGGTCCATCTAATGAACTTTGAAGGAAAACTATAACCGATTAGATGACTTTCTTAGTTCAGGAGTTATAAAGGCTTATATGGTAAAATGCGCTCACTTGGAAAACGTCATACAAAATTAACCTATTAATACGTAAACATAACAATTATCTATTGGATACGATTTTAAATCCACATACCATTATAGGTGACTGAGGAACCCTTTCCTGTGCGTGGCCTGACACGCACTTGGCCGATTTTTTATTTCACCTCATTTTGACTGAATACCGAAAAAAAACCCTAATTTTCAATCGAAAATTCGTCCGTCAAAATATCAACGTTTTTGACAAAAATTGGGTGTTTTCTATTCAATGAAATGTCTACTTTCCGATGGTGTAAAAATATATATATATATTACCATAGTAAATCTTCTCAGAAAATGCAAAAAATGAAAAAACTCGAATTCGATTTTTTTAATCGTTATTGAGATATTTATTGAAAAATTATAATTATAATTATAACCCCCCCCCCCCCTCTACCCCTTCCCGACCTCAGATCGCCCGTAATTTATTTTTCCTTTAATTTTTGCAATATTCTCCTCCTTTTACAATGGGTTTCATCCTACTATAATTTATTTTGTTTTCAAACACTAAAAGCACTGGTCTAAAAGTATATATGAAAAGTTTCTTGAAATATCATAACAAGTCTAGTGAGTTCACTCTGAAAGGAATTCAATACATTTTATTATGCTCTTGTTAACTACTGTGTCTTCAAGTTTTAAACTTTATAATAATGAAGGTTTATTTGTTTTCTTAGAATGAACAGCCCCTGCCAAATGGCATGTTGTGCTTGGGTGAATCTCGTGAAGTTAATCCAGTGATGCCATGTTTGGCTGTGCCAGGCGCACCGCTCGCCCTGGGAGCGCGGCTTGCTGCAATTCTTTCATGGGGTTTTGGCTGTTGTCACTTGAAAGATCTGCCATTGATTTACACTGATATTCAACATTACCATGAGTAAGTATTGTAAAAAATTTTAAGTCATTTTTAGGTCCACGCTATTAACAAAAAAATTCCAGGATGTTTAAAAATGAATGGTCCTTAATAGATGGTCTTTCGACTATCTGAATAATCTTAACAAAATTTGAGATCAAGAAGTCACACTTTTTTAAGGATTTTTCTTCAAGAAAGTTCCTAGACATTTAGTACTAGATATTTCTACAACGTTGTCAGAAAGGGACTTGTTATCCAGAAACCCAACCCCACCTTGAGATTGTTGGTCTCCCTCACGGAAGTACTAAGTCTAAGTCGATTATGGTGTCCTCCTCCTCTCTTCGGACTTCGCATAACCTTAAAATATGCCATCTAATCTTCACAAGTTCACCTCGAGTTGTGCCAGATGTGAATTTAGCAGTAATGTACGGCTATTAAACGTTGCTGGGGTCAGTATTTTGCGGTGGCCTCCCGTAACCCAGATATTCTTAGCACCCCCTGTCCTACCGTATCCGTGGTTGATCCATAAAGTTCTCTGTTGTTGTTTAATATATAAAATTCAATAAAAAATATTTTAAGATTGCATTAAACTTTTATTTTAAATGAGCAATCCTGAGATTGCTTAGTTAGTATACTCGTAATTATAAAGAGATAATTACTTTTTTTTAGGGTTCCGTAGTTCATGATTTGGAACCTTTATAGATTCGTCATGTCCGTCCGTACGTTCGTTCTAGAGCTACCACCCAAACGGTTGGTGCTAGAGAGATGAAACTGTGCAGGAATACGTGTTGTTATTAAGTCTGCAAAGTGCTACAATAAAATGACCAAAGACCATTTTTATTTGGGGTACCTCCCCTATACCTATAGTAGTAGGGGAGCCCACGATGCTAAATAGGGATTTACTCGAGCGTCATAGAGACTTATTAGGTTGCAAAGCTTAGATGATAAAAATATTTTTTTTTATGTAATATATACCTTTTCATCGGTGGGGGAAGCGGCTATAGGTTTTTAAAAATGTAAAAAAATACTGTTGCATGGACATACTCGAGCGCGTCAGATATTGATAGCATTAATGTCCTACGTATTTTTAATAATGTACGTATGTTAATCTGATCATTTGCATGATGCGGGTGGTTGTACGTAAGGGTTAAAAATGAAAAAAAATAAAAAATTATCGAGCGCGTCAGGTTTTCTAAGGGGGTGTTAAGTGCACCAAAAAAAAAGCTCTCATTCAATAATCTGACGATTTCGATCTGACGCAAGCTCGCGGCCATTATTATAATGTGCAAAAAAAATTCTCCATTTTGAAATACTCAAGCGCGTCAGATTAAGATATATATGGTTCATTTTTATGTTCTAGACGTGCTGTCTCATAATCTGACGATTATCTAAAGGGATTCGCCTAATCTGACAAAAAAATATTTTTTTTTTCAATTTTTTTAATCATTGGACTTAATTAATTGAGAAGCTCAGGAAATAGCATGCAAACAAATAAGTGTATGTTTTTTAAGTAGAATACTTGTATTTATAAGAAAATTATTAAAAAAAAATGCCCAAGTAAATTTATTTTTTTATAATTAATTGTGGGGACGGAGTGAGAGAGTAATAGATAGAGAAAAAGTGAGAGAGTAGTGGAAACGCGGAGAGGGAAATATAGGTATCACCCAGCTGCACGCATTAAACTTTATCGACGATTTTTTATTATTTCGGCTTGCGGAAATCGTCAGATTATATATTTTTCGTTATCCTTCAATTATTTCCTTCAAAATAAAAAAAAATTTGGCTACGCTCGAGAATGTCGAGATGACGTTTTTTTTTTTACAACTTTGCTGCCCTCCCCTTTCTTTACGTCACTCTCAAATTGTCAGATTAGTGGAATATACACTTTTTAGCATGTAATTAACTCACCCTACCTTAATCTGACGCGCTTGAGAATTTCTAATGATCAATTTTTTTTTACTAATCTGATCCTTTATCCTTCACGGGCGGCTTTATATATGGGGTTCATATTTGGTGGAGGTACTTAACTGGATACAAGGTATCGTCCTGTATATTAATCTGCCGCGCTTTAGTAAATGCCGAAATCCCCGCTTGGGCTCCCCTACTATAGTGGGAATGATTATTTTTCTTGAGTCTAATTTTATGGGGTATCCATCGTGTGGGGTATCATTAGATAGGCCTTTTTAAAAATATTGCGATAGGTTGCTAAAACCATTTTTCAATTTGGGTATCCGTATGCGAGTTATTTAACTCATAAAGTGTATTTACTCAAAAATGAAAAAAATCATGGTAGTATTCCATATATTGTACTTTAAAGGAAAACTGTAGCGGCTTAAGCAACTTTTTTTCGGGAGCTAGCTAGCTAGCCTAACTTGTAAAATACACTTTCTTGGAAAACTTCGTACAAAATCCTGACTAATATTATAAACGTGAAAGTAAGTGAGTATGTATGTTTGTTTGTTGTTCTTTCACGCAAAAATCTACGGATTTGGATGAATCTTTACAGTAGTATAGCTCATATATCAGAATAACACAGGCTACATTTTTCTGCAATAATCGAAATATACGCGGACGTAGTGCGGGTGAAAACTAGTAAACATAACAATTATCTATTGAACACGATTTAAAATCTACCTACCCTTTTGGGTGACAACGAAACCTTTTCTATGCGTGGCCTGACACGCGCTTAGTTAATTTTGTCATAGCTTTGCTTGCGGTTGCCAGATCTGCTGAAATGTTTTAACCAATATGAATTACTCATTGAAACGTATTAAAAACCGTCAAAAATGATAAAATCGTGCATGTAAATCCTATTTACGTAACTATTACTAGGTATGAAAACAATTACGCCTTGATAAAATTTTATTTCAGTATTTTATAGTATAAATGCCATTCGCAACCTATTCGCGATAGACACACTCGTTTTTCTTTAGTTATGAACTATGTGAATTTATTAGTCATATTAATAATATCAGCCACATGTAAGTAGAGAAAATAATTGTTGTGTAATACAAACATCCTATGCTTTCACAAAGGAGCCAATCAAAGATATACGAGATATGATTTCAGTTCTTTATGAACTAATTAGTTCATTCACTGAGATTTGTATGCTGAGTTCTGAGTCTGAGATCTGATATTGTATAGAATAAATCCGTACTATTTTATTGCAAGCGTATCGCTATCGATGTTTGATGGATATGAGAATATGGAAAAATCAATCAAGACATATTTTTCATATAATTTAAAACACTAAGACTAATCAACTGCTTCTAGAATAAGGACTTTTTATAATTCGTAAATAATTTACTGACTACATAGTCTATGTAGCCAGTTAACGTGTATTGCGAGTTTCTAAGGGTTGTATCTAGAATCAGTAAAAGTTTTAGCATTGAAGGGTAGGCAAAGGGTAGGGTAGGTAGGTAAGGTAAAGTATAGAATGTACATTTAAGTAAATATGTATTTCTTTATTAATTCACAGCTGTACATAGGCCTCTCTTTCGAAAGAAGGCTTTTCCTACTATACCATGCAGCCAGACGGGTTTATTAAGAGTTATTTTCAAGTTTTTCCTATTTGTATTGATGCTGTCCAGCATGGTTAGCTATTAAGATATCGAGAGTATATAGGGGTGGTGACTCTCCGTATTCCTATTCAGTCACCACACTGATGACACACGGTATATACGAGTACAGAGTACATATCTAATTTTGGGTATATATCTATATTCAATCTATTACAGTTTTATGGCAGCCTTCAGATGTTACGTATATACGTGCTATTGGGTCTCAAAGACGTATGTATTTCAAATTATTAAAGTTAATGAAAGAATTAGTTATTGATGCACTAGTGAAAGTAGATAAAGTACAATTTGTGAAAGAAACTTACGCAAAATCTACCGTTTATCAAGTAGCGTCAGAGACCTTTTACGCAAAAGACACATTCAGAAGTATGCTAATCAAACACAACTTTACAAAACGAAATATGACGGTGCAAAGCCTGTCGGATAATGAGAACCATAAATTCATCAATGTTGTATGTACATAATTTTCTATATCGGACTTTATAATTGTACTAAGTAACTTAAGATAAACTTAAATATTTGGAAAAAAGTTATAGGAGTAGAAAAGACGTTGAAGTCAAATTGCATTCATATCTTTAGAACATGGAGTGAGGAAGAAAACAAGCGAAATCAATCAGTCTCAAACTTGTTTGTATCTTAATTTGTCCATCAAGTTCGCTATAAAGTTGTCTGTTTTGTCATAAAAGTAAATAAAATTGGGATGCATGTTTTATTTAAGGCAGGTTAAATGAGTAATCGTGAAATAGCTTAGGTTAGATAATTAATTAAATTAATAAGTTAAGCTAATTAAGGAGAATTTGTTTAACTATCGCAGTTCGAATGGGATTTCAGAACTTTAATGGCTTTCAACTTTTTGTCAATAACTTTGCTTAAAAAACTTTGCTATGTTTTATATAAGAGGCATCACTCATTTAAACAAGTTACGTGTTTAGAAATTGCATTCATACTGACCTGCAGGCTATGGAGTGAAGAAGAATCTGTCTTGTGATAAAGGAAAGAGAAAAGTGAACCCAACCTAAACCTCAAACTAGACCCCCCCCCCCGACCAATACCGCGTAGCCCCCTTGGGTTTTGGGCTGAACGCTAGACCTGAATAAGAAAAACGGAACGCAGATTAAAAAGCCAAAAAGGCCAGTATGGTTTTACACCGGCCACCGCTCTCCGGCATCCGGTGTAGGAGCACTTATACAGGAACCTTACTCCTAGAGATTCTCAGCCCAAAAGCTGACGCTCTAGCGCTTAAGTTTAGGGGAAGAAGGCAAGAGCAATGCGATTCAGCCCCAGCGGTCAGGGAGCTGCGGTTGTCAGCGGCTCAGATAGACGTACCATCCTTGTTGGTGGTTTTCTGACACAACTCTTGCTGGATCTGCTGGCAAGGTGCTTCTGGTACCTCTCAGTGTGTCAGTCAATTTATAATTTTTTCAGTTATATTAAATTCATTGCCATAATTTTTATGTTACTTATTTTGAATATTTTTTTTTTTAGTATATAAAACTATGTGTTGAAATGCAACATATGAGAACAGAATTGAATAACATTCAAAAAATGTTCGACAAATTTGAAATTAGACAAGAACCAGATCCACATCGTATACATAAAAGAAAGCAACGCATAAAGATACAACGTAGAAATGTTAAACATGCAGCTAAAAAAAAGGTAGCGGTTGATAAAAAAACTGAAGTAAACAGCTTCCAGAAGAATAGGCGCATAAGGGAACTTTATTTTGCTAGGCTAAATGAACTAAATCGGCGTGAATTAGAAAAACGCTTCAGGGGTTTACCAACTATTCCTAGAAGGAAAATGATTAAACGAAAGTGGGTACCTGGAAAAACAGTTTAATAAAGTGTTATTTTTGATGTCCACGTTTTGTGTTTTACCTTTCTACTTAATAACTACTTCAACGATCAGTATAGTCGATATGAGTATGATAGTGATGATCCCTGCAAATCACGTCTAGCTTTTTTGTCACTGTACGTTACACGAGCCTACATGTAAACATACAAGAAAATTATAATAATAATTATTTTATAGGAACCATTAATTGTTTCTTTGAATGTACTAAATACACCATTTCAAGTTATACTAGTTTAAATCAATTTACTTGACGCACGGTGTCTATTTTTTGTGTGATCCACAAATACATATTTGTTCCGGAGTGTGGGTGTTTTCTATGTATATATTTTTTTTATATATATATAGCCTACCAAAGTGACTCTACCCCGCCTGATGGAAAGCATGAGCAGAGTCCAAAGGTGGGAGAAACCACACATTATTGCTGCGAATGCAGACAGTAAAGTATGGCGGCCCACACTATGGCTCAGAACCAGGTCGAGCTCACCGACATATGTATGTATTTACAAAAAAAAGGTAAATTTATGTATTTATATCAGTTGTCTAGTACCCATAATGCAAGCTCTCATCATCATAGTTTGGTCCCTTAGTTAGCTCTTATGACGACTGATCTGACTATGACGACTGACTGATGTTATTCAAGTCATCACTTGAATAACATCAGATTCTGAAGAATAATAGTTTACAAATACAATTACATACAACGATATACTTTTTTAACCTATTGCATTACGATACAACTATTACGTTTACTCGGGGAATTAGAACAACATTTGCTTAACAGCACAGCGCGCTGCAAATGGCCTTAAAGCTCTGAAGTCTGAAAAGTACCAACTTTAGCATAGGTAGGTAAATATGTACGTGCTCAAACAACCGTGTAGAAGGAAATATTCTAAGGGACACCGAAAAGCCATGCTCGTAGTTAAGGTATTTTCGTTAAACGTTCACTGTAATGTTATCGAAAGTTAAATGGGTATTCTGTTATTTCAGTAAGAGTTTCTCACTTCGAGAATATTGTTTATGAGATTTGTGAGATTAAGTGTAGGTCAGATTTAAATTTGAAACCACTTTTATTACAACATTTGTCCTTCAAATAGGGACAATGTTTAAAAACATTTTTTAGACACATAAACCTGACAAAGTGATTCTATTCTACCTGATGGAAACTATAATCAGAATCCAAGTGGTGGTCACCATCCTCATCGTGAGTGCACAAAATGCAGCATTGTGACCCACACTATATCAGCCTAGATGCTTCTGCATTATTTGTAACATAATGTTAGACGATAATCGTATTAATTATATATGGTCTGCTTACAGTCATAACATTTACCGTGACTCTGTTGATAACATCACTAAACTAACCTGAACCAGGGGGGTGTCACTCCGCAGTTTAGGTATAGTCGGCCGGCTGCCTGCCGGGTCAGACACGCCGGTCGAACAGACATCGTCAGAACAGTTCAGAGTTATACGATAGAAAGAGACGCAATTGTAGGTAAATATAATCGTAGTAATTCGGCGCTGTGCGATCTGAATTGAACTTAATCTTTTGACACCGAGGGTATCTATAACTTTAATTTACTTTTCGGAGTGAGTCTTCTGTGCTGGTACTATTATGTATTCTGTGCCTGAACTAAAAAATTGTCATCATAAATTATTATATATTTTACTTTCATAAGTTTAGAGTCCATATTTCGATAGTTTAAATCCTAGCTCTACCTGTCAAAACGTGTTTATCTCGTTCGAGATAAGAGTGCACCTGACTCAAATGAGAGTCGTTTATGGTATCAAGTGCACAAAAAAAAAAAACAAATTATGTACTCATAGTATTGAAGGTTTTTTAAATTACAGTTTCTTATAACATACTACTTTATCTTAAGTGTTACTTTACTACCTGAAGAAGATACACATGCATACCAATAGAAAGCAAGCCCCATTCATTATTTAACCGAATGCATTCTTCGTGCAGTGATTGAAATGATATTAGGTAGCGTAATAGGGTTATAAAATACCGTCATGATAAGCCTTTTAATTGTAGTCTTAAAGTATCATAGTAGTAGTAGTGTCAACCTATCGCCGTCCACTGCTGGACGAAGGTCTCCCCCAAGGAACGCCAACCATCCCGGTCTTGGGCAGTCCGCATCCATCCGCCGCCAGCCACCTTCCTCAAATCATCGCTCCATCGTGCCGCAGGGCGCCCTACACTACGTTTGCCTAATCGCGGTCTCCACTCTAGCACCTTTCGGCTCCAGCGTCCATCAGTCCGTCTGGAGACATGTCCGGCCCACTTCCACTTCAGCGTGCTAATTTTCATTGCGATGTCGGTAACTCTAGTTCTCTGTCGAATAATCTCGTTACGTATTTTATCGGACAGAGAGACACCCAGCATCGCACGCTCCATCGCACGCTGAGCAACTTTAAATTTATGGACCAGTCCGATAGTGAGTGTCAAAGTATCATATGTACCCATATATTTTTATTTTATATTATTGCGTGTCACAGTCGCCATGTTGGTTTTTTCATCGAGTCACCTTTTTTAAAACAATTGAATTACCCAGACGAAATTCATGCAGTGATTTAAATTATATTAGGTAATACCTAATAAACTACAATTGTTATGGAAAAATTGGGGCAACGGTAATTGTGATGTAACGCTACTCGTAAGACGACAGAGGGGTGTTACGTGGGGGAATCTTAGCTAGCACGAATTATAGAGAAGTGTAGCGTAGAGAAGTGTAGCGGTAACATCAACTCTTTTGTGCTGTCCACGAGTTCCGAATTTAGGCCGAAAAAGGGCATTGTTCTATACGACATATAGACAGACAGATCGAGAGACAGATAAAAGTTGTGAAAATAGATTTTTAATCTAGGTACCGTATAGACTCAGTATAGAATACACGGTACTAGAGACAAACCACTTAGTAAAAAACTTTTGATTTGAAAATCTATATAGACACTACAATTTTTTATTGATTTGTATAAATATAACCAGATTACATCAATATTGTACTTCAAATGATTTTTGTTACAGGTGGATTGACAATAATCTTCGCATAATGCGCAATATATCCCAAGCATATTTATACAAACTATTTCAAGCACAAAGGGCTTACATCTTAAAGGAGTGGCTTAACTTCACAAGATTAGTACCACCCCATGAAATTGCAATTGAGAATAAGCGTATGACTATATTAAGAATAGATAGAACGTTGGCAAAGCTTTCAGGAAATGTGTACGATATAAGAAATTATCTTTTCAACGGTGAACTTCATGATAACAAAGTCAAAATGTATGAGAAATTAAGGGAGACCGCCGTTTTGGAAACCCACGATAGTAAGAATCAACACCTCAAGTTTAACAAGAAACCGAATGAAACATTGAAGGTTGTTTATTGGAGCAGCGGTTCTTCATATTTTGAATCTAGTTTGTCAGAAGCTGAAGACGAATTTGAAGAAGACGAAACTGATGAGGAGTATATAGTTTAAATATGATTTCGAAATATCCCTGTATGTACTAGAAAGTGTTTTTTTATGTGTTTTACTTAAGATTGTAAAATAAACGTACCTAAGTGACTCCAATAAAAATATTGAAACGGTTAGAAGAATTGACTACATATATATCTATAAGAAATTACGTTCGGGTTATGGGTATGGTTCTATTTTACCTACTTAGGTTCCAAAAATCGTAAATATATCCACTGTATCAACACATATAAATGAAACACACTGCATAAATATAATATTGTTAGAGTCCAGAAGTGAAAAATAATAAAAATAATTATAATTCTAAACAATTTACTTTAATTCTAAACAATTTATTTCATTAATTACAAAATAATCTTAGAAATGCAATTAGACACAAACAACCGTTAATTAAGTAACGAATCTAAACAAATTACAGTTAGATAGACAGCAAGGGCGGTCACATAGGGCTGTACTAGCTGTTAGACAGTTTTCCTCGCACCCACCGCAATTCAGACAGTACTAACTTGTCAAAGACAGCTTTCCACATCTGTTAACAGAGTAGTACTAATTGTCCAAAGACAATGATCCACACTCCGCGACGCATTCGTCAGAAATGCGTACCGATACAACAGATCACTCCTATTTATAACCAAGCGCAGCGAAGTGATGGCGCCACAAAAATGACAACTACCGCCGTTGTGGCTTATACGGCCTCTCCTGACACCCTGACGTCCTCGGCAGGTCCGGATGACCACACTTCTTCATTGTTCTCATTCGCGGTTACTGGAACATGTACAAAAATAAAAGTTTATTGGACGCCTCTGTAAGTACATCATCGTCCAATTGGTCAGTTACTAAAAACAGTTATCAAATTTAGCGTAAACAGTTAGAGTTAACGAATAGTTTTACAAGATAATAACAGTTAACACGAATAAGAAAGGTTCGAACCTCCAAGGAAAAGAGTGAAAGATTATTTATAATCCGCGCCAGATTAGAAACAAACAGTCACTGTTAGATACATTTAAAAAAAAAACTAGAAACTTAGTACTAACACAAGAGTAGACTTCAGCATGAAGGTCTACCGTTACCATAAGAACCATAATATCATAAGAACAGTTATCATAAGTGTGTGTCTTAAACATTTAAACTTAAAATTAACAAGACCACGAGTTTGGGGCTGGTTACC
The DNA here is from genome assembly GCA_932526445.1 of Phragmatobia fuliginosa. Lineage (NCBI taxonomy): Eukaryota > Metazoa > Arthropoda > Insecta > Lepidoptera > Erebidae > Phragmatobia > Phragmatobia fuliginosa. The sequence goes on along the minus strand of OW052057.1, from coordinate 26,310,565 downwards.
CTGTCCATGGGTCTTAAACCTCTCTCATCAAGACCACGAGTTTGGGGCTGGTTACCCTGTCCATGGGCCTTAAACCTCTCTCATCAAGACCACGAGTTTGGGGCTGGTTACCCTGTCCATGGGCCTTAAACCTCTCTCATCAAGACCACGAGTTTGGGGCTGGTTACCCTGTCCATGGGCCTTAAGCCTCTCTCATCAAGACCACGAGTTTGGGGCTGGTTACCCTGTCCATGGGCCTTAAACCTCTCTCATCAAGACCACGAGTTTGGGGCTGGTTACCCTGTCCATGGGTCTTACCTCTCTCAACAAGACCACGAGTTTGGGGCTGGTTACCCTGTCCATGGGTCTTAAACCTCTCATCAGGACCACGAGTTTGGGGCTGGTTACCCTGTCCATGGGTCCTACCTCTCTCAACAAGACCACGAGTTTGGGGCTGGTTACCCTGTCCATGGGTCTTACCTCTCTCAACAAGACCACGAGTTTGGGGCTGGTTACCCTGTCCATGGGTCTTAAAATTATCTCAGGAAGACCACGAGTTTGGGGCTGGTTACCCTGTCCATGGGTCCATTCCAATATACACACCTCATGCTCTCCACCATCCGCCATACATTGCACCACACCTCACGCACACGGGGATCAGGCCGAAGATTGCGTCTCGTACACACGGTGAACAGGCGGAAGGTTGCATCTCGGGCACACGGAGAACAGACCGCAGGTCCGCTTTTCACTGAGCGGCATGCAGGACGCAAGTCCGCACCTCGCGATACAGCGAGCAGGCCGCAAGTCTGCGCCTCACCAGGCAGCAGCAGACACCAGGTCACAGCCCGGGCTCGGCTCGCGTAGACTGCACCTTGCACAGTGACGAGGCTCTCAATGCATCGTTATCATCTAAGGAAAGCATGAAAAATTGCATTAGTTTTGAATACGGTATTACTTTAACGTCACCAATATGCTTCATTATCGTCATGAATAATCAGAGCTTTTAAAAGGCGATACTAGCAAGCAAAGCTTTTAGGATATTTAAAAATAACAGTGCCCTCAGTATGTACGCAGTAATATCGTCAAGAATGTTACTAACTTTCGCATATCTCTCAGGACGCAAGACCCGGAGGATGTCAGAAAATGTTACAGAAGTCTCACGGTACTCGGTTAAGGATGTTCCCAATAATCGCAAAGCTCTTAGGATATGATACCGGGTCACCAGTTTTGGTTATGTCTGCAGCTTGACGATTGTCGTCAAGCAAACCCGAAACATGTCCAAGTATGCCCACGCAGTGAATTCGAGTTCAGACTAATTGCCCTCAAAGTCATTTTATGAACCAGGGCTTGTCCGACAGGTGTCGTTCAATCACTTACTGTAATAAGCCACCGTCTGCTTATAGTCGATCGTCTCGAGTCTGTAGTTAAACCTTACCATTTTAACCTTTTTACCTTTCTGCTACGGCGGCCAGTCCCAATGGTGAGCAACCAAAAACACAGTAGACACTACAGCACGCAAGTACTTGTCTAACACAGGTGTACGCCTTTGGTTCGATGAGACGGCCACCCAACATGACCCGAAAGAGATCAGGCGTAGGACCGTCGACTCTTTGTACTCATTCGAGTCACGGAGCGTTGACCACAACTTTTAAACTTCGGGCCGTAACAAGCATATCTATAATTAGAAGTACACAGTATTATTAATTATTGTTTGTTCAACCCAGAAATCGAACCTATATTGAACAGTAGTCTCATACACTAACTGTCGACCCAACAAAGCAGTCGAAACCATCACTGGTACTGACGTTTCAATAAGTACCTCTGTCAGGAAGAAAGATCACAATAACCTGAGCTGGCTCGTAACGTGCTTATGAACATGTTATTAATCTTGATCCTATATGAATGTCAGACCTTTACGATCAAGTTTGCTACAATGATTTTGTGTATGATCTTAAAATTTAACACCTGAAATAGCCAGTCAGGCATGAGGATTATCTTTCCGGAACACTAATTGGTACTCTCACAATGACTAGTGCTTAAACCTCATTTTAGCTCGGTCTAACCTGACCATTAATCATTATTGTTACACAAACAACATAACATAGTTCATTTAATACCTGACACTAGTGAGGGTATTTAAAACCTTTCATAATGTTTCTATAACATCAAGAGTAGCATGCTTAAGTAGACGTACTATTAAGATCGATAGACATGCAGTCTTTACCGGTATCAATACTTTGCATTTCGATAAACATTAAAACATAACTAACAAACGATATGTTTTGCTTTATCATAAGAGATCTTTCTTTAACATTTACAATTTGTTGTTGATGTTGTGTAAAACCTATTAGATTACATTTAAAATATGAAGTTTTAGTTTGGAGTCCACTATAGAAGGTTCATAGAAGTTTCTTTACTTTTTTTTTTTTCTTTGAACCATTAATAACAAGTGAAGTCACTTTCGTACTACCTACTCTGAACTATTAAATAAATTTAACATCATATCTTTAGAATTTAAACATTTACCACTGTTATAACGCTTCATAGATTTTACAATAACAGTGAACTAATGCAATCACCAGTAAATAATGTGACATAGTACATCTACCGGCGAATGATAAGAGTTCCTCAAGCTGTTTTAAATAGGCTCCGTCAGGACTAGCTCTGCTGTCCACGCACCCTTTTGCCGTATTGTGAATAGTTACATCACACGTTTATATACTCCCGATTTATTTGCTCTCACCAACCACCAATATAAAAGAATAGCCCATTCATCGAATTATCAAAATAAAAATTAGAAATGTAATTGATCATCAACTATTTCTTGTTGTCATTTTTTTTTTTTTTTTTTTGATCATCCCTACTATTATTACTATTAAGTGCGAAAGTAACTGTCTGTCTGTCTGTTACGTTTTTACGCCTAAACCGCTAAACCGGTTTTGATGAATTTTGGAACTCAAATAGTTTAGAACCTGAGAAAGGACATCATACACGCGGGCGGAGCCGCTGGCTAAAGCTAGTTGTTTAATAATGGTCATTTCAATTTTTAAATTTACGGAGAAACATCTAGTAACTTGGTGTACACACTGTAAATTGTTATAATCTGACAAGTATCTATTTTTCGTTTCCATAAATAAAAGTTAAACAGATTAATCACAACGTGTGTGGGTATTATGTCCCGTCACACTTGCTGTGTCAGTGTAACATTTTAAGTAAATGGATAAAAGTTACTTGACCTTTATGTAATAAGTTCGGGTTGCATTAGGCAGCCACTACAACTGCTATTATTCATCATTCCTTCGTTAAAAATAGTTCGTAACCATAGCAAAGAACGCCTACTTGATTATGCACAGGTGGGGTAGTTACAAACATTCGTTTGAGCGCTATTCACTATTTACGTTATACCAAATATTCGCAATAAATGCGAAAGTAACCGTCTGTTACGCTTTCACGCCAAAACCACTGAACCGATTGTGATGACATTTGGTATAAAGATAGAAACATACACGCGGGCAATAGCTAGTACCAAATATTCGCAATAACAAAAGGTATGAGATGAGGTCATTGTTAAAACTAAACCAACTACTTAAGCCCTTTTGTTAAGCCACAGCTTTGCATCAGCCCTAAGGCATTTTCGTATACGCGCCAAACAGTCCATTTTTTCATCATTTTAAATTGCGCACACAATTCACTTTTGTACACTACATATCAAAATTATGTGAAAATAAATCACAACTCAACATGTAATATGATTTGATCTTACCAGTACAGCGTCAAGCACAACTCACAAGTTTTTCTTAACTGAACCTTCTAACCTTCTCTCATTACCGTGTCGGCACTGGTGGACCACATTGTACACCTTGTACATTGGCACGGATGCAGTTTCCATCGCTTAGCACAATGTTTACTAACTGGAAAGAAAGCGTTATACACACGAACACACATGTGGTACAAATACCCTCATTATTTTATTAAAATAATCGTTTTAAAACCGTTTGTAATTGACACTAAAAACCAAATATAGAAGTCGTCACTTCCTTTACGATTTTTATATTTGCTATGTTTTGACTTTGTTTTGATTTTTGACTGTTTTAGTTTTGATTTTTGACTTTGATTTAGAGCGGATAAGAATATCACAAAAGTCGGATTCCCTTATTAAAAATCACAACGAACACTGAATTTCGATAGCGTTCAAATGAGCACTAATAGTGTGCAATGCCTTTTTTTTTTAACGAACGATCGCGTTTATCGTTCCCGGGACCTCTGCGGCGAATCACTGCGTATATTCACTTTGGTTCTATATGACAGCGCGATCTATTGTGCATTTGTCAATGCTCTCTATCGTAAGACACACCTAGATAATGAAGTATAGGCAAATTAAATGAAAATATCTAACTAAATGTCTGTAGTTGATCGTTTCCCAAATATTGAAAATTAATAATTTGTGAACGTAGATCGATCCCACTTCTGATGTTAGAGTCCAGAAGTGAAAAATAATAAAAATAATTATAATTCTAAACAATTTACTTTAATTCTAAACAATTTATTTCATTAATTACAAAATAATCTTAGAAATGCAATTAGACACAAACAACCGTTAATTAAGTAACGAATCTAAACAAATTACAGTTAGATAGACAGCAAGGGCGGTCACATAGGGCTGTACTAGCTGTTAGACAGTTTTCCTCGCACCCACCGCAATTCAGACAGTACTAACTTGTCAAAGACAGCTTTCCACATCTGTTAACAGAGTAGTACTAATTGTCCAAAGACAATGATCCACACTCCGCGACGCATTCGTCAGAAATGCGTACCGATACAACAGATCACTCCTATTTATAACCAAGCGCAGCGAAGTGATGGCGCCACAAAAATGACAACTACCGCCGTTGTGGCTTATAATATTGTTAGAATCCAGAAGTGAAAAATAATAAAAATAATTATAATTCTAAACAATTTACTTTAATTCTAAACAATTTATTTCATTAATTACAAAATAATCTTAGAAATGCAATTAGACACAAACAACCGTTAATTAAGTAACGAATCTAAACAAATTACAGTTAGTTATACAGCAAGGGCGGTCACATAGGGCTGTACTAGCTGTTAGACAGTTTTCCTCGCACCCACCGCAATTCAGACAGTACTAACTTGTCAAAGACAGCTTTCCACATCTGTTAACAGAGTAGTACTAATTGTCCAAAGACAATGATCCACACTCCGCGACGCATTCGTCAGAAATGCGTACCGATACAACAGATCACTCCTATTTATAACCAAGCGCAGTGAAGTGATGGCGCCACAAAAATGACAACTACCGCCGTTGTGGCTTATACGGCCTCTCCTGACACCCTGACGTCCTCGGCAGGTCCGGATGACCACACTTCTTCATTGTTCTCATTCGCGGTTACTGGAACATGTACAAAAATAAAAGTTTATTGGACGCCTCTGTAAGTACATCATCGTCCAATTGGTCAGTTACTAAAAACAGTTATCAAATTTAGCGTAAACAGTTAGAGTTAACGAATAGTTTTACAAGATAATAACAGTTAACACGAATAAGAAAGGTTCGAACCTCCAAGGAAAAGAGTGAAAGATTATTTATAATCCGCGCCAGATTAGAAACAAACAGTCACTGTTAGATACATTTAAAATAAAACTAGAAACTTAGTACTAACACAAGAGTAGACTTCAGCATGAAGGTCTACCGTTACCATAAGAACCATAATATCATAAGAACAGTTATCATAAGTGTGTGTCTTAAACATTTAAACTTAAAATTAACAAGACCACGAGTTTGGGGCTGGTTACCCTGTCCATGGGTCTTAAACCTCTCTCATCAAGACCACGAGTTTGGGGCTGGTTACCCTGTCCATGGGCCTTAAACCTCTCTCATCAAGACCACGAGTTTGGGGCTGGTTACCCTGTCCATGGGCCTTAAACCTCTCTCATCAAGACCACGAGTTTGGGGCTGGTTACCCTGTCCATGGGCCTTAAACCTCTCTCAACAAGACCACGAGTTTGGGGCTGGTTACCCTGTCCATGGGTCTTAAACCTCTCTCAACAAGACCACGAGTTTGGGGCTGGTTACCCTGTCCATGGGCCTTAAACCTCTCTCATCAAGACCACGAGTTTGGGGCTGGTTACCCTGTCCATGGGTCTTACCTCTCTCAACAAGACCACGAGTTTGGGGCTGGTTACCCTGTCCATGGGTCTTAAACCTCTCATCAAGACCACGAGTTTGGGGCTGGTTACCCTGTCCATGGGTCTTACCTCTCTCAACAAGACCACGAGTTTGGGGCTGGTTACCCTGTCCATGGGTCTTACCTCTCTCAACAAGACCACGAGTTTGGGGCTGGTTACCCTGTCCATGGGTCTTAAAATTATCTCAGGAAGACCACGAGTTTGGGGCTGGTTACCCTGTCCATGGGTCCATTCCAATATACACACCTCATGCTCTCCACCATCCGCCATACATTGCACCACACCTCACGCACACGGGGATCAGGCCGAAGATTGCGTCTCGTACACACGGTGAACAGGCGGAAGGTTGCATCTCGGGCACACGGAGAACAGACCGCAGGTCCGCTTATCACTGAGCGGCATGCAGGACGCAAGTCCGCACCTCGCGATACAGCGAGCAGGCCGCAAGTCTGCGCCTCACCAGGCAGCAGCAGACACCAGGTCACAGCCCGGGCTCGGCTCGCGTAGACTGCACCTTGCACAGTGACGAGGCTCTCAATGCATCGTTATCATCTAAGGAAAGCATGAAAAATTGCATTAGTTTTGAATACGGTATTACTTTAACGTCACCAATATGCTTCATTATCGTCATGAGTAATCAGAGCTTTTAGAAGGCGATACTAGCAAGCAAAGCTTTTAGGATATTTAAAAATAACAGTGCCCTCAGTATGTACGCAGTAATATCGTCAAGAATGTTACTAACTTTCGCATATCTCTCAGGACGCAAGACCCGGAGGATGTCAGAAAATGTTACAGAAGTCTCACGGTACTCGGTTAAGGATGTTCCCAATAATCGCAAAGCTTTCAGGATATGATACCGGGTCACCAATTTTGGGTTATGTCTACAGCTTGACGATTGGCGTCAAGCAACTCCGAAGCATGTCCAAGTATGCCCACGCAGTGAATTCGAGTTCAGACTAATTGCCCTCAAAGTCATTTTATGAACCAGGGCTTGTCCGACAGGTGTCGTTCAATCACTTACTGTAATAAGCCACCGTCTGCTTATAGTCGATCGTCTCGAGTCTGTAGTTAAACCTTACCATTTTAACCTTTTTACCTTTCTGCTACGGCGGCCAGTCCCAATGGTGAGCAACCAAAAACACAGTAGACACTACAGCACGCAAGTACTTGTCTAACACAGGTGTACGCCTTTGGTTCGATGAGACGGCCACCCAACATGACCCGAAAGAGATCAGGCGTAGGACCGTCGACTCTTTGTACTCATTCGAGTCACGGAGCGTTGACCACAACTTTTAAACTTCGGGCCGTAACAAGCATATCTATAATTAGAAGTACACAGTATTATTAGTTATTGTTTGTTCAACCCAGAAATCGAACCTATATTGAACAGTAGTCTCATACACTAACTGTCGACCCAACAAAGCAGTCGAAACCATCACTGGTACTGACGTTTCAATAAGTACCTCTGTCAGGAAGAAAGATCACAATAACCTGAGCTGGCTCGTAACGTGCTTATGAACATGTTATTAATCTTGATCCTATATGAATGTCAGACCTTTACGATCAAGTTTGCTACAATGATTTTGTGTATGATCTTAAAATTTAACACCTGAAATAGCCAGTCAGGCATGAGGATTATCTTTCCGGAACACTAATTGGTACTCTCACAATGACTAGTGCTTAAACCTCATTTTAGCTCGGTCTAACCTGACCATTAATCATTATTGTTACACAAACAACATAACATAGTTCATTTAATACCTGACACTAGTGAGGGTATTTAAAACCTTTCATAATGTTTCTATAACATCAAGAATAGCATGCTTAAGTAGACGTACTATTAAGATCGATAGACATGCAGTCTTTACCGGTATCAATACTTTGCATTTCGATAAACATTAAAACATAACTAACAAACGATATGTTTTGCTTTATCATAAGAGATCTTTCTTTAACATTTACAATTTGTTGTTGATGTTGTGTAAAACCTATTAGATTACATTTAAAATATGAAGTTTCAGTTTGGAGTCCACTATAGAAGGTTCATAGAAGTTTCTTTACTTTTTTTTTTTTTTTTCTTTGAACCATTAATAACAAGTGAAGTCACTTTCGTAAAACCTACTCTGAACTATTAAATAAATTTAACATCATATCTTTAGAATTTAAACATTTACCACTGTTATAACGCTTCATAGATTTTACAATAACAGTGGACTAATGCAATCACCAGTAAATAATGTGACATAGTACATCTACCGGCGGATGATAAGAGTTCCTCAAGCTGTTTTAAATAGGCTCCGTCAGGACTAGCTCTGCTGTCCACGCACCCTTTTGCCGTATTGTGAATAGTTACATCACACGTTTATATACTCCCGATTTATTTGCTCTCACCAACCACCAATATAAAAGAATAGCCCATTCATCGAATTATCAAAATAAAAATTAGAAATGTAATTGATCATCAACTATTTCTTGTTGTCATTTTTTTTTTTTTTTTTTTGATCATCCCTACTATTATTACTATTAAGTGCGAAAGTAACTGTCTGTCTGTCTGTTACGTTTTTACGCCTAAACCGCTAAACCGGTTTTGATGAATTTTGGAACTCAAATAGTTTAGAACCTGAGAAAGGACATCATACACGCGGGCGGAGCCGCTGGCTAAAGCTAGTTGTTTAATAATGGTCATTTCAATTTTTAAATTTACGGAGAAACATCTAGTAACTTGGTGTACACACTGTAAATTGTTATAATCTGACAAGTATCTATTTTTCGTTTCCATAAATAAAAGTTAAACAGATTAATCACAACGTGTGTGGGTATTATGTCCCGTCACACTTGCTGTGTCAGTGTAACATTTTAAGTAAATGGATAAAAGTTACTTGACCTTTAAGTAATAAGTTCGGGTTGCATTAGGCAGCCACTACAACTGCTATTATTCATCATTCCTTCGTTAAAAATAGTTCGTAACCATAGCAAAGAACGCCTACTTGATTATGCACAGGTGGGGTAGTTACAAACATTCGTTTGAGCGCTATTCACTATTTACGTTATACCAAATATTCGCAATAAATGCGAAAGTAACCGTCTGTTACGCTTTCACGCCAAAACCACTGAACCGATTTTGATGACATTTGGTATAAAGATAGAAACATACACGCGGGCAATAGCTAGTACCAAATATTCGCAATAACAAAAGGTATGAGATGAGGTCATTGTTAAAACTAAACCAACTACTTAAGCCCTTTTGTTAAGCCACAGCTTTGCATCAGCCCTAAGGCATTTTCGTATACGCGCCAAACAGTCCATTTTTTCATCATTTTAAATTGCGCACACAATTCACTTTTGTACACTACATATCAAAATTATGTGAAAATAAATCACAACTCAACATGTAATATGATTTGATCTTACCAGTACAGCGTCAAGCACAACTCACAAGTTTTTCTTAACTGAACCTTCTAACCTTCTCTCATTACCGTGTCGGCACTGGTGGACCACATTGTACACCTTGTACATTGGCACGGATGCAGTTTCCATCGCTTAGCACAATGTTTACTAACTGGAAAGAAAGCGTTATACACACGAACACACATGTGGTACAAATACCCTCATTATTTTATTAAAATAATCGTTTTAAAACCGTTTGTAATTGACACTAAAAACCAAATATAGAAGTCGTCACTTCCTTTACGATTTTTATATTTGCTATGTTTTGACTTTGTTTTGATTTTTGACTGATTTAGTTTTGATTTTTGACTTTGATTTAGACCGGATAAGAATATCACAAAAGTCGGATTCCCTTATTAAAAATCACAACGAACACTGAATTTCGATAGCGTTCAAATGAGCACTAATAGTGTGCAATGCCTTTTTTTAGGGTTCCGTAGCCAAATGGCAAAAAACGGAACCCTTATAGATTCGTCAAGTCTGTCTGTCTGTCTGTCTGTCTGTCTGTCTGTCTGTCTGTCCGTCCGTATGTCACAGCCAATTATTTCCGAAACTATAAGAGCTATAATATTGAAATTTGGTCAGTCGATGTATTCTGTGAACCGCATTAAGATTTTGACATGAAAATAGAAAAAAAACAATATATTTTGGGGGTCCCCATACTTGGAACTGAAACTCAAAAATTTTTTTTTCATCAAACCCATACGAGTGGGGTATCTTTGGATAGGTGTTCAAAAATGATGTTGAGGTTTCTACTATCATTTTTGTCTAAACTGAATGGTTTGCGCGAGAGACCCTTCCAAAGTGGAAAAATGTGTGTCCCCCCCCCTCTAACTTCTAAAATAAGAGAGTGATAAAACTAAAAAAAATATATGTTGTACATTACCATGCAAACTACCAACGAAAATTGGTTTGAACGAGATCTAGTGAGTAGTTTTTTTTTAATACGTCATAAATCGTAACACGCAATTTACCTTTCATCCAATCAATACACTAGTATAAAAACATCGATGAAAGTTACAACGAACTACAAGAACTTTTATATGATGTTACTTGCTGATACGGAACCCTTCATGGGCGAGTCCGACTCGCACTTGGCCGCTTTTTTTAACGAACGATCGCGTTTATCGTTCCCGGGACCTCTGCGGCGAATCACTGCGTATATTCACTTTGGTTCTATATGACAGCGCGATCTATTGTGCATTTGTCAATGCTCTCTATCGTAAGACACACCTAGATAATGAAGTATAGGCAAATTAAATGAAAATATCTAACTAAATGTCGGTAGTTGATCGTTTCCCAAATATTGAAAATTAATAATTTGTGAACGTAGATCGATCCAACTTCTGATGTTAGAATCCAGAAGTGAAAAATAATAAAAATAATTATAATTCTAAACAATTTATTTCATTAATTACAAAATAATCTTAGAAATGCAATTAGACACAAACAACCGTTAATTAAGTAACGAATCTAAACAAATTACAGTTAGTTATACAGCAAGGGCGGTCACATAGGGCTGTACTAGCTGTTAGACAGTTTTCCTCGCACCCACCGCAATTCAGACAGTACTAACTTGTCAAAGACAGCTTTCCACATCTGTTAACAGAGTAGTACTAATTGTCCAAAGACAATGATCCACACTCCGCGACGCATTCGTCAGAAATGCGTACCGATACAACAGATCACTCCTATTTATAACCAAGCGCAGTGAAGTGATGGCGCCACAAAAATGACAACTACCGCCGTTGTGGCTTATAATATATATACCTAAGTAGGTAAAAGCAGTGGTTGGCTTACAGCAATCAAGTTTTATTTCACAGACCGATAGAATGCTGTAACTATGAAGAATATTCTATGGCATCTAGATGTTTCTTTTATATTTAAAAGTTTTAATTGCTGTTAATTAAAAGCATACATTTTTTAAGTAAAATTAAATAGCCTTTATGCTGACCGCGAGAATGGCGTAAGCAACAAATGCATCAAAAATACAGTTTTTTGACAGACACACCATAAAAGACACTAATATTGTACAAAAACCTTATAGCGTAAGTGTTTTTTAACGTTAGAATTATGAGACTTCGACCAATCGATGCAGTATTTTTTTCTCAATAAAATGATGTAAAAAAACATATTTTCGATTTTTTGAGTTACTATTCCTACGTCAGTTTACGCTTGTTGGCGTTCACAGTTCCTACTGCTAATGACATTATTTAGTCTTGTATCCGTTTCAGTAATAAACTGGACTCTGAAAACGGGTCCCTAGCTACACGACAATAGGCTGGCCAAACCTTTACGCTGAATATGGGCGTTGTATAATCATCAATCAATAAGGCACATGCAGACAATAAAAGACCAGCCGTACGTGGCTAGCTAAGTCAAGAGTTCTGTTCAGGATTCCAGAGAGGTATCATAAAAATTATTGACTTAAATCTAAACGAATGAAGGTCGTTTTGTTATTTCCTATTATAAACAATTAACAGTTACTTTCAACCTCTCAATTCTCGATCTAATGAAAATCGATTGCAAGAAAAATCAGCCCTTTAATGTTTTATATTTGAGAATGGATACCTTAGTCAAAGGATTGTCTTCACATACCTTTATGATTTTTTTACACACACTGGTTCCGTAGACATTCAAAATGGCACGTAGATTTCAAACCGTGACCAATACATAATATTTGTTACGTTTACTTATTAATCTGTTATTTTTGTACCAAATTTTCCAAGTAAGCATATTTGACAAGTGAGACCCCTATAACTCCTGAACAGACAAAGTTATCTAAACCTTTATAGTTTTTCTTTAAATTTCATCCCATGGAGTAGCATCATGATTTTTTTCACATTTTTTGAGCCCGCTTTTTAACTTTTAGGACGGGATGCTGTGTTTGGACATAATGCCCTTTAAAGTAAAATAACTAACAAACGGATATCTAAATCCAAAACTTCCCTTTATTTTTCAAAAATCTATGTAATGATGTATGATCATGATGGGTAGACGCGAGAAAAAAAAGCATCTCCACTTTACGTGTTATATATTAAAATATATTTTTTGATTTTAGTTTTAGCACTTTCTCGATGTGATAAAAACACGATTTCATGACAAGTTTAATTTTTTATTACTAGCGTTTGTATGGTAAGTCGAGGATTAACGGAAGGACATGAGGATACTATTAGGGTTCCGCGTCATAAACTATGGAACTCTAAAAACCCTAACCAACCTACGTCATGGCGTAGACAAATGTAAAAAAGAACACTCCATTTCTAATGTACTAGAGGTAAAAATAATATATTTCGAGATATTATTTTGTCCCTTTATCGACTTAATTAGTACCTTTGTGTGTTCATACGAAGTTGCAGGTTTCTAACAGTGTTAATTTATTATTAATATTATTTCAGTTTAAATTAATAACAATTTCACTAAATACATACTCGTATTAAGCATTTGTCTTTTGTTACTGAACTCTAAAAAACAATCTGCATCTCTTTCAGGTATGAAATAAAACAAAGGTTTTAATGTATTTATTTATTTGGTTTAAATTGATTAATATAATGCTTATTATAATGACCAGATCCAAATGTGGTTATACAGATTACTTTGAGAATACATTGACAATATACTACTTTGCAGATTAGGTACGTTATAGGTATATTATATTCTATTAATTACGGAATAAGTAATTTTGATATACGTATACGCATTCCATGCTATATTGAGATACATAAATCTATTGATAGTTTATGGTTTCAAAGACATGGAGGTATTGCTGTAATAGGTTACCGTGGAACTGAATACAATTTTAAGCGCAGGCAGTTTAATGTTAAAAAGTAATAAATTAATGTAATATAAAATTTGAAAGTTATACATAGCCTAATACAAAATTATATTGTTCAAACAATAGATAATATTCATTCCAGTCCAATAATCCAATGTAGAACAATTCCTTCTAAGCATTTAATGCTTCCATCGAACGCTTCTTAAAACCTAATATAGCCTTAGTTTAACATTTACATTGTACTTGACTATCTGTCATGCATGCGAAACAAAATATGGCATCTCTTGCCAAAATAAAATATGTACAAAACTTACCTCAATTATGAAACAATTAAAACGCAGACTTATTGATGAATTAAAAACAAATAGTGTATAACATAATATCCTTATTTAATTTGAATGTTTAGCAAATAAGGCAATTAACACGTTTGCAAGCTTTCGATATTGACGTAGGTATGTCAAGCGTTAGTCCCCCATTTTGAATAGTAAATTTACCACTCAATCTTGCCAACCTTCATCATTTGTTTAAATAAATCAATCAATAAATTATTGCCTGCTTTTATAAATGTTTCATAATATTTTTCAATAATTTAATTCCAATTATCTATGAGTGACTTAGATATAAAATAAACTAAAAAAATCAATAAGTTCCACCAGCACAAAGGTTTTCATAATCAATAACTTAAGTTTTTACGCTATGTTAGCGTGGAATGTACAATATGATAAATGAGACGAGCGCATCATCTCAAAATACAAGCTATTTAACTAACTTATAATTTCACAAGTGATCCACAACGAACAGTTTCTTCAACATGCACAGCAATTTAGACTTATTGTGCACTACAAACTTGAGTGAAGGTTAAAGTAATATGTGGTCAACGTTGATGAGAGGACAACACAAATGTTTTGTGATTGTGTAGTCTCCATTCAATACATTACTCTGATTGAGATTGCAGTAGTTCCTTCTCCGAATTGATAGTCAGTATCATAACATAGCTTTAAATCACGCTTTTGTGGATAGCGACTATTAGACTCCAAGCCAGTCGTCGATTAAATGTTAATAAGTAATACTGCTATTCAACTTATAGTAGGTACCAAGACGACATATGTGTCACCTATAGTCGACTAAAGTAGCTCTCTTATAGTGATATCTTTGGTATAATTAATAATTGAAATTGGAAAAAACATGTAGTACTTATATATATGTAACTCGTGCCGCCTTGATTATAATATGTGAATAAATGTAAATAAATGATTTATATATCATTTATCTTAATCTAAGAGCATCCTGGTCTGCGGTACATAACCATTTCGCTAGTAGCCACAGCGATCCATTCATTTCGTGAGGCATCAAACCATGTTAATCCAAGTGTGTATTTACCGTTAATGTTTACATGTTGGCAATGCGAATACCAAAAGCCCCCCTCATAATTACCCGCGCAGTGAGTATTTGATATGTCCCTATCGCGATCGATTGCCGAAAACTTCATGTGGTTTTGATATTCAAAAGCGTCACTGGCGTTTCCTTTGAAACCACCTACATCTAAGACAAATCCAGAGTCGCTGTTCCCAACGTAAAATTGATCATATTCAGCATACCATTCACCTCCATAGATATCAGTCATATCTATTCTCATAGAGGAGCAGTTGTCAGCAGTTAACAAATGCATGGATTCTAGGCCCATCCAATACTCGGAAGTTGGATTGCCAAAGCCATGAACATATTCGACAAATTTGCGATTGAACTCAACAGAGCCATTAAGACGGCGCTGAATAAGAGTACTGCCATTTTTGCACCAAGTATCAAATGGTGTATGTCCCGGATGGATGAGATAAGCGCCTGAAGGACCTGAGATGCTAGAACAGTCCCTTGGAAGTTGGTTGACGAGATCCTCGTACTCCTGCTCCACTGGTTGTAATTCTTTCACTTCTCCCATTAGTTCTGGGAGAGGGATGGTTTCTGTTTGATTAACCCCATGAGTGTTAGCCTCGCTCTGTAACAAAATTATTATTACAATTGTGACACTTCTAGCTTCCCTTCACCTTTCTTTTATTAGTTTGTAGGTATTAAATTTGAAAATACAACTAAGATTAATTCTATAATTTATATTTCCTATACACATAAAGATCACGTTGTGTGTAATTGTCCGAAATATTTATTATTATTAATGTGGATAAGACTTCAGATGGTAAAATCAACTTGCAAGTTAGGTAATTTCAGATGTAACTAGGTGAAGATAACTATGAAGAAAATAATATGACAATTTTAAATTACCTTAAGAATGTGATCATTGAGGCGATAGGTGTGTTGTTTGGACAGGGTTCCTAATTCAATCACGGAGTCATTGATCTTTTTCATAGTGACACGGTCGATCTCAGCACGGTCGATAGCATTGCTTACACTCACGGCGATAGCCTTCACCGACTGACGTAGGTGCTCTTGATCTTCCTTAAGGTAAGACGCCTGAGCATTCAGCTACAAAATAATAAATTTCATAGATTTAATCATTTAATATAATATAACTGAGAATAATACGACAATACACATCTATGTAAATACCCCAATTTTAAAAAGTTCCAAACGTTGATATTTTTAACTAAGTTAAGATGTATTGCTTTGAATTCTATATCTTTGAATAAAAATGACAAGTGACTACATACGTGTCATTTTATGAACAAATAAAAGTACTCACTTGAGCATAGTGAACGTCTAATTTTGAAATTTCTTTACGGAATTCAGGAATAGTTTTGTCTTCTTTATTTTCAATATTTTCAATATCCTCGCGAAGTTCAAGTACAGACGAATGAATTTTATCGAAATCTGTCATTTTCTGTGAAATATTATTCAATTCATTTTGAATCACTTTAGACTCAAGTTCAAGGAACTCCACTTTAGCCGATATTAAATTCCAGTTAGGTTCTTCAAAACGATCAAGACGACGCTGAACGTCTAGAAGCTGAGTCTGAAGGTTTTGTTGGTATAAGTCCAGCTGATTTTGGGTGCGCGCTAGACGCGAAATCTGAGCATGCACCATCTTATTGTGTCGATACTTGTGATTGTTCTCAGACTTCAACTCCCCAGAACGTAATTCATGAGGCTCTAGGATTTCATTTTCAGAGGTTATGTCCTCGTTCTGTTTTTCCTTTACCTGTAACAATAGAATAACGAAAATGAACTATTTGTCATTTAATAACTAATGATAGTATAGCCGGTTCCAAAAATAACGGGTCAGTCACATAAACCAATAACGGGTCAGTCACATAAACCCGAATATCTCCCGAACTACGTATGCCATCCTAATGAAACGAAGACTGTTCAATTGAGAATTTAATTATACAGATAAAAAATAAAATAAAACTTAGTTACACCCACAATATTAATCTTAAATTAAAAAAAAACTAAAGTAGTCATATTTTTCTTAAGATTACATTTTTTTATGATTGTTTTTTTGCTGTTTTTCATCACTTTCTTCATTTAATACTTTGTATTGCCTCCACGTGATGAAGCCTCCAGTGATGAAAAACAGCAAAAAAACAATCATAAAAAAAATGTAATCTTAAGAAAAATATGACTACTTTAGTTTTTTTTTAATTTAAGATTAATATTGTGGGTGTAACTAAGTTTTATTTTATTTTTTATCTGTATAATTAAATTCTCAATTGAACAGTCTTCGTTTCATTAGGATGGCATACGTAGTTCGGGAGATATTCGGGTTTATGTGACTGACCCGTTATTTTTGGAACCGAGTGTAGTAATAATAAACATCTAAATAAATAATTATCTAAATTTCACTAAGGGTAAAATATTATAATATCCATTTGGCTAATTATAGGACGGTTAGCCCTAAAGATATATTTAGCAAAAATTTAAATGAAAAAAATTAAATAAAATAATAAAATAAAAATTTAAAAAAAAGAAAGCTAATTTTAAATGACAAAATTTAAACTTATGAATTAAATCGTTATCGATAAGCAAATTCATTTTCTATTTAAGTATATTATTTTAACGTTAACGATTTTTATGCATAGAGTAATTACAGTAAAAATAATATGTTTGCCAAAATGATTTTTAAGTGTACCTATCATTATAAGTTAGCAAAAGTCTACAATTTTAACGTATGACGAATAATCTATGTTTTAAATCTAAAATTTTTGTGGTTCCGAAGTTCATAACTCCGAACCCTTATAATTTCGTCATGTCCGAATGTCCGTCCTAGACTTACCGTCGAAACGGCTAGTACTAGAAAGGTGAAACTTTGCGTGGATTATGTGTCTGGACATGAAAAACACGAAAAATATATTCGGGGTATCTCTCCTACTTCACAAAGTGGGGATGTTTTTTTGGAGATGACCCCTTCGTGTGGGGTATCGTAAGATAGGTCTTTTAATAACATTAATAACTTTCACAGACGAATTTTTGATTTAGGTATCCGTTTGCGAGTTATTCCACGTTAAAGGACATTTTTTGTAACTCGTCTAAAAGTTAAACAGCTGATTCAAAAATCTGGAAAAATTCGTGATAGTAGAACTACCATAGTTTAGTAGGTAGTTCAGAAGTAACAGAGGCCTATCTTGTAAAACGTACTTAATTAGAAAACTTAACGCATTAATAAGTAAAGATAACAATTATCTATTGGATTTGATTATATTGGAAAGATTTTAAATATTCTTACAATTATGGGTGACTAAGGAACTCTATTCTATGCGTGGCCTGACACGCACTTGGCCGATTTTTACTCACATTTTTATAAAAAAACTGAATTCATCGTAAATGTTACTTTATACGTACATTCTGTGGTCAAATCGGTGTGCTAACAAACTTACCACGAAACACTATCCAGAATCAGTAATTTCAACTTTATGTCAAAATACTGAACAGTTTCGTTATTTTAAAATATATATTGAATTTTTATGAGCACACAGTATTTTAATTTTAAAACATTATCAACAAATATTATCAAAGAATAAAATTCACTCATTAAACTCATGAAACAATATCAATAAAAACTTGTTAGCAGAGCTCTGGGAAATATAATATACGGCGTTTCTGAAAGGCAAAGTTGATTTTTTGTCTGTGTTGGGCTCTTTGACAAACGTGCGTAACACGGATAGGTACATACAAAGACTCGTATAGGAAGGAAACTCCTTAGCCGCGGCGATGTTGGAGGCTGAATAATACACGTAGTTGACAAGATTTCTATGGTGCCGTGTACACGGCAGATTATTAGGGTGTACTGCGATAACTCTTTACAGTCGTGTTTCTGTACGCGATCCTTACACTTACTTACGTCTTGTACACACACATACACAACTGTATCAAAGGAGGTCGAACTTAGATGTAATGGCATTTGCATTATTAAACAGATATTGGTTTATCTGAATTCGTTCTGTCGAGTGGCATATTCTGAAATTATAACAACTTTTAAGGAGGCTGATTATAATATTATGTATTACGTATTCACTTCTTACTACTAGCGTCTGCCTACGTATTATTCCGATGTCTTGGATTTCCTTTTTCAAGGCGGAATTTTCCAAAATCTTAGTGCTGTGGATTGTCTGTCAGTCAGTCAGTAACTAAAGATTTTTAAATATATTGATACATAAACAACTCGTAATTAAAAACAAACAGTACTGAAATGAATCTTGCAATTCATGAAAATACAAAATAGATGATTGAAGATGCGATAATAGTGTTCATGTAATCGTGTCTTTGCTTAGATTGTCAAAGAAAACGTATGCAAAGAAAAATATTGAACAAGAACATTGTACACTAAATAATGTTTTTAGAAGAGATTTTATGTAAGTGACAAATGTCAGGAGTATTAGATAATAATTAATATGTGATTAAGCAAAAGTGTTGGTCTCGTGATCAGTTTATCATGTAAGACAAAATTTATCATATAAAAAACATTCATAATCCTGAAGATTCTTTATTATTAAACGAGTATTAAAAAAATAGTTATACAAATAACGAGAACTAGTATTAAAATGTTGATTCCCTTGGCAGTTTATTACAAAAGTTCATAACTAAAACATCAAATAACTTTCATTATAATTTATTCCACATATCTAGACGCTGTCAGTTATGAATCTAATAAAATGACATGTATTAGATTAATATTAAGTCTAGTAATTCATTACTTTATTTATTTCAAAAATATTTTCCACTTAAATAAAGATAAAACTGATAAAATTTAAGAGAGAAATAATGGTACGCTCAAAAGAAGACAATGAATGCTCCTAATGAGAATTGTGACGGCTCTACCACAATACAATATTATGAACGATGACGAGTATTCATATTGTAGTGTCCTACCAAAATAAGGAATTTTGTTAATTTATACTTCAAAAAACTACATTTTGAAGATTAAGCTGAAAGATATTTTAAGACCATTTCTCTAAAAATGAAGCGAGGCTACTGTTTGCTGTAAAGCAATGCTTGTATAGTCAAGGAATTATACTACTATACAGGAATTTTATAACCGACTGTCTCGTTGGTCTAGCTATTAGCGTATGCGACTGTTAATCAAGAAGTCTCAGGTTCGAATCCCGGGTCGACCTGTTGAGTTATCTTACAAGAAATTCTTAATAGCAGCACCGATGTATGGAAATGGCGTGGCTCGGAGAGCACTATAAGCTGTCCATCCCAATTGGCCATTGTCCACGACTACCTGGGCAAATGGCAATCGTTATAGGAAGTCAGTAAACTCAAATATAGTACAACTCGTTGAACCTTTGAATTCAGTTCGCCCTCAGGGTTACAGAGGTGCGATGCCAGTCGCTCCGTGTAAAAATTTATATTCAGGTAAAACCGGTTGAATTAATAGTCCCTAATAAACCTTGATATAATAAAGGCTAGGAATGATAATGATGATAGTCGGCAATGGCAGGACAGATAAGATTGAGACCTAGATTAATTATTTTAGGCGTCTTTTATTCTGAGTATTATTGTGACTATCACATAGATGCATTTTCTTGGTGTATATTGAAGGCTCACGAGATTGGTCGAATTTGGCCGAAACCGTGGCCAAAGCTAAAACTTGGTTCTTAACCATTTTTTCCTTTACGTTTTACTTTGTGCATCTTAAAGTGTAGCTCTTAGTATTTAATATTTTTTATGCATAAGTAAACTTAACTAACTTTTTTATTACATTTAATTGAAAAGTCCAAAACGTATATATATATATACAGTTGAATTATATTACATCTATTAAATATATTGTATCATATTTATCATTGATTGACATATGATTGAAAACCCGAATGCAGTATGAAAATGTTTTCAATTGAATGTCTCTCTCTCGCTTGGCTTCGTTTAATTTACAAACGAGTCTTTCACTATGATAGTTGTTTAATTATAATTATACCAAACGGTAAGTGGAAATTTTTAAAGAGATAACAAGTAAATGAAAGTGCCTGTTGTGTTTATGTCTCCTGAAATGAGAAAAATGTTGCACTTGGTTCAACAACTGGTTGGTTCTTTTCTTTAGGTTGGTGCTCTAGGGGTAGTGATTTTGGAGAACGGGAGGGAGGTGACAAGTCTAGCGTTCGTCCGTCGCTACTGATATTATACCGAAGAATTGTTTAATCAGGTAGCGTTTTACTTATAACATCTGCAACATTTTCCTCTACTTAATTTTGTTAAGAATTTCTAGAACGCGTTGATTTCCACAGGGATTACCAAAGTTTTATTGCGCGCTGCTGGTGAATGGTCGCTGTTTAGTTGATGACACGACCTAGAGTTATGACAAGACACAGCCATTATTTTCTTATTACAGTGAGTATTCTGTTTACAGTATAAAAGAAGGACTGACCGTAATAATACGTAAGTATCCTTGACGAACATTTAATTTAAATAGATACAACTTATTTGTACAATATAAATATAATTGTTGTTCACATATTCCAGTGTGAGTGTTTCCTAGAAAAATGTTAATAAGAGATATAAAAGCGATAGCAGGAAGCGAATGGAGGAAGAAAGCTAAGGATAGAGAGGTTTGGAAAAAGCTGGAGAAGGCCTTTAACCGAGAAGGTAATCGATCAATGGTATTTAAGAAAGCTTAGATAAAAAATAAGAAAAATACATTTAATATTTATTATTAATTAATATTAAAAATAAAAAAATGTTATTTAAATATGTACATAATAACGCATGTAATAACATTTCTATAATTATTGGACATAAACGGGCTTCATTGTCATTAAAAATTATTAGAAATAAAATCACGACTGTCGAACATTTTCACCGCAATCCAATCATTTTAACTCGAAAACCGAGGTTCGTGCTTTGATATTTTTTCATTTCTTGATTGACAGATAATCAAAGGTTTTTTTCAAATATTGACTGGCGTTACTTCATACATTGCAACGACTTTGTGAAGATATTGCTATGGTAGCATTTATCGTTTTTTTTCTAAGTGGCTCAAAATTTCAGTTTTAGTACTTCATATTACCAACTTTCCCCTCGTATTGGTAATAGGCACTTATTAAAAGTTATGACACCTTCATCACTAGCGTTAACAATAGTCACTGCTGGACATACCATAGCAAGTAGTTTTTCTTGAACTCAATAAGTCGGAATCCTGATACATAAACAAAATTAAAAGTCTTAAAGTTTTATAAGCCTATGAGTTCATATTGAGTTTATGTATAGAATATATGGATTTCAGTTGAAATTCCATTCATGTTGTGAAGTAACGAATAGGTAGATACGTGCCTTCGTTCCTCACCCCGAGACACAACGCGTGATGGATCATGTGAGTTATATTCATTCTGTCAGGTATGTCAATCTAAGTATTAATATAAATGTTTGTTGTTAATGTTCTGTAAATGTTGTTAATTAAAGTTGTATACAAGCGTGTGATGATAGACAAGTTTATCACTGTGATAATAAGTGGATCAACGTTTGAGCACATACCTGTACCAATGAGATATAATGCACCCCGTTTGTTCGGAATTATATATGCATGTTTGCAGTACAGTAATATATGAGATTATTTTTCAAGGTTTGTTTCGCTAGGCTTTGTTAAAGGTAGCATTAGTTAACTATTATATTTCTATTGTGCCTGGTCAATTAATAATGTGGACTTTTTCTATTCTTTACGTACCTGACTTTATAATAGTACAGTTCTTTGTATTGCTTTATTAGATATATTTATTCGTAAAAAGGAACTGTACTATTAGCTACTTAAATGTTATTGTGCAATATTTTTTAGCTCTAATTTAAAACTACTGAGTATTAACTATTTACTCCATCATATTGACATAGGTAAGTATACATTTTACATTAGAGAATAAATTTACATCTAAAAATATATAAAAGAAATGAATCATTTCTTTATGTGCAAAGAGAAACGTGTACAATTCTATCAGGACACCAAAGAACTTTGACCACGAAAAACATGTAAAATCTGTTAACCCTTATACCTTTTTATTTATTTTCATGTGGCGAAGGTATTGTTTCTAAAAAATGTAGAAAGATTTATTATTCATACTTCCTCAAATCATAGCAATACTTATTTCAAATTTTCGATCAATTTTATTTCTATCGAACAGTATCTATAATGGCAAAGTTTTAGCTAGAATTCGTACATTATCGGGAATATATTATTTAGCATTCTCATACAGAAAATATGAAGCTTTAAGTAAATGTATGCAAAATTTATACAATAAAATCACTTTTGTTGTCATTTTTTTTCTGAAGTTATCCAATATCTAGAGTTTAATAACAATCGTAACTGAACATCAATAAAGAGGTAAACTCACAACAAGCCGACATGTGGGTACATGGTAACCAGTATCCATAAACACACACTGGTAGTGGTTTTTTTTTAAACACTATACATTTCATTCACACACTATGCGTTTCATTCTGTGGAGAATTAAATGAATGACGACAGATACGAAACTTTTTATTTTTGCCCAAGCAAAAACTTTTACTCGTGTTTTATTCACTCCCATTCTGTAGTCGATCAGCACCAAGCATGGCTTCAGATAATCCAAATATGTATTAATGAAGGTAATAATTTTACATGAGTAAGCTACTAAACTCTTCTTTTAAATTGCTGGACTACAATCTACTTACAAACATTGTTACGAAAATATTGCAACATGAAATACATAGTCAAGGATATTGAGCCTTTTATGGATAATAACATATTTTACTTTCTTTGAAGAACAGCGAAATCTGATAAGTACAATTTTTTTAGAAACTTTACAAAACACATTTAAGTTGAATGTAAAATGTGTAATAGTTGTTTAGTGAATTACAATCTATGAAGAAATCACAACTCCTATTCACCAAGGAGATTTTCTCGTGATTGAACCTGTTACAGGCATTTCAAGTGACAGAACAATTTTCTTTTAAAAATCTCTCATAATCTGTAACTATACTAAACCTTCTTGACACATTTGTTTGAAAAGAAATAAAATATTTCAGTGAAAATTCAATTCATTCAGGTTCAAGGGTTTTATATTTTACGTAAAGATTCTTAGTACGTCAGATCTTCAAACTAAATACCCATATAACTGACTTTCCAAATAATCAATATTCCATTAGTCTATTCAATAATTCAATATTAACCCGATCATTGTCAATTACGTCCGATTTCCGATTCAGATCAGCTCTAGAATTGGTGAAAATTAGTTATTTGCTTCAAATATTATATCAAGTGCAAAAACTAGTAAATGTCAGAGTAGGATCTGTCATTTTAGTCCATCAATTAAGTGGCTCAATGAAACGTCTCATTAATATTTTGATGTATTATATTTTCGTTCAGAACTTCAGAACAGATTTGTTGTAAGCTATGCATAGATCATTATTATAGTCATCTTTGAAAAGAAAAAATACTCAAACACAAATAAACGAGAAAGATGTCGATTCAGCGACTTTCAATTATACGGAAACAGAACCTGTTTTTGGAAGTTAATTTTATTCCTAAGGCAAGTACGCCAAGCATACGTGTCACTTGTCATTGTATGTCTAAATCGTTATTATTCCAACCCATTAAATGTCTTTTTTCAGAACATTATTAAGGGCTTAAGAATTTATGCGTAATATTTATAAATAATGATAGTATAATATAATAATTAATTTTGAATTTGTACATCTCAAAGTTGGCAAGTCACTCTTGCCATACACATAGGTACGTAGCAGCCGACGATATTCGTCGTTGTAAAATTAATGTATCAATAATTTTTATCAATCAAAAAGTACAGCCGGTTATGCCGCAATTTCCGTACACAATAGCAAGGGAATCAAAACCTACAGGGTACTTCCCGTGAACTCAGAATCTTAGATATTGCTTAAATACTGACTAATCGATAACTTCGCAGCGCCTTCCACGTTATTTAGGTCCTGAATATTGCTCCTGTGGATATAGGAAAAATTGCGAAAACCGTGAATTTTTGTTACATCATGTAATTAAAATATTGTAAATAATTTTAAACTTACTATCTCCTTTTTCGTGAACGCGTAGAGGTATTAAATTGAAATTCATATCAAATACGATGGGTTTTACTTATATATACCTAAAGGTTTGTATGTAACCCTCTTTTTAACCGACTTCAAAAAAAAGGAGGAGGTTCTCAATTCGTCGGAATCTTTTTTTTTTAGACCAGCTTCGCTCCACACCGTTACCCGCGATAACAATAACCGCAGGCAACAGCGCGGGATTCAGCTCGTCTTATTTTTATCAGATTTTATTTCAAATAGTTTGCACAATTTACGCAATTCAGGTCCTGAATAACGTGTAAGGCACTGCAATATACAAAGCTATCGATTAGTCAGTATGAAAGCGATATATTTTTAAATAAATACACACACACGTCTAAAATGTAAAGATCAACACTCAAATATAATAACTTTACCGCCGTAAATGCGTAACTCAATTTCTTGTTTGCATAAGTGAAGGTTTCGTGACACATTTTCTCTCGTGTGTATTAAGGAATCATTTTTTTAAACAAAGATCCCAAGAAGATATCACGAATAGTGACAACGATATATATTTTTATAACTAGTATAATGACAAACAGAACAACACTTGAACAGCTGTGATACTGTACAACATGATATACAATCCCGAAAAATGTATCTGTTATAGTACGTGGCTATTGACTTATTTAAGTAACCAGCGGGATCAAATATCGTGGGATGTACAGCGTGTGGGGTCTCTCCAGGTTTTGCTGACTACAATGACCGGCTGTCAACGTAAAATGCGAAGTAACTAAATTAAGTTCCCACAGGCATTTCAGACTAATTTCCCACGGTAATTTATAAAACTAATCGCCTGATCTAACTAACTAGAAACATATTGGCAATACTAAAAAATGACTTCTTACAATAATACATTACAATTACTAAAGTGGAAAATCAAACTCAATCCTACTACGATTCAGTGCTGCGTTCTATAAAATAACAAAGGCGGGTTTGTTAACTACCATTGGGATTTAACATTGTCATGACTGAAGTAGAAAAATAACGACTATCAAGCAAAACCTGTCTCGGATTCACAATACAAAGAGTGTCCTCACTATTCGTTTGCAAAACTTAACGACATTTTTGATAAATTTAATAAATTGCAAGTACTTTTTCCCGCAAAGACGAATTTCGGTGCTCTGCCTTATCACCAAAATGGAAGAGAACAAATTGACCTTGTCTCAATTATATTTTTTATAATTTTATCACAGTAGTATTATCATATGATTCTGTTTTTTTTTAATGCATATGAAGTGAGGACAGCGTCATTTAGAATGATGAGTACACTCGTATATGAAGTTTGTCATATGTATGCGACTGTGATTGTGAAACATTGTGTGATTCCTCAAATTCTTTCTATACATAAACGTTTCAATCCATTTTAGCTTCATAAAGGAATGTATCATGTATTGAGAGTGCGGCTGTTCAGCGGTTCTTTGTTGTCAATGTGCTATTGTATTTGACGGTTCCCAACGAGTCGCTATGCGCCAGCGCGTCTCCGCCTTTTCGACAACCGCCAGCCACGCAATGTATGTCTACAGCTCATTTATGGACGAGTATTTTTTCTACTTTCGGGGAATATACTCCGGTACTGCATTGGGAATATACCGTATTGCACTTTTAATTGAATGGTTTTGCTTCTTCTTGACACAAAAAGCTTTTGAATACGCAGCAAGAATGGGGATAAGCATCGCGGAAGTTAAACTTTATTGTATTATATGTAATAGCCAATAAGGGAATTAATTAATTAAATAACGTTTTTGTTTAATCCGTTAAGAAATAAATTCATTTTATATTGTGATGTTGTTGTTTAAAAAAGTGTGTTGAATAGGCGCACCCCTCTCCTAAACGGTTAAACCAGTGGTTGTCATGATCATTATTATATGTTTGTCGCAGCCAACTGGCTTAATTAGTCTTAATTAGTAGTTAATCAAAAGCTAGCCTCATCAATTACTATCACTACTCAGACTAAAATGTGGTTTTTAGGTAAGGTTGGGTTTTTAGTATATAAATAATATATATACATATCTGTACTAAACAGCGCTATGCAAACAATTCCTACCGCTACCAATGATATTATAATATCATTGATAGCTACACAGACCAACGTTTGGCTTTTAGGTTAGGTTGTGTTATTATTTTTATGTATATGAATAGACGCCTCAGTAGAGGCTAAGCTGTTGATTGAATGGCTAATTAAACTAGTTGTCGGCGACATGTAGGTATAATGCTCATATAAATAATAAACAAAGTATTTCCGAAGTTATGGACTTAAAACATTTCTCACCTTACCCATAAAAAGTTCTTTGGTATTTCCAGCTGAATGTAGCGTTATGTTTACCTATTCATGTTGATACATGTACATACCTATAGAATACCGTACCTCTCACAAATATTTACAACACAAAATACTTATAAATTTTAAAAATTCATGCGACTCGACTACAGTTTAGACGTACCTATCTTAAGGTTTCGGTATTTTTTTTGTTACAAAAATTCCTAGACAAACAATACTTTTGGTAACACACAAAATGTGAATTTGGTTAAACGTTTATCTGAATTGGAATATCTAATTAAACTAACCACTGTAAGAACTGTTTCGAAACGAAGGATATAATAATATCTTGGTAGCCTGACACTTCTTTATACATACATATAAGTTAAGTCGAAGTGTGTTTTCTGTACCCTAAAATCATAATACTCCTAGCAATAATACATCTGATGCCAATCCGACTATGTGCTATTTCATGCCCCTACATAATCATCGCATTCACTTCAATAACTATCTCGGACGTGATCCTTTTAATATATTTACCTATTATGTACAGAATACAGGTGAACAATAGACCCCATTGAAATTTCAATCAATAAATTAAGTGTTCATCAACAACTTTTAACCAGATCTTCAAACTTACATTGACTGTTAATGAAATCCTTTCTATTCAGAATCGGTTTGCTGTTGGTAACGCAATTATCGGAACCCGTTTATCCTTAAATTTAATCTAAAACAAACCACTCTCCTATTACGAACATTTTTATCAAATTACAATTAGTAGTGAGCAGCTATTTAATTATTTACATATTTCGGGTAGCGAAGTTTTTACGTTCGTAAATATTGTCTCAAAAGAAAAATTAATAGTTTGTGTAAGAGATTTTTTTATACATTCACAAGTAAAATGACGTTCTTTATATAAGTTTTTGTCCATAATTACGCTCCATAATGTAGAAATGTGAAAGATAAAAAGCATATTAATCTATACCAAGAAATAAAATTAGAGTGTCTGTTGGAAATAACAAATAACCAGTTTTTTACTAAATGCATATCAAAGTATTTACGGTACTGCCATCCAAAATTGAATTTTTAATTTTTTTGTCTGTCTGTCTGCCTGTCCATCTGTCTGTCTGTTCCGGGTAATCTCTGGAACGGCTGGACTGTTTTTAACGCGACTTTCACTGGCAGATAGCTGAAGACATAAGGAGTAACTTGGGCTATTTTTTTTAGTCTGGCTTCACTTCTCGGCGTTACTCGAGATCGACAACAATAACCGCGGGACTTAGCTATAGGGAATAAGAAAGGCGTCATGTATGACGTCACACACATGCGTTTTCAACAACGTGATCAAATGATCATGACGACATGAACATACCTGAGTTCATAAATAATTCCGAAACTTCAATGTAAAGCCCTTTAATCAAAGAAATTTATTTTCTCCTTGGTGCCTCCAGCAACATTATCGAGCTTGTGTTGTGTAATTAATGTTGTGTGGATTCCATCTTTTATCTCAAGAGAGTGATTAAATTTTGATTTTATTGTTCACGCTTTAAGATGTTATAATTAGTCACGATTACGGTGGGTTCGATTTAGATTTTGTGAAAATACTGCGTATAATCTAGTGCAATTAAATCACTACATTTTGTTTTTTGTTGTTCCAATAAATAAATAAAGAGTGAAATCCCTACTTACATAAACTTAACTAAATTACTAAAAACCTATCCTTAATTATAATAATGTACTTACTAAATGTTCCATAACTATTGTGATTTATTAATTCCAGTCCCCACTCAAATCTAATATTAAATGATTATTTACCGAAACTTCAAAAATTTGAACGTTAAAACTTAACGAGTGTTTCAATTATTTTTACGAAACTTTCTTCAGGAGCTTCTATTTGCCTTACATATTAAATATAACTTAGGTACTTATTAAATATTTTTTTATGAAATCTCGAAAGTATGCTCGGTGGCATTAATCGACTACAGCATATTTTAAAGTTGAAATCATTTCATCATGTACTTTGGAGATACTAAACTACTCTCAGTTTAATACCACTGAAGCTAACTGATACCAGAGATCCTATTTCCCACAACGGATATAATCAAAGTCCTGTAATGATACTATTTAATATACTAACTGCAACGCAAGGATAGCTTTCGAATGAAGCTTATATTCTAAAGCATATTGACCGGTACAACTGGCGGACGGGCGCAACGGTCATCAGTTGGCGGTTACAATCACCGACCGTGAACACTGAATAGGGCCTTACCACCTGTTATTATCAATGACAAACTATTAAGAACCTTACTCCACCATTATATGGTCCTTTTCATTTTTTATATTATCTCTTTTTAATCAAGATATCTGAATAGCACACGATATTAATAAAACAAGACAAACAACACTTTTGAATCACAAGTTTATTTCAAAAGTATAAACATAGTGAAAACTGATTTCATTGTATTTCGTAAAGCGAAAAAAGAACTCAGTTAATATTATTTATCTTTAAGAATAAGTCAATAAACTTATTACTTAAATTTAAATTTGTGTTGTACTACCTATATATATTCTAAGATAAGAATATTTTCACCTTCGGACAAAACGTCGTTACGTCAATAAAGTTAGTGTTCAGCGTAGTGGATAAAAATTCTATGCATTTTGTACAGCATAATCTACATGTTACGCGATGAAGACTTTTGCTAAGAAAATTTTATAAAGAGAATCTATTCAAAGGAATATACGCTAAGGGTTCATTTACTATGTTCAAAATCCTTGGTTATATAATCTAAATAATCTGATGCCGACCGGACCGTGAACCATCACGAGCAGCGATAAATTTACCGAAAATGGCACATGTAATGTTACTGTACAAAAAGAAAGTGCATTAAGAAATATTCAAAGGAATCTCATAACTAGAAGATAGACTCTTTTGTATTTTGTGACAGTTTTTTTATGGGTATATGTACTATGTACTGTGTAGTGGCCGTAAAACATGAATCGATAAATATGTGCATTCGCATACAGACACATGCTGTATGCGAATTTTATTGCAAAGCATGCAAAGATTAGCATAGATTCTGTGCTGTAAAAATTATGATGATGAGATTCTATGTTGTATGGTGTAAAATTCCAAAACAAATCTCTTTACGGAAGATAAACAATAGCGATATATTTAAAGAGCACTAAATTTTAAAGTAACTACGTAAAGAACAATTTTGCGAGAATACGTTGACCATGCACCCTGTACATACCTTCTCTCTAGGGGCACCGCGGCTAACTTATTGGCAATTGGCAAGTTGACATTAAATGACTAAGTGAAATGGATCTAGACTCCCATAAGAATTTGTTTAAACAGTAGCTTGGATGTAGACTTTATATAATCGTTTATAAAAATTAAATAGACAATAGTGACACAATTTTCCTAACTTCTTATGATTTTTTACAACTCTATTTGGATATTTAAATACTGCATTTTCTTCACATATAAGCAGACACATATATCCCAACAAGCCTTCATTGGTTACTTAATTTTCTCCCTGAAGTTTCAACTTCACGCTTTTTCATTTCCGCTTGCTTCCATAATAAAAGTGTTACGTAATCAGGCTCCATTATTTGCTATCCCTAACGTTCCAAACGCCCATACTTTTATTCTTTAAGCGTTTGATGGGTTTTCACCAAAGCTTTTTCAAATATATAAATTGGCAATGTTGAGGTATTAAAACATATAACGCTCTAAATGCAAAGTATATTTTAATTGGTCCAAATTAATCTAATGTATGTTGCCAAAGGAATATTCCCTTTGGCAGGGTGCGCTTAAAAGACAAATAAAAGACTTTAATTCATACAGGTTCACTTGAGTAGTTAAAATTCAACTCAAAGTAGACTTCATTAACGAAAACTATATATACATAATACGAATACTATATATAAATATGCATATAAAATATGACTTTAATCATATTTAATTTAAGAACTATCCATATATTATTTAATGAAAAACTATTTACATAAACGTACTTGTGAGTTCTATAACAAACAACACTAGTTTGAACCAGGCTAATATGATAGAAACGATAAACATAAAGTAAGTAGGTCTGCATCAATATTGACTCTGATTTAATATGTGATAGATTAAACGGAATATGAAACACACAATCATAAAGTATTAATTCTCACATATAAATCAAAGGGCTGTCTCTGTAACTAAATTTATTTTAATGTAAATACTTTGAACCTTGACTATTTAGAGTTGTAGACAGAATGACAAATAGACTCTGAATATATTATTCAGGACAAAATAGCTGCCCTGATAAACATTTTCATATATTGGCGGTACCTAGTAAATGTAATTGGTTTTTATTCATTAAAACAAAAACAAATATATAAATCCAAATAAACCAATTGATAGATGTTTTTTAGATTTTTTTATATTAAGCAATAGGTAAATATTATTTACAGAATGGCTTCACAGAATTAATGAGAAACCGGCACTTACCCAAATAAAAATAAAAAGCAAAACAATAATTTACCATCGACTTTAAAGTTGAAGAATAAGATACGGATCTTATTCTGTTTCCTTTATTTCGATTCGTGTCCTTTATATGCGAAGTAATAATGAGTTTCCGAAAAGGAGAATAATGAAGGAGTAAAGTAATTTATCACAAATGAGAGATAATACTTTGTACCATTATAGGTAATAACAGCACTTTACAATAAAATCGTGGATTCTTTAAACACAAAAGAAACCCAAAAATATGTTTAGATTAAAACCAAACCACAATTCATGACTTACCTCCTTGGTAACCTTGTTAATTTGTATACGATGTTCCGCCAACATATTTCTGTACTGTTGTCCTTCGTACTTGAGCCTTCCCACCTCACCGTCCAGTTTATCGATGCGTGTTTCTTGAGTTCGAGCCAATTGTGCCAAGTCTGCAGTCTCGGTGAGAGCTTGTTTCAACTGTTAAATAAGACATATTTATCAGAAAATATATATTACTACAATTGCGCTCTACCCGGGATGGTAAATATTTTCATTGTTTCCTTTTTCAGATGTCAATACAAAACAAAATGTTATATTAAATATGTATATCAATATTAAATATATCATGAATGTTATCTTTATTTCGTATGTACACCAAACGGAATCGTGATATTACAGGTAAATAAACGGATATCCTAATCTATACAAATAAATAAAATTGAATTGTCTGTCTGTTCAAAATACCAGTATTTACTACATGCATATGAAAGTATATACGGCACGGCACCAAAAAAGCAATTTATAAAATGTTTGTCTATCTGTCTGTCTTTCCATCTGTCTGTCTATTTGTTCCGGGTAATCTCTGGAACGGCTGTACCGATTTTGATTAAAATTTTACTAGCAGAAGGCTGGTAACATAAGGAGTAACTTCCATGGTCTTTGCAACAATAACCGCGTGTAACACTACGGGACTATGCTAGTTTAATACTAAAGTTCGTTTACGTTTAAAAGCTACATCCGCTTTTATTCAATATTTATATACTCTGTTTACATTTTCGAACGATTTCAAAACATATTTATTTTAATCCTTGTACTTCCGTTTTAATTTAATTTCGTTCAAAACCGTCTGCATTAAGCTATTTGCAAGAAATACACTTTTTATACGATTACAACGAGGTCTTAAGGAAGAGAATGATTTCAGTCTCGGGCAGTCTTTGTATGTTTTTATGTTCCGAACAAAAAAATCAATGGTTCCGAAGCGCCGACACTACTGAATCTATTTTAATGAATAAAGTATCAATACAATTGTAATAATTGTTCGGGTCACATGGGCTAAATGTAAAAAAAAAACTTTTTTTTTGTGTTTTCATTAGGGAACATCACCCGAACAATTCATTTATTAAACTACTTTTGATTTTCATTTATTTCAAATATTTTATCAATATATCCATTTATAACTTAATTAAAATAAAATATACAAGGTTTGTTTGTGGGGCCTGTGGTTTATAAAGTATTGTGGCTATTTGGCCTACATTCACGAGCCTACTTGGAAAACATGATAAAATGAATAAGAGGTATTCACCTGAATCAAATAATTTGAATTTATATTTCTAACCCTCGATACAAAAACGACGGGATGTTGTAAGTTAGATTTGATTATATAGACATGTTTATAATCAAAGTAAGTTAGATGTGCGTCTTTATTTGTCTATGGCATCGTAGTTTCCGAACGGATGATTTAATTTTGAATATATGTTTTTTGTTCGTAAGGTTAATTATTCGGGAGTATTTTTAGTTATGTTTGATAAAAAACGGTTTAGCTGTTTCGTATGAATTTACGGATGTTTGATACTCTTTTACCCAAAAACTTCCTTAAGGATCCGGATGAAATTTGGTACAGAGATCTATTATAGTTTGGAATAGCACATATTTATCTCGAAAAATGTAAATTTTCCATGGAATGAACAAGGTGAACAGTGCGGGGTTACATACCTCGTTCCTGATGTTGTGAAGCTGGATTAGCAGCGCGGAGTTATTTACTCTGTCGCCTAACTCCCTCATCTCCATTCTGATTTCCTCCATAGAACGTTTAGCCCACTGCAGAGTAGTTTGCGCATTTTGCTCATGGTTGTCCGTTACGGGTGTTGCACATGTCTTCCTGTTCGACAAAACAATATAAGTTAATTTTATTAAACCTTAATATTTACTTACAAGAACGTATTAAGTAAAAAGTACACCCAGGATCAGATTCATGAAAGCATGTCAGGTACCCAAAATTTTAAGAAGGCTGATCTTCAGATTTAATCGTTATTAAATCATTGTCTATCCAGTGGATACCATCGCCAAAGAAATACACATTCCCCCTAATAAGTCCCGTAGGTTGATAAATTAATAACACGAAGTGTCACCACACGTCATCACACGGACTACGCGGGGTGTAATGGAATATTACTACGTAGAGGACATCATAGTGAAGAGGAACGTAGGAGGGAACGAACGAACCAGTCTGGTATAGTAGGATAAAACTTTCATGATAAGGAGAGGTATATGTCCAGTAGTGAACTGTTAAAGGCTGTTGATGATGATGAATAAATCTGATATCTGATAAATTCAGGTTGAAGCTTGTACGTTCAAGTTTTCGAATATGAATGGATTAATCAAAGAGATGTACTTTGTATAACGTATTTTTGAGTTCCATAGAGGTCGATACTATGACTCGTTTGTAGGACTTGTTTATACAAGCGTAACACACACGCAGTGCACGAGCGCAGGATACAATGTTATGCAAGAGCGACGACCAGTGGCGTGTCTCCTGCCACGACAACCCTTCCGGTTCTATCCACTAATTATATTATTTCCATCCGCAAGTTATTCAACCACCATATTATAATTAGACAAACATCCACTCCGCATTATATATTTATTTACACATGAAACAAGATGTAAGACATTGTCCTCGTTTTAAATATGTGGCTTTAATCCTATATGAATTCGTTTGACAAGCTTATTATATTATTTCTTTGTAAATTCTCTAATTTTTAAAGGTTTGAAACTGCAGAACCTGAAGCACGAAAGTGTTTAAATAATTAATAAATAATTTAATAATTCTGTCTAATGTATATGAGGAACCCTAATAAGTTTATTGAACTATTAGGTTCATCACAAATATTCAATATTTATTTTGTTACTTTCGTTATCTTATCTCAATACATATCAAACCCAAGTCGGCCACGTTAATGTTAGATATATTGGCGTCTATCTACGACCATTTACTCAAAGTACATGAAGAACATTTACAAAGTACATTTTTACCTTTAAAACAATATTTTTCAGCCATTTAGTAGACTGTCCCTATCCTATCTGCGTTGGTAGTACAATTTCCCATATTTGTGATCACGTCTGGATTTTTTTAGAAAATTATATATAGATTATGCGTAATACAGTTCAGATTTAATGTTAGATAACAAGTCAATTATGTCTTAACCTGAATTTCCAGTTTAAGTTTCAATTCTTTAAATAGACTAAAAAATACATCTATATAATAACATACTTGTACTTCTAATTTTTGTTAAAATAGATCAAACTTATCGTACCATATAAGTACGAGGGAAGCGAAATTCCAATTTATAACACTTGTTTTAGTTGTATAATCGAAAATATATCGTGAATAATCCTCTGATAAATTGCTTGCTAACTCAATCTCTTATAACCCAACGCTAACTTAAATAGATGAAAATTCCTTAAGGATCATCAAAATAATCATTTCAGTCCTTACATATTTAAAAAATGCTGAAGTAACTTTGTCTGTCTGTTCTGCTTTCACGTCAATAAAATAAAATAATAAACCGATTAAAATAAAATTTGGTACATTGATATTTTAGAGCAAGGACCCGGGCAGAGCGGGCGGGCGAAAGCTAGTATACAAAATTCTGTAGTTATTTCCAGAAGTCGGCATCACTTTAAAAGAGAACGGATGCTCCCTTAACATAAACGTTTTTTTAAAAATAACTGGCAGAGTTGTATTACTGAATAAAATAATAATAACATCACAACGCGTATTTAAAAAGCATCTCAGATCTAAGGACGACCAAAATGTACAGTAAATTGGAAAGTCAATGAAGCCTTCTATTAAAGTAAGTTAATGGTCATGCCAATTTACAACTAATGCTTAAGTATTATACTATTATGAATTTGGTGCTCATAAAAATTGCGTAGGTTTTCTTTCACTAAATATGTCAGCAACCTTAACCTCCAATGAATCACTACACTAACGTCGATATTTTAGTTATGTTATTAGATGATATAATCCTAAACGTGTCCTAATCGTTTTATATTCACATAAACTAAATGTAACTCATAAAGATGATATTTTAATGTTTAAGATCTAATCAAAATTTGAGTGGAATTGCTTCTTATTCTGATAAAAATATCACGAAGATATTTAAAATTCTTTAATGCGTCCAAACATTAAGGATATTGTAATACAACACTCTTTATGACGGTAATAATGTTCAGATACGGATAAAGGAAAGCAGCATCGCAAGGCATTATGAAAATTAACAATTTTGGGGACAACGTCAAAATAGTTGAAAAAAAATATGGGTATTTTGGTCGACTTTGAGGTTATCTAAAATAAATAATTGCGTTGCGTTCGTTGCGCTTGTCAGACCAAGTTGGCTCCTTTCTCGGAAGTACGATCCATGCTGCTCTGCATGCTGCCCGGAACCGACACAAATAGCGAACCGCCATTCACAAAACTTTAATAAGTGTGGGTCACACAAAAAATAAATAATAAAGTTATTTTATAATAATATCTCATAAATGGGTTTTAAATTGACATTTGTAACGTACACGTACAAAAAACTTACTCTTCGTAAGTATGTACCCTCGACATGGTACAATATTCACCTTATCATTAGCCGCCGAATAGAGTCATCAATTAAGACAAATTTTCTAGTACATTTGTGCTCGTCTTAATTTACGAGTTAATTTATTAAAAATACATTAATTATCTGTACTAATATTATAAACGCGAAAGTTTGTGAGTATGTATGTATGCATGTTTTTTGCTCTTTCACGTAAAAGCTACTGAACGGATTTGGATTAAACTTTACAGTAATATAGCTTATATATTAAAATAACACATAGTAGGCTACTTTTCACGGCAATAATCGAGATATAAGCGGGCGGGCCACGGGCGAAAGCTTGTATGAAATATTTATAAGAATAACTGAACGCAAGTTGTTCTTTAAGTCCACTTTGATCCTAAAATAACTTCAAAAATATAAGCGACTGGTTTGAATAAGCTATTTTAACTTAAAACAGTTATTATAAGTTTAGGTTGAAATGCTTTTTTGTTACCCAAGGCTTCACTCTCTAAGCAGCTGTCAGCCTTTTTTGTAAATAGCCGAATGGAGGCCCAATTAACAAAAGCTTATGGCTACGGCAACGGGTCACCAAAAAAACTTATTTAAACTTTCATTGAAACGACAGATGCGATCGTGTCTTACGTCTGCCGATGTTAGAAAAAAAAATCAATTCGATTATAGCCCTTAAAACAAGTATGAATAAACGTTGATAACCATCATCTTATAATGAAAATGACATATGAAGTAAGTTTTTAATGATGAGCAATTTGGTTCCTATTTCAACCACATAAGGTTCTATTGAATGCTAATAAAATAAGTTTGAGAGGTCGGAATGTTGCCGAAACTAAATGACCGGTATTAGAAATAACACCTGCCTTTGTTGAGAATAGACATTAAATATTTTTTTTAAAAGCAACTGTAAACGTACTAGGTTTTTTGAAATACTTTATTTTGAAAATATGTTCCATTATTAGTAGGTTAATGATTCTTACAAACTGGTTTTGCAATACATCATAATTTTTCGGAGCTAGTTTAAATATTTATAGAAATACTAGCTTTCGCCCGCGGCTCCGCCCACGTGTATGTCGGTTATCGCGGTAAAAAGTAGCCTATGTCCTTACTCAGGTTCAGTTCTATCTTCATTCCAAATTTCATCAATATCGGTTTAGTAGTTTAGGCGTGAAATCGTAACAGACAGATAGACAGACAGAGTTACTTTCGCATTTATAATATTAGTAGGGATAATTGAAGTTAGTATGGATATTAATGAAATATAACATAATCCCCTACAATCAGTTGTATGTACAATACGATCGAAGACCGTGACAGATTCTGAAATCTATATAAGATTAAATCGAACAAAACAAAGTCAGTATGATACAGAAAGCTTCGTGTGAATTTATTCTCTTGAATTCGATCTGATTCGGATTGATTAAGATTCGAGTGTGGGCCCTAAAAGTCACCGTGAAGATTTGTTTGTCAACAAATAAACTCGAAGTAGCTGACTAACAGATTGGTGATCAACTGTACAATATATAATAAGAAAACCAAACGTCTAATGTTGATTTCTAATTACGGATGTCTAAAAGCTATTGTTATTTTTAAATTGTCAAACATTTTTTTCTAAGACGCGGGACTAGCACGCGAGTCATTTGTCGGCAGCTGGATGTGGGTTCGGAGCACTACTTCCGGTCGGTCCGGTTATAAATAAACATCCTATTACTACCAGATGTTCACCACCATTCCTGTTGGTATGTATACACGAAACGCTCCATAGATTCGATTGAATCCACAGGACGTGAAGTACACTGCGTAAAAACGTCTTCGAGGGTACAACACGTGAGTGAAATATATACAGTACGTACATACATGGTTATTTTGACTAGTACTAAATGCTAGTGATATGAGGAAATATTTCGAGCTCTTATAATCATTTTTAGGGTTCCGTAGTTCATGATAAGGAACCATTACAGTTTCGTCATGTCCATATGTCCGTCCTCGATCTACCGTCAAACGGATGAAACTTTGGATGGATATGTGTTCTGTTCACGTCAACAAAAGGCTTTAATAAAAAAAAACACAAATAATTATTTGGCGTAGCTCCCCTACACGTAAAGTGTGGATGTATTATTTTTCTCGAGTCATCCACATTGTGTTAAGTCATAGGATAGATCTTTCAAAAAAATTGAAAGATTGCTTAGACGATTTTTTGATTTAGGTATTCGTTTGCGAGTTTTTCAACTTTAAACTTTTCAAATCCAGCTCGAAGGACCATATTTGGTCCTCGAACCTGATTTGAACCAGTCCAATAGTTATACAGTCCCCTAATTCAACTCTCAGCCCTACTCAGCTCTCAGCCCTTAAATAGTACATACCTTTCATTCACCCCCCTTCAGCCCAAATACCTATCTGCTCCCAGCCCTTTCTAAACTTCTCCTCCCCTCACACTGCTGCATTGTACGCGTCGCCAAGGCGTGTACAATACAAAGGGCATTTTTCTGTTAAAACAGATCGTCCCCCTCCTCTTTTTAAAAGCTAAGCGGCTGACTCGAAACATCTTAAAAGTTCATGATGTTAGTCCAAGTGATGAACTTTAAAAGAAAACTATAACGGTTTAGAGTACTTTGATAGTTCAAGAGTTACAGGGGCCTAACTTCTAATTTACGGATATTTGGAAAACTTCGTACAAAAATAAGTAAACATAACAATCATCAATTTCACATGATTTTAAAGCCACGTGCTATTAAAGATAACTACAGAACCCTGGTCTATGCGTGGCCTGACACGCACTCGAATTTTTTTCTGTTTAATAGCAACATCTGCAGCTTGCAAGTAGCGGAAGCGTCATGGACAAGATGTTGAATTATATACGAAGTGGTTCTGTTTTCTAATACTCACTAGTGTAACACCTACCTATTCAAAGAAATATGTATAAATTGATTGTGCCTCAATCATTACAATTTGAATAATAGATAACTTTCATACATCGTCTCTTAATTTCTATCTTGGAAATTCAAATATAACTACTAAGTGATAACAAAAGACAATACAATAAAGAAAGTTGATCGTCATAGGTAGAAATTAAGAACATATAAGTAAGCAATTGTATTGCTATAAAGTATGTACCTATACTTTATATATTTTTTATATTTATATATATTTTAGTACCAAGTTACATTACAAGATTATATGCTAAAACTGACTGGTAGAGATTGCACTAGACATTAAGTCTGTCTATGTAAAGAAAAGCATTTTTTTTATTTATTAAAAAAAATGGGACTTTTACAGAGGATAATAAATTAAATAGGTACTCGCCAAGCTTGTTGGCGAGGCATATAAAGTTATATATTTAAACTAGTTGACCCAGCGAACTTCGTACCGCCCAACTTTAAAATTCCAGAACTTGATCGCAGCGCCACCTACCGGGTCCAATTGCGAATCTAAACCATTCCCAGATCCCCTTGAACACACACAAAAAATTTCATCAAAATCGGTCCAGTCGTTTGAGAGAAGTTCAGTGACATACACACTCACACAATAATTATATATACATATAAAGATAGCAATATTTTCAATGGCGTGAT
Source organism: Phragmatobia fuliginosa (assembly GCA_932526445.1). Taxonomy (NCBI): domain Eukaryota; kingdom Metazoa; phylum Arthropoda; class Insecta; order Lepidoptera; family Erebidae; genus Phragmatobia; species Phragmatobia fuliginosa. The sequence continues at coordinate 26,270,475 of OW052057.1, read as the reverse complement.
TTAGTGCTTTAGTCATTTTCATTATCGATTTACTCAGTTTCCTTTTTATTGCACTACTTAATAATAATGCAAGATAATAATAATATATCTCTTTATTGTACAACAGAATAGTAACTTACACTCGAAGGCAATCTCTTACAGGCAACCATGAATCATGATACAGGCGGACATAACTTTCTATGTAAAGTAACATAATTGTGACATATAAACATTTTAAAGACAAAATTATGACAAGTATAAATATATTTGTTTTAATTTTGCCTTTAAATTACTCATTAAACTGCGAAGTCGAAGACAAAGCATATAAATCCCGCGTAAAACAACTACAACGAAAATTACTGAAAATTAATGGGATAAGATATGTGGGTCAGTCAGTCAAGAATGAAAGAAAATAGATTTATACAATCTATTTTAATATTTAAAAACGTACGACCCATACTTAAAAAACTGTGTTTAAGAAATATTGTATTTAAAAGTCCACCCACCTACCGTAGAAATTCAGACAGTTTGACATCTGCGAGTATGATACCATCTTTATTATCAAACTTACCACTGGCATAGTGATGTAAAACATCAATTTATTCCAAAAAAATTAAAGAATGAAATTTATAAGTTTAAGAATATAGGAATGAAAATTAATTAACATATTTTATATGACACACAAGAAATTAATACAAAAAGAGACCAAAAAAGGTGCCACAAAATATTATATTTAATCAGATTAGTCCATGCTGGTACTTTCACTGTCGTCACTACTATCATCACCTACATTTAATTATACATTCCTTTTTTTTACTATTTTCTATGTTCACAGTGAGTGGATAAACGTCAAAACAGCCATCATTCATAGCGTTCTGGTAGTATTAACACCTGAACTTAAAGTAAATTTAAAAGCTTCTTATTATAGTAGGTATAGTAGTATTATTATTATATTATAGTAGGCCAAAACCTCCTTTCAAAGGAGAGGCCTATGTCCAGCAGTGGACTGTTAAAGGCTGTTGATGATGATGAAAAGCTTCTTATACTAAAGTTCTCAATTCTTTATTAACTTGCATAATATATATAAATACATATAAATAAATAAATATTTGGGACATCTTACACACAACACCATCTAGTCCCTAACTAAGAGGAGTTTGTATTATGGGTACTAGACAATTGATATAAATACATAAACATACTTTTTTTGTAATCAATCAAAAACCCATAATGTCAAACTGCTGGGTTCGGATCTACTCTCAAGAGAGGGTTAAGGCCATACGATTTTTGTAAACACATGCATATTGTACATAGAAAACACCCAAATTTCGAAAGAAATATTTGCAGAACACAAATATTTGGTCCGACCAGGGTATCGAACCCGAGACCTCAATCACAGCAGTCGCATACGCTCCTACTGTGTATTAATATATGTATTTGTGGGTTATTTAACAAAGAAGTCAAGACTGATCTCTTCAAGAATTATCGATTAATTAATTATTAAATGAAAGTTTTACCCTAATTACAAAATAACTGTGTATTGGTTAAACTGGAGGTAACAGTTTTGTAGCACTCGTGGAACAAACCGAAGCTAACCGGTTGATATAAACGCGCATGTACCTACCAGTAGGAACAGCTGCTATAATTATAAATAGTCAGACATCGCCGGCATCGAAGCCCAAGTTTTTTATACTTCTTTGATCTTATAACAATGGACAACAAGATCACGACTAAAGCTCAGAGCCTCTTGTCTCCTTAATATACTATGGTCCTTACGTCAACTCATTTGAATCTTTTGTTGGAAAATATTTTTTATTTAATTTGTTTAATAATTTATAACATTATTTTCATAAATTTGTTTATAATAAATTAATTTCGATGTCTCTATTGAGTATATTCTTAACATCTTTTTTAGGCAGGCAAGAATCATAGTGATATCAGTAAATGAATTTCCTTATAAGAGTGATTTTAAAATCTGTATAATATAAGAAAATAAACATTCCACTCAGATCAGATCAAAGATCAACAAATTTTAGTGTTAAAGCCCATAATATAAGCCCTAGAATAAAGTTCAAATCTCGAAGTTTCAACTTATCGCCATACTACAGTTTTACACTCGGACTCTGGGAGACCGAAAGCTTGTAACAGATTTTCATCTGAGGTCTTGAAACTGAATATTATATTCAGCATTGAGTCTATAGTAAATAAGAGGTAGACACTATTGGTATAAAGCATCAGAAACTAAGAAGATACTCAGTGTAATTCAACAGAGTCGTACGACGAGGTACCGATCACTTCCAAATTGCTGCAACCAAGTAATTAAAAGCACTAAGCAAACCATCAACCGTCCTTTGACATAAGATAAGAAATAAGAGGACGTAGAAGAGCCGCGCTGATTTCAGCACGAATGGGCCGACTCGACCGGTGCAATACTATCCTCACACAGAAGACCGGAGGCCCAATCATCTTGCATCATTCTTCCGGTCTCTGGAGGCCCGGGAGAATGATGATGAAAAATCTAACCAGGCGGCCATGGTATGGGTCACCATGTTGCATTGCCTATTCTCAAAAAGTCTTGTATTTCTCTAAACAAAACTCCAATTATGACAGAACCCTCCGCTTCACAAATAGCTTCCTTCTGTCATGCCCCTATCACACTGGAGACTCGTAGAGAATGCCTGTGGCATTAAGTTCGCCATTGTACTTACAGTGCATAAAGTTGTTATATATGATATGATAAATAAAAGAGTAATAAAGTATTGCATTGTTAGAGAAACCCTTGAGGCCTCCTCCAGCGAGTGCCAGGTATCCCGTTCTTAGCTACCAAGTATATGTGAAATTTCTTCTTCAGAACGAATGTGTGGTTCCTTTTCAGGAGTTCAGTTTTTAGCTCATCTATTGTTTTGTAGTATTGCAACATGGCTTACCCATTCCAATTCATGTTTCCATTCAGCTTTATGACGGCGTGATGATACGCAAGACTCTACTAAAATTTTAACTAAATTTTGTGTGCATATTCAGTAGGTCTGAGAAAAATCTTGGACTATTTTTTGAACTAAGTAATAAATATTTATTTCTTAAAATTACTATAAATAATAACAATAAGAAATAAACGAAAGTAAGAAAAGTCTACAAATCACGTTTTATGCTGAATATAACCAAAGAGTAAAAATAGTTTAAAAATACGAAGAGCTCGATCTGGAGCGAAATCAGGTCATTTACTCTACAGTCACTGGTTTATGAAAAAAAAATGTTGAGGCAAGAAAACAGAGAAACTGCAAGTTATACATTAGTTAATTAATTTCTAGATTGCAAATTTCAGTTTCGTTATAAATTCTAATTACTTAGAATCGTGTTGTTTAATGGTTCTAAGTAAATAAAATTAACACAACATTACTAGTTCTCGCTACGTTTGAATTTTAAAGAAAACACTACCAGTTACATGAGAGGCATGAGTAGGTCAGGAACAGATCAAAAGCAGACGCTTTGAACCGTATTTATTCAAAGATTTAAAATATTCTATACATGGAAATGCTTCCACGTATGCACGATGCATTCATTTATGTTTTGCATAACATTCTTTCACCCTTGACAATGTTTTCGTTAACATTACATAAAATGAATGATGCTGCAAGCAAGTTTTAGTAGTTTGCTCTGAAGAAGTGCTTGAATGGAAAAAAATTATAATTACACCCGATAATCGATCGAATCGATATCGCCAATACATTCGGATTCTATAAATTTTATTCTCTGACAGTCCCAGCAATTTTAGTGTCTTACTTTTCAGGTATTCGGTTTATTGTTAAATTAAATGATTACATCAAAAAGAAACATTTTCGGACCGGGCACATAAATCTAACAGCCATACCGCTTGAGCATCTTTTCGTGCCTTAAACTGTAAAAGCTCTCAGGTGATATTGAATTTCAAAACTACACGCATATAAGTATATCATCATCATCATCATCAACAGCCTTTAACAGTCCACTGCTGAGCATAGGCCTCTCCTTTGAAAGGAAGTTTTGGCCTACTATACCACGCTGGCCAGACGGGTTAGTAAAGGGTTTGTTTTCCTTCTCTTGGCAGTGATGTTGGCTGCTTATTTGGTTCCTTTAGTCGCCTCTTACGACACCCATCGAATGAATAGGGGTGGTAACACTTTGTATTCTTAATCCGTTACCACACGGACACATATAAGTATAAACACATAATAAAAGGTTAGTATTTTCATGTATATGAATAGACGCCTCAGTAGAGGCTAGGCTGTTGATTGAACGGCTAAGCTAGTTGGCTGCGACATATATACTACTAGCTGAATCCCGCGGTGTTACCCGCGATTATTAAAATTGCGACTATAATTTGAGATTTAAACTATCCTATCTCTCAAGTTAGATCGAACTGCACATGGTGTGCGAATTTTATTATAATCGGTTAAGTGGTTTAGAAGTCCATTGAGGACAAACATTGTGACACGAGATTTATATATATTAAGATATAGTTAATTAAAATATAATACACTAGATACATTGAGATTAGAGTATTTTAATCGAATCACATATATATAAGTGTTGTGCTTTGAGGTATTACGTGAATTAATTTCTCTAATTAATTGACAGAAGGAAAACAGCAAAATCCTAGTATAAAATAAGAACGTCATGGCAATAGGGAACGGTATGACCAACAATATAAATTTATCCCCTCTGATTTGTTATATGCGACAGGTACTTTGTCTTATGTAACATTGTCAAAACATAGCCCTTACACAGAAACTTACTAACTTAACTATCCATACAGTCTTACAGATACAAACATTGAAAGCATTGAAATAAATTTGAAAACTACAAACCTTTTCAAATACTTTATACCGGTATTCAAAGCAAATAGCTCAATAGGTTTAAGATTTGTAACGCAGCAACGAAGTTTATAGAAAGCTCGAACGCCATAATCTTCAACATAGATTCCCATGTTCAAACGGATAGAATCAAGTGTAGCGTGTAATCCCTTTTGACTATTTTTGAAAATATGTATGCAACTTTTGTAATATTAATGCGTATATATAATACTAGTGCTGCAATGCCAATACCAGTACAAAATTGCAGTAAGTATTATTAAGAAATGTTCTTTATTAATTGAATAACAGAACATTGTATGGAAAGGTTTCTTATTAAATTGGTGTTCTAAATGGAAAAATAAACCAAGACGTAATAAAAATCGATGAGTAAAACAGATATCAACAGCTGGCAACGTTGTATTTCAAGTATGCGAACAGGTACGTTTGCTTCTCAGATGCAAAATCATCTGGCTCTCAAGATCGTCTAAAATATTATTGACTTTAAAACTTGCGCTGTGTGCATAAAGCTCAAATTAACAAGTCGTAGAACTTCCCCTTCTTATTAGGCGCAGGTGTTTTCATAGATAGAGCTTAATTTACTATTAATTATAATTATCTTTCAACATATGGTGTTTATACCAATCTCTTACTGTTTATACACTACGTTTTGTATCAAACTTTAACTTTCATATTTAGTTCTCTTTTTTACTTTAAAAATCCATAAACAAATTAAAAATATAGGTACTTACCATGCAAATAAAAGCGTTTAGTAAAAAAGGTTACCTATCCTTGACGTGGTACCTTATTTTCCTAATATATAGTGATAACCTCATCAAATAATTTGTTAAACAGAGAAATTTTATTTTACAAGACTCGTTGTGAGCACGCATAAAAAATAACAATTTGTTGGTGAACACACATTTTATTAGGAACAATCGAGCCTTAATTTCTTAGTTGCCTTAGGGGAGAGAAAAAAAATGGCAACGTATTTTATAAATTCCCCAAGAGGAATACGGAGAGGTATAACTGTGTCGATCTGATAGCTTGGTTGCGACAAGAGGTCCTTGTTTCTCGGCGATCTTAAATCACTCGTGAGTTCACAAGTTCGATGCTATGTCACGTCTTGTGAGACTTCAAAGTTTTAAATTGAAGGCATTTGCGGCTTCCGTATGCCAGAACCTTCTTCACAAAGCCTATTATTTGGGTTATCCAAAGTAAAATGCAATTTTAAATGCATCTTAATTAATAACATAAACGCAAATGTGAGATGTTGCTTTGCTCTGCTTTAACGGCTAATCTACTAGCCCGATTTTAATTACATTTTTCATGGAAGTAAAGTATTTTTTAAAGACCTAAGTTTTTTTTTACAGTGTACCAACATACACGCGACAGGACTCATGGGCAAAAACTTGTTTGTAATTAATATTACAGAATATTAATACTGTGCAATTTTATATTTAATTAAACTATCATTACTAGCTCTGGTTGGGCCGCAAGTATCTTGTACCTTGTAATTGTTCTTGACGCATTACTTTAATTGACAACATCTTCATACAACATCTGCGACTGCATGCAATAATAATTAATCCTAGCATTTGTATTCAGCTTTGGAACTTGACGACAGACAGACCAGTCTAGATATATTACAAATCGATTTGGATAATTTAAGACTATTAGTAAATAGATTATTAATTGAATTCTACATGTAATATGTGAATGAAAAACAATTAAATATTATAATTAATTAAAGATAAAATCTCTTGAGATTGTTTTAATAAAGTTAAGGTAACCGTATTAATATTTTCGGACATTTCGGACTTCTAACACACAAGGCCGAGTCCCAAATTAAGAAGAGCTTGTATTATGGGTACTAGACAACTGATATAAATACATTCTTTTTAAATACATATCATATAGAAAACACACAGCCTCTGAAACAAATATTTGCGGATCACACAAACATTTGGTCTGACCCGGAAATCGAACCCGAGACCTCTTGATAAGCAGCCGCATACGCTAACCGCTAGGCAGTCTCTGATGATTAGGTTGCCTTGCAAACTTTTCTAGGAGTACAAAAATATAATAGAAAATATAAATAATTATGATATAATTTTCACAAAAGGGAACCGACTTCAATGAAAAACTATTCCGAGTACCCAAATCGCGACAATTGTGCTTAAGATATTTGAGGAGTTCCCTCGATTTCCTTGTAATCCCATCATCAGATCCCGATATGGTGACGATGGGACCACCTACAGTAAGCTACGCCCATTCCAATGCAAAAAGATTTTTTGAAAAGGGTTCAGAAAAGAAGAAAGTATCGCTGAACATACATAAAAAGAAAGATTCCGACGAACTGAGAACCTCCTCCTGTTTTTGAATTCGGTTAAAAATTAATCTAAATCATTTCGAATCCACAAAACCCGAATACGATCTTGACCTTTTTTGTTTCAAAAGCTTCACAATACAATGAAATTATTGTTTCATAATTTTATAAATTCAGTTTTAATTCTGTAGGCAACTTAAAACTTTGTTCTCTTCCTGATCATTGATTCTTTGAATTAGATACAAATTTAATAAAAAGCATATTTAACATTAAGTTCTGATTTGGTTAGGAAAAAAAGCCGTAAAAGTACAGTTTATTAGATTTTGCCCGCGACGCGTTGATTTAAAGGAGTATGTAAACTAAAACTCAATTATAGTATATTTTTATAAACATCAATGGTTTTCTCATTTGTGATCAAGATGTATTCATCATTCCTGATGTTCTGGTGATAAGCTCGGTATAGGGATGGATTTGATTACCATACGGTATTCGATAAGGTCTACACTAACAAGTAAGATGAATCTCATATGCTAGTAGGTATATAATTAGACAAGTGTTAGATGACGGGTCCTCTGTTATTTACCACTATATTAAACATAATGTCCAATACAATAATTCAGAGACTAAAAAGTGAATGGTTATTTTTTCAGAAATTATCTTTCTAGAAGACCATAAGTATCCGTATGTCATATCTATTGTTGGTTAAATTTACAATTAAAGCTGGACGAGAATGTCTTTTAGACTCTGGCCCGGTGGCTCTCTTACTACTTAATGAGAGTTATAGAGAGAAAGTGGATTAATTGATATAAAGATCTAATCCGTACGTGCCCTCAGTGTTCCCTACAATCTATTTAAATTTAGAAATACTACTTTTGGTTGTTTTATGAAATTCCATTATAATTAAAAATATATTGAACTAAGACAATGTTGCTATCTCATATAAAGTTCGAAAATTGTTTTGCATAACTAGTTTGTATAGGGCGACATCACGTCCCAGTATTCGCCAGTTATATTAAATTGTTCCACCTGCGTAAGCGATTTGGCACATTTATTATATGCGATGCTCGGCCAGTGCACCTTGCCGCTATTCATCATGCATAGCTCTCTGTGACGGTCCTCACATAGCTTTAAACATATCTGTAATTTCAAAGCGGGTAGGACTCTACTGATTTTCGATTAAATCTAATAATGATAAGGGACGGCCGGTAAATTACAATACTATATTTATATTATAATACTTATCTATCAATTCGGCTTTGCCAGTAATTACTTCGAGTATACGAAATGGAGATAGACATTAATATTTTACGATTGAGGTACTCTCTATGAGTACAAGTCGGAGACACAACACAGCTCAATATGCCACAATTTTATTAGATTAAAATTTCATGACTGTGTGTGTGTTGATTACTGTGTGAATCAATATTTTTTTCTTCGAGTGTAAGTAACTATCCATTTGGGTCCTACTATTTTCTAGATACTAATTAATTACTAATAATCTTTTGTACCTTTTCTATGCTTTTTTGTTAACTAATTACTCATAAACAATATTTTGTGACAAAAATCTAACTGAAAGTATTCAGTTGCTTATATGAAAGTGAAAACCTTATACGACATTAGTGATATAGGAACCGTGAACCGTGTGGTGACGGATTAAGAATACAAAGTGTCACCACCCCTATTCATCCCGCGGGTGTCGTAAAAGGCGACTAAGGGATAGACTACGCAAGAAAACATCGATGCAAAGAGAAGGAAAACTTGAAACCAACCCCATACCGACCCGTCTGGCCAGCGTGGTATAGTAGGCCAAAACCTCCTTTTTAAGGAGAGGCCTATGTCCAGCAGTGGACTGTTAAAGGCTGTTGATGTTGGTGATGATATAGGAAATTCAACTTAGAATTACATGACCAAATCTCACTTTACTTCTACACTTGCGAATTAGATCCCACTCGAATAAAATAATATTTTAGTTATACAATATGGAAGAAACTAGTTCACATTTTGTGAGTAACTCATACATTTTTATTCTCTGGGCGTTAGACTTTAATACTTTTTTATTTGAAAGATATATTCTTTTGGTGGAAATTATACTAAGCCGTTGATTTTAAGACAGTATTACATATTTAATATATAAACCTAATCAATGTTCTTGACCAGGTATCACCGATAAATCATTTATGTTTTTACTTGAAATTGGACTGTGAATACCTTAATAGGTATATTGCAGGTACAAAAATAAAATAGACCCATTCAGTATCCAATTACCTCTGATAAACAAAATCTTATACTGTGAACAATTTAGGAAACTTAAATGTATTACGAATGTAACCCTTTTGAATGTAACCCATGTCTATAATAAATGCCTAAACAGAAAACCCTCTTTGTAAATTTGCTGTATCAGTATTACGAGTATTAAATATCAAGACAAACCTATTTGAAAAGTGTATCTATATACAAATAAATAAAATTGACTGTATGTAACTTTAAAATTGGAGATTTTTTTTAAATGCATTTAAAAGTATATTATAAACTGCACTTATATCGATAAAGCAAGTGATAAGTTAAGAAGTAAATTAAGCAATTTTTTTAACTAGTTTCGATCTCCGCTTATTTGCGGTTTTTAACAGTAAGTGCAGGACTCAGCTAGTATGTAATTAAAATTGAAAATATTTAAAATGTGTAATGAACAGAATAAAGACTAAGGCGTCCATCTATCTCAAATTAATTATTTGATTCTGCAGTCACATCTTTGTCATAATGTGCAGTACATGTTTGTTACTGTCTTTTAGACGAAAACGTTTAATAAAGAACTTTTCATAGCAGAGTTTTTCTAAAGCCTGTGCGCCGTTGTTAACTTCCCCGAGAGCCTAGATATTTGTGTGAACGCTTTACAAAATCTTAACATGGATCCTGCTTTTTATATAGGATTCTACCTGCTCTTTAACACATATTGTTGTAACAAAAATAGATAAAAACCATTTTTTAAGCGTGTCGTACTTCGTTTCAAAAATAAACTTATTTATCTAAGCTGATACTTATTTTAAATATTGTATCCGGACTATGTCGTATACTTACAATATTGGAGTTACTTAATGCATATTTTAAACATTTATCTATACCTATAATTATATAGTATACATTATAATATATATGAATATATATATCTGATCTTTTAAAGAGTTAAAGTTCGCGGGTTTAGGATAGATATCCTCCTTGAATTTGGTAAGGAGTTCCAGATGGATCCACTTATCCAATATAGAAAATTACTAATACAAAAGCTTTATTATTTGTGAGTGTTATACTCCGTGAAAAAACTACGATATCCGACTTACAGGCAGAGCCGCGGGCAAAAACTAGTAGGTATATAAAGTGGAGCATAGAAACTTATCTTTCTTGAAGTCGGTTATAAAGATGATTTTTATTCTTTTATCCTCCTCATCTCCAACTATAACAATTTCTAGTGACATACCTACACCCACAAAAACTAGAAGATGACCTGTAAAGCTAGAATACGATCTGTGACTTTAAAATCTTCAATCTTGAAGAAAAAGCACTCGGCTTTATATAAAAAAAGAAACGTTTTTAAATACACATTAACTTAATTTGTTGTTTCTATCTCATGTTTGAGGGGACAATGTTAAATCGGTCGCTTAAACAAATATAACAGATCCCTAATTTTTAAATTTAATCATCTGAAAGTAAAGGTGATGAAAAGCAATTGTTTTTTATTAAAAAAATATACTCGCAAAATAAATTATTATAACAACATAAATAGAACATAAATAAATAGAAAAAACAAAAAAAAATAAAACTTATAAGACTGTGGTTGTATTTCTTAACAGAGACCATGATATAATATGAATTATAGGTATAAATATTTAACAGATATCATTTATACCTATCTTCTCATCAATTGTAATTTTTACTCACATTTTTGACAACAATAAATATACAAAAAAAGCTACCATTTTCATAAATAGCGATGCAGTAATCGGTATACAAGTCACTTTTTCTTTATTATATGTTTCAGTGGCGTAACAATAGGGTGGCAGGGCTGGCAAAATGCCACGGGCCCCCGACCCAAGAGGGCCCCGGCCCAAGAGGCTGCGAGCTCAAAAATATATTTTTACACTGTAACCTGAGTATTTTATTTTATTTGAAAAGTATATTTTAAGTTTGCTCTTTTTTTGAATACGAAAATGATGGTAAATAAAGTAAAGTTGATTGTGAAAGTTAGATATTAAAATGTCTAGTTCCAGAAAACGAACGAGAAAGAGGGAGACTGAAAAAAAAAGCTACCTAAAATTAGTCAGTACTTGAAAACTTAAAGAGCTAACTGAAAGCTAAGGGCTAAAGTGAAAAGCTAAGGGAAGAAAGGGCCCTTAGCTTTAAAATGGTAGTCAAAATAGATCTTTTCTGGAAAAACATTACTATATTGTTTCCAAGTCTGGCGTGAAACTTGAACGTACATGGCTATCCTATTCTTTAGTACTTCAGAAGGCGTATTGTGAACCGTTCGCAAATCGGGCATCAAAGAAAATACAAAATGTTTAGATTGAGGGCTCTGACGACTGGAAGCATATTGTAGATGCCATACAAAAACATGAGACATTAAAAATTCATCTGGATTCCTGTCTTACGTTTCAACAGTAGCAGCTACATGGAACACTCGATGAAGAGCAAGTCTATGATCAAAAAAAAGCGGCCAAGTGCGAGTCGGACTCACCCATGAAGGGTTCCGTATCAGCAAGTAACATGATATAAAAGTGTTCCTTGTAACTTTCATCGATGTTTTTATACTAGTGTATTGACTGGATGAAAGGTAAATTGCGTGCTACGATTAATGACGTATTAAAAAAAAACTACTCACTAGATCTTGTTCAAACCAATTTTCGTTGGTAGTTTGCATGGTATAAGTCCCGCACGATGATATTGCGATTGGCGTCCATCTTGGTAACGTACTCGAACTGTCAGTACCGTTCGCAAAGTCGAGCCGACGTGTTTTTTATTGCTTTGTTTTCGTTAGCCTGTTATATTTTTGTTGTTAAGTTTTGTTGCTATACTTATTCTGTTAAAATATATGAATGAAATATATGAATAAGAAAGTAATTAAAAGTCGTGCTCGTGAAATGATAGTTAAAGTGGTCAATTCTTTTGTAAAGAAGAAAAAGGACTCTAAGTTATTGATACAAAACATAAGCCATGCCCTAAAAAATGCTTCGGACACTACTGAGGACATTTTAATTTCAAAGCAACTTGTAACGGACATCTTAAAACTTTTGACACAAAAATTCTGCCTTCGACGATAATATAAGTGGAATTGAAGAATTAGTCTTGAACTAACTGTTGCCCGCGGCTCCACCCGCGTGCATGTCGGTTTTCGCGGCGAATAGTAGGCTATGTGTTAATCTAGATGCTAATCAAAGTTTTATGAAAATTGTTCCAGCCATATACGCGTGAAGAAGTAACACACATACACACTCACAAACTTTCACCTTTTTAATATTAGAGTGATTATTAAATTGTTTTAATAAACATTGATTTTATAAATACTTGGTTTTATAAAATCAATGTTTAAAATCAATTGTATAAAATAATTGTTATAAAACCAATTGTAAAATAAAATCAATACTTGGTAACTAAAAAGTTAAAAGGATTATAAATGAATACGTATCTACAGACAAGATTTCTTTGTTTGCAATCTGTACTTTTTTGCGCTTAATGACGTCACACAGCGCTTATCGTGACAAGGTTCCATCGCAATGTCAACGTGCGGGACTTATAATGTATAACATATATTTTTTTTAGTTTTATCACTCTCTTATTTTAGAACTTAGAGGGGGGGGGACACACATTTTTCCACTTTGGAAGTGTCTCTCGCGCAAACTATTCAGTTTAGAAAAAAATGATATTAGAAACCTCAACATCATTTTTGAACACCTATCCAACACGTATAGGTTTGATGAAAAGAACAAATTTGAGTTTCAGTTCCAAGTATGGGAACCCCCAAAATGTATTGTTTTTTTTTCTATTTTTATGTAAAAATCTTAATGCGGTTCACAGAATACATCGACTGACCAAATTTCAACAGTATAGCTCTTATAGTTTCGGAAATAATTGGCTGTGACATACGGACGGACAGACAGACAGACTTGACGAATCTATAAGGGTTCCGTTTTTTGCCATTTGGCTACGGAACCCTAAAAAGAAAAATCTTTTTGGCGCCAAGTACTTTCTAGGCTCCTTGATGTTACTTTCAATGTCACTTTCAACGTGTTCTTTAGCCTTTCGTGCCCACAGAGAAAACGCAGATAGCAGTGATCCAAGCTCCAAAGGAAACTTTTTGAGTATTGTTGAGTTATTAGGAAAATAAGACCAAATTTTACAAGAATTGTTAAGTAAACCAAAGGGCCAGATAAAATACTTGTCATAAAATACAAAATGAGCTAATTTCTGTCCTGGTTCTAAAAGTAGAAAATTCACTGATAAATAAATAAATAAAAAATAAATTTTGGACATCTTACACACAACATCATCTTGTCCCAAACTAAGCAGAGCTTGTATTATGGGTACTAAACAACTGATATATAAATACACTAGTTGACCCAGCGAACTTCGTACCGCCCAACTTTAAAATTCCAGAACTTGATCGCAGCGCCACCTACCGGTTCCAATTGCTAATCTAAACCATTCCCAGATCCCCTTGAACACACACAAAAAATTTCATCAAAATCGGTCCAGTCGTTTGAGAGAAGTTCAGTGACATACACACTCACAGAAGAATTATATATATAAAGATAAACATACTTTTTTTAAAGGAAGTAATGTCGCACCATTCTACTCTATCACATTCGATACAACTTATAAGATACTTCATAAATTGATCAAATTTGTGAACTTTACGGTTATTGTATGATCGAAAAAGATGATAATGGGAACCCAAAGGCACTTGTCAATAAAGAAACATTTTTAGGATTTCATGAAGTTAAGGATCAAACTGCCTTAGCAATGTCCAAGCAAATTATTAAATCCATAAATGACAAAAATATTTCACTATACAAGTGTCGAGGACAAGGATATGCCAATGCTATGAGAAAAAAAAGGATGTGCTAACACAATGAAAGGGACATAATAATATGGTGGAGTTCAAAAACTAAAAAAAAATGTCGAGCCGAATGCCGTATAATTATGTTCACTGTGCTGCTCATAATTTAAATCTAGTACTCAATGAGTGAGAGAGATTATTAATATGCAAACTTTTTTTTTAAACAGTTCAACAAATTTATAATTTTTTTGGGCATAGTATCAAAAGATATTCCATATATTTTATCAAGTTTTATATCTAAAAAAGAAAGTGAATCTTCAACTTCAGTAACATTAAAATCATTAAACCCTACAAGAGGGGCAGGACGTTATGATGCCGTTTTTGCTTTAAAGTTCGGCTTGTTGAAGTCCAAAAAGCGCTAACTCTTCTATGGATGAATGTGAAGTCTCCAATACGCATTGGGCTAGCGTGGCGACTACAGACCATTCCCCCTCGCCTAAGAGAGGAGGCCTATAGCCATTAGTGGGACATATACAACGTGTAATTGAGTACGCTGAAAATCTCGAAATTTATTAAAATTAAACTGAGTACAACGTGACGATTTTTACTGATAGGGCCCCATCATAAGAATTTGCCACGGGCCCCAGGTGGTATTGTTACGCCACTGATATGTTTTATTCTGAAGTTAAAGGACCATAAAAGCAAACTTGAAATAATTTTATTATAGTGTAATCACGCTTCAGCAATAAATGCAAAAATCACGCCGCAGCAATACGCACAGCCAATTGAAAGTTTTCTTTCATAACAGCAGTTAGCGCTCCAAATCGATATGAAATTTAGCTCCCAAAGAGATATCGGCTGATTTAAAAAAATATTACATCATAATCTAGTGCTAGAACATTTTATTAATACCTGATAAGTTAAATAAATAAATATACAAAGAAGGAGAGAAAACACAAAAAAGAAAAAAAAGAAAATCCTTTACAACAACAAAAAAGTTTATTTTTCACTTACTTTAATTGCTCGATCTCGTTTGTCAGGTGCGTCAGCTGAGTCTGGTGTGAGATGTTGATGACTTCGATCTGTTCGGCCATCATGTCTAATGTCTCTTTAATTCGAAATTCAGTAGCATTCACAGAAATTATGAAAATAGTTGTCAAAAGTACACAGTTGATAGAGCACTTCATGTTTCCGAGTCCGTAAGTTACGGTACGTTCCGTAAGTTATGTGCGATGGTCGCGAAAGGCGCGCTCACTAGCGACTGTACCGCGCGGCGTTCCGTACAGGAATGGTCTACACCACCTTAGCTCCCATCCATTATATGGCGGCAGGATGCGTAAGGGCGCAGATGTGTTCCACAGTTGTATCACGACCCACGCTCGTACCCAATATTTTTAGGCTAATTATTCAAAATACAGTAATCACAACATTGATTCTCTAAAATAGATAATGAGCAACTTTTGTTTATAAAGACTTGAAATGTCACCTGCAAACATATCTTGCAGAGAGCCTGATCTGTTGACGCAAAAATTTGGTGAAAATGTGTGACTGCTATTAGAAGATTAAACAAAACACCAAGATGAACACCATGTATCTGAACACAATGAGAAAGAACGTTGATAAATTGTAGATGGCACTTAACCACAGACACGAGTACCTTCTTATTTATCGCATCAATATCCCACCTTGTGGTTTCAACCTGTATGAATATAACCAAACGTGAACAACAAACTTAAACTCATTGTCTGTACAGTATAAACGGTTACGTGAGAAAATACTGACAGTGGCTTATAATATCTAGGTCATCCAGGGATTAGGAATGCCACTACATTTCACCTTTTTAGAAAACGGCTCGCATATCGGTATATTGCTGTTTCATCACATAGTCACAGAGGGTTGTTCCACGCTCTGATTAGTGATATACACGTCACATCAATCCTAATCTGTCATTCAATTTAACATTACACTCATTCCTTTTTCTCAGTGAACGCATTCCTATAGTATTTATTTTACTTCCATTTTGCATTCTGTCACACCTAACTCTCGCTGCCATGCATCAGTTGGTGTTTACACTTTATTTCTGAAGATTTTACTCTAGATTGTAATAGTGAGCAAACCAATATTTATATCGGTATCGGTATGGTCTGTACAGCAACAACGTTTCGATGATGTTAATTTCTTTAAGTAGATATCAACATAGAAAACATAAAATATTCAGAACTTTCAAGTAATAATGATAACAGCACACGAGTTGATTCTATGATTCTGGTGGAGGGCGTGAAAAAGCATCCCACTTCACCACCGTAGGGTAAGTCTTACAATAAGAATGGTGATCACTATTCCATGAGTCTGTCCATACTTTTCAGCAGGCTGTCATTTTGATAATTTATATAAAAAATGAGAATTAGATACGGGCTTCGTCACGCGTGATTTTGGTGATATTAAATTATTTTCACATCGTAAAGGATTCCTTTGTTTCTGTGTTTCTGGCACGCGGGTTACCTACGTTACACCCACACACTAATAGGCATAAGCTTATGTGCCTAAATATTATTCGAAAGTTAGGTATGCCTGATACAAAACAAATACGAGTAAAATATACATGTACATATATAAATTGAATGTTTTTGCCTTTAAAAGATTGCCTTTGAGCGGTAAGGCCGACATTTGTACATCATAGCTTTAAGATATTGTTGCAACTGATTTGGTGCAGCGTACATAAATCAATAAAAAGCATCTCACTAAGCCGCCATAGTGTGCGTCACCATGTTCAAATTGATGATGTTGACCCCTACTCTTGGATTCTATTCATGCTCACCATCATTCAGGGTAGAGCCTCTTTGGTAGGCTATAAATTAAAAAGAAAACCAAGCAAGTTTGATTGACCTGACCGGTGTTACCTCATGGCAACATTAAATAATAATTTGTACTGCTACTTTTTGAATCATTCATTATACATTATTCACATCAAAAGCATAACACTTGATACACTTGGGTACACAGAGATCACGGTATGTTAATGCAAGGCATTTACCCTGAAAATGGGTACATTTTGATATCTCACGCATATTTTATTATAACCACAAGTCATCATCAAAATTAAATGATTTTTAGGGTTCCGTAGCCAAATGGCAAAAAACGGAACCCTTATAGATTCGTCATGTCTGTCTGTCTGTCTGTCCGTCCGTATATCACAGCCACTTTTTTCCGAAACCATAAGAACTATACTTTTGAAAAATATTAAGTAGATGTAATCTGTGAACCGCACTAAGATGTTCAAATAAAAATAGAAAAAAAAACATTAAATTTTGGGGGTCCCAATACTTGGAACTGAAACTCAAAAATTTATTTTTGATCAAACCCATACGTGTTCATCTATGGATAGGTGTTCAAAAATTATGTTGAGGTTCTAATATCATTTTTTCCTTATCTGAATAGTTTGCGCGAGAGACACTTCCAAAGTGGAAAAATGTGTCCCCCCCCCCCTGTAACTTCTATAATAAGAGAGTGATACAACTAAAAAAAATATGTGTTGTACATTACTATGCAAACTACCAACGAAAATTGGTTTGAACGCGATCTAGAAAGTAGTTTTTTTTAATGCGTCATAAATCGTAAACCGCAATTTACCTTTCATTCAATCAATTATAAAAACATCGTTCAAAGTTACAACGAACTACAAGAAATTTTTATATGATGTTACTTGCTGATACGGAACCCTTCATGGGCGAGTCCGACTCACTCAAAAAGTCACAAATTACGTTTTGTAATAAATAACTGGAACAATTTGCATATTTTGATAATGTCATACGGCGAAAGTAGAATTTGTTTTGTTTTACTAATATATTGCAATCATCTAGCTCTGTTTGTTATTTATAGCATATTATTTAGGTTAATACACAACTGAAACGGCAGTACGATGATGTAAACTCACTGTCTATTCTTTCATTAAAGTCATTTACGCATTTTTAGGGTACATGATTCGGTACCCTTATGATTCTTCATATCCTCCAGGTCCCATGGTTAGCTTGGGGATCAGACTTCGTAAGTGATATCCGAAGTCCCATCGGCCCCTCTAAAAGCTAAACGGCTTGCTCAAAAATCTGAAAAAAATCACAATAGTAGTCCATGTATTGAGCTTTCAAGAAAAACTATAGCAATTTGAACACTTTTAATAATAATAATAAATAATTCGGACATTTACACACAACGCCATCTAGTCCCCAAACTAAGCAGAGCTTGTATTATGGGTAACTAGACAACTGATATAAATACATGAAAACACCCAAACTCCGAAACAAATATTTATGGATCACAAAACATTTGGTCCGACTCGGGAATCGAACCCGAGACCTCTTTATCAGCAGTCGCATACGCTAACCGCTAGACTTACGAGGCAGTTAATTACAACTAAAGTTAGTTTGATTATTAAAGGCTGATGATTATAAATAGATTTCAAACAACTGACCCACAACGCCATCTAGTCCTAAACTACTTAGATATAGAAATATATTATTATTACTGTTAACACCTACGTTAGCAGATTTTGTCCACAAAATATACATGTACATGTGTGTACATGTATATATTGTATGCAAATTGAAAAACTTATCTTATTAAGAAATACAGGTTGTTATGTAGAATCCTGGGGGCCTATGTCCTGTAGTGAACTTTTTTCAGCTGAGATAAACTCGAAAGTCAGGTACGCCTAATATAAAACTTATATACGAGTAAAATAATTATGCATGTATATATTTACAGCCTGATTTTGTAGCCTGTAGGCGATTGCCTTTAAGCGATATGTATATTGTTGCAATTGATCTGGTGTATAATAAAGCGATTAAAAGCATCTCACTAAGCAGCCACAGTGTGGGTCACCATGCTACATTGTCTGTACTAAAAGTGAGGCTGGTGACCCCTACTCTTGGATTCTATTGATGCTTACCATCAGACAGGGTAGAGACACTTTTGTACGCTAAAAACTTAAAAGAAATCAAAGTAATTTTAATGTACCTGACCGGTTTTACCAAATGGCAACATTAAAAGATACTTTGCACTGCTACATTTTGTGAAATTTTGTGTTATTCACATCCAATGTATAGCACTTGATACACTTGGATACACCGAGATCAGGGTATATTAGTACAAGGAATCCACCTTGAAAATGGGTAAATTTCATTCAAGTCATCATCAAAATTAAATTAAATTATTAAATTTAAAAAATAGCGTATCACGTTTTGGAGATGAGTAATGTAAGATAATTAGTATATCATAAAGCAGAAATAAGCAAGGAAATAAGTGGTTTTATTTGATTTGTTTTACTAATATATTTCATTAATATTTCTGCTAGCTAATAAAAATACTTTCAATAATATCGAAGTCAGCAACAAAATTTTGGACATACACGTTGATTTACTGACATCATGATCAGTGAAATATAAGCGAGGAATCTCGTTTCCACATTCATGGAATATAAATGGATCAATCAAATCAATGCTTCCAATGCTTACACATCGCCAATACTGTTCAATCTGTAAAGCGCTACTAGATTCTCACGAACAATATTTTCATACGTACATCTTGAAAGATTGCTACTATACTTCAAAGACTATGTACCTATTGCACAGAATGAAGTGTAAAATGATAAAAATTCTTTATTGTTGTAACATCTAGCTGTACCTCGTCTACTATAAATTATATTTATTATTAAATGTATGTTACGTTTACACCTCACAATAGTATGTGATTGTTAAAATCATATTCATTTTAGTTAAACCAACTCTACTAAATCATTTTAGTTGAACTTGACATATCTAACACACGTCCATTTGATCTTAAACTAGACAGAGCCTGTACTATGGGCTTAAGATTGCTGATAAAGATACTTATTTCAATTAAAAAAAATATATATTTCATGTTGTATAAAATACTAGCTTTTGCTAGCGTCTCCTAAGGCGTATATGCCGGTTATCGTAGTGGTCTAGTCGACAAGTTGAAAATGGTACAAAATAGAAATACTACTCTTAAAATTATGTGCGATAGCTCATTGGCATAAATATTTTTTAAACTTTTATGGCGCGATCTTGTTAAGTATGTATGTAAGAAAAGCTCTACGAAGTGAAACATTTTTAAGACCATCATTTAATCATTTTTTTCACTTACAATTAAGACAGTAGTTCGACAAAATTTTGTAAGTTAACATTTGTTGAACTTGTTGAAAAATTAAGTTTAAATAAAATTTCCAACGGAAATAAATTATTTATAGTGTTCAAAACATACCATAACTTTTTCAAATTTAAAAACAAATATTCAATACCTTAAATTAATTAATTAATGTGCCGTACTCGCTTTTGGCGCCATGCGTGAAACCTAAAAATGTCGCGCGCAGACCTATTTTCAGCGTCAAATTAAAATTATAAATAATGGAGATAGAGTTCAGGGAGCTAGGAGTTTTTTATTGGAAATTTCCTCTTCTTTCAATCCTTTTTTTGATATTTATTAAATATTAATAGTTTCTGAAATATTGGCAAAAAACAAAAGGCATTTTTTTTTCATCTTTAATTGTTTATAACTTTTGCAATGTTTTATGTGCTAATACACGCTTTTGGCACATTTTTCTAGGCGTGATTCCGAATCCAATGAGCTATCGCACATGATTTTAAGAGTAGTATCTCTATTTTGTAGCATTTTCAACTTGTCGACTAGACCACTACGATAACCGGCATATACGCCTTAGGAGACGCTAGCAAAAGCTAGTATTTTATACAACATGAAATATATATTTTTTTAATAGAAATAAGTATCTTTATCAGCAATCTTAAGCCCATAGTACAGGCTCTGTCTAGTTTAAGATCAAATGGACGTGTGTTAGATATGTCAAGTTCAACTAAAATGATTTAGTAGAGTTAGTTTAACTAAAATGAATCTGATTTTCACAATCACCCGAAATCTAATTAATTAAACTACAACTAACTACTTAAAATATCTATTTACTAGCTTTCCGCCCGCGGCTTCGCCCGCGTGGAATTCGTTTATCTCGCGCGGCACGGTAAGAGTACATTAAACAATCTTACATGATTTTATGTTTGATAATAAGGAACTTCGACACAAACTTTCGTCCCCTATTTCAAACCCTTCTACCTTTATTTTCGCGATGAAAAGTATTTCCTATGTCCTTTCCCAAGTAGGGATTATATGCCCTATAAGATTTCCACACCATCCGAAGGTTGACCGGAAGGGAACTCCCCGATGTGGAAAATTATCAATTTAATTAAAAAATTAATAAGAAAAATAGATAAATGAAAATTAAAAAGCCCGTGAAATACCCCAGCGGCGGCGTATTTATTCCAAAATGCAATAGCTTACGTTATTGCGATACTACGGAATGTGCAATGTTTGAAATATTAATTAAATAGTCTAGCAACCCAGGTCTTCAAAGTATGTGTATGGAGAACGCTCTCCATTTTTGTGCGCGCTAATTTCTGTTCTCCATTCAACATTGCACAATTAAAACATTTTTTAAAACAGTTTTAAAAGCTTTTAACGGCTGCACGGTACGAGTAAAAGAGAAAATTAATAATAAATCAACCACAAGACGACAACTCTAAGGCGATTCACATACTGCACTGCGCTACGTCGCGTAGCGCGGAGTGACAGATTTGACCGCTAGTAGATTCTGCCGCCGCGCGCGTAGGCGTGGCGGGCCGCAGCAGTAAACACATTAATATACGAAATTGAACAATGCCCAGCAATTTGGGATATGAAATGCAAAGAATACAGACGACGACGACCAAATGGAAAGTAACTTTTAGTTTGGTGCGGGCCATGTACAAAGCCGTCAGGCGCGGAAGCGCGGTAAAATCTTCTCGAAGAGGCAGATCTGCTCCTCCGTCGCCGCGCGTGTGATCTGCTGCCCCGCGCCTACGCCCGTGGGCGCGTGGCCAGTGTGTGAATCGTCTAACTGCATCACTTTATTCTTCGGAAATATATAAACCGATCGCGAGAACTACATACCATTAATGGTCTTAAATATACAATATTCTCTTTCACGCTTCACGAAAGCTTTGATAACCAACAGTTTTGTTATATTTATTTTACAATTTACAGTAAGAGCACAAAGAAAAAGTGACAAACTAAAAGTGAATGGAATTACTTAGTCTAGAAAAGTGTTCGTTGCAAATGAACACTAAATATTTTCGTCAATTTTTTTGACAATTTCTTGCTGCAATATTATAGCCGCCAAGTTGCTGATTATATATCTCAACAATGTGCAGCAATTGCTGCAATATTACCGTATAGCCCGGCGATATTGTAAATATATTTCATTATAATTGCAAGTATTTAATGTTTTCAATGTCTAGCCGGCTATATTGCAAATGATTTATCCCGCTTGCTTAAATTTGAAAATATACTGAGCTGTATTGGTCAAGAAAAATAGTTAACAACAAGCAATTTTAAAGCTCGACTTAGTGAGTTAAATTTTTAAAATGAAAGAGTAGTTATTTGTACAGAAATGACAGACATCTGATAGTGAGGTCAATTATAACCTCACATATCCTACACGCGGCCGACTGATTCAAAACTTAGTAGGACTTGAAGTATGGTTATCAGACTGCTAATAAACATTCATACAGAACACTACTAAAAATGACCACCACACAATTATTTACCCTCGCTGAGAATCAAACCCACAAAATCCGGGATATCAGTCAGAATTACTATTATTTATTAGACCAATAACAGACAAAGGTAATGAACATGATTACACGAGGGTCGTACGATTCCAACAATTTGCACAGCCACGTTGCACATTTGCCGACTAACGAAGCTTGTTTTCGGTAATTATTCAAGCTATTTGACCGCGGGTATTTTGAACAGATTGCACGAATGCCTGTGTTTCTACGTTTGGAAAATGAGAGCATGGATCACTAAATTACAATCGTACCTGTAATAACATCAGACGGTATAAAGCATGCAATTATTCGAACCTAATCAAAACATCGAATATCGTATTACTTCCTCTCAAAGTAGTCGAATATTATCCATACTTAGTTTAGTATATTTTTATTACAAAAAGTATAAATTATGGTTACAACATATAATCGAAGTCATGTGTTTACTTGTTGCCAATACTTTTATGTTGAATTCATAGCCTGCCATATGATATGAAGCCAATGAAAATTACTTTTTAACAGTCGGTGTCCCACGCCATCTGCCCGATGTCCAACGTATGGAATTAATATACTAAAGGGTATGTTGTTACAGCAATGATAAAATAAAATGAGTTTGATCGTAAAGATTAAATAATGACTTCGAAATGACGAACCGCGCTTTAAATTACGATATATCTTAAATGTGATATGATTTTATTTTTTTCGATACCCCAATTACTCAATGCGTATCTACATGTTATATGTATAAAAACGGCGATGGGTATCCTTGGTTTAAAATAACAACTTTAGATTGTCTTTTTTAGGTTGTTTTTTAAGTGCTTGTCTTGCTTTGATAACATTAATTTAATATATGTACTTCAAATTTTATTATTTTAAGGTCAATTAGTTTTTAAGTAACATATAATTATATCTGTTGTAATTCTGAAAGTGAGAAGTACTTATTTTCTTTTAATGAATATACTTATTTAAAGCTACAGCTTTAAATATTTGCATTCCGATTGCCGATATGTTAGATCTAGCTGGATGCAAGAAGACCGTACTCGATCAGACTGATGTGCATTAGGAGAGTCCTATGTCCAACAGTGGACTGCGATAGGCTGATGATGATGATGTCAGATCTAGGATAGCTAGATCTAGAAGAACAATTACTTTTTGTAGGATCAAGGAGATCAATTGTTACAAGTTACTACCAGCAAATAAATGTTGCCGCTGAAAAATGCCGACATCGACGCGGGGCGAGGCTACTATAAAAGAGTAGCCTAATTTACTCATAATAATATCTACTGTCACTGAAATTCCTGTAAAAACCTTGTACTTCAGCAAAAATTCGCAACAGCTAATTAATCTAAATATAACTTCCTCGTCATTGAAATACTGCGTAAGTAGGTAGTTACTCACTTATAACTTCTAAATACAGTATGATTATTCCTCATTAATGATGTACATGTAGTAGGCTATCATTGTTGTATGAGCTTACTATAGGTTCCTTTTGCTACCGGTGCACGAAGACTTATGCCTCGCTCTTTGAATGCAGAAATATTATGACAATATAAATAAGTTAAAACCAACTCAAAGACTATCCTAGCAGGTAACTTTCCAAAGTCATATCGTCGAATATCTCTGAAGCGCAAAGTTTATTTTAGCTATAAGATCTGCTTCGTGGCTGTTAAACCTCAGTCGCGCAAAGTTTTACTCGTTGTAAAACAAGATAATTGTCACAAACTCAAACCTTCTGTGTTTTGATTTCGAGATAATAATAAAGTTATAATCAGTGCAGGTACCTCTGTATAGTTTACGCATAGAGCTGATAAAAATGTTAGTATACTCTTACTATAAAATTATTAATACTAATTGCATCAATATTATTACTTAAAGATCACTTGGCGGTAGAAACTCAGTCGTTTTTATGTTATGTTCGTTTTTAAAAGTGACGGTTAGACATTAGAAAATTGACATAGTAATGATGAAAATTATATTTTTACGTTTTGGAAGGAATCAATATTCACTTTACTTTAAATAAACATCCAAAACTAAATGACTTATATCGCTTCCAGATTGGTGTCTACGTCCTTAGCAAAGAAGTAATGAGAATGGTGTCCAATGCTTCATTTGCCTACTTGCGAGCGACGACGTTCAGACTTCAGTACAGGCTGAATAAGTATTTATAAATATTTCCTGAACTGAATATTTAACATAAACAACAAAAATAGATGTTGTATTACATATTCATTTTAAAAACTCATTCATTTTAATATAACAGATGTTTCCCTTTCATGAATTAATGTACAATGAAAATATTGTACCATTTCTTTTGCAACTCCTATAAATATAGGTATGTGTGTACAATACTTACTTTCATTATTTTACTTTGCTGTAAATGCTAAATAAATTATTGAAAATAAGTATTATACACATACTCGCATATAACAATAATGATAAACACAGCATACAAATTAAAATGCAATTTTTCAAACACTGTACAAAGTAGATGTATTTTTTGAGGCTTGTAACACTGGGCAATGACAACCGCCTTGTTGGTCTAGTGCAGGGGTCACCAAATGGCGGACCGCGGTCCGCATCCGGACCGCCTACTCATTTTCTGCGGACAACGAGAACACAGTAACTTACACTAAAGACTACTCTTCCGATATAAATAACTTCCGTGGCGACAAAAAGATTGGCGCGGCCTGAACGTAATTTAATAAAAATGTATTCCCCGCATTATTTTTGCATAATAATGTGAGATGGTTAAGTAAAGGCGGCGTTTTAGAAAGATTCTTCAGCATTTTAGAACACTTGAAGACATATGTTTTTAGCAGTGATCAGACTTCAGCAAAGAAGTATATTAAGTTTTCTAAACGAAAAAGAAAATATTGCTGTCATTGCCTTCGTAACGGATACTTTTGAACATATCAATGACCTGAACCTTAAACTTCAAGGCAAGGGAAAGCTGGTATGCGAGCTCATGTCAGATGTCAAAAGTTTTTCTCGAAAACTTGATCTTTTTATTAATAATCTTGGAAATGAATGAACACTACCCCAATTTAAATAAAAAAATCAGCAGTGACAACGAAACTAACGTCGGCCAATGTAAGACGCTACGGATCTTAAATCAGAATATCAAAAAAGGTTTGCAGATTTTAAGAAAATTAAGAATTTTGTAGAAATCCTCAGCAGCATTTACTCTCTGCATCCTGATGGTGAATGGAGCATTTTCAAAGATGAAGTTTATTAAGAATAGATTTCGATCTCGACTTACTACTGAACATATCCAGGATTAAATGTCAATAGCTTGCACAAATTTTACTCCAAACTTCAGACAGATAATTCGCAACACAAAAAGTCATTTTTCGCATTGATACCTATGTAACAAAATGCCTTTGTTATTTCCTTTCCTTAATTACATTTTACAGTTTAATAAATATTTTTTTCCTATAAATAAAGTGTGCGGCCCACGATGGTCATTTCATTTCTTAAAGCGGACCCCGAGCGAAACTAATTGGAGACCCCTGGTCTAGTGGTCAGCGTATGCGGCTGCTGATCAAGAGGTCTCGGGTTCGATTCCCGGGTCGGTTGTGTGATCCACAAATATTTGTTTCGGAGTCTGGGTGTTTTCTATGTATACTATGTATGTATTTACAAAAAAAGTATGTGTATGTATTTATATCAGTTGTCTAGTACCCATAATACAAGCCCTGCTTAGTTTGGGACTAGATGATGTTGTGTGTGAGATGTCCGAAATATTTAAAAAAAATATTTAACTGACATTACTGTCATATCACATTTAAATAGCAATGAAGTAGCTGACCCACGCAACCTCGTCTAATAGACTACAGGCCCATGTCAAAAATGGATGGGTCATATGAACCACCAGGTGACGTATATGGGACGATATAAGAGCATAAAATAATAAGATTTAGCACTATGCCGTCACTTGTAAGCTGTCCAACTGAGTGCTGGTGAGAATTCAAAAGTGCAGGTAGAGTGAGTACATTTTGGTCATATATTTTTGTACGGCATTTTTACCATCGATAGATCCATGAAAAATAATAAGAAAGCGCACAGTGCCGTAAAAAAATGGTGGTCCACAAAGTCGGTATTTTTTGTTGATTTTCTTACAATTTTCAGGGTAAATTATGTCATTTCATTCTGTACGGCATCAGTTTCATTCTGTTTCAATACAGCTTCTAATCCATTATTCCGCAACGCCGTACAAAAATCATGCAACAAGGGGAAAAAATCGAGGGTTGCAACCCCCTCTTTTTCAGTGGTCCGGGGGGTGATATGACACAACATAAAATTTATTTATTTTGAAAGTATTTTATGCATAGATAATATTTTTTTACATGCCGTACATTTTCGTTGGTCCAAAGGTTTGTAGGAAAAAAAAACTCAAGGAAAAATCCAAATCCATAAAGGTGTTAAATCACACGATCTTGGTGGCCAACTGATCGGTCTATTTCTCGAAATTAAACAAATACCGTCGACCTTGTTACCAATAAGCTTTGGATGGATTTTAAATGACGGTCGGTACGATTTCGACTGGTTCCACGGCGAGGAATGCCCCCAAAAAGTCAGTGACATAACGGAACCGGATGAGGAATCAGGGGAAGAAATCGATGACGTCATTGGTAAATAAATAAATCTTTACATCTTTAATCTGTACGTACGACTTTGATTTTGACAAAAACTTATTCATGTTTCAGAAAATGATAGAGAAGATAATTTGGACGTCGATGAAGACGTTGATTCCGATAACAACTCAGCAGCAAATTCTGATACTGAATAATTTAAATAAAAACCTTATTTTGTATTATCATTTTTAAATATACCTATCGATTTTTTCAAAAAAAATGTTGTCTTATTTATTCACATTATTACAATTAAACAAATCAATTATATACATGTATCAATAATGTTTGGAGTATATATTAAACCAAAAAGTATACAAAACTGTTGATACTGGGATTTACAGTTTCAATTCTTGGATATTATATAATATACACACCCTTTCACTTCGGTTAGATTTTAACATAATATCAATTGTTCCCTTCAAAAATATGTTAATACCGTACAGTATCAGATGGCCGTCATTTTCATCAGCCTAAAGATATGGTCTGCATTAAAATGTACGGCATCATTTTTTCCTAATTTATTTATCTTAATACTATTTAAAACAAGGGTAAAATGTAGAAAATTGATATATTTTATTAATCTATGAATAGTTAAAGTTTTGCAATAATTTAATAAAATGCCAGTTTTTGTAGTTCTCTATATTTTTTTAGAACAGTTTTTTTTTGAACGGCAATACTATATTACAATTGTATTTTACAATATCATGTGAAAAAAAAAGTTGCCGTACAGAGTCAAATGATTTTACAGCTTTATAAATCAAGTATACCATGAAATTAAGATAATTATATATATACATTCAAATGAACAAGAATTTTTTGACGGCATTATTTTTAATAGTACTTTTGAGTGCTAGATAATGTTTTGGAACCAAAGCCGTAGTTTTTCAAATAACCCCCCGGACCACGGAAAGAGAGGGGGTTGTAACCTTCGATCTTTTCCCCTTGTCGCATGATTTTTGTACGGCATTGCAGAATAATGGATTAGAAGCTGTATTGAAACAGTATGAAACTGATGCCGTACAGAATGAAATGACCAAATTTACCCTGAAAATTGTAAGAAAATCAACAAAAAATACCGACTTTGTGGACCACCATTTTTTTACGGCACTGTGCGCTTTCTTATTATTTTTCATGGATCTATCGATGGTAAAAATGCCGTACAAAAATATATGACCAAAATGTACTCACTCTACCTGCACTTTTGAATTCTCACCAGCACTCAGTTGGACAGCTTACAAGTGACGGCATAGTGCTAAATCTTATTATTTTATGCTCTTATATCGTCCCATATACGTCACCTGGTGGTTCATATGACCCATCCATTTTTGACATGGGCCTGTAGTCTATAAGTCTTCTATTGCTTCTATTGTTATAACAGCATGAACAACAACCAACCTTAAAGTCCGATTTACACTTCAAAGTACAGTAGCGAGTTAACTTGTGCCATAGACGAGTTTAGTTTATAACGCCAAGGAAAAACTATTAGAAGGTTTAATTAACACCCGTTTTTTGCAACCTTTTTTAGTGACACCACCTTTTGCTGAAATGATATATTACCTATAGTTTTACTCAGTAATTCATTAATCATTTCAAATCGGAGATCAGCTCGGAGATTAGACTTACTTCCTGAGATTAGCCCGTTCAATCAAACATTCAAATAAACATACACCTCAGCTTCGTAAAACATATTAATATAGATGGACTTTGTAGTCATGGAATATTCAATAATATTAATTGATTGAATAATCAATTTCGACAATAGATTGCTTTAATTATTGTTGTAATTGTGCAATCAACATGATAGACAGACGCATTAATTGATTTCCATTGTTCTACTGTTATATTAAATTTGAGTGAATCTATGATTACAACATGGTTATCTGTATACAGAGCAACATTAATGATACACATTTATTTGAAGGGCTAAAGTAGGTAGGATTGTGATTAATTTAGTCAAAGGATACTAAATCCTAAACTGAGTTATATGTGAGTTATTCTAAATTACAAATTCATATGACATCATTTTAGAGAAATTAACTAAATCAGATATTTAAAACACGCCTGCCGAAGGGACTCCACTCAGCCTGATGAAAAGCAAGACTTTTGAGTTTTAATTTGTATTCTGTACTTTAACTTTGTCAATACAAAGTTTAAGTAAAATACAGTATCGGTACACCAATACAAAATTCGGTTAATTTCGGTAAATACCAATAGTTTCATAAACTTCGATATATAATTATGGTGGGCATTGAATCCTATTGGATACCTAATATAACAAATTATATGGATAGTGTAATCTAATTATACAAAAATACATTTACACGTTACTAATACATATTCTAATTTATTCTCTAGGTTGGCGGAAAGTAAATTTAGAAACACGTAAAGCTAGCCTTTGTATCGGTGCTTTTCATTCCCATTAATGACTTGAGTTCTGCAACAAACAATACGAACACGTATATAAAAGCCACATCTGTGCATCACAATTTTCAACAAAATAGTGTATCTGTGCTTTTAGCAGTATTTTAATTCAACTGGATGTCCTTTTGTTAATGGGTGGGCCTTTAAAATGAATAACGAATTTAGAAAACTCTTTCACAAATTTGTACAATATAGTCGGTATTTACTAGCAATTTTTTTACATTGTTCGCATCAATGCTGGCGAGTGGCGAGGGATGGGTTGCTGCGGTCTCCAGAAGTCTCTGATGTGTTCCTGGTGCGCCTCCCGACTGCCGAAGTTGGCTGTCGCGGGGTTTAGTGGGTAGACCGATTTTTATCCCACACACGCCTTTCGTCTACCCCAAGAAGGGTAAGGTGCGAAAAGTATTTTCCGCTTTAAAAAAGGTATACCAAGACATTAGAGTAATTAAAAAGCCGAGGCATCTCTTTCATGACGCAGAAACCCGCGACGAGACAAAGAAGGCTGACGTTTAAGACCTAAATAAGTGTTATAATAACAAGAAATGTTTGTTATAATAAAAAGAAAATTCCACTCATAATTATGCTTTGCAGCTTTATTTAGCTCGCAGAATTAATTAGTGAAGTGCCAATCACGGGGAGTAGGCAACATTAGTACTGTTTACCCTATTTTACGAGTTTATTATACGAGTATCATATTGCAAAGGCATTGAATACGTTTTGTACTAGTCGACGCGAGATCATTATTCTTACACAGTACATCCGTAAACACAGCCCCTGTTTCCCCCGAAGGTATTGGTAGAGGCATTCAAAAGCCCTCTTTTCGTAATTATTTTGAACCCACGCATTATGTAAGTGGCGAGACTTATTTAAAAGAATACGAAAAAGTTTATACACATTTATCGATTCTAAATTTAATTTTCAGAATGTGGGCTCTGATTGTACATGTCAGAATACTGTAACGCAATAAACCTATGTTTATACACCAACTAATATAAGTAAAGTACCTACATATTACCTGTTAACATGATTACTCTTGTAACGAATATCAAATTAAAACTGTGACATCGCATCCTTGAAACAAGGGACTAGATATCAACTTCAAGGATCTAATTTACGTTTTGCCAGTAACAGTATCCTTTATGCTAATACATAATACATACTTATAATACGCCTTTATCAAATTTTATTGGATATATAAAGCCTTTTATTGTGCCTACCCTAAGGCCTCGGATAAGTGTTGCGAATAATTTTGAGAGTATTTTCCATTTATATTCACACAAGAGACACTTAATTGGTGAGATAATTTTTTCAGACTTAAGCAGTTAGACAAACTACTATATCACAATTTTGTGCCGCTATTGTAAACTGTGTTTTACATAATATTATCTATACAAGTATTTAAAATTAATTGTATTTTGTAAACATGCAATTAAATACGGTACTTACATTAGATAAACAATTTTAAAATATCTGGATCGGTTTGACAGGTTTTGACGGGACTTTTAATGGCAGATATGAGATAGCTGATATAAGGAGTAATCAAGGCATATTTTTAACTTCTCAGGTAGTCCATTTGAATCGACTTAACCTATATGCTAAGCCTATGAGCCGTGAGTTCGATTTGCACCCAGGATATATTATTGTGTGATAAGTATGATCGTTAACCTAACCTAATAACCTACTGTTACCTCGAAGAGATTGCATTTAGGCAATAAGACCGCCCTTTATACATTAAATATTTGATTGTGTTCTTTCATGTAACGCTATAATATGGTGTTCAGATAAAGAATTATCTATCTGTCTATCTATCGTTGCTCAGCTGTTATTTTAAAGTGTTTATGTTTGTTTGTCAGTAGTTTGATTTCATAACACTATCTCTGCCTAGTTTAGTCTCGTTATATTTTGGTTTTTTCTTCAATTTGTTTATAAATCATTTTAATTTGTATTTTACGTTCAAGTTGAAGTTCAAAAATATTTTTTGTGTATGTAAATGTGAGTATGGCATTAGTTCATAGTTGGTATTTTTCTGGTTGTTTCGAGTGTTTCCACGACCTACCAATGTCCTGATGTGTCCTTGACCTTCATTAATACCGGTAAGTCAACACGATGGCTGAGGCTTATAAACCATCTGTATGGACAGGTCGATCACAACTATAGTCGTTTCTTCAAAGGGCTAACTCAGACCCCACACTGAAGTTTTTTTGCTTTATTCGCACTTACGAAAATCGGTCAAGTGCGTGCCAGGCCACGCATAGAACAGGATTCCTCAGTCAGCCATAATGGTACGTGGATTTAAAATCGTATCCATAAGTGTTAAATTTAGATGTAAAGTTTGACGTGTAGTGTGTGTTCGAAAT
Organism: Phragmatobia fuliginosa; assembly: GCA_932526445.1. Lineage (NCBI taxonomy): Eukaryota > Metazoa > Arthropoda > Insecta > Lepidoptera > Erebidae > Phragmatobia > Phragmatobia fuliginosa. The sequence continues at coordinate 26,238,212 of OW052057.1, read as the reverse complement.
GTAGTCGTAAAGATAAGACGAACAGAAGAATAAGAGAGACCAAACCCAATTACAACATCAGTTAATAATAATCGAGTATAATCCAATTAAATAAATCGAATTGATTGCCTTGTTGGTCTAGTGGTTAGCGTATGCGACTGCAGATCAATAGGTCTCGGGTTTGATTCCCGAGTTGGACCAAATATTTGTGTGATCCACAAATATTTGTTTCGGAGTCTGAGTGTTTTCTATGTATAATATGTATGTATTTACAAAAAAAAAAGTATGTTTATGTATTTATATCAGTTATTTAGTACCCATAATACAAGCTCTGTTTAATTTGGGACTAGATGACGTTGAGTGTAAGATGTCTGAAACATTTATTTATATAATTGAATGCATCAAGGTTCTAGATTTGATCCAACTTACAAACAACAAATTTTAATTGATAAATTTAAATATTCATAAAATAGATTTTAACATTCGTTCCCCTCATACCATTTCTAATTGGGGTGTTTATGAAAACCTATGTCCGTTTTAAAATAGTCAAGTGACCTTGGGCCGATCTGTTGTCTTGAGGCTCTTTAGTATGCAACGAATGTACTCTTGTACAGAAATTGAGATGAGCTGACTCCTTACCTTTATTGCCAAATGATTATATCAGTGGGATTTAAAGATTAAAATAAGCTAGGAATTATATATCACTTTATTGTATAAAGATAAATTACAAAGATAAGTTAAAAGTAGTAAGCACAAGTAGAAGCCTAAGGGATTGGAAATATAAACATAGGTTTATAAAGTTTATGATTAGAAAAGGAAATTGAAGGTAGTGGTTCAATCTTTATATATAATTCTAGCGTCACTTTTTATCGATTTTCACGATTTTATTATATGTGTGTTTTGCTGGCGTGTTAAGGCAAGATAGGTTGATATCATACTTGCCTGATAGCAGCCGAGCATGACTAAAGATACGAAGTTGCATGAGTAAACTTTTATTTTATGTAAAGTGAAAGCAACACATAGTATTGATTCATATACATTCATTTAAATATAAATAAAAAAGTGAACATCCTCCTAGGCATTATTCCCAAGTTTATTTGGGGTCGGCTACTAGTTCAACCGGTTTTACTTGAATTTCAGTATTTCCACGGAGCGACTGGCATCGGACCTCCGCAACCCTAAGGGAGAACTGAAATTCGAAGATTGAACTAGTCAGTATGTTTGAGGGTACGGACTTCCCAATAACGATTGCCATAGATGTTCATGTCAACCGGGACCGACGGCTTTACGTGCTCTCCGAGGCACGGGCGTGAATCACCGCCAAACTTCCAAACTCCGGGCTGCTATTGATAAAAAAAAACTACTACTAATAAAAAGTGAAATTAACAAATATTTCACACAGACCAAGACACAAATCGTATCCAATAGATAATTATTATGTTTACGGTCTGCCAGGCAGTCTCATAAAGGCTGGATAATTGCGAGATGTAGGACGTTCTATAATCTCTAAAAAATATGCTGATAAATAGATTAGGTACCTTTTACAGAAGTTTTACATGGCTAGTGTATCCATTTTAGACGATTCTATCCTACCGGAATATTCGTGCTGAAACGGCTGGAGCTATCAAACAATTTAACACCAACAGTAACTGCTACGGCTTGCTTAATTAACGTGTCTGAACTTTGTCTAAGTGTTACCGCGTCGAACAGAAATAGCGAGTAGGCATTATTATTTTATCTACTGAACGATATGCTTTGCTTATCTTGCTTTATATATCATCGTTTTTAATTATACTATGGGAAATTGTTTCTATTTCCATTACTCAACAACCCATAATGTCCCACTGCTGGGCTTGGCCGAATGTGACCAGCAAGACAACATTGTGGCTAGGTAATCTTGCTGTTGTAGGTATGTTTTTGAGCCGCTCGAAGGCCCTAATTAAGCTTTATGACTGTTATCCTGTGATAACAGGCGGGATCGACTACTTAAGGTGATATTTGAATCCCGAAAACCCTCTTGGTACCAAACCACTAACGGTCACCCATTCTCCCATTCATGAATTGACCGCGGCGTCGTTGTTTAACCTCGGTGATTTTAGGTTCAAATTTTTATTGTATTACGGAGAGGAAAGTTTGGCAATTATGAATAAAATTAGTACACATGTTTCAAAAAGCTTAGGGGTGGGTTTTCCCAAACCAACATTTGCTTTAAAATGATTTCAAATGGTAAAAGTAGCCGAAATCATCTTCTCAGTTATAGGAATTGAACCTTCCATTAAGTTAAAACATATCAAAACAAACAATATCTTTACGGCAACAAAGATAACTTCACACAATTTTTGATATTGCGGTCTGCGAGATGCACATTCATTTTATGAAAGTTCACGTCGCTTCTTTCACAGTGCACTCGTTGAAACAGACTTCAAGATGTTTACAACTCGTGCGAGCTTAGATGGCACCTCACTCAAATGAAAGTACCGAGTGCAAAATTTACTTTATTTTTATTCTAGTTCTTAAAATTTCATTATATATTTTTAGTTTCTCATAATATTTATGTACTACTTTATCTTAAGTACTATCTGAGTTAAGAAAATACACATGCATACCAATAGGAAGCAGGCTTCATTCGTTATTTACCCGAATGCATTCTTCGTGCAGTGATAGAATGATATTAGGTAATACCTAATATAATTTTAAATATTAATATTAGGTACCGAAATATTGTTATTAAATACCATTTTAAATCATTATGATTAGCCTTTTAGCTGTAGTCTCATAATATCATATATGTGTATATTTTTTACTTTAAACTATTGCGTCTGACAATCGTCATTCTGGATTTGTTTAAGTTATCTTCCTAAAAACAATTGGTTTACCCAGACGAATCTATGCATGAATGCAGTGATTTAAATGATATTAGGCAATACCTAATAAACTATAATTATTATGGAAAGATTCTTGCAACGGTAATAGTGATGCTAACGCCACTTGCTAGACGACAGAGGGGCGTTACGCGGGGGAATCAGGTTTCGTTTTGAGCCAGGTGCCATCTTAGCTCGCACGAGTTATACATACATTTAAACAATTAATGAAAGTGTCTATTTGTATTTTATATTAAAGTGTGTTCGGATATTTATTTTGCATGTTATGTTTATTAGGAAAAGGAGTTTCATTTTTCCTCAATTTAAGCCACTAGCAATACAAACTTACTTTAGACTAATCATGTCTCCACTTACAGGTAAGCACAGCATTATTTTGCAAAGGAGTGATGCATTGCTAAAATATACAAGGCCACAAACTACACAACTTCAAGTGAAAATAATGCTAGAAAACCACACTTCTAATTGTATGATACTGAACATGACAAATCAATATTTTTATTCCATTACTAGTAACTTCATTTTGTTTTATGGTCGACTATATAGACACACAAACAGAACAGTCACCTCATGGTTAATGACTCAAGAGATACTACAACCGCCTACCTAAACCTTCACTATAATCGAAGAAAAGTACTCGTATCTAAGAAATGATCTTGTTCATTCTAGTATATTCCTTGGTCTGCATTGATGTTGTGTGTAGGTAGATGTATTAAGAGGACAATTGCAAAGCCTCTTTGTATATACAGACTTGGGCGTGCTTTTTTAATCATGCTCCCCCTTTTGTTACTTACTGACATTTCTTTGATTCCAAAAGTTTTTGAGTAACTAAACAAATCTACTCAATACTCTCGACTTTATTTACAGTCCCAAACGGACTAAAAGGAATGTAATCTGATTCACCTAAATATTTGAAAAGGTCAACTATATTTTAAAAGGTCAAATGTATAGGTAAATCAAAAACCACATTAATCACTTAGTAGTAATTTTAATTATGAATAAACGTTTTTAATCAATACCTACACACTTTTAAAGCAGTACTTGTACAAAAGTACACTAGGAAGTTTAAAGTTATTTTATTTTCAAGTGGCACGTGCCATTCTACAAAACCTTTGACAGAAATACGGAATTTCTTCAAAATTGTAGACCGTTTACTGAGCCGTATCAAAATTTAAACCAGCAATGTTTAATTTGGGCCACAGTTACTAAATATTAAAGGTATAAACGCAATCGTCCACGTTCATAAAATCATTTTCTGCTTATTGTGCCGCATCCCAGTAAATTTAGACTGTCCCAAATCTTAAGGCAATAGGTGTTAAAGAAGCTTTCTTTTTCTATTTTTTTTTTTGGGCAAAGGCAGATGTTCGGAGACACGTATTTTTGACGCTGTGAGGCAGACAGGGCAATCAACGCACGCCACAAGCGTACGCTCTGATACTTTTGGAGCCTACATTGTTATTATAGACAGCTGCAAGACACGTTTCAATAATTATATGTATGTGTCAATTATAAACAACTTCCGTATACTAGATTCCGTATGTATTTAGTTTATTTGTTGTACACATCTTAGTTCAAGATGTATTTGACTTTTTAAGGTACGTAATAGTTAGTTAAACAGGTACCTAAATATGAAATCTATTATCTACTGTTGATTCGACTTACTCAAGATTTTTTATAATTTTTGTAAAAATTTTGCCACTATTGAATCCTAATTTTTCATTCTGTATCTAGACTCAAACGCGATTTTCTACTGTTTTTTTAACCCAATGGGACTACGGCAAAACTAACTGAAAGGATAATTATTTTATCAACCCATTTATATTTGTGTGTTTCGAATGAGATTTTTCATAATGGCTCTTGCATTGTCAATATATTAGGTACTTAAAACAATTTCCTCGTTTTGAAATTAATTGTTTCATAATGAAGAATTTAAACATGTTTTTAGAATCGTTGAGAAAGCTTATGAAGAATTAGGAATACAACAAGTTAAAAGTCCGTACTCGAAGGATTTGGTGTATATATTGTGGACCTCTAAAATTAAGTAGGCACGGGCGAGTGCGTCTACCTGAGCCGCCGTTTTTTGGCTTCCTTATTACTTTCGATAATTTTATTTTAGGTTAAAGTTTTGATAATGAATTTATAATTTATATTGAATAAGCACCTGTCATTAAAACTGTCAAGGACTAATTTAGTGATTGTAGGCATGTAATAATTTCTTATGCATCTGTACAAATCGTAACAAGTTATTTAGGTATTATTTTCTTTTCTTTTTTCGTTTGCTACGCAGAACAATATTACTGCAAAAAGAAAGAAAAACTTAAAGTAATCCCTATACTGACAAGTCTGGTCTGGAACGTCTCGTCTGATCTTAAACTTAAAAAAAAAACATTCAAAATTCAAATATTTAAGTCATCTTTATCCGAGTTCAAAATGTACGTTACACTAACGTGAAAGTCAAAATATCTAATGGATGGAAAATATGCTAAATAGAAGTTCCACAAACAAAATTTACATGATACAAAAGCTCAGGAGCATATCATAATTAATTAGTTTTCTGAGGTTTTCTTAATTTATTGGAAGTGTATATAATTAGCGCTGTTGTTTGATGGTAGGTAATTTGTGAAAGTATATTTCAGAACACAGCAGATAGACAAATAAAATTAAGGTCCTGCTTGCAATTTTTAATTAATAGCTTTTACTTTATGTATTTGAAAGTTATATGATACTTCGAATAAAAAAATATTTAAAAAAAAAACGTTTTTCGGGCTGTGTCTCTTCTCTTGATCGGCTGGAAAGATTTTAACAAGAATTTTGCTAGCAGATAGCTGATGACATAAGGAGTAACTTAGGCTACTTGATTTATACTAGCTTCGCCCGCGGCGTTACGCACGGTTGTAGTTATGAAGGTACAACAAAAACCGTGAATAACACCAAGTACCGTGGCACGCGAATGTAAACGTGTAGGATTTTTTTTATTTAAATGATGAGTAATTAAATCTAGGCTTAATATTTATCTTCAATCTACCTTTTTATTAGTTATTTGTAGGCGATTTAAATTTTAGTAATACGAAGCACTACTTATTCGACTTCTCCGTATCGTGGCAGGAGAGGGTGGCAGGCAGTGCGCCCCGGGCTGGCGAAGGGTGTCTCTGGCGCAGGCGTATGGCGCATATGTCGCGATGCACATCTGTCCTATCTCGCGCACGTTTACTTAATAGTGCACGGACGTATATATATACAGGCTGACTCAACAACATTACACAATTTTAAAAGAGTTTGACTTAAGTTCGTATCCATAGGAATGATTTAGAGCCGCGCAAATAGAGTCTTTAACAGTTTCGAAAGTGCCTGTAAAGAGCCTACTTGAAATATAATATGCTATTTCATTTTGATAATATTTACATATAAATTACATTTTTAAATATAAATATAAAATATACATTTAAAAATATAAAAAATAGTAGACCACCGACTTCGGGTACAGGGACCAAGAAACCGGTGGTTAGGGCTCCAAAGACAGGAACCTCCTCACTATACGTGCCGTGCTAAGTAGAACTACCTTCTGCATCAGACCCTTGATCCAGCCATCCAACGTGAGCCTTTTAAGGTGTTGGTCGAGGCTCTTGGCTATCAAACCATGAACAGAAACGACTATCATCCAGCAGGTGACAGCGCTGTATAGCCCGTACTTGATGCGACAATCGTTGTGCTGATACGTTGACGGCTGGTTCAAGCTCCTGAAACAAAGAGACTAGTCGAACACGGTACGCAGTAAGGTTTGTTCCCAACTCTGTAGCCCGAAAATATGCCCGCATGACGTTCTCAATTATTGAATGTGACCATTTCATGCGGCGCACACCACCACCGGTAGCGGGGACCCTTTTCGAGGTCAGTGGTCCTCGGGATCCCAAGCTGTCTGGTGGCCGGGTTCTCTCCTGCCGACGTACAGGTGTTTCAATTTGATTATTGTTATCAGTTATCAAAATGGTGGATTATTACTGTTAAATCATATATATTTTGGCTGAAGACATTCCTTACATTCTAAAGGTGGTTCTAAGATTAGGACCATTCTTCTATCATGTCACCACCCATATTTATACCGTAGATGACGTTAAAACCGATTAAGGAAACAAATTGGGTATGATAAAAGCACAGTAGAGACAAGCCCTGAGACAATTTGGACTCAAACCCTGTATCAACTCTTCTGATCAGATTGGTATAGTAGATCAAAACCTTATTTCTAAGAATAACCCAATATCCAGCAGTGGCCTAATAAAGGAATCTAGTATTAGTTCCTAATCTTAGAACCACCTTTGGAATGTAAGGAATGTCTTTAGCCAAAATATATATGATTTAACAGTAACTTCTTCCTCAGCATATTTGCATGGAGAACCATGCAAGAGGCATACATCCAACAGTGGATGTATGCCTCTTGCATGGTTCTCCATTCGCTTCTGAACAACAGTAACTAACAGTAAAAAATGGCGTGGTGTTTGAATTAATAGTATTAATGTGTGAAAACAAAGATTTGTATGTTATAATACAGTTAGTTGGGTCCACTGAATGCCCTGTTTAAAATAAGCTGTTAGGACGTATCTGAAAATAAGTTATTTGTTTTGTTTTATGCTTAACATTCATGGTGTATATATTTGAAATCACGACTAGTTTTACTCTAAATAACATACATATTATATCAAATGTGAGAGTTGATTGTAAAGAAGTCAAAGTGCCCTTTAAAATATTTTTATGTATTACTTAAATAACTGTCGTAAAAGCTCATTAAGAGAGCTCTGTTTCCGTTTATTTTATATGCATTCAATTAATACTAAACAAGGTTAAGAGTAGTCGATCAATTGAGAGCGGCCTGTAAGTATATCGATATCGGCTGAGATCGCGGCACCACCTGCGCCCGCGCCATTGCACCTGCGCGCCTCTGATTCGCCAAAAACGAACACTCGGACGCATCACCTGCTGCGCATCGATACTTCTATACGGTCTTTCCACACTTTGTACTTTTATATCTGACCGTAGCGTGTAAATACTCAACATTGCTTATAACTAAAATACAATTGATTAATAAATGTTCAAACTTTCAAAATAACAATGTATTAGTAGCAATTTCTATTTAATCTATAATGATGCAAATCAGTCTCGCTGTAAAACAGTGCTTCTACTCTAACAAAGAGAGAGAGTTGTATTCCAAGTATATGCTGCATTTTTTGGGCTGTTAGGGAAGTCGGAGATACAATGAGATTCATAGATTCATAGATTCGATTAGTCCAAAGAAGATTTTTTAGTCCAAAGAAGTTTAATGCCATCAAACATCATCCTCCTAGCCATTATTCCCAAGTTTATTTGGGGTCGGCTACTAGTTCAACCGGTTTTACCTAAATTTTAGTTTTTCCATGGAGCGACTGGCATCGGACCTCCGCAACCCTAAGGGAGAACTGAAATTCGAGGATTGAACTAGTTGTCAGTATATTTGAGGGCACTGACTTCCCAATAACGATTGCCATAGATGTTTTAGACAACCGGGACCGACGGATTTACGTGCTCTCCGAGGCACGGGCGTGAATCACCGCCATACTTACAAACTCCGGGCAGCTATTAGGAATTTCCTAAGAAAACCCCAAAACACTTGTTGGCCCGATCCGGGATTTGAACCCGAGTCCTCTTGATTAGCAGTTGCATACGCCAACCACTGGACCAACGAGGCAGTAATGCAAACATGACTTGTAAAAGCCCAGTTGAATAAGTCACTTCTTTTACCGTAAAAAGTAAGATTCATGTAATACCTAAGTCCAATGATATTATAAAAAAAGTTAAAAGTTCATTGCCTAAGTCGGTTAATTTGTTACATAAGAGTCATAAGTTATAACGTAATCATTTAACCTTACCACATGTTTGATAACTATATCAATAACCAAAAAAAAGTTATGTTGACAGTTATGGTCACATTCCTTTAGCAGTTAAAATGAGAGGAAAATAATGAATGGAGGATGAAAAGAGATAGAGTAGGAAAAAGAGAGTGTGATGGACACATACAAACAGTTGGACTACGGGTGTTCGGTAGTGTACCAGTGTACCTACGGATGATTGTATATTTTTAGTTGGAAATGTTGAAACATTATTAGATATTTTGTTTGTGATCAAACTGGTTCATTTTTCTTTTATTAAAATAGTATTGACCGTATTTACTTGAATTACTTAATAGTTATTTTCATGTTCTCATTTTCGTCGAAATTTATAAAAGTAGTAGGTACCTTCCCGGACGAGTCGGCCCTCTCATGCCTCTGATAAATAAGCTTAACAATACTCAACGCTGCCAATGCAACAACTTTTTATTATCTATTGCATTAAACCGGACCACACATATCTGTTGAATAACTGCGTTATATTTTAGCATGGAAAATTGACAATTTGACAACCAGTTGACAAATCAAGTCAACACAACAACCTTGATATTTACAATTTCATTACGGGTGTTGCGGCTAGACAAACTATAGGCTGGACTTGCATATCCCGCCATTTAAATTCAACTCGACATAAAAACGTTATTACAATAGATTGTTACGGATTTAGTTTCGTAAAAAAACGTGTGGAAAATTTACAGTAAATACTTATGTTCTGAATTATACCTATGACATGACGAAATAAAAATGTAAATGGTTATTAACTGAATATTAACTAAAACGCTACACCAATTTCACCACGTTTGGTATGGAGATACTTTAGTTGCCTTAGACAACCTCGCAACTGCTAATCCATAGGTCTCGGGTTCAAATCTCGGTTCATGCCAGAAGTGTTGTTGGATTATTCTCACAGGAAATTCTTAATAGCAGCCCGGAGTATGGAAAATTGGCGATGCTTCACGCCCGTGCTTCGGACGTTAAACCGTCGGTCCCGGTTGTCATGAACATGACCCCAAATAGGGAATAAAAGCTAGCAAGAAGAAGATACTTTAGTTCTTGAAGAGCGATTGAAGCTATTTTTACCTCGACAACCGACATACACGCAGCCGAGTCGCCGGGCAAAACCTAGTAAAGTGTTTTTGTAGTAAATGTAGAGGCCGCGAGAGCAGTGCGAAAGGCTGATATTCTATTGTAGTCTGTTGAACATAAAGTGAAGGCACTATATGTAGGTATTATTATATAGAGCCAACGATCAGACAGGTCATCAGATGGTGGTGGTAAAACACCAATGTTTGACTGCCTCGGTATTTTGTGGCTTATACAACGGTTCGATTCCCGGGTCGGACAAAATTGTTTGTATGATATGCAAATATTTGAAATGGAGTTTGGGTGCTTTCTACACAAATATAATTTGTATATATTTTCAAGAAAACTATATATGTATTAATATCACTTGTCTAGGACCCATAGTACAAGTTCTGCTTAGCTTAGTACTATTATGGCGTTGTATGTTAGATGTCCGAAATATTTATTCATTTTATTTATACATAGGTACATACATAAATAAAGCAAAGCTAATCCATTTTATAAGTTTTAAAATAAACTTGTTCCATCCAGGCGTGAAACACCTCCGCGCCGCTAGTCATATCGCTTAATACGTGACTTCAGGAAAATGATCCTTAGTCTCTTATACGCTTTTGCCAAATGCCATTCTTTTAAGACACAAAGAAAAAAGGAAGTTTCACATGCAAGTAAGTAGATAATAATAGTTTTTACTATTAGTAGGCAATACAATCAGATTGATACTAAGGCTGTTTGTGTGTTTAGTGACTATTTCATATTGAAAGTCACTACTTAGATACATTCTGGACACATTAAATAAGGCTGTATCTTCGAGGGTAAGGAATAGATTGGCATCTTAATGGTTTTATAGATTTAACGTTTATCGGGACACCTATTTCCGTTGGAGTTTTGAAAAACGTCTGTCATTTTTTTATGAAAATTTAAAATGGGGATTTGTGGATGTCTCTTTAACAAAAAACAAAAAACTAAAACCTAACTAATACATACATTGAAGCTGAAAAAGTCTGAAATAAGATTTTTAGGACACTGAGTAAAACAACGTTACTGAAGAATCAAGATCGACACAGGCTCTACAAAGATGCCTTCCTTGCAAGTTGTTAATAATGTTATACGATACTTATATCAGTGTACTGAGATACATATATTCAAGTTTGCGCTTATTTAATACTCTATATTATATTATATATACGCTATATTCAATACACGCGTTGTTATACTGTTATGCTATGTAAATTATCAATGTATGTTAGGGTTTTTATATATCTATTAATAAAGAATTCTATACCATCGTGGTAGGCAATCCAAACAACAATTTTGCATAATGACTGACCAGTACTTACAATTGTCCAGTGCTGGATTTACACATTTGCCGCCCCAAAGCTTTAAAAATTTTGCCGCCCCTACTGGCTCCTAACATTAGATACACTGTTCATAATAAAGTTCTTCCTTTCTTTTGGAAATGATCTAGTTACTAGATTACTTTTACAACTTTATTACGTTCTCACAAAAGGCGATCGCAGCCTCCCATCCTTTATCACTCCCTAGCTTTGCTGCCATAAATGCTGGCGGTGACAGGGTTCGTCCGATCTGCCCGACCAGGTCTCGACACTCGGACTCCCATTCAAGGCAGTTCTCCAGCGCGTGCTGGGCGGAGTCCCGGTCGGACCCACATTGATGGCGTTGTGCCGTAACCTCACGTCCGATTCTATTCAGATACTCACCGAAACAACCATGTCCGGTGAGTATCTGACTGCACGGTTGGCCTAGTGGCTTAAGCGGTCGCCACGCCGCTTCCTACTGCGCCAAGTGTCGTGGGTTCAAATCCCACGTAGGATAACACTTTGTGTGATTCACAATTTGTTGTTCTGAGTCTGGGTGTTCTTTGTGTCCGTTTCATGTATGTTTGTAAAGTACCCCGCGACACAGGAATTTATATTCCTAATGCGGGAGTTGTCTCTTTTAAAACAGTTGGTAGGTGACACATTTTGTTGATGACACAGTTGGTGGTCCTCTCTATCCAAGCTACGAAGCTTGGCAGAACGGCTCCAACAGCGCATTGGCTGGCACAGCCCTGTTTTCGAGCCTTGCCCTCTAAGCTCGTAAGGCTTGCGCGTGTGCGTTTGTCCGTAGCATTTCAGGCTCATGATCCGGCGCTGTCCCTTCGCTATTACGACCGACAGAACGAATTCGGTCGCAGACCATAGTATCCATGTCGGCCCTAATGTCGAAGGGTGGAGATCGCGCCAGGATCGTCGCTGCCTCATACGAGATCGTACGGTAGCCCCGTATGATCCGAATGGCCAACAGCCGCTGCAGACTCTTAAGTTGAGCCTTACAGCGGGAGGAACCCGCCAGGTCCTTAGACCTGACGGTTGCCCCATAGAAGACCATGGATCGCACGTTGCGCATGTAGAAGCAGTGAACTTCTTCCCTTGGTCCCACGAGATTGAGCAGCAGACGATGTCACGCCCCTGCTACCCCTTGAACCCGGAGGATTAATCGCCTGAAATGCTCTTAGAAGCTCCACCGACTGTCCAGGATGAGGCCTAGGTACTTCATGTACTGGCCCACCCGGACTTCAATGTCACCCACTCGGAGGCGCGAGCTGGGTGGTTCCTGGCGCTTACGTAAGCCATGGAACCAAATCGCCTCAGTTTTCTGAGTCACCACCCTTAGGCCCAGCTCACGAATATTTTTCCACTACACAAGCAACTCCCTGCTCGACGAGCAGAAGCACTTCCTCGAAGCGTGACCCTCTGGCCAGTATTAGGGTATCGTCCGCATAGCAGACGATACTTAGGCCAGAGGGCAGACTGGTGCGAAGGACCGCATCGTATGCGAGGTTCCATAACAATGGGCTCAATACAGAGCCCTAAGGAATCCCGCAACACAATTCTCTTCGTCCGACCGTCCTGTCCATCGTGTTGCTGGACGAGTTCTATAAGCTGTTTGAGAGGGTGCTCTCCCGCATCGTCCGTCCATTCGGATTTTGGGAAGGGCGTTCGACGGTCGATGCCATATTGCACCTGAGAGCCGTGAACCAAGAGGCAGTAAGCGGTGGCGGCATGCTGTTGGCGGTATCTATTGACATCGCCAATGCATTTGATAGTCTGCCATTTAGCTGCAAAAGGGAAACACTCCGTTATCACGGAGTGCCCGAGTAATACTATACACGGTGATTTTATAGACGTTTTGAAAACGAAACATTTTAATTTGTAATCATCTATAGTACCAATAAAAATGGATAAATCAATTGTAATGTTGACTATAAAAAAGTTTCAGTTTTATTATTCATTTTTACTCGATCGACTTGGAAAGTAGTAATGCACTGCAAAGTAGTATGAATTAAACACGCCGCGCGCCGGTGACGCTAACAGCTGATTTACAAGTTTACCTATGCGCGAGCTAGCGAGTAGGTACTTCGTAGTTTGACTCCAGTTAGTTTGTTCTTCATACTTAATATGGGCTTAGGACTGTCGTATTGTCGGATATACCTATTTATTTAAACTTCTTTTCGATTATTAACCACGAATCACATCAAATCAATTTATCAACGGATTGTAGGACTGCGGCGTTAATACCTATTTTTTTAAAACTTCTTTTCGATTTATTAACCACGTCAGGCGTGTTAAGAAAATCGGAGCTATCTACAGAATAATTAGCTTACATACCTATTTATAGTTTATTTAACACTTCTCTGTATCGAAGCTACTGGTCAAAATGGAATCCGCGTTCAACACATAAGCGTCCACGTTTGATACAATTGTATTTTAATTTTCTAAATGTGTCTCTATCACTTTTCACTTTATCAACTTCATCACTTAACAATTAACATCTCTAAGTTGTACGAGTTGCCGGTTAGATGACCTTTGGTCCGTGGTTAGATGACCGTGACCGACTGACGCCAAGGACGCGTGACGATTGAGTCCCGCTGCGCCCGCGGGGCAGGGGCACAGTCAATGCAATGCCGTAATTGGTTGAAAGACGAAATCGTTGATTTTATTGGCGATTAACGATTTACGATATAAAACGCATAGTATTTCTGTTTGTAGTATGTACCTACGTGTGATTGAATAGTGCTACTACTGGTTCTCACTTTTTATCTGTAAACGATTTGAATATCGACTTTGATGAATTTTTTTTTATATATTTTATTAAATTAACGTTATATATAGCTTCTGTTATTGATTACTAATTCAAAATTTTCGGTTTCAAAACGCTTTCAAAATCACCGTGTATATATATACTCCCCTGCGCCTACATCGTGGTCAACTCGGTAATTGGCCTGATCCTTGACGGTAGGTGGCTCTTCGACGAGCACTTCTGACAGCTTGCTCCGAAGCTGGTCGACACTGCCTCCGCACTTGGACGACTTTTGCCCAATTTGGCTTGAGCCAATGTCGCGACGAGACAACTGTACTCGGAAGTTATCTGGTCTATGGCACTGTACGGTACACCGGTGTGGGCGGCTGTTCTGACCGACCAAAATAGGGCACGCCTTTGGTGATCCCAGAGGATATTGGCAGTTAGAGCCATACACGAAGACAGCCCTGAGTGTGGCGGCAAATGGACGGTACGGGTTTTCCCCTCCATCTGCTTCAGTGGCCTTTAGGCTTCAGAGGAGGCGACGGTCGCGTGTGCCGTACGTCGCCATGGAGAGATAAGCAATTGTGTGAGGAGGCACTAGGAGGGGTTCAGAGGGCGTAATAACAGGTTCCTCGGACCCCTGCTATTTCAGGTGCAGAATAGCACACCATGTGGTTTTAGTCAGTTCGATACCGACATATAGCCCCGTTGCAGACTCCGGTAGGGTGACGGCCAAACGGGGTTTCCACAATTAAAAAAAAAAGTGTTAAGTGGTCGCCACGCTGCATTCTGCTGCATTCTACTGCGGCAAGTGTCGTGGGCCGTGGGTTCCTACGTGGGAAAACACTTTGTGCGATTCACAAATTGTTAACTAAGTCTAGGTGTTCTCTGTGTTCGTTTTAGGTGTGTTTGTAAAGCCCCTCGCGACACAGAATTTATATTCCTAATGCTAGAATGGTCTTTTAAAAAAATGAAAACTAGTGTGCAACCTAATTTTTTTCTGAACCAATTTATTTTTTGGGTCATTTTGCCGCCCCCCTAATTCTGCCGCCCCAAGCTTCAGCTTTTTCAGCTTCTATGGTAAATCCGGCCCTGCAATTGTCGTTAATTGAATATTTCCCACAATAAACATTATATTAATTACTTGCACCGTTGTGTTTCAAAAGCCAAGCTCTGCTTCATGAATTAAGGAGTCAATAATCATTACTCTAAAGCACTCTCCACGCATATAAAATTATAGTCGGAATCATCAATTACTAAAAAGAAAAATTGGAGTTCAGGATTGCGCTTTATTTGAGCCAATCGTGGCAATTACGTGAATGTAAATGTGAAATCATATTTAAATGCACATGACATTAATTTATCGCAGAAATAATACCCAAATCAAAGATATAACCCATATTTTTGTTCGTAATTTTATTTCTTTTTAAACCGAACCTCCAAAACGCATCCATAATAATGACATAACTTTATAAATAAAACCTTGTGTACAAAATCAAGTTTTACATCTGTTCATTTTATTTCATGTGAGTGACGTAACGGCATCTGTTCAATTTACATATTTTGTTTAAATAAGTATTATTAGTCTACAAGTGGCAAAGGACCCATACGAACTTATACAATTGAATATTTTATGCTTACTATGAAGTTTGTGGTCTACTTTAAAGAAGCAATGTAAAATAAGAGAAATATTAACTTATAATTACTATGCTTTCCAATCGTTACATTACCGACTCTAGTTGCGCGTTTCAAAGATGTTATTCGTAAGAAGAAGAACCGGCATGAAACCCCTTAACACCTCCAATTTCCTCAACGGCTTTTAACAGTCCACAGCTGGATATATGCTTCTTCTTATCTGTGAGGTTTTGCCCCTAGTAACTCAAAATCCTATTTTAAAAAATAAAAACAAATCTGGCATCATGAATAGGTAACAAATAACGAAAATAAAAAGCCTTATGCCCGTTTTCACCAACTATACTTGAACCGTCTAGGAGCCCCATAATGTAAGTTGTACCTACATTTAAAGAAAGTTCGCAGCTCTTAGGTGTTCCTAAAGTTTAGTAGAAACGAAAATATCTCTAACGGTTCCCTAACTCTCTCTAAGTTGCCTCTTACATTTAGAAGATGTGAGTTGAAAACGACCACTAAGCCAAAAAGGTGTGTGAGCATGTTGTGAACATTATCTACACGTTAAGCTGGTATATATTTTTACTTCTAATTCAATATTAATCCAGTAACAACTAAAAGTAACTACATTTAATTTATTTTCAAGTATTACGTCTTTAGTTTCTAAATAAGCTTTGTACTAATATATAAATTAAGATTAATTAAACTGTCTGTTAAGTATGACCGCAGCTGTTTGTAACACCTTGTGTTTAAACAGATTTTCCTCGGTTTCTATTCCAAAGATAATTGAACAGGTACTTATAAATTAAATTAGAGAAATTTCGGGGCCGAATCATCACGAGTACGGAACGGGTCACGTGACCTTGGAATCCTATTACTTACATATTTAATTTATGCCTAAGTACCTACTCAAGCGATAAAAAGTGTTGGAAAATAAGAGCAAGGACGATCTGTCACAGAAAGATTGCGGTGATATTTTCTAAATCCACGTACCCACTCATATTATTTGCTAACATAATAGTTTAGTGAATAGCATGTAAGTTATACTTAGGTTTTGCGTATAACGCAGTTGCGGTCAGCCGTGATTCGTGATGAGATGAGCCGATGCGTTTCAGCACACATCAAATTATACATAAAAATGCATGGCGTAGGCCTACTGACGAGTGGGCAACCAACGGCCGTTGCAGTTTGCTGAAGAGCCGAGGCTGCAGGCTGCTAGTGGCTGCGTTAAACGTTGCGGCAAGAAGACGTGCCGTTAACCGCAATTATGTGTTAATTTCTTATAGAACTTATCCCAAATGCCACCACATATCATAAACTCGGTATACGACTTTTAGATTATGGCATTCAATGATGCATTTGTGCTGTTGTGTTTCAATGATGCGGAACAATCTCAAAAGCCGCCAGTATGGGTCACCGGGCGGCAATGTCAGCATTCGCAATGAGTACGACTACGCTATCTTATGCTTTTCATCAGTCTGAGTAGAATACATTTGGCAGGCCTATTTGAATTAAATTGGGTTATTAGTATTTTATTATTATAATAAATAATAATAAATATTTTGGACATCTGACACACAACATCATCTAGTCCCAAGATAAGCAGAGCTTGTGTTATGGGTACTAGACAACTGATATAAATACATAAACATACTTTTTTTTTGTAAATACGTACATATTATACATAGGAAACACCCAGACTCCGAAACAAATATTTGTGAATCACACAAATAATATTTAGTCCGACCCGGGAATCGAACCCGAGACCTCTTGATCTGCAGCCGCATACGCTAACCACTAGACCAACGGCAGGCAGTCATACCTCGGCCAACGAGGCATTATCATAACGATATCTATCTGATATGCATACATTTATGACATAAAACATCACGGATCACAATAAATGTCTTGACGCTATTGTGGCGGCTCCCATATACAGCGCAAGCGAGAAACATGCAACAATACATGGGAAATAAAAAGCGGCCAAGTGCGAGTCGGACTAGCCCATGAAGGGTTCCCTATCAGCAAGTAACATCATATAAAAGTTCTTGTAGTTCGTTGTAACTTTGTTCGATGTTTTTATAATAGTGTATTGATCGAATGAAAGGTGAATAGCGGTTTACGATTTTTGACGTATTAAAAAAAAACTACTTACTAGATCTCGTTCAAATCAATTTTCGTAGGTAGTTTGCATGGTAACGTACAATATATATTTTTTTAATTTTATCACTCTTATTTTAGAAGTTACACACAATTTTCCACTTTGGAAGTGTCTCTCGCGCAAACTATTCAGTTTAGAAAAAAATGATATAAGAAACCTCAACATCATTTTTGAACACCTGTCCATAGATGGGGTATTATTATTGTAACATAACACGTATGGGGTTGATGAACAAAATTTTTTTGAGTTTCAGTTCCAAGTCTGGGGACCCCCAAAATGTTTTTTTTTTTTTCTATTGTTATGTGAAAATCTTAATGCGGTTCACAGATTACATCTACTTACCAAGTTTCAAAAGTATAGCTCTTATAGTTTCGGAAAAAAGTGGCTGTGACATACGGACGGACAGATAGACATGACGAACGACGGAACCCTAAAAATTAGGTCTATCTTTTAACTATTTAAAAGAAAATATTAAATTTATTTGGAGTTAGCAAAGTTAGCTTAAGTTAAGCGACCAGTTAGCAAAGGAGGCAGCTTTGAGACTAAGAAGGCTTTCGGTCAACGATTACTGTCCGGTTTCATTCGCTAAGTGTTTCATCCGTATGGACTCGTCCATACGGATGAAAAACTTAGCTGGCTTAGTTGGGGAATGGAATTGGAGGTACGACTCCGGTAATACCGCTTCAGTGACAAAGCTCTTTTTAGTTGTGTATATGCTATTAAAAAAATCATCCTTTAACACATAAACGATTTACTTTCCATCATCAGCTCATGTGAAAAAATATAAATTAAGGTCTTAATATCCTAAAAAGGTTAGAAGTATCCAACTGGAGATACTTTAAGGAGGAGGAGGACCGTTAAGGTGTTGTACTTGCATCATAAACTCACCTGCATGAATTGAAAGAAAACTAAGGGTAAAATTCATTCATTCGATGAATATATATATGGATGTCGTATTTCAAGAATTTTCCTAAAACTCCTAAAAGTTAAAGAATTGTACCTTCCATCATCAGCTCATTATCATAGTATAATGACTACAGACGTAAATACTTGAATAGCGTTAGACAAAACATAAAACACATAGTACGTCCTTATGAAATTTAACGGTTGTCCTCGATTTCCTTGGGATTCCATCATCAGATTTCGGGATCTGACGATGACATGATCATGGTGATGACGACCACCTGTAAGATACACCGAATCCAATGCAAAAGGAATTTTCCGTATACAACAAAATTATCACTGAACATACAAAAGGATTTCGACGAATTGAGAACCTCCTCCTTTTTTGAAGTCGGTTAAAAAAGGGATTTCAATAAAAGGGATTTTACTAACTTACATTAAAACGGACAGAAAATACACTCAGACCCGACAATTTATGAATCACAAGTGTATATAAGTGTGTAAATAACTACACCAACCATTCATCACTTGAAAAACAGTGTAAATAAAATAGTGATAAAAAAAATTAATCAAGTTGTCCTAAATAATACGATTAATCCGAGGTCAAAACATTTCATGTATATTAACTTAGATTTTTTTTCGAACCGTTATCCAAAACATTCTAAGAATGTCGTCTTACCTTCCGCGTTTGTAGTCTCACCAAAGTGTTTGTGGTAGTAAACATATCATTTTCAGCCATACGTCGTATCTCTTTATAACCGCATCACGAATGATATAATTATGGAAAAGTATGCCAAAAATGTTTGCCTGACATATGTCAAATTTTAAAGCAGTGAAACTGCCTACATTGTTGACACGTAACAGATGTTGCAAGGGCTAAACAGTACAGATTGTTAATTTGTACGTCTTCGTAAGTAAATGCCAGGGATATAAAAATAATACAACTATGTCAACTATATACATTTATTTTACATTCGTTGGGACAGAATTTTTATCACAAACATAAATATAGGCATTCTATATTAAAAAACTTAGAAACCAATTATCTATACTTATATAAAATTAAATGTTATTCGTTAGTAAGCACATCACTTATAAAGGCTAGACCGATTTCGTAATATTATTAAATTTTAAAAATCATTTACATAGATTCATTAAAGAAAGGAAGATTGGGTAAGTTGTGAAACGTCGGACTTTGGGGCACTACGAAGTGCTATTTTGTACAGTACTTATTTATTTAAAAAACTGTTTATTTTTGGACAAATTTTAGAGTAAAGTTTATTTACAATACTAGTGTGCTGTGTGAGGGAAACATAAATAATAATAAATACAATTTATAATTAAAATGTTTTTGGATTTCATTGGGCAAAACTAATAATAAATTATCTCAACCCAATTGCTTTGTAAAAAGAGATGCAGATAACTTGGGCTTTGTGCACTCTAACGTGTATAAGGTAATATACATAGAGCCCAGATGTGCTTCCGTTTATACGGGTTTGGTTCTCATACTTAAACGTTTCATTACAGCTTTAGTTACCTCTATTTTACCCGCTATCAATCATGTCCTAGTGTGCGTTACCATAAAATAATAGGCTTTAAAGAGGTGAGAGTGTAGCAGAAAATTATTGTGTCCAAGAAGTAATTTGTTATATATAATATGTATTGTTCACCACCACACCACACCACACACAAATTTTGCTATTTGCTTACATTTAATACGTAACAAAAGCTATCTATTCATGTCTTTCGTTTGGGTCTGAAACAATTTTAAATTTTTTTTGGCTTGGATAACGTTGAAACGTTTCTCTAGTAAAATCTGTTATTTGCCGAATAAATTTTAACCTTCTACATGCACAAATTTTGCTATTTGTAACTAATTACTCCTTAGAACACACTAATTTTCTGTTATACTCTCACCTCTCTAAAGCCCAATTTTTACGGGATAACTCACGCCATGTCGTATACTATGACAGAGGGTTATGGCGAATGTTGAGAGAAGCTTATGTTCAGCAGTGACCTACGACAGGCTGATTGGTGGTCACTTGTACACAGACTATTTCTCTTAAACTTTTTACAAACTTATGAAATTAATGCAACTTATATAAGATTCTATACTGGAATATCTTTCAATATACATTTGAATACCACCCGTTTACACCTATATGATTTAAATACTGGTTGTATTCACACCGGTAATTAAGAGGTTAAAGTCGCGTCCAGTGAAATCTTTAAAATTTCAATAAATAAACACGTCACAAAAAAATACAGTACTATATTTGTACAATCCTAAGATACTTATGATGAAACTAAAGCTGTTTGGGTATTAATTAAAACCTAAAAAGACATTCGTGGCGAATAATGCTAAATCGCACTCAGTGCTTAAAATAAGTTGTCTAACACTTATTTAGTTTTACACTAATAGTAATAATACACATAGTACATATTCATTTTCTAAGAATACATAAAACATCACCTCAGTTCTAATTGAGATATAATTATAAAGTATCTCGATGATACATATAAAACGTATTGGACGGAAGGAACTTAACTGAATCAAGGGCATCTATAATTAAATTAACTCGCGCTTAAGGATTATGTGGAATTTTATATTTTTTCAATCTATAAAAAATCCATCATCATCATCATCATCAACAGCCTTTAACAGTCCACTGCTGGACATAGGCCTCTCCTTAGAAAGGAAGTTTTGGCCATATCCATATTCTTATTATGTAACAGAAAGGTAGAAAGCAACTAACTTATAACAATATGTATAAAATGTAATTAATAAAAGATAAAGTCGTTGTATGTCTCTTGATTGATTATGTTCTGGCGGATGGATGCGGACTGCCCAGGACCGGGATGGTTGGCGTTCCTTGGGGGAGACCCTCGTCCAGCAGTGGACGGCGATAGGTTGACACTAATGCCGCTAACTCCTAAACCAAGAAATAGATTGTTCAATTAGTAAGGTGGTTTTTCAAGTGAAACTTTCAGTACCGTGACTACGGTACTCCCATAACAAAACTATATTTTTAATTTTGACCTGTCAGTCTGTCTGTTTGTACCGGCTTTGACAGCACTTTCGCTATAGGAAAGCTGATGATATTAGGAGCAACTTAACCTACTTTAGTAGTTATAGACTTAGGTTTTATTGATTTTTTCTACCTGATCCCAGTGATGCTACCCCCGCGTTTGTTTTACATCAACCGAAGCAAAAGCTAAGCTTGCGTCATAAAATAAATACTCCTATGGGTTGTAGTATGATTTTATATAGCCTTCTTCTATAACATTCTTTTCTTTCACTCCGATGATCAAAGTAGAACTAAGACATAAATGGCCTTTACAATATTAGTGTTCGATAACAAGTTGGGTTATAATTATCTCAGTAGGAATTGCGGTAACCAGTAGGTATTACCTAACATTGAATACATACACAGATTACCTCCTTGGGGGTTATCTGTGAATACATATTATGCCGGTGTCACATTTTTACGTAACTTAATTCTGTATGCACTCGTAAGTAGCACGCTTCTTAACTTTTTTGTTGAAAGATTTACGGTTTCAATATTAACAATAAAGAATGATGATGTTAAGTTATTAAATGTTCCACTTTTTACATCCACGGGCATTGTTGTTATATAATTGCAGTTATATTTATAATATTTCATATTTATTTGATAGCTGCCAAATGGTTACATAGTGAAAAAGTAATTGCTTGAATCAACGTTTATTTCCATCATCTGTTTGTTAAAAAAGGTAAACTACAAAAGAAAATAAGCGTATAACCTTGGTTAATTTTATGTGCGTAAGTACAAGATATGCCATTAAATTACTGTTTATTTATTCTCGTGGGACAATTTTTACGACTTTTAGTTTTTAGGATTCCGTAGTTCTTGGCTCGAAACCCTTAAAAATTCGTCATGTCCGTCCGTCAGTTCTCGACTGCCGAAACGGTTGGCACTAGAAAGATGAAATTTTGCATGAATATGAAAAGTGCTAGAATAAAATTGTTAAAAATATTTTTACTTAGGGTAGCTCCCCTACACGTAAAGTAGGGATGATTTTTTTTCCTCGCGTCTACTCTATCGTGTGGAGTATCATTAGATAGGTATTTTAAAAATATTTGCTAAGATTGAGGTTGCTAAAACTATTTTTCGATTTAGGTATCCTTTTACTAGTTATTTAGCTTTACAGCACATGTTTTGTAAAAACAGGGCGTCCCCTCGTCCCCGTCCCCTCGAAAAGCTAAGCGGCTGCTCAAAAAATCTGGAAAAAAATTATGACAGTAGTTCATATATATTGAACTTTATAGGAAAATTGTAACGGTTTAAACTGCCACGCACTTGCCCATTTTTTTACTTAATTCATGTTTATAGCTCACGAGCTGTACCTTGAAATATGAATATTTAAGACGATTTTTATAAATTCACATGCACGTAAGAACTTCATATCTTTTAAAGCTGCAATAAAATAAGCACTCAACAAAGCCACCTGAATAAGGATTATGAAATTCAATTTCTATCATGTGTTTCAAGTTTTCGTATTGCTACATTAAAAGGCATGTTTAAATGTATAACTAAAGTACTTTTCTTTAAATACATGAATTTGCTGGAACAGATGCTCTAGCAATAAGAAACGACGTTGAGCCTGAGTATATGGCTGAATATGTTGGGATCGGATCGTGTTCGGAGTTTAATGTTGTAACAGTAGTGTAACAGTTGATTTATGAGTTCTGGATAATCACATGAGTAAGCTACTTTTCTTTTTATCCCGAAAATACGTGGGTAACACCGCGGGGCGCAGCTTGTTTATAATATAAAAATACATATTGTTTAGAAACTATAGCTTTCTACCCTTTCTATTCACAAAATCTTATTTTTTAAATATTAAACTATTTAAAAAACAGTGTAAAAGCTGCAAAAAGATAAGTCATAGTATTTATGGCATGGAAAAAATGTGAAATAAACATCAGTTTTTGTTAGAGATATTATTTAAACACCACTTTTACCTGGTGCTCTTTTCTAACGCCAGGAGTTTCTATCAGTGCCTGGACTGGCTGGTGTCGAAGTGGAGTCATTGAACAGCGAGTCTTCATGGTCGTCTTCATCGGTCTTGGGCTCTTCTACAGGATGTCGACAGAAAGGACAGTGGCCTTTTGTCACAAGCTGGATCTCTAAATCTTCTAGATAAAACAACTGTCAATAAAATAAATGATATGAGTAATGTGTACATTTAATATTAGAGTCCTTACTCTAATACATCCAACATAAGTAAAGTACATTTACTTATGTTGGAAATTACTTGTGTGCAAGCAAGCAAAAGCGTTTTTAGTTAAAATATGTTATTTATAACTCCTATATTATTTCTTAAACATTTAAAGTTCTTAAAATCAAACCAATTCTAAGAACGTACGTCGTGGAAGGCGCTTGCGATCAAGAGCCTTGGTAATATTCAATTTGGAAATATTTGAACAGTGCGGTGAAAATCAAACTTAAGGGCAGTATATACATGAGCTTTACAAAATATTTACATTGCGGCAGTGTTGGCAAGCAGTGGTAGGTAACTCCGGAAGCATATTGCGATACATCAATGGCCTAAGCGGCGGCCGTGTCACAATCACCACGCTGGCAGGGTTCAGCTGCAGTAACGCTCCTCGACTGCACACCACCACACCTATTTCGTCCTCCTGCACCAAGTTTTATAAATTAGTCTAAAATAATAATTGACTGCCTTGTTGGTCTAGTGGTTAGCGTATGCGGCTGCTGATCAAGGGGTCTTGGGTTCGATTCCCGGGTCAGACCAAATATTTGTGGGATCCACAAATATTCGTTTCGGAGTCTGGGTGTTTTTCTATGTATAATGTGTATGTATTTACAAAAAAGAAAGATGTTTATATATTTATATCAGTTGTTTAGTACCCATAACACAAGCTCTGCTTACTTTGGGACTAGAAGATGTGGTGTGTAAGATGTCCAAAATATTTATTATTTTAAATAACGTAAAAAAGTGGCAAAAATGAATTGAAGCTAAAAAGTACTATAGAACACTCTGAGAAACGCGTTTAAAAAATATATTTGTAGTTTGACAGTGGCACACACACAGACCCTGAGGTCAGATCCAAATAAAAATCAGTATTAAAATAATACAATGTAACCACTGCTGGTTTACATGGCTACAACTTTTTCTGACATTTACAATGGCCACCTATGATGGGAAGCATTTATTTATATTTATTATCTGCAACAATAAATCTATACAAATACATACAATTAAAATGTTTATATGTAATATCAAATGACCATTTTATATCAAGTGCATATGAAAGTATGTACGATACATACGTCGACAAAGCAATTTTTTTGTCTGTTGTTGAGTAATTAATGATGCTAAGATTTGATCTTTACAAACAAATAAAATTAGAGTGTCTGTTTGTATAATAATATCTAAAAGCTTTTTTTTTCAAGACATACTGAAGTATGTTAATGGAATTTACATCAAAAAACATTTTAAATTGTTTTGCAGTCTCTCTGTCTGTATGTTACGGCATATCTCTGGACCGATTTTGACGGGACATTCACTGGCAGAAAGCTTATGCCATCAGGAGTATCTTAGGCTTTTTGTACACTAGCATCGCCCCACGAGGTTGTTCGCAATTTATAATACCGTTGGTAACACCGCCGAACTCTGATAGTATCATAACATAATGCTACTAGAACTACACTATAATACTACAAAATCCACATTGATTCATCTTCTGAGCTTACAATCCCAAGTTTATTTGGGGTCGGCTACTAGTTCAACCGGTTTTACTTGAATTTTAGTTTTTCCAAAGAGCGACTGGCATCGGACCTCCGCAACCCTAAAGGAGAACTGAAATTCAAAGATTCAACTATTTGTCAGTGACTTCCCAATAACGATTGCCATATATGTTCATGACAACCGGTACCGACGGCTTTACGTGCTCTCCGAGGCAAGTCCGTGAATCACCGCCAAACTTCCAAACTCCGGGCTGCTATTAGGAATTTCCTAAGAAACACTCAAAAATACTTTTGGCCCGACCCGGGATTTGAACCCGAGACCTCTTGATTAGCAGTCGCATACGCTAACCACTAGACCAACGAGGCAGTACAAAATCCACATTGTCTAGTACAATTAATATACTAGATAACCAAGGTGCTTTTGTAAATTTTGCGATGATTGATGTATTTTAATATATCAACTATAGACCAATAATACTGCTAAATGTTGACGTTTTCAATGGTTCGAAGATAGGTCACTATACGACCTTTACAGGGCGGCCAGGAGGAGTGATTACTTCCACCAGCACGTTGAAAACAAACACTCAGACCAATGATAATCGGGTTTTCAAAAATGTAATGTAATGGATGAAAAATAATAGAAAAATGAATTGTTTTATTTACGAGTTACGCAAAATTTTCAGTTTTGCTTACGTATGCAAATATTTATTATATATGGTAGCGCCTCCATCACTAACCTCATCAATTTTGTCCAGAAAGGGATCACTGCTGTCAGGATCGTGGTCGATTCGCAGCACCTCAGCTCCGCCCGTGTCTTCCTTGCTGGATATATCGGGTAAAGGAGTACGCTCTAAGAGGTCCATGGCTTCTTCATGCGTTATACCCTCAGCCGGTTCAAATTGTACCAAAGGTAGTACTTCTGTGTAGAGAACAGTTAAGGCAGTTTAAAGACATGAATCTGTACAAATGAATTAAGGTATGTTTGTCACTTTAACCATTTACGTAGAGCACGCAATGTAAGCTGTCAAAAGGAGTAATTTGCCCTTGTTTTTATTTTTTTTTTATAGATACTGAAACTCCGCTCCCTTCACGAAATGGAGCAGAGTATCAGTTTTTACACGTAGCGAATGGCACCGAACCAACGCTACCCTGAAGGCGAACTGAAATTCGAAGATTGAACTAGTTTTCAGTATTTTTGAGGGCACTGACATCCCAATAACCATTGCTATAGATGTTCATGACAAACGGAACCGACGGCTTCACGTGCTCTCCGGAGCACGAGCGTGAAACACCGCTTAACTTCAAATTCAAATTCAAAATTCTTTATTCACTTAGGATGCAATACATCTCTTGTGACAGGTCAAGATTCTACATGTACATTTATGCCATGTTCGCAAACAATAGGTAGAGCCGGAGAAAAGAACATGGCAATAAAAACTCGCGGCCACTCCTTTCAAATCGCCAATGTTTACATAGTTTTAATGTTTATAAACCTGATATGGGGGTAAGGTGCTGCCACTAATATACTATACACCATGTTAGAGGACTGATGCAAATTATAGTGATTAAAAATTAGAACATAAGCTAATTTAAAAAAAAAAAAAAACAACAGCCTCAGTGGGTACAACATACGCAACGTACTTCCATACTCCAGTCTGGTATTAAGAATTTCTTGTTAGAAAAAATCAGGCAAGTGCGTGTCAGGCCACGCATAGAATAGGGTTCCATTGTCATATACTGTCAAATGAAATTAAAATCGTGTCCAATAGATAAATGTTATGTTTATTTGTAAAACATAACATTTATCTAAAAGTTAGGCCTCTATAGCTCCTGATTTTTCAAGCTAGACGTTTAGATTTTAGAGTGTAGGGGAAGTACTCCAAACTTTTTTTTTTATTTAGTTGCATTTTGTCGACGTAATAGAAACACATATATCTGTTATTATCTTTTAATATTTCTTGCACTAGCCGTTTGGACAGTAAGTCGAGGATAAACGGAGACAAAGTGAACAAGATCTCAGCTTATGTCCAATCATTTCATCTGGGTCATATCACCTAGGTGAAACAGATTATTTGATAATCTATTTCACCTTAGTGTGTATTAAGCTGTGACCTTTTTTCACCTTGAAATTGGTTAAACAAAAAAAAAGATGGACAAATTCACACCATTTCAAATGGCTTAGATTAAATGCCATATCTTTCAGTAGTATCATTTACTAACTTTACGAATCTAAGAGTAGCATCTCTACGTTTTGAGAACACATATTAGGGAACCTCCATTCCATAAGTAAACGTGGTATTTTTTCTTTCCTTTATCAAGAAACTCAACCCAATTAGGAATATACAGTGTCGAAACTTGACATAAAACTCAGACTCAGATAAACAATAACCCTGTGGGGATTGAACTAAACAACACTCACTCCAGAAAGCAGCATGGTGACCGCTTAGGCCACTTCGTATCGTGCAGTCATCATGTCTAGTTATTTGCATGCAAGATTTGCAAGCATGCCAAATGCAAAATTACCTTCACTGACCTTTGAGGACAGGATTACAGTTTTGAGTCGGTCAGTTCATACAGACCTTAACCTCCCTTTCTGAGTGAAAACTATCACAAGACTTGCTTGATATGTGTTTTTTATGACGCTGTAGCACTCCGGTCATTTTGTGCCGTTATCCTCTCACGATAAAATTTAACCTCCAAACCAAATAGCCATTAAAACCTTCCTACTATGTTACACCGGACATCAATAAACAGACAAACATTGTCAATACAAAACAAGACAAATGCAAAATTACCGTGTGTGGCCAAAGAATGCGCTAGCACGTGTTTACAATAGGGACACCGCACGGCACAGAGCGGGGGTGCGTGACGTCGACAACGCCAACACAGTGGAGCTATTTCATCGTCTCGAGACTCCGTCGGACTAGCTCGGCTCTTCAACATCAACAACTCAACCGTCTCCTGTTGATACACAACAAAATAACATTTATAAATCTTGATAAATATTTTTTCGGACATTTTATACACAACGCCATCTAGTCCCCAAACTACGCAGAGCTTGTATTATGGGTAACTAGAAAACTGATATAAATACATTAACATACTTTTTTTTGTAAATACATACATATTATACATAGAAAACACCCAAACTCCGAAACAAATGTTTGCGGACACTTGGTCCGACCCGGGAATCGAACCCGAGACCTCTTGACCAGCAGTCGCATACACTAACCACGAGACCAACGAGGCATAATTTACATTAAAATACTATTTTAATAATATTAATATTAAATTTAGTTTGTACACTTAAAGTAGGTAAAGATTGTATTTAGATTGTCAGCACAAACACCCTTATTTTATACTTTGACTACCTTGTTGGTCTAGTAGTTAGCGTATACATCACGAGGTCATTCAAGAGGTCTCGGGTTCGATTCCCGGGTCGGACTAAATATTTGTGTGATCCACAGATATTTGTTTCGAAGTCTGGGTGTTTTCTATGTAATTGTATTAATATGGACGTATTTACAAAAAAAGTATGTTTATGTTTTTTTTATATCAGTTGTTTAGTACCCCATAATACAAGTTCTGCTTAGTTTGGGACTAGATGATGTGGTGTGTAAGATGTCCAAGATATTTATATATTTATTTATTTTTATTCCAATAAAAGTTCACAAATTTCTACTTGCTAGTTGTACTTCACAAAATTCTTGCAATCCAATACCTACGTAGAATTAAACATAAATGAAAATACATTTTTTGTAAGTTCCATAAACATTATAGAAATGAAAATTTTAAGGTTTTAATAAATAACAACTGACCTGAAATTTCTGTGGTATCTGTAATCCCAATATTTTGTCCAACATTTGGCGAGCTAATGTATAGGCGTTGACCATTCTCGCTTGCTTCGCTAAACACAGATATAAACAACTGAAGCGCTATTAAGGAAAATTAAGATACCCTTCAGTAATTTCAAATGAACAGCTTTTATGGTTTGGAAATACAAAAATAAATGAAACAAAACCAAAATAATGGTCAGCAATAAAAGTGCAATAATTACTGCAGTCTACAGAACTTACAGTTAACAATTATTCCTATCCTATTTTTTCCGAAATTCCCTATTCAAATACACTTCAGTTCTTATCATATTATATTCAGCCATGATCCGGTAGATGTTTTACTAGCAGCCTATTAATCAAAATATTTGTTCCTTATTCAACACGATCCTCTTATGTACGATATTATTAGCATTTACAATATGCTCTAGTACCCGGGAGAAGATTCAGCCTGTATGCCCTAAGATTGGTATGTAGGGCATACAGGTTTTATCGTTCTCGCGTATATTGAAGTCCGACGTCAGTTAGTTTATTCAGTGCAGACAGTTTGATAGTAATTTTATATTATATATTTTTACAAATTATGAGCTTACACATATATGTAAAAATATCGGTGGTCTGTAAAGTCGGTTTACTGACGATAGTTCAACATGACAACGTCATAAGAAAATATTGATTTTGCCTCTTTTGGCGCTCGTTCCACGCTCTCGCTTGCACTTCAAGCCTTAAATGGAACGCCTCAGAGCGAGCTAACGCCGCATGAGTCATGTTTTTTCGTGCGTGAAGCTGGCTCCATCGAATTATAAGACGTCACGTGAAAAACAGTTTAATAAAGGATACAACATTGAGATTCCCTTGGGCGGCACGCCATCGATCATTGCGAGGACATATCTGGCTGCGTTGAGTAACGAGTCGGGCTGGCTGAGCGAAAATGGTTCGTGCACGCACCGATGGACGGCGTCATACGCGTGATATACACGGGCAAGTCGTTCGTTGTGCGTGTACGCACGCAGAGATGTATCTCGTTCTCTAAAACAACCAACAACAATCGTCAATAAAATATACCTCTAAGGTATATATACATGAATAAATATTTCCGACATCACACTATGCTGCATTGTCTGCATTACAATGAGGATGATGACTATTGGTCTTGGATTCTATTAATTCTTTCCAACTTTGGCAAAAAGCATAAACACATTCAATTTGATAAATCAAATGACTGAATTTTAAATAAACACTATCAAATACTCTTTAATTTTTATATTATTACAAGTCCATTACTTAAAAACTGGTATTGGGAATGAATTTTATATAAACTACTAATTAGGCGCATTTGAAACCGTGACTAACCTTCTTAATAAATGTGGACCGATCTTACTCACTACAGTTTTGAGAATAAGTGGTATAACGAGTCTTATATAAAAAAACTATAAACGATAAATTAAGTCAAATTTCTTTAGGTATTTTTTTATTTTATTTTTTATTTACTTAATTCATAAACAATTTACAATTGTGCCTGAAATAGAAGAAAAAAAATACAAAATAATAAAACGAAACAAAATAAACAAAACAAAATTATCATGTCAATATCGCCACACTACAATTTCTATGTCGAATAAATTCAAATGTCAATTTTAAGATGAGAGAGTAAATTCATTTACGGAATAATAACATTTTTTAAATAAGAAGGCCTGAACTCTTTTTTTAAACACGTATGTTTTTTAAATGTCCGATTTAATATCTGCTGGCAGGCAGTTAAATAATTTAACACTTTGAAAACGTGTGCATTGCTTTGCTACATTCAAGTTTGGCACAAGGCTGCCTTTTAAATTCTTTCTCCGAGTACCTTCCCTATTCAACCTTTCATCTTGTGTTTCAAATTTTATTATGTCGATGGCAACACATATACGGTTATAATCATGCTCTGCGACGAGAATGGCGATTAACCTTGCTAGGGGACGTCATGGGGGTACACGATTCGAAGTCCGCGTCAATGGCTGCTAGAGGATATAGTCGACAGGTTTCTTTCAGATGTACATCCATTTTTTGCGGAATAGTAGGATTGCTGACAAAGCAAACAGCCGTATTCGTCCGCAGAGAAATACAATACCAACCAATAGGTATTAATAACACTACACTGAAACTAGCTACTAAAGTTTTATAATTGTTGTATAAAACATTAACTCACTTTTCAGTACTTGCAGCTGCAGCAGAATCAAGGAACTGTATGGAGAGCAAATGATGCAAATATCCGGCATCGCTGAACCGCTCTTCCGTGACCGCGTTGCTGACAAGTATTGAAAATACCCGCATCGCCGTCGATGTCTCACCGGCCATGTGATACGCTGAAACAAATATAATTAATTTAAAGTATTTGTAATAATACAGTTTCATCAAGATTAGGGATCTAAATTTTTAGAAATACTGCATCAAATTGCATAACTCATCAGTTTAGTTAACTGCTAATTCGATAATATGAGCAGTTACATATAATAGGTTTCGGGGTAAAATCGCAATGTGTTCGAAGCTTGTAAGTATATGACGACAATTAAAAGCGCAAACATTTTATTAAATTGGAAAAACAGTCGCGGGGCGATGCTAATTTAAAATTAAAGTAGCATAGCAATCGGTCCAGCCTTTTAATAGATTAGCTGGAACTAACCGGCAGCTATACAAAAATTATAAAAAATGATTGCAGCACGGCTCTCTTTCCGTCATAACATGTAAAATAAAATAGAAGATTTTTCCTTTGAAAGTGATACCAATCATATTGCTGCAACTGCTACTGACTGCCTTGTTGGTCTAGTGGTTAGCGTATGCGGCTGCTGATCAAGAGATCTAGTTCGATTCTCGGGTTGGTCTAAATTTTTGGTACCTGCAAATATTTGTTTCAGAGTTTGGGTGTTTTATATGTATATGATGTATGTATTATATCTATTATGTAGTACCCACAGTACAAGCTCTGCTTAGTTTGGGGCTAGATGATGTTCTGTGTAAGATGTTGGAAATAGTTATTTAATATACCTTTCTGTGCGTCGACAAATTTGTTTTCTTGTGCCATTCTGTGTGCATACGGCAGGTATACGTGTCGCTTACATTCCGGATGTTCTCGTACTAAAGTGAAGGCCCGTGACCATTCACCAGCAGCGACTGCCAGCTGAGCTACCTTTCTGCACATAAATATAAGCACATTTAATGTATGAAAATAATTACTATAGAAATTACAGTTATAATTTTTATAGCAATATTAAGTAATAATCTTTTTATAGTCTAGAGACTCTAGAGAGATATACAATGGGTTTCATAATTTAAACTAGCGACTAGCTACGATTTCGTACGGGTGTAATCATCCCTGGTCATGTTGCATGTATTTCTGATATTTTATGAGATATTCATTTTAACGGTATGCTTTCATGGTAGTTTTACGTTACTTTGAAAGTGTAACTCTCGAATGAACTAAATCATAAAACATAAATAGGTACCGTTGTGTAATTTAATGGATAAGCGTAATAAACTATAAGAATATTTTGCACTCTATAAAGATTTGGATTGCTAAAGAAAGCAAATTTACAAATCTGAACTCATTATGTCTTTAAATATATATTATAATAATACAACTTATAAGCGACAACAAAACAAACTATGCAAGACAACATCAATGCAAAGAGGAGGAAAACTTGAAACCAACCCTTTTTTTTTTTTTTTTTTTTAGTGTGTGAAAAATCATCATGGACCGTCACCCCACCGGGGGTTACGGCGGGGTGGTGTGTCGGACTTGAACCGACTAAAAAACACACAGTGTGCCCTCTCCGCGCTTCTCCGTTTAGGAGTAGGAGAAGTCCAGGGTGGGATCTCCTTCTGAACTTCTCCAGCGCCTGCCCGCTCCTGATGCGGGCACCGTCTCGATTTGACGACCCTCTCTTAGGAACTTGAAACCAACCCTATACCAACCCGTCTGGCCAGCGTGGTATAGTAGGCCAATACCTCCTTTTAAAGGAGAGGCCTATGTCCAGCAGTGTATTGTTAAAGGCTGTTGATGATGATGATTAGCGACACCACTTGTTGGTGAGTTAATATAGAGTAATATAACTAATAGAAAATAACCCATACCATACACCCTAAATACAGTTTATTAACCTGCTTTTTCATAGTCAGTATTTTTTAGACATTTTTAGAACAATTATAAAACAAACCACTATGAAATTTCAAGTATTATATATTTATTTTTATACGCTTAAGGAATTCGTATTAGAGTCAAAAGACGTCTACTGTTGAATATAGACGTTACCCACTCCACAAGAACCAGCTCCGTGCGACCCACTACCTTGAACGGTCGTAAGAATATCTTAGAAACGTTTCACTTATATTTAACAAACTTTAACTTACGTATAATCACCAAGCCGTTGATATACATCAGCGGCGGTGGCCGGTTCTCCAGCCTGCACTAAAGCCTCAGCTACATGTCGAAGTGATTCACTTGAACCCTTATCCAATTTTCGCGCCAGTTCAATCAACCTGAAACAAACGTTCTCTAAATAGTCTTTATAAATGTTATTGTGACATTAGATGTGTAGTAAATGAGAGTGTACTAAAATTAACAAACGTTTTAATAATTATAAAACAGTGAATTGTGTCCTTTTAGATCCAATCTCAATCCTTAGTAATTCTTACTTATATTATAGATATGAAACATCTCTGTCTGTCTGTTCGTAGCGCTTCCACGTGAAAATTACTGAACTTATTTTTGAGATTTGGAATTTGCTACGCACGTACTCTAGGGCCTGAGATATGACATGCATTTGATATGATCGATAACCAAAATGACTCTACACTGTCTTGTGAAAAGAACGAGTGGAATTCACGAGTAGGGGTCACCATCCTCGTTGTGAGTGCAGACAATGCAGCATGGTGACCCACACCACGGCGGCCAAGTCAGATGTTTTACATCACTCAATTGATGCAGAATGATTGAGCCTCTGGTCTCACACTCACCAACATAATACGACAGGGCAAATACAAATAAATAGATAATAAAATTAATATATATGTACATGTCTCTCCTGCCTGTCTCGGCCATCAATTGTGCGGCTCGTCTGACGTCACCTGCTGCCAGGTACATCTCGGCAGCGGCCCGGGGCTCGTTCACGTGCCTTGCCCATTCTGCACGACGACGAGCCAGAGCTGCCAAGCCTTCTCCTTCTCCCACATATTCCTGGAAAATAGATTACGGTGTCATTATATTTGTATCACATTATTTATTAAAAAAATAACGCATTCGGAAATCAATCCTGTGACGCGGGGAACACATACACGAAATAAAAATATCAATGTTCACTCCACAAAAAACATGTGTCCACAAAAACATAATATTAAAAATTTCCAAACTAAGCAGCGTTTGTTTTATGGGTACTAGACAACTGATATAAATACATAAACATACTTTTTTTTTGTAAATTCATAGAAAATACCCAAACTCGACCCAGAACAACAATTTGTAAATAAAACAGTGTTATGTAGGGTTTCGGCTCACGAAAGTCAGCGCAATAGAAAACGGTATAGCGATCGCTTGGACGGAGTAAAAACAAGATGGTACCTGTGCTTTGTTAAACATTCGCAGGTCAATGTACAAGTTGAGTGCACGTTCGTCTCGTCCAGCTGATTGGAAGGAACGGGCCGCGTCCGCGTACCGCCCTCTATACGCTAACACTTCACCCAATATTACAGCTCTTTTTTCTCCTGCTTCAAAACGCTCCTGAAAAATATAATTCAATAAATTACATTGTCATATCCGCCTACCGAAAATTAGCGTTTTACACATCATAGCAGTAGTAACACTGATTTCAGCATGAATGGGCCCGGCTCAACCGGGGAAGTACTACCCTCAGACAGAAAACCAACATAAAAAAAGCGGCCAAGTGCGAGTCGGACTCGCCCATGAAGGGTTCCGTACCAGCAAGTAACATCATATAAAAGTTCTTGTAGTTCGTTGTAACTTTCATCGATGTTTTTATACTAGTGTATTGATTGGATGAAAGGTATATTGCGTGTTACGATTTTTGACGTATTAAAAAAAAAACTACTCACTAGATCTCGTTCAAACCAATTTTCGTTGGTAGTTTACATGGTAATGTACAACATATATTTTTTTTAGTTTTATTACTCTCTTATTTTAGAAGTTAGAGGGGGGGGGGGGGGACAAACATTTTTCCACTTTGGAAGTGTCTCTCGCGCAAACTACTCAGTTTAGAAAAAAATGATATTAGAAACCTCAACATCATTTTTGAAGACCTATCCATAGATACCCCACACGTATAGGTTTGATGAAAAAAAAAATTGAGTTTCAGTTCCAAGTATGGGGACCCCCAAAATGTATTGTTTTTTTTCTATTTTTATGTAAAAATCTTAATGCGGTTCACAGAATACATCGACTGACCAAATTTCAACAGTATAGCTCTCATAGTTTCGGAAATAATTGGCTGTGACATACGGACGGACAGACAGACAGACTTGACGAATCTATAAGGGTTCCGTTTTTTGCCATTTGGCTACGGAACCCTAA
This sequence comes from Phragmatobia fuliginosa, assembly GCA_932526445.1. Lineage (NCBI taxonomy): Eukaryota > Metazoa > Arthropoda > Insecta > Lepidoptera > Erebidae > Phragmatobia > Phragmatobia fuliginosa. Next base: position 26,202,433 of record OW052057.1, on the reverse strand, counting down.
AAATCACAGCATTATGCTGTAGTATTTCGTTGGTGAGTCTGAGATCAGAGGCTCACGACCGCCATGCTGCATTCACAATGAAGATGGATTCTACTCATGCTTTCCATCAGGCAGATTTGCGTGAGTACAGTAGACCTAAATATAAAGAGAAGTGACAATGTATGTGTTGTAAATACGTACGGTACATAACCGTGGTAGCTTACAATGGACTTCATACGAAGGTTCAGAGTCACCCAGAAAACAATGGGAGGGTTCGGAGTAATTGAATCAGGAATAAGGAAATTCAGACGACCCATTGATATGGTCCAAAAACTGCTAAACTGAAGTGGTACATTGGTAGTGTGGTGTGGGCAGGGTACACTGCCCGCAGAAACAATGGCCGAATAATAAATTTGTACCGGCAGACGCAGCATTAGTAGGTCTCCCTCAAGGTGGTCAGACAACTTGGTGGAGGTGCTGGAAGCCATTGGATGCAGGCATCATAAGACCGGTTGTTGTGGAGAAGTTTGGAAGAAGCCTAAGTTTGGCTGAGATAATGATGATGATGATAAAATGATCGATTTAAAATTACGTATGTCTTATAATGTGTTATATTTTTATTTTTGTACCTTGGAGTTGGGTTTAACAAAGAAAACTTGATTATTCAATGTGATAAGAGTCAGCAATACAAAATTAATATTTTTTTATGCTTGGCATTCGTGACAATAAATCTTTGTTTTTCATATAACTGGTTTACCAACCTGTAAATGGTCAATCAAAGTCAAGAACACAACATTTTCGCTACGTTGAAATGCCTTTCTGGCAACTTCGAAAGACAATTCTTCTAGAGCAGCGACCCCCAGTCGTTCCCAATCTAACGCAGTCACCCCCAAGCACGCTACTGCATACGCTTCGCTGTAAAATAATAATAAAAGAAAACTAGATATTTTGTCACCAAAATTCAGATTCGTAAAAAAACGACAAAGACTTTGATGTAAGTATGTACCGTACATAGGTGTACTTTCATTTGGACTTAGAAAAAAATGTTCACTTGATATTACGAACAGACGGAATAAGTACATACTTTTTATGTTTAGAAATATATTCCTAATAGCAGCCCAGAGTTTGGATGTTTGGCGGTGATTCACGTCTGTGCCTCGGAGAGCAAGTAAAGCTGTCGGTCCCGGTTGTCATGAACATCTATGGCAATCGTTATTGGGAAGTCAGTGCCCTCAAATTTACTGACAACCTTCGAATTTAAGTTCTCCCTTAGGGTTGCGGAGGTCCGATGCTAGTCGCTCTGAGTAAAAATTGATATTCAAGTAAAACCGGTTGAACTAGTAGCCGACCAAATAATATTGGGAATAAGGCTAGGAAGAAGTGATTAATTTTAGTGAGTACACGTTTTTTGGTTATTCTCAGTAAATAAATAAATAATATACTTACTTGAATAACTTCTGCTGAATGTACTGATGAACAGCATGCGACAAGGGCACGTTTATTGTCTGCATCATATTTGCTTGCAAGCAAAATACTCGACCACCCTATCAAAGATATACTGAGTTTTACCCATGTTATACTATAGTGTGTAAGTATGGTAATACGTAATCAATAATTATTTAATTACTTATGCTACTTCTTCATGCTATATTAGAGCACTCTTAGAATTAATTGAGATCATACAATAAGTAAGTAAGGTACCATTTATTACTGTTTCAGAACCTATTTCCAGAACTATATAGCATATCCTATTGAGTCTTATAACCTAATTTCACATTACAATTCTGAAAATTTTAATTTCTGTATTCATAAATGTATGTGTAACAAGATATTGGAACAGATGTACGTTTTATATTCATACCTGAAATCCGACGACAGATCCGACAAGTGGCTGAGTAGCAGGCGGGAATGGGCCCGCTTTTATTGAGAGAAGACCACCACCCGAGAGGCTTATCAACTCATCGCACCACGAGTTCCACGAAACAGACGATATATTCTCTTCCTAGAATGTTATTTTGTTTGGGATATTATTAAATAGTAGTGATCGCACAGTGGTTTATCTAAATTCATCTCCCCCCCACCCCTCTAAAAGACAAACGGCTGGCTCAAAAAATCTGTAAAAATTCGTGACAGTAATCCATACGTATATATTGAACTTTTAAGGAAAACTATAGCGGTTTTGATAAGCTTTTTATATCAGAAGTTATAGGGGCCTAACTTGTAAAATACACTCGGAAAACTTCGTACAAAAAATAAAGAAATAATAAGTCAACTTAATGATTATCTATTGGACACGATTTTAAATCTACCTGCCATTATGGGTAATTACGGAACCCTATTCTTTGCGTGGCCTGACACTTGGCCAATTGTTTTCAATTTTAATTAAAGGTATTTTTACAGTATTCATTCTAAATCGTTTTCCTTTGTTTATTGAGGGCTGCGACGTGTAGTAACGGATTAATAATACAGAGTCCCCTCTTTGATGATGATGTTCTACGCCACGGCGATCAGTCTCAAAGGAGACCAACCAAATGCAAAGTATATTATAATGCACGTTATGTGTACTAACACAGGTGTACTCTATGCTCATTCTAAACATCGGCTATCCGATACGAATAGAGAAACGTTAGGCGCAGGACTGTTGAAAACTTGAAACAAACCCTATACCAATTTGATTGGCATGGTAGATGCAAATACGATTTTGTTTCCGTTTCCGAAAATTTGCCAATCACTCTCATATAACATCACACATTAGATAAGATTCTTTATTTACTAGAAATATGGTACATTATAGAGATCTTAGGGCTAGTTTTCGTTCTTCATATTTCGCCTACTGAATTCGGCATGCAAATATATAATTATAATTTTACTATATGTATGTAATGTAAATTGTTTAGAATTTAAAATCTAAACTTACTATTAGTGTTTATATATATTATTACATATAAATATTTTACAATACATACCGTGAACAACTGTTCTCCATTAGATAGATTGTAGACACGACAGACGGATGACTCGTCGACGACAGCCAGGCGTGCCCGAGACGCACTCACGTCAAGGCATCTAACACTCGCTGGTGTTTGTAATACCATCTTTGATGCACCGTTGTATGGCTCCACTTGCCATATCTAAACGAAATTAATTCATTTTATTTCATTAAAACAAACACAATAAAAACATCTACATATAAAAATGTTATTATTATGGCTCTTTATTACGATAGCAGTTTCTATTTAGTACAATTTCAAACAAAATCGTTGTAAGGACAGGTGATAAAAAGATTGTTGCACTGTCACTTACATGCCTTTCCATGCCTACTTATGTCTAATCATATTGATAAGTTCTCATATCGTCTGCTGGGCATACTAACTGAACAAACAGGGGAAGAGCACTGGTATCCATAACAATTTCAATATAGTTAAATTATACTTTTACATAAGTATGTAACGCATTTAAACTGGAAAGGAATGTTTGTACAAACACTGTTTAGAAATAAATATTATTTTTTATTTATAATCTTATTTAGGTTTATGTACCTGCCAATAGATAAATGATACGACCCTATGATTTCTCTTACCTGACCATTTAGTAATCCTAGTAGCAGAACCTCTTCAAAGTAGATTGTGGTAACTTTAACATAACGTATAGGCGCCGGCATAGTCCACGATTTTGGCGCTCGTCTGCTTATCATTGAGAGCTTTGTATCCTGTAAAAACACGATTTATTGCTAGACATAAGATGTATTTTTCAACATCGTAATAAAGAGATGTTGGCATTATTGCTGAAGTTTCATAACAATGCAATACAGATCAAGTCTAAAATTGAAACTAAGACTATAATTTTTTTTCTTGCAGATTTTGTTTATAAGGTTACACGTAAGTGACATTTCAAATAACAATCAAGAGAATACTGACGGACAATAAAATAAACTAGTAGTAGGCCAGTGGTCGAAATTCATCCATAATTCATTTATTACTGCACTCCTCCATATATACTTTAACTGTTTCAATTTTTATACTCCTCTATTAACTACATTTTCGTAAAAAGCATATTATATAGGTATAGTAATCGGTACCTACTTCTAAAAAGTCTGTAGTCGTTTTAAATCACGTATATAATCACCTGACATAAAAGTAATGCGTCGCTAGTAGCAACGAGGAGAGAACAGTCAATTTTTTGTGGCAATTTCTCTTTAACTCTGTAAAGCATCCCTTCTACGTCACCTTGCTCGTACACAACCACCCGTTCTGGCAACTGCACCTGTAATATATAATATAATCATTAATTTACTATAATAAGTACAATCACATAGTATGTATTTGTTAGTAAGTTTGATATAAACAATTACTGTGTACATAACAATAACAACCGCTTCAGTACAACGAATTAAAATATTACCGTTAATCTGAAACCCATTAAATTTATCCTAATCTTAATCTGAATTCGAAAAGCTGTGTCAAAGTGCTACTTACTGCAAGGCGATGTTTATAAATTGCTATCTTCTGTACTTTGTCGTGACATTTTATTCGAACTTTGTTTCCAGTTGTGAGGTGCTGTATGATGACGTCAGTCATGTTCTCTCTATATGCGTACCTCTCTCGATATAAGCCGTGTACAGTACTGAACACTATCTGGTAACACCACAACGTGCCATCTTGACATGCAACTGCCTAGAGAAAAAATAAGAGTTGTATTTTTAGTTCTTATCTAAGTGATATACGGTAAAATTATTCTCGAGAAATTTTTGCATATGTAGTGGTGTGTATATTACTCAGATCTTAGAGCGCGTTTCCACTATATCGTTCTGGCCTATACAAAAATGTTTTGATATCCTAACATTACTATTTAATTTTATACTTATCCCTAGCAACATTTTGATTTTTGTTTTCAATAAAAACAAGTTTTTATTTTAAAGAAAAAGGTTTTGACTTTATAAAAAAAAAGGTGTGTGTGCGATTCACAAACGATAGAAGTGAAACTTCAAAGAGGAGAGACCGATATATTAATTTTTTTTTCCCCTTTCATCTAGGTTTTTGAAACTCCGGGGGGTCTACGGGGGGTCAAAACTTTTGTTATTTTTGGCCTAGGACGCACCGTTTTCGAGATATTTCAATCTAAAGCAAAAAATTGTCACTTGATAGTGGAAAGTGGAAACACGCACAAAACCAGAATAAACCAGTTTACGCTGTCCGCAGGTGCCACGTGACCATACACTACTACAAACGCAAAAATTTCTCCAAGCTAATTTACCTGTAGGTAATTAACTAGGCGATCTCTGACAAAGCGTAAAAGACACTTACTAAAGTATTCAACGACGGTGAAGGCATGATTCCCCAGACCCATTCTTGTGGAGTGTTTAGAATGGGTACACCTTCCGCAGTGAGCACTGCCCAACCACCCAACCCACCAACTAAAACTAACGCACCGAGCATCGACACTGATAATGCTGAAATACCTGTAAAAATCAAGAAAACAGATCGATTAATTGTACTTCATCACTACCAGTCATATATTCATATAAATTATTAATAATTTCTGGGAACGTCAATGATCTGGGAGGCTTTTTAGGGTTCCGTAATTAATAACGCGGAACCCTTATAGATTCGCCATGTTCGTCCGTTCGTCCGTCCTCGACCTACTGCCCAAACTGTTGGAGCTAGAAAGTTGAAACTTATTTTTAAAGGGCTTCTCTAGGTTAAAAAATACATTCTATCGTGGGGGACTTTACAAACATACATGTAACGAACACAAAGAAAACTTTGACTGTATTTTTTATCTTTATTTATGGTGTTATAACACAGTAGTGTTGTCATTTATGAGGTTTGCATTGAACCTAAAACACTCAGCGCAATAAAACAGTGACGACCGATTAATCTACTACGCCATGAGTGCACTCAAAGGTCCGAGTTTGATAGTAGCACCTAACATTCTAAACAAAATTATAGGAAAGAATCAATACATTTCTACCACGGAGCAAATACAAAGGGGATATGTCCTAATGAGATGTTTGTACGAAATAATACGTGACAATTTGTGGGGTGAGGAGGTGTTAAGCTACCTCCACTTTACTCTTTTCTATCTAACAACCAATAGCAAAAGTACTTGCACCCTTATAAAAGGTGTTTCAAAAGAAAGTTTATATTTAGTAAATTGATAAAAAAAAAGTAAGCAGTGAAAAATGGTCTCAGCAACCTCGTAATGTTTTTAAAAGGCCAATCTAAGGATATCCCACACGATGGGGTAAACGAAAGAACAACCCAAATTACGTGTAGGGGAGGTACCCCCAATAAAAATATTTTTCGCAATTTTATTGTAGCACTTTGTAGACGTAATCACCAACACATAATCATGCAAAATTTATCTTTCTAGCACCAACCGTTTGGATAGTAAGTCGAGGGCGGACGGACGAATATAGTATTCCACGGAACCCTAAAAAGTGATTTCACTTTCATATTCTAAGTGCATTATCTACCTTTTTATTACTCTGAGAGTCTACTAAAAAATTAAGAGGTACCTGACCTATCCATTATTATCTATGCAATAATTTAGCATGTACCTACTGCTAGTAATCATTATGCGTACCATGCTTAAATAAATACAAATTAAATATTATTTACCTATATTTCTTTCCTTTAGCAACTGCTGACCTTGAACATTATAAAAAGAAAGCATATCGTTCCAGTCTGTAACAACGAGGGTTAATTTTGAAAAGGTGACAGCCCATACAGCCGCTTCACGAAGTATTCGGTGAGTTTCATCGCCGGACTGAAATGTGAAGAAATAAATCAACTAGTTTGTATACAAACAGAGATTCAAATGGAACATAATAGTGAGCATTTTTATTCCTTTCGTATCAAGTGCTCGACACGACACTTTCAAAAGTACTGGTTTAAATAATAAATTTAAAGTTAAATCTGATCTACACTCAGTTCCAAAAATAACGGGTCAGTCACATAAACCCGAATATCTCCCGAACTACGTATGCCATCCTAATGAAACGAAGACTGTTCAATTGAGAATTTAATTATACAGATATAAAATAAAATAAAACTTAGTTACACCCACAATATTAATCTTAAATTAAAAAAAAACTAAAGTAGTCATATTTTTCTTAAGATTACATTTTTTTTATGATTGTTTTTTTGCTGTTTTTCATCACTGGAGGCTTCATCACGTGGAGGCAATACAAAGTATTAAATGAAGAAAGTGATGAAAAACAGCAAAAAAACAATCATAAAAAAAATGTAATCTTAAGAAAAATATGACTTTAGTTTTTTTTTAATTTAAGATTAATATTGTGGGTGTAACTAAGTTTTATTTTATTTTTTATCTGTATAATTAAATTCTCAATTGAACAGTCTTCGTTTCATTAGGATGGCATACGTAGTTCGGGAGATATTCGGGTTTATGTGACTGACCCGTTATTGGTTTATGTGACTGACCCGTTATTTTTGGAACCGGCTTTATTTTTACTGTAATGAAACAATTGATACATACCTTATCTCTTATAGAAACAGCTCCACTAGCGAGACCTATGGCTAAGTGTTGGCCATTTGAAGACCAAGCACAGCTGGTGATGCGTCCCGAAACCC